>CM024677.1:30927784-31555252 GCA_014182725.1 Eucalyptus brandiana
TTGTAAAATGACGAATTCTAGAAAATTAGGGACACGCTTAGGGAACCTCTGAATTCTCCACATGCTGCGCGGGTGACGGTCTGTATTTTAATTCCCTCCTTCCTTTTGGTCACTTCACCTAATTATCTTAACACAACGGGGGGATTGATCATTTGATTCCCTTAACCCGTGTGCCCGTTCGGGATTGTCGGTTGTGTTCTTTTTTGGAAATTTCGAAAGCCACAAATACAACCTTGAAGCCGCCTTTATGCATTTGGAAAGCCACAAAATTCGATAATTAATCCGGATGAACGAAGCGAACCCCGTCATTTTACATTTCCGGTGGTCCCCCCGTTAGAATCCTCGGCCTCCAGGTTACATGATCCATCCGCTTTGACCTTTTCGTAGCGACGTCCCTGGCGGACCACGCGACTGAGCCATATTTTCTAAGGATCGTCATCGTCACACGTTCACACGTCGAATCATCAGCCTTTCTCTCTCTAAGTAAAACCCTCCGGCCACCCACGGCCCGTTGTGCTCATCGCTTTAGAAACGTTCTCGGCCGCCCATATTATCACCCCGCTCACTGCCACAGGATCGGCATATATCCAACAGCTCAATTACGGCGATGTACTCTCAAGAGGCTTTGACCCTTCTATTTGTGTTCTCATTCCACCTGAATCCGACCTTCGTGTACTCTCTTGTTCTACCAAATCCAAGAGAAGGGGTGAGTTGGTGTTCACACAGGGTTTTCGGCCATCCATTTTAGGGATATGTCCTGATTCACTGATTTTGCCGATCCCCGAGGCTTTTCATCTTCTGCATCTCATTTCAATCTATGTCTTGGACTCATTATAATGAAAACAGGTGATCGAACATTAAAAGAGACCGAACAAAAAAATAAATCAAATATCGAATTTACATAATTCAATCGGCATGACTTATGTCCATGGGATAAGCATTAAAGAATTATGCTAGGTGTGTCCAACTTTTACTTTCAGTATTTTTTTCTCTTTTTATGAAAATAATTCGTGTATTTAAAGGGCAAGTCATGGGAAAACGGAACGGGGAGGCTGGTTCCTCTTCTTCTTTTTTTAAAACCCATTTTATTTCTCCGAGCATTAGGGGACAGTCAACCTTGGTATCATTAGACAACCGACAGAGACGACGGAGAAAATTAACAGCGGAACTTAGGACGCTACCAGCACAATGCACTTTCCCAAGGGGTCTGTGTTTCATGTTAAATAGCTATGATAGCTGCAACACTTGATTAAGGGAATGAAAGTTTTCTTTTAAAAATAGAAGGCACTTATATAAATAGGGATAAGTACACCATAAATTTTCAAACTTGACGATTTTGGTGATTTCTAATTTTCTAGCATGCGACCTGGATTGACCAAGCTCGTCACCTCACAATCTCAACACAGCTGAGGGATGATGAATTGATTCCCTTATGCTGCTTTCCCGTCCCAGATCATCGAAGGAAACACAGGATATAACTGTTGACAAGCGCCCCGAAAACGAAGCCATGGTCGGACGGAAAATTATTGTTTTTGCAATCGATCTGGTCTCGTTTCCTCTTTTGGAAATTCACGGACGGGAGTCAGTCAGGTTGATAGGCAAAGCCATGGGGGGAGGCGGTTGGTTCGCAGCAGGATCCTTGCAGGTGCTCAATGGTTAACGGAAAAAGTAATCAAAAGAATGCGCAACTTGTCCATCGTCTTTTTCTTTTCTTTTTTTCTTTTTTCTCTCTATAGTCATTAGTTCTCGTTGTTTTCTTATTGTAATAAGACAAAGGTGATAGGAGATATTGAGACAACCTAATAAAATCACCAATATGTCGCATTTCCAGGGTAAGAAAAACATCCGAATAAAAGCAAAACTTGTCAACCTAGAGAATCAATTCTAAAATGGATAGTAAAGTTCTCGAACATCACGGGTCGTCAAGGGAAGCCAAAGGGCTAATTCTCACGTTCTGGGCAAGGTTCGATCGTTTTATTGGCTGGAGAGGAATGAGGTTTATGAAGTTTTTTTTTTTTTTTTTTTGTAACAGAGGACTCCATCACGGACCTCCCGTGCCCGAACGACTCCTAAGGGCCGGGCCGCCGCTATACCTCAAAGGAGACTAGTCCAGCAACCCACCGCCAGGACCCCTCACTTAAATCGCTAGCGATTATGGGTTTCGAATTATCGACCTTTGCGGTAAGGAAGGGACTCTCAACCAACACGATTCTTCCACGGATGGGTTGGTTTATGAAGTTTTTTTTTTTTTTTTTTTTTTGGTAAAGGTTGGTTTATGAAGTTCGCCACTATTAAATCTCGAAAAAATTCCCAACGTCCATCTCCGGTCGCGACGAAGGAGGACGTCGTCGAGTCCTTGATTGTGAAGTACACGGCCCTTCGCGATCGTGCGCGCAAGGTGGATACGGAGAATTACAGAGATTCACGGTGGAAATAGTAAACAAGCAAAGGCCAATAGGAGACTAAGACGCTCAAGGGGAGATAGGGTAACGACACGGAAAGGATTTGATGATTTGAAGCATTTATTTCTCCCGCTTCATGCATGTATATTCCGTCCATTATATTAAATCAAACTTTGTTTGCACAATGTGCGCTGGGTATCCCGCTTGTAAAATGTCGAATTCTAGTCAATTAAGGAACTAATGAATTCTCCACGTGCTGCGCTGGTGACGGCCTGTATTTCTTTCCTTCGTGGTCTGTCCGACGCCCCCTGCCTCTTAAGGGTGTCAATAACTGAACTAAAAACCGAACCGAAAAATTCGATTTTTTTGGTTCGATTTTCATTAAAAACCGAAATTTTTCGGTTCGGTTTGATTTTTATCAATTAACTGAACCGAACCGAACCAACAAATAAAAGTGGAGAAATCTGAGTTTAACAGAAAAAAAAAATGAAAATCGAAAATCAAAGGTTAAAAACCAAAAACCGAAAAACTGAATCGAACCGAATTGAAATTTCGGTTCAGTTTGTATTCAGTTCGGTTCAATTTGGAAGATTTTTCTAACGGTTCGGTTCGGTTCGATTTTTAAAAAAATCGAACCGAACCGAACCATTGACACTCCTATGGTGCCTCTTGTTCTTGGTTTGATCTTCCCTCCCAATCGCTCTTGTATCATTTCCTGCTTTGGAAATCACCCTTTCTAACCTAGGCTTTGATTACACTAGGTGTGTTTAGTGTCTACCACGTACTTTTGGTACCTTTTTCTCTTTTATGAAAATAATTCATGCAATCTTTTTTTATTTTATTATTCTTAAAACATGTATCTAGCATTCGTGCATAGAGATTCGCTCAAAGAAAAGATCAAATCAAACCACGTGAGCTGTATCAAGCACAATTAAACAAGGCCTTGTTTTATGCCCTAGAATAGGAACTCCGTAAGAAGAAAATGGAAAGTAGAATCAATAAGAAATCTAACCCACATATGTCTTAGACATAAAAGTACAATCCAAACGCATTAGGAGAATTAAACACGACTGACTTTTTTTTTCCTTTATAACATGAAATGTATCATAACTTGATATATAAAAACTAAAAGACTTCTATGCGATGCAAAGAGCAACGAGCTGAAGTGAAAAGGAATGTGAAATGCTTAGTGCAAATTAGGGGTGTGCAAAATATCCGGGAACCGCCCGCACCTGCCGGAACCGGACCGGAACCGTCCGGAACCGGTGGGTACCAGTCCGGTTCTCGTTTCCATGGGCGGATCCGCCCACCCGGACCGGACCTTAACCTTTTTAATATTAAAAAAAATTACTAAAAGAAACCCTAGATTAGATCTCATTTCCTCACTCCCTTCATCTTCGATTCTCTCTTTCTTTGTTTCTTCCTCGGTTCCTTCTAATCCTATCGCCATTTCGATTCCTCCTTGAGCGTTGACGCCGCCGCCGTTGCTCCTCCGCCGCTGTTGTTCGCCCCCTCGCGTTGGCCACCACCTGCCACAGTCGCGGAAAATTGTTCCGCGACCATTCTATGTTGAAAACCCAACCATAGATCTCTTTCCCTCCTTCTCAACTCATAGACCCAACCGTTCTATGTTGAAAACCAAAATTGTTTCGCGTCAAAATCGGTTCCATGGATCCACCCGGGAACCGAATCGGACTGCCGGTCCAGTTCCTAGGTGGATCTATGCAACAAACGGGTGGATTTCGATTCCAATTTTTCGAAACCGGTCCTTAGCGGGCGGTTCCCAGTTCTAAGTCGGGAACCGCCCGCCTGAACCATGTACACCCCTAGTGCAAACCATCTATATTTAATGTCATGATGACGTACAATTATATTAAAGAAAATGTAATTACTGATTAAAGCTAATCATGCGGCCCAATTAAATTAGGAACGTCCCGTGGGCCGCTTAATACGTGCATGGTTTCCTCTTTAGATGCAATTCTGATTTTTTTTTCTTTTTATCTTTTCCTTTTAATTATCTTTTACTCTTGTCGTCTGTCTATCTTATAAAAGTCAAACTAATCAAACCCTAGAAAGAGTGGATTAAGCGCTGAGCCATCCAGGGGGACGGCACTAAATCCTGTGCAGAATATCTTTTATTTTTGTACTCTCTTTCGTTTTTTTCGTTTTGTTTATATTCGAGAGAAGATAAAATTTTGATGTTACGTGTCGACGGCGTCTGTCTTTCATGCTCGGTCAATATGGTACGCAAGGTGCGACATGGAGATTTCAAACACGATAAAGAAACCCGTCTCTTTTCTTTTCTTCTCTTATTGTCTATGCCACCCAGGTAGTCATATAATTTCCGTTCGTTTCAAATTCACAAGGTATTAAACGCAAAGCTGAAGGAGGTATTGAAACAAACTGATATGTCACAAATATGCCACATTTTGAGGGTAAAATATAATCCAATTTGGAGCTAGAGAATTAATCTACATCAGTCATAAGTATCGGTGCGCTTGTGATAATTCCAGAGCTGATTGTTGAAAATTTTGGGAAAAATATGATATTTAGTCCTTTCGAATTGACTTATGTAGATAGTCGAATTAGGCACTTGGACTCTTTATTTGTGTTAATTAAATACTCTACCTTCAGGATCAATGGAATTGATAATTTGCCCGATCAATTCCATATACCATTAACCCCCAATATTCTTCAAATTACAAGATTTATTTACGTTTTATTTCATGATGACGTACAATTGTATAAAAAATGCAATGACTAATTAAAGCTAGGCATGCAATCCAATTAAATTAGAAAACAATATATATATATATATATATATATATATATATATAGTAACATGTAATTTATAATGGCCAGAGAGAGATGTAGATCATCGAATTAGACAGTTGAACTTTTCACTCGTGTTAGTTAAAGATTCCATCTTTGCACGATGTGTGCAATTGGCAACTCGTCTCATTGTGATGGTCAAAGCGCCTGTGTGATGTGATGGATAAGTTAAACAAATCATGATCTCATTTAATTATAAAATGATGCTTTCTATAGAGAGAGAGAGAGAGAGAGAGAGAGAGAGAGGGTGACAACAGGAGATAAGTTAAACAAGTCACGATCTCATTTAATTATAAAATGATGCTTTCTAACCATGATATATCCTCATAAAACTTTATCAAGAAGAGGAGAGCCCGGTGGTTCAAATTATACGTATTACTTCACTCCTTTTCAGCACTGATTTGGAAACTAGAGAAAGAGAAGGAAGATCAATGGGAAAGAGTCGCTCTTGTTTCGTTTCCTAATTTGGAGTTTTTCCTTGGGAGACAGATTGTTTCACGGCCTTTTTCTCGAAGGCATTATCACACCCTCGTTGGTGCGCTCCAATCATAGCCAATGAATTGGGAACAACTCAGGATTGTTTTAACTCCCACGACGTTTGGAGCGAGGTTTCATTGTTTCATTGGCCAAAGAAAAATGAGGATTATTGCGTTCTCCATTAATAAATCTTGAAACCAATTTCCAAGGTCCATCTTTGGTCGAGATGGACGGAGGAGGACGTTGAGTCCTTGATCGTGAAGTACCAGGCCATTCGTAATTGTGTGCGCAAGAAATTAAAAAATGTTCCACCAGTCAAGGTCGGTGTTGGTCGTATTTCTGTAGCTGGACTTCGAAAATTATGGGGCAGTTTTGATCTTTCATCCTTTCAACTTGACCTATGTAGATTGTTAAATTAGGCACTCAAACTTTTTATTTTGTTAATTAGTACTCTTTCTTTCATGATTTGTTTTACCGTTAACACCCGATGTGGCAATTAAATGTCAAGAAATTGCTTTAATAAAATTTAATTTTACATAAGATAAGAGAAACGAAAATGAGAAGGAAAAAATATATTGACATGTCAAGAGGAGAGAGAACATAGCTATCGACTGTCTTATTCCATTCATAACCTGAGCATGATGCCCATCATCATCGTCGAGCTTGGTGGATCCCATCAAGAGGTTAAATGATGGGAGCTAGGAATTGAGATTTTTAAAAGAACGTCGGCCTATTTTTCTATGCTATGAGAATTTTTACTCTATTCAAGAAATTGAATATGAAACTTTATATAGAATATATGACCAACTATATTGTAATTCCTTAAGGGTCAATTTTTCGAGTAATATATTGATGAGAGTTGCAACATTGAATTAAAGGGATAAAAGCTCTTGAATATAAAAGACACTTTAAATAATATTATAATACATTTTAAATATTTTTTTGTCAAATTATAGGATATAACAATGCATAATTCTATACTTTTGCCATTATCATGGTTCAATGTGCTACGCCAGGGATCATCTCGTAAAATTATATGCAGACAAAACCAACCTAAATTTCTAAATAGTCATTTTACACTAAACAGCCATATCTGGTTTATGAGCTATAATTTCCCCCAACCACAATCAATGGTTATTGGAGGACATTTTCTATGAGATTTGATGAGACCACTGCCGACTATTTTAAAAGTTTAAATTATTATATAAATGCATGATTTAATATTTAAATATTCTAATACTCCCCTCATGCTTAATCTGGTCATTTTGCCTAGTACTAATTACTAGATAATATCATTAGAGATATAATTAGATATCAAGGATATTATTTAATATTCCATGATTCTATAAGGGAGCTAATTTCCTAACCTACACATATTGTTCAAGTATAAATATCCTTCTCTACTTATAAAGTCAAGCCAATTAAGTGAAGATGTAGTCTCTACTCATTTTCTCTCCTTTCTTTACACTTCCTCTCATTGCTCTTGTGATCAATGGATAGTAAGTTATAAACATTGTCTACGTGCAAAATTACCAAATTATAAATATAAGTAACATCTATGATTATACACCACTAAACATATTGATGGTAACTTCGAAAAACACGGTCCGATAATTACTGTTATCATCCATTCCCATTTATCCAAACATTATCAAAGATTATCACATATACGTGATTCACTAGCACTTTAACATTATCAAAGATTATCACATACACGTGATTCACTAGCATTTTAACATTCTTAGCTTAATATGATTTGGTGTAGACCACATTATGGTTCTATGTAAGACCAATTACAAAATCTGAATCCTGCGTTTCAAACCCAATAGGAATTTGACGCATAGATGAATAATAAGCATCCGTAAGCAAAGGTAAATATCATTTTTTTTTCTATAAAAAAATGTGTGAATATAGCTTTTCTGAGAATGGTATACCAATGTAAATAACTTCCTATGCCTCGGGAAGAACTTCCAGGAAATATCATAGTTGCAGGAGAAGCTCGTTACTAGATAAATAAATATTCTTTGCATATCCTTATACAACCTGCACCATTGGCCATTTTGACAGATACTTTCACATCAAAGTGCTCTGCTCACAGAGTGAGCAACAATGACTATTAGGCTCATACTTCCCAGTGCAGAATCAACAAAAGATCTCCGCATATATTTCAGGCCTTGCATGCAGCAAACATATACCAGCAACATCTAAGATCCATTGTGAACCTTGAGTTGTGCAAAGATTCTCTAATTGTGTACGTAAGTAATGCTACCGCCATAGAAGTCATGGTGCACATGCCCTTTCGCACAAATTAAAGAGCTCATCATCCCTTGTTATGTCATCACTTTCAGCATTTGACAGATTCTCTGGAGCCGTTTCTGCTACAAAAGTTTTCAGCAACACGTTGGAGGCAATCACCTCACACCCCCTTCATAAAAATGAAGAAGCGAACAGGAAAAAAAAATTAGTTACCCATGCCGAATTCAACATGAGAAGCCGAAGATTTAAAATCGCCCTTTCCTGAGTCGGGCCCATGTGAGAGCTGCAACTGCAGCTCCTCCCAAGTGAGCCGATCCGGATATCTCACTGTCTCCCTGAACCAACCAAAAATATAGGATTACAACTCCAGACTTGTTGGTTCAAAAAAATTATACAAGTTTACAGGCACTTAGTACACGACAGATTCAGAAAATTTCCTGAGATGGCAGAGGACAGTTTCTGACACTCATGCACTAAGAGTCTCTCTTTTTCTTTGACAAAAAAGCCGACACTTCATTAGTAACTTGATAAGTTACAGGCGATAATTTGCAATATTATTCACAAGTTGCAAGCTATTCTAAATTCAGAATTAGTATGCTCATGCTGCTATATTAGCAAGAGTGCTCATTCCCGACCATCACCAAGGACATCTCTTTAAAAACTACTCTGAGTTCTAAATTAGGAGAATGTATATCAGTGATACACCACATCATTGAAGATGTGGTGTCACATTGATTCACGTATCTTAATGTTCACGATTGTTAAGTAATACGAAGAAATCAGCACACTTGATATCATCGTTGCTGGAGATACTTCTTTATAAGATTTGATAAAATCATGCTTTACACTAGTTATCCTATCACTATGCATCAATCATGACGACGCCGCAACATATCATTCATTCATCTAGATCCAATCGAGGGATTAACTGACCAAAATGTTGATCATCATAGAAAGACACAGGTAATTCAGCAAAAAAACTAGCTGATCCTATAGAAAGTAAAAAACAAAAAATAAAAATAAAAAAAGAATCAATGCATACCTGGATTATCCTCAACACATCTTTGCCGACCAGAAAAATTCCCTAACAAGTAATTAATGTTTGATTTAGAGAGAGATTGAAACTAACCTCCCGAATAACGACATTTTTATCAAAACCACAGAAGAATTACCAGTAAGATGGCAGGAACTGGAATGATAAAGTCAAAGTAGAGTGTGGCTTTTGGAAAGAGAAATATATCAAGTAGCATGATAGCATTGACAGCTCCACTAGCCCCCTAAAAGGATATCATAAGTCAGATAAAACTCAAGTATTCAACACGCCAGTTGAATTACAGAACAGTTGCAGGTTTAGAGATTATTGCCTAAACTGAGCCCAGGATCTTCCAGAAAATGATATCACACACTTGCAGCACCAAGAAGTATGCTTTACTTCTGATCATGTCTATGAGCATTATTTCGGATTATAGATAATGCACCTCAACATGATGTGTGGAATATAAGAAGGTAAAATGACACCAACGGTCCCTGAACTTTGGCTAAATGGGCAATGTGGTATGAACTTTTAATTTATTCAATGTGGTCCCTAAACTTTAGTCTAATATTCAATGTGGCCCCTAAACTTTTAATTTGTCCAATGTAGTTCCCAAACTTTTGGTACACATTTAAACTAGTCCCTAGATTGTATAAAAATGTTTAATGTTGTCCTTCATTAAATTAAGTTCAAGAACCACATTGAACATTTTCATATAGTCCAGGGACTAGTTTGAGCATGTACTAAAAATTTAGAGATCACATTAAATAAATTAAAAGTGCAGGGATCATATTGAACAAATTGAAAGTTTAGGGACCACTTTTCACATTGGGCCAAAGTTCAGGGACCATTTATCCTATTATCCCATATAAGAAGCACTATTTTATGCTTTGGGACTGGAAACTACAATCACCTATCTCAAAGTAAAGCATGACTTTTCTAGACCTATTCACATTGTCAACATACTCACATTCAAAAATAAACTTAAAGTGGACAGGATGTGACTGGTGGATTTACATAAATTATTGTCAATCTCTATATTAGTTGCTCTATTTACACATACCAATCCTGGCATTCTTGAAGGGTCTATGCTGAACATTCCTTGACCCTGCAAAGTTTGAGGTAATCAAAATTTGCATTAACTACAAGTCCACGAAATAATTCTGCACAGATTTCCATAAATTCAGTTTACCTTTGACTGTGAATGCATGAAAGCATGGTGCACCAAATAGAATATTGAACCACCAAAAGCCCCAGCCAGATACAACTTTAACAAGAATTCTGGTCCGAAATTTCTCCCAATCTAACCATACAACCATTTAAAAGGTACATAATTAATCAGAGTAAAAAAACACAAGATATTATCCACAAAACTAGAAAAATCAAACAACAAATGTAAGGTATCTACTTATGCTGAGGCACAAGACCACAAACGGTACAATTCTACCTAACATATTTCAGAAAAAAAGGGTCCCCATCGTAACCATAAACTGAAGAGAAAGAAATCTCTATCTGCCTCTCTCTCTCCCTCCCTCTAGAAAACTTGCCCATTCTTCCATGAAAATTGCATAAAAGTTACAGTCTTCCGTCGTGAAAGCTTTAGAATCTAGATTAACACAAGCATTGTATAGTCATAAAAAAATGAAAGCTTTTAAGGGAAAAAGGCATCTTATCTGAAAGGAAATAAGAAGATGAAATGGTGTTAAGCCATACATTGTACCCGAAAAAGTAAAGTCCAATCATGTTGTAGATTAAATGCTCCATAGTCATATGGCTGAAAGCAGAAGTTATCAGCGTGTGCAGACGACCGCTCTTAAAGTTGTCTAAGGAAATCTGCTCAAAAGAATCAAGTATTAAGTTAGATTGAGAAATGAAAATTTATAACTTAGATCAGCACCTTCAGCTCTGGTCTCATTGGAGACCTTTCATATTAGGACAGAGATCTTACAGTGAAGTTTTTCATCATAAAACTACGATCAGCAATCTGCCATAGCATAAAAACAGCAACATTGGTAATTATCAGCCCCAGAACCACATTGTCAACTGTTAGCCTTCTAAACCATGATTTCCTGCAGATGGGAAGACAAAAATACCCTGGAAAATTATGCTTTAGCTACACAAACCTACAATCAAGTGAACTTGAATGATAATAATATGTTTCCACAGGATTGTCGAAACCACAAATCCTAACCCAGGAAAGTCAATGAACGCTCAGTTGTACGGCCCTAGAACGCAGCTTAAGCAGTGGCCCTCACCTTGAGTTAGGTTTGCTATGAGGGCTAATAGAAACACTTACAAAGCATTCTTTTAAAGTGGCCATTAATTTCTCATCAATAAGTGGCACCAGACGAAGCGACCACCTAAAATACTGTATCCGACTAGCCTTCCCTTTCTCTGTCTGTCACCTAGGCTAAGAAACAATAGAATTTACGAGTTTGCTACAATCTTCCTTTTCATTTTCTTGCACTATACCATTCACTCTCTAATTGTTAAGCATGCCCCAAAGCTGCCATATGCTGCACGCAGATCACAAAGAGGACAGCTAAAACCAATTGATTCGTTGATATTTTCATTGCGAGCGTTGAGAAATCCACTTTCCCTATCCTTACGCCTAATGTTGAAACTCACCCCTCTGACAACTATATTTGGTTTGAGTCCTATCCTAATAGTGCAACAGGCAAATCATGATCCAATTAGAATATGAGACTGAACTTGGATGGCAAATTGTAAATTTATATTCCAAAACAATTCAAGGTTGCTAATTTCCTTTCATACTTCGCAAGTTGAATATTTCCTTGGACTGATATGACTCTCTTCTCTGCTTTGGCTTTTTCTGGAACATGAAGATGACATTATAATGCAAGAAGCGGAACTGAACAAAAATAGGGGAACGGATATTCACCGTTTTCATTTATTTGCCCCTTACATAAGAATTAGAATCCAATGAATATAGTTAGTCTGAAAGTGGGTTTGGCTCATAGCAGTTTTCAGTAGCAAGACAGGGACAAACACAGTCATCTCTCTTCATTGGTCCACTCGGTAATAGAAGCCCCTGAAATCCCAAGCAAAAAGAAAATGCAGAGGATCCATCACCAAATTCCCATCAAACAAATCCGAACTTGTGTCAGATATGATCTGAATTGACAAATTGAACAACCAGTGCAGAAACTCATTACCGAATCTCTATGCAACAATCATTATCTCGCCCCTCGAGATACAAAACCCAACAAAGATCAAGAATTCCCCAAAACCAAGAAAGACAAAACAGAGAACACTCGAGAACACTGACCAGCCGCGTCTATAGGAGTCGAAACCGCCGCCGAATCCCGAACGCGAGTTGAAAGGCGAGGGCGCCCGGAAAAACCCAGCTCTGGAATTCGCGAGGCTCTTGAGCGGCGACCCGAGAAGGGCATTCGAGTAAGCCAACCCCGGGGCGTTTCTCGCCAGGAGCCGCCATGATGGGTTGTCGGGGAAGAAGGAACGGGGCGAAGAGACGCCGAGCTCGGCGCGGCTCGGCCCGGCGACGGCGGAGGAGGCGCAGAGGCGAGAATAGCGAAGAGACGAAGACGTCGAGGCGGCGGCGGTGGTGGCGGCGGTGCCCGAGAGGTTTCTCGAGAGGCTGGAAGCAAGCTTGAGAGAGACGAGCCTCTGCATCGTTCCTCTGGATCGAAAGTGCGTTTCTTTTGAATCAAGAATTTCAATTCAGAGAGTACAGAGTCATTTCACTGTGCAAGTTTTGGTTTTTTTCAGGGTGTTGATTTTGGGCACGACCGAAATTAAGGTTTAAGGATCTTTCTTGTTCTTGGATGCAAGCCTTGGGCAATGCCGGCTTGAGAAATTAATCACGAATGCAAAAGAATAAATATATTAATAATAGCATGAAAAGTCTTAAATTGATATATCTCTAATAAATTTACTCCATATTAATTTTTTATTAAAAAAATTGAACAAATTTACTCTTCATTAATTTTTACTAAATTAAATTAATATTACAAAAACTATAAATTAAGACACTTATGATAAACGGATGGTGAAATCCTAAATACATATGTCAACTATCATATATTATCTAACTAACCGAAGATAAATCTAAAAAATTGAAATTGAACATCTTCTGAAAATTGAAAACACAATGTCAAAGTACAAACATTTGTGCGTTAAGAATGCCAAACCTTAGATGAACGTGTTGGATTTTCAGTTGAAAAAATCATAAAAAATATATATATATGCTTTTTGTCACCTTATCTTTATTATTTCCTTGACTAGGTTCTCGTACTTTCTACTTTTCTTCTCGTAGTTAAACACAATGCATAATTGAATTTCCCTTACTCAAAATTAATTTGGTCAAATTCAATTGGGTCACCCTCAAAGTAAGACATAAATTAAATAGTGCTTACATGAACACCAACACAAGTTTTAGACGACGATTGGATTAACTTTGTTTTATTTGTTTTTGATGCTTCCACTTTCCTTTATTCATGATTGGCATTAAGGTTGTGCACCCAAACTAAATCACCTAGAAAATTGATCCAGTTTCAGGTTCTTCTTGGAAATCGATTCAATTTTTAGTTCCAAATTTTTGGAATTAGTGAGAATTAATTCGATTTTTGGTTTCAATTGAAAAATCACCTTGAACCGATTATCAATTTAATAAAGCTTAAAAGCCATAACTTTTCTTTTGACATCTTTTTATCTTTCTCTCTATTTCTTTGCTCCTTTTAACTTCACTAAGACGATTCATAACTCTCTTCCTCCCTCACTTGCGGCTTGCTCTCGCTTGTTCCTAACTTGCCTTTACTTGCTTGCCCTCTTTCGTATTTTACTTTGAACCATTTTATTACTCATTTATTTTACCATAAAAAACGGAACAAAATAAAGGAACAAAAAAAATAATGGGTTCTTGGATAA
This sequence comes from Eucalyptus brandiana, assembly GCA_014182725.1. Classification (NCBI taxonomy): domain Eukaryota; kingdom Viridiplantae; phylum Streptophyta; class Magnoliopsida; order Myrtales; family Myrtaceae; genus Eucalyptus; species Eucalyptus brandiana. Next base: position 30,941,693 of record CM024677.1, read on the forward strand.
ACCATGAAATTAGATCAAGAAAAAATGATAAGTTCCCAAGCAAATATGATAGATCTAAAATTCAAAAAACTGATAGTCAATTTTAATATAATAAATTCCAAATTTCAAATCTAGAATCTACTTACTCAGGGAACAATTGCCCAAGTTGATGTCCTGGGTCTCCTCTATTGGAGTTGGATTTGGACGAATTCCATGTAAAATGGATTTGATTGGACATTTTGTGTAAATAATAGGGCTTTAATTAAAAAAAAGTTAAAAATATAGGGACTCCATTACAATAGTAATAAAAAACAGAATTTTCGGTTAAAATAATTTTAAAAACACTGTAGCTTCTCAATTGAGCTCGCTGAGCATTTTGAACGGCGGCGACGAAATCGAGGCGGCGGTTCGCGGCGGAGAGCGCCGCCGGGAGCTCGGTACCCACGTACAGCTGAACCTGCAGCAGGCCATCATCGCGGCAAGCGAGCTCACGCTAGAAGAAAACGGAGCCCCATCATCCTCTTTTGACCAGATGAGGCCGCGGCTGCCATTGCTTGCGTTTCGCGAAACGGGGCGCCGCTGTTTCTCCGGAAGAGTCGGCGGCGACTCCTCCGGCCCGAACCCACGATTCCTTTCGCCGTCCCAGCGCGGGAAGCAGGCCTCCCTGGCGAGTCTCTTCCAAAGGTACGGCCTTTCTCCGTCCCAGTCGCCTGATTTCCTCGCGAAGAACCGGTTCTTGCTCGATGCCAGCTTGCACGACACCGAAAGATCACTGAGCATTTTGTCCTCGCTCAAGATACCCAATGAATTGGTGGTCTCCGTGATGGGTCGGTGTCCCGGGGTTTTGGAACATGAGTTCCTGAGGAAATGGGAGGTGGTGTTTCGGGAGTTTGGCTTTCTTGGTGTTTCCCCTGCTGGCATTATAAGTACCCTCCAGTTTTCTAGGAAATTCAATGTCGGTCCGGAGAGGTTCGGTAGTCTATTCAAGGTTTTGAAGGGTTTAGGAGTTCGGGATTACACTTATTGCAGGATATTGGAGGAGTTTCCTGGAGTTATTGCAATGGGGGAGAGTGAAATTTCGGGGAAAGTTGAGTTCTTGGAGGGAATCGGCATACCAAAAGATGCGGTGGACGGTGTGTTTCGCACTTTTCCTGGCATTTTGGGATTGAGTGTGGAGGGTCGATTGAAGCCACTGATTCTTGAGTTTAGGCATTTAGGTTTTGATAAAAGTGTGGCTCGGGACGAGATTCTTAGAGAGCCCAGAGTTCTCGGCATGGAACTTGGGGAACTCTCGCGTTGCTTGGAACTGCTACGGACTTTAAAATGCCGAGAGACGATTAAAGAAAAGATTTTAAGGGGAGGTGAATTCAAAGCTGGGTTCGAAGTGAAATTGAGACTCGACTGCTTGTGCAGGCATGGTTTGATTCGCAGAGATGCTTTCAAAGTGTTGTGGAAAGAGCCAAGGTTGATTGTATATCAGATAGGGGAGATTGAGAGGAAGATTGATTTCTTGTTGAGCGATATGAACTATGAAGTGGAGTGTCTAGTCGAGGTGCCTGAGTTTTTAGGTGTGAATTTTGAAAAACAAATCCTTCCTCGATACAATGTGATCAAGTACTTAAGATCCGTTGGGGGACTAGGCGATCCAGTAGGCTTGCAAAATTTGATAAAGCCTAGCACGCTTAAATTTTATAACTTATATGTCAAGCCATATCCAGAGTGCGAAAAGATTTTCAGATGTGAAGCAGACAAAGCTGAGAAGCAGCATCCAGTGGGACTGTGGAAACTCTTCAAACCACAAAAGTATCCCCAGTCCAAGGATGATGCAGAAAACATAAAGTCCTTTATGGAGTTGGGTGGTTAGGATGGGACAGTTGTAGCCTCTCATCCATTATTATACTTCAAACTGAGGATTGTGAATGGTTCACATCTATTTGAAACATCTACAGGTATGAAAATCAACTTTACACAGGACACAGCATGTTTGACATCTTCCGAAGTCGGAACCAGTTCTTTAGAACCTTGATCTAACCAGAGTAGGAATTGGCACGTGGATGTTACATCTCTAGGTACTGCATGAGCATGGTCATTTCTAATCGGGGTTCAGCACTCAATTGTTGCATCTCTAGGAAATACATCATCACCATGTATCAGTTTGTTCTTGCCAATGCGGAGGAGACGTTGAACAAGACACATTCTGCCTTTCCTTATTCTGGTCAAGTTGTTTTTTTTGGTGAATATTCTGGTCAAGTTGTTTATATACTGCTTTCTGCAAAACTATGTGAAACTTATAAAATGAGTAAAAAGTCATTACGTAACACAATATTGATGACAATTATGCAGCTGGATTGTGAAAAAAATTTGGATTTTCCAGTTTAAATCCGTGGCACTAATTTCATAGATATGTTTAGCCCTAAACTCTTGTCCTTTGTCTTGCAATTTATTATCTTGTCAAATTTTGTCTCATGAAGCTGCTCCTTGTTTACTTTACCTTATCAATTTTCATAAGCTGGCATTGCTCCCGTAGCGAAGTTTATTGTTGTAAAATCTTTTGGTGAGGATGTCAATTCTGTTGCAGGTATGAAGCCTTTCAGAAAAAAAATTTAACATGCCTGATCCTGAAACTGTTGCTTTAGTGGGAACTATTAGACTAGATACGTTAGTTTTAATACATTTCTGATGAAGTTGTTTGTGATATTCATGTCTATCACGGCTTACATATCTGTATCTTTACTTCTATGAAACAGTACTCAGTGGACAAACTCTCTTGTTATTATTGTTTCTAAGTTCACTATATTCTTGATTTTTTCTTGGAATTTGTATTGAGTATCGAGGTATCAAGAAAATAACCAACGAAGTATATACAAATCATGAAATGCGATGAATTTATTACTGTTCAGCAAGTGTATTATTGATGATAGATATCAATAGGCGCAGCTCCTGAGACTCATGTAGGAGTAGCTTTGCATGTGGTCTTATCATTTTAAGGCTTCTTAGAGTGTTGTGTCCTTTCTCCAAGCAGGATAGACTGATTGAATAATTCTTGCAAGTGACAATGTGAGCTTAATAACTGGGCTGGATTTTTCTTTATATTGCTTTTCGCCATTTGCAGCTTTATTTACTAACTTTTGATGGCCCATATACACCTATGACTGTGCTGTCAGCCTGATTAAATGTCCACAAGTGCAATGCACCCTGGAGACATGAATCTTTAATCTACTACATAATTAGATTGGACTATGTAGGCTTTTTCCTCAAATTAAGATAATTTGTTGAATATTCTCTCTGCTTAGACCTGATAGACCTGATCCGGTTGTTTAGTCTGCTCAATCCCATTATATATGTTGATGCGTTTTCAATTGTTTTCATAACAGACTTCTTACAACAGATGCAAGGGAAATTTCAAATGGTGGTTGTCAGGCATCCTGGCCAAGCCATTCAGGTTTTCATGACTCCTCAATGTTATATTGCTTTTTAGTCTAGATTTGTCTTTACGATATTCAAAGTTCTATTTTGGACCATATACAAGAAGATGTACCTGATACGCTAGTCTGATGGTTAACTTTATTTCTCACAACAGAATAGCCCTCATGGAATTGAGGTAAAACTATGCAGAGCTTTTAGCTTTTTGTGTTGAGGCATTGTTATTGCTATCTCATTACTCCAATTGTATGGAGGTGCTTCCTGAATTATGTAGAAAATGATGATTTAATGCATGAAAAAGCGAATTGGGAGCTAATATGAAGCAGATGAATTTGTTTAATCTACTGAGTACTCTCTGACAAAAAGGAAAAAACCAACGAATACTCAAGTGGAGTCACCTGTAAATGCTGTTGTAGCTGGTGGTGTCAAATTTACTAGCATGGCTAGGAAATCTGACCTTACCTAACTGTGACTCAAACTGGTAGTTTTGGTTCACCACTCGACGAAAGACTTTTTCTGGTCGGGTCAGAAGATTCAATTTCAGGGTCTGGAAACCGGTAGAAGTACTCTGTTCAGTTTGGGTGACGGGAGAAACCCGTACCAATTTGTTGACTGGGTATAATGTTAAAAATTCCAATTTTAGGCAAAACAAAAGGGAAAAATATTTGGATTTTTCGGACTAGTTCTATCTGAAATGCAGTTGAATTTGACTTGGTTATCGAACAAATGAGCCGCATAGTGAGGCGAAGTGGCCAATCGCTTTGACATCACTTGGGTTCAAGCGACCATTGACTGGCACTTTTTGCCGAGCTGGGATGACCACATTCTATTTTCTGGCGCATTCAGTTATTGCAGCAGTCATTTGCTTAACATTATGCTGTTATACACTGCAGATCCCGGGGATTCGGCCGTGGAGATCTTGAATCTAGAGCGCCCTTGATGGCTGAAGGCTGCAAATACAATATCCACGCATCCTGTTGGTCTGGTTGGGCTCGTCAAATAGTTCTTCTAAGGAAAAAAGATAAATAATTCTCCAATTTTGGTCTAATATGTAGTATCATTTTTGAATTTTTAATTTGTTCAATGCGGTCTTTGAATTTTGATACAATGCATAATATTATTTTTGAACTTTTAATTTATTTAACGTAGCCCATAAAATTTAGTTTAATATTCAATGTGATAGTTTAGGGGTTATATTGAACATTTACTCATGGTTTAGGGACCACACCAAATAAATTGAAATGTCTAGGATAACATCCCACACTAAATCAAGGTTTAAAGGTCACACTAAATAGATTAAAAGTTTGAGAATAATATTGCACATTCAACCAAAATTCAGAGACTGTTTGTGCCTTTCTACTAACAAGCGCAACCCGAGTAGCCTAATTAATCAATTGAATCAGATTATGGTGTATTTCTATATTTGGTGACTCGTCTTAATATCAAAATAAAGCAACCCCCAGCCTATTCTCCTAGTGGAGACCTAAGCAGATTCCTCAAGTATGGCAAATATAGTTGACAACCAAATTCCCGTAGGAACACATAACCCGTATACAAGGCAACACCTTAGGCTCGTTTAATTGTCCAAATTTGCATTGGGATGCGATACGATAAAGTAAGATTAGAAAGGATTGTAGAATATCCATTATATATTTGGTGCACTTAAGATAGGATTGAAAATCTTTAAAAACAAGCTATTCCATCTCCACCCGCCACTTCCAACACTTCCCTTAGCGCGGCAAATCTGCCATCCCGTTTGTCGGCCCTTGATCGTCTTCCTCGTGGCCGCCATTGTCTATTGCACTCCTTTAAGAAGGCAGGTGGGGACTGCGTTTCGCACCAACCCCCTCCAGTTCCAATCCCCAGCTCGAACAAATTTCCTGTTTGTTTTTTGGTAATTGATTCTTGTATATGGCTAACTTTGCCGATCTTGTCATTCTTGATCTGGACGGTTTAATCCCCTTCAACTTCAATGGAGATTCGGAACAGATTTGGAAGGACATTGCGTTTTCCGTCTGGTTAAGGAGTAGATCCTGGTTAATGATGGTGGCGTTTGCCAAGTAGAGCTGAGTGCAATACTTTGATCGTTCTGGAAGAAGTTTTGGTAAGCAAATGAATTGGTTGCCTTCTGGAATTCTGGTTAAATGGGTTCACGTCAAACTCAGTCAAATTGCAATTAATAGTTCTTGGGTAAGATATGGAAGAAAATGCTTTGTTTTTATCTGTTCTGGTGAGGCCCGGATTGGCCCAAGCAGCAATGGATGCTTATATTTGGCTTCAAAGAAGAGGGTTGCAGAATGTAGTTATGAGTTATGCCCCTGAGAAAGATGGATCGGAAGATGGGTTGAATCTATAGTCGATGGAAAACTCAATTTGGGTTTAATCTTTTCATGCGGAATGCTTTGTAGTTTGTACTGTTGAGCCTCTTTGTTTCTTTGATTTCAATGTGGATGGATGCTTGGAGTGTATATTGATGCTTCGTATTGCATTTCTTCCGTTCTTTTGGGGCATCCCAAGATGTCGAGAATCTGAGTATCTTTCCCATCATCCCTTTTTATCTTATTCTCATTCCTTATCCATCTTGTTTATTCGGTTGCGTCATGTTCCTTCTGCTTGCTTGTTATTTCCTGTCGGCGATCTCATATGGAGCATTGCAAGGTGTGTTCTCCGTTTTGACGAAAGCGAAAAGGTGAAATCTTTTTTCTGGTCTTGCTTCGATCAGGATATGATCTTCAGAGGCACCGTCACCGTGGCCGTCCTCCTGGAGTGGATTCTCGCCAGGATGATCCTCCACCCAGACATCCAAGCCAAAGCCTGGTCCGTGATCGACACCGTCCTCGGCTCAGCCCGGCCTGTCGAGGACTCCGACCTCCCGAAACTATGGTACCTTCGGGCCATCGTCAAGGAAACCCTAAGGATGCTCCCGCTGGGTCTGCTCCAGTCCTGGCCCAGGCTCGCCATCCATGACACCCACATCAGGTGGCCACTTCGTCCCGCCCAAGACCACGGCCATGGTGAACATGTGGGCCATAACCCATGACGAGGCGGTTTGGGCCGACCTGGAAGAGTTCAAGCCGGAGAGGTTTTTGGAGGAGGCCGCCGGCAGCGATTTTCCGATCATGGGCTCAGACCCGAGGCCCGCTCCATTCAGTTCTGCGAGGAGGGTCTGCCCTGGCCACGGTGGAGCTCTGGCTTGCCCAGCTGCGCAGAACTACAAATGGGTCGGTTTGAATCGCAGGGAGGGCTTGTCCTAGTACCTGATTCTGTCAATGGAGACGAAAGAGCCCTTGGTCCGTAAGGCCATTCCTAGGGTTCGGGTTTGATTGAGCTGAGTTCGTTGTGAATGATGGACTGGTAGGAGGGTCTGCACTATGGTTTTGTTAGCTCTCTATCGAGAGGCCAAAAGACTAGCTAGTTTGTTTGCGAATGGCACAACAAAACTCCCATTTTCTTCTGCTTTCTCTCTTTTCCTCTTGGGCTCCGATTGTTTCACAAATAAATTTACAAGAAAATTTTTTATCATTTTTTGACATCTGATTTGTTTGGAAAAAAGAGTTAACAAAAAATGGTGCGCTTACTTGAGTAAAAGTGTTTTTCGAAAATTAATTTTTGAACTTTTATCATTTGCTTGGTGGAAAATGATTAATCATTTAAAAATATTTTTTGGTCAACCAAAAATTAATGTATTAAATTAGCGAAGTGAAAACACTTTTCCGAGCTAAGCAACTACTTTTTTATCTTCTTCAAAAACAGATCTGAAAAATGTTACTATAAAAAATTAAAAATTACGAAAAGAGAAACAAACAGATTTTCACTGTGCTGATTTCCATCGCCATGTTCACTACCTTTCCTCTTTCCTCTTCGCATGTCCGAGCACCACTTCAAACGTCTCTCTCTGTCACTCTGAAACTCCAGCGCAACCATGGACGTCATGGAGTCACCAAGCACACCACTGCAGCCATGGAGGTCACTAGACTCGCGCGATCACAGATCTAAATAGCACTAGCCTGACGACCTCCATTGAAGCAAATAGCACTGCTCCTACAAATATCTCTCTCTGTGAAACTCAAGCGTAGCCATGGAAATCTTGGAGTCACCAAGCCACACCACCATGGCCATGGAGGTCGCCGGTCTCGAGCGACCACAGATCTGGATAGCGCGAGCCTGGCAACCTCCATTAAAGTAAATCGACAGAGCACTGCTCCTACAAACGTCTTTCTCTGTCACTTCAAAACTCGAGCACAGCCATGAACGTCACAAAGGTCATGGAGTCACCAGGTCACGCCACCGTGGCCATGGAGGTCGCCGGGCTCACGCTACCCCAATCTGTGGTCGCGTGAGGCTGGCGACCTCCAATGAAGCCAATCGACGGAGGTTGTTACCTTTGCGGCCAAGGCTCATGAACTTCGCGCATAGTGACCGAGGTAGAGAGAGGGGAGGGAGGGAGGGAGAGGGATGGACGCATCAATGACTCCGATGGACTGGTGTGGAAGGCGAATGGCGGCTGGATAGCGAGGGCTTATGGCGGTGATGGTCGGGTGGTGACACGGCTACGGGTGAGTGGCAGATCTATGCAGCCTAGGGCGAGGTGGGGAAGAAGAGGGAATAGAAAAAGCAGAAAAAAGAGCAAGAAAAGGGAAAAATATGGAGCACGTCTCAACCATTGAGTAGTTGCTCAACGGTTGTGCTGTGTTTTCCTAAAATGTTCGAAATCATTTTTCAATGGATTAATACCACAAAAAAAAAAAAAATCCCAATTAATATGTCATTGACAAATTTACTCTAAACTGATATACCTATAATAAATTTACTTTTCGTCAGTTTTCATTAAATTTTACTGTCAAATTACTAACTTTGATAGCATTGGTAGTTAATGGATGTACAGATTTGGTGTTTAACCCTCCATTTGTCACAAGTGTACTAATTTTGTTGTTTTTCGTGTTATTAATCCAATTTAATGAAACCACTGGGGGTTCGCCCCAGTGGCCACCCTTCCAACATGGAAGGGGGAGGTGAGGGGTTCAAATCCCCACCTTCTCGAGGGGATGGGGTAGGGACGCGTAAGTTTCGAGAGTGGGTTGCGACTCACGCCCGCAAAGAGCGGGCACGAAGTCTGCAGTGAGTGTAGAGTAGGAATAAAGTAGGACTGACCAAAAAAAAAAAATCCAATTTAATGAAAACTAACGGAGGGTAAATTTATCACAAACATACTAGTTTAGAATTTTTGAAGGTCAAAGTATTAATTTATGGTAAATTTGCCACATATACACCAATCTGGAATTTTTTGAGATTTTTCATGATATTAACCTTTTTACAAATTATATCCAAACAATAAAAAAAACATTTTCAGTCACATATTACCAAACAAAGGAAAATGCTATAAAATGATTAATTAGAAAATATTTTCCTTTACCATGAAGTTTTCCCTCAAACAAATGCACCGTAAGCTAAATTCAAAAAAAGAAAAGTTTTTCTCTTTAAAAAAATCGGAAATCATTTTTTAAAATATAACTAGGTATCAATGCTTGACCTTTGTTATCAGCATGTGCAAACAATCATTCTTAGCATTGTCTAAGGAGATCTACATTCGATTCACTTGGATTGCAAAAATTTATAATTTAGATCCACGCACAAGTCAAGTCGGGTCTTATTGGAGACTTTTAGTTCTAGGACAGAGATCCTACAGCGAAGGTTTTCATCACAAACTACAGCCTGCGATCTACCGTAGCACAAAAACAAAAGCATTTGCAATAAACAGCCCCCAAACCGTGTTGTCAACTATTATCCTTCTGAACCAGGAATTCCAGCAAATGGGAAGATAAAATCTTAACCTATTATATTATAAGTTTCGGGTTTCAAGAAATAAAGAATTTGTTCTAGCGAGTAGGTTATTTATTCCAAGTGGAACCTATACAAAGCCTGAAAATCTGAAACCTTGAACCCCTGTTTACAGTCTAACTTTAGTTCAGCAAGTATTTGGTGCTGACCAAACCACGTGAGCAGAAAGAGAACTGGTCCAATAGTGCAGTAGTTTATTGACTGGTCCAATAGTGCAGTAGTTTATTGACTTTTTTGCCCAACCTTCGCTTAGTCCATTGCTCCAGGACTCAGAATAAGATTCCTGATTGGGTCGCCAAAGCCCAACTCCGCAACACTCATCCTCTCTATTGGGCCTCATTTATCCCACCACCTCTCTTGGAATTCTTATGTTTTCGAAGCACATCTACATTTCCTTTTTGCAATTAAAATGATCTTTTACCGACCCAAAAAAAAATAATAATAAAAGAAAACTTCAGCTTTTTCCTTTAAGGAAAACATTCATTAAGGATTATCCGATATACATGACTCGTTAGCATTTAACTTTTTCGAAGTTGTTCGGTGTACACAGAAAGCACTATTTCAAAGCATAACGACAATAATAAGACCAGTTTACAAAATTTGAATTTTATGTTTCAAACCCAATAGGATATTGAGGTATAGATGAACAATACAATTCTACAAGCCGAAGAGACTGTTATAATCTGTGGCAAGGGAAAAGCTCTTGGAAAACTCAGAAAGAGTGCTTGATACCTTACGAGCTAGAGTTATCGACTAAGCGCAAGAACAACCCGACCAATTAGTCGAAACAACAACGCATGGGTTACAATTACCTGTAAATGAGAAAATTTGTGTTCCCCTCCCATCAGAGGTCGGGTAGGAGAGATTTGCCTTTAAGCTGGAAGGTTGTTTAGATGCTCCGCATATTCAAAAGCCCAGCACATCTCAACCCTTAAATCATTGAAATCTACGCAGAACCCATGCGATCCAAAAGATGAGATCCATCCGGTTCGTGCGCACCTAAAGGCGAATAGCTTTTCAGAGAATCGTTGGATGTTTCTAGTAAACAGACCAATTATAAAATGCTCTCTCGCCTGGAAGAGATGGCCTCTAACCCCCCATGGTGGTAGAAATCCTAACCCTCCAAACCCACCTTAAACCCTAATCCCCTAATACAGTTTCCCTTTCTCATTGTCTTCGTAAAACCCTACCCCACTTTTGGCAAATGCTCTACTTATTTCCTTCTTTGAAGGTGAAGTCAGTCCCCCAGAAGTGCAGCAACCCCAACGACTTAGGTGAGGACTTGTTGCTCTCTACAACTCTCGGACCTCTCCACGCACTCAGCTGCAAGGAACAATGAAGGAATAGGAGTTAGTAGAAGCCCGTCTCAATCTGATAACCTCTAGTCCGAAAACAAATAAGCAATGCTAGATGATTCTGTTACAGAACAGCAAATGATGGACTGCCACCTAAACCTTTTTGGGCAACTGTTCTCAAAACCAGCTATTAACATCCAAGCTTTTCTGAATACAATGAAGAAGGCTTGGTGCACGGACAAATTCTAAGTCCAGGATTGTTCGCCTTCACATTTAAATATGAAACTGAAAAGGAAAGGGTATTGGTGGGATCATGGTGCTTTGCTAATCATTTATTAGTATTGAAGCAATGGGAAGAAAACATCACCGGCGCCCCCCCAAAAAAAAAAAAAAAAAAAAAAAAAAATCGTTGCACCTTTTTCCACTGTCCTTTTTGGGTTCAAATACATGGACTACCTTATGAATTATCCACAGAGAAGGGGTTACACACCGCAGCTTCTGTCCCGGGTTAGTTGACGTGATAAAGGCTGATGATAGAAGTTTCACAGCCTCTAGAATGGACAAGTTAAGGGTAACTCTAAAGCTGGATGACACTCTTTTACCAGGTACTAATATAATTTTGAAAGCGCAGAAACACTGGGTGGATTTTAAATACGAAAGACTATCACATTTCTGTTACTCATGTGGGCGAAAAGCGTACTATGCTAAGCATTGCGAGCTGGTTCCGTTTGATGAGGATTAATTTGAAGCGGGTATAGATGTGAAGTTCAGCCATTGGTTGAAAACTGAGGCAAATGAACATCATCCATTCTAGAAACTCTTTAATGGTGAAAGGGATGAGGAAGTGTTTGAGGAAGAAATTGTTCTAGAATCTTCTGCTTTGTTGATGCAGGACCCAAGAGAAAACATTAACAGCCTCGAATGGGAGAAAATTCAAAAGGAGAGAATAAACAAAGGTAACTTGGACAAAGGAAAGTCCCCTGCACAGTATCATGGACAAGCAAAAAACCAGGGACCTATCCTATTACTCACGGGACCAAGTAATGCTCGGGCAGACCAGATTCCCCTTCCAGACATGTTGAAGACTGGAAATCTAAAGACAAAGCCAAAAACCTGTAAGGTCTCAGGTAGCTAGAAAGCAAGATGCCAAAAGAATGACCCTCTTGTATCTGATGAAATGATGTTACTGGACACCACAATCCAGATTTCTGGAAATTCCAAGGAATGGGCTTTGGTGGAAAGCCTGAATAAGCCACCGAGGGACAAATGAACTTTGTATGCTAGAACTATCAAGGGTTAGGCACAACCTTGACAGTCCAAGAATTGAGAGCCTTAGTGGCTCAAGAAAGGCCTATTATTTTGTTCTTAATAGAGACGAAAAATCAGAACCAGTGGTACAAAGGCTGAAAAGGAGACTGAATTTTCAGAACTTATTTGTGGTGAACCCAGTAGGTATCCCCGTGCGGCAAGGTGGGGTGGGTGGGGTGGGTGGGGGGCTGTTGGAACAATGAAGCTTCAATCACAGTTGATTTGGCTGCACTGGAGTTTTTGGATTTGACATGTAAGGATTTACTTAACAGAAGCACCGTAAGAGTTACTTTCATTCATGCTCCAACAAACTTCCAACAGAGGGTTCATCTCTGGAACTACTTGACAAACATCAGCTCTTATAACACTTGTCTATGGATTTCTATGGGGGAATTTTAACGAAGTTCTCTATCATTGGGAGAAAGTTGGGAAGAGGCCTCCTGAGTACTATCGAATGAATGCGTTTCGAGACTTCTTGAATAACTGTTCGTTAGTGGATTTCGAGCATAAAAGCTGTGCTTTCACCTGGGCTAATAATAGAGGAGTAGAATTTGCGAAAGAGAGACTGGACAGAGTTTTACGCAATATTGAGTGGAGAGTCCTATTCCCTAAGGCTGAAGCTTTCGCCTTGCCGGTGGTTAGTCTGACCACAGTCCCATTCTACTATTTGCAGATCCAGTTAAACGGAAAAAGGGAGATCAAATTTGAGGCCTGCTAGTTAGAAGAGGAGGAATGCAGAAGAATTATAAAAGAAGCCTGGGAGGCTCCGAACCTGGTGGGAAAAAGCCTAGTAGTGAGACAAATGGATGTGAAATAGAATCTAACAAGATGAAGGAGGGAGAAATACTCAAATGGGCAGAAAATGATGAAAGAGTTGAAGGAGCTGCGGTGCATAACTAATTATCAACACCTCAGTCAAGAATTGGGAAGAGCCAAAGAGTTGAAGGGAAAAAAAACCATTGAAGAGATTTGGAGACAAGAGGAGAAGTATCAGGGGATGCACTCTCGTATAAATTGGCTAAAGTCGGGGGGGTTAAAAAACAAAATACTTCCACACAATGACCATACAAATAAAGCAGAGAAATAGAATTTCCGTGCTAAAAAATTCAGACGTGGGTAAGAAACCCTAGCCAGTTGAAGCAGATGATCCTGAATTACTACGGGATTTGTATAAATTAGTAGGAGCAAGAAACTTGCAGCCTTTGCTTGACATTTGCCCCAGTTTGACCACGGAAGAGATGAATCACAGCCTGACTGAGAAAGTCACCATGGATGAAGTTAAAGCAGCTCTTTTCCAGCTTGGAGAAGCAAAAGCACCGCCATGTTGGCCTCAATGGCCAATTCTACCAGCACTATTGGGAAACTCTTAAACAAGAGATTTTTGACAAGATAGAGGAATTCTTTATTTCAGGGAGGATGTAACCAAGTTTAAAAGAGACTCACATATTGCTTGTGCCTAAAATGCAAAACCCAGAAAAGCTAGACCATTTCAGACCCATCAACCTCTGCAATTTTGCCTTTGAGATTATTTCAAAAATCTTGGCGAATAGATTAAAACCATGGCTTCCAGTCTTGATTAAGGAGAAGCAAAGTGCCGTTGTGGGAGGTCGACTAATCCAAGAAAATATTATGATTGTCCAAGAGGTCCTTCACCAGCTAAGGATCCAGAAGAGGAAAAAATGATTTCAAGCCTTTCTTAAGTTAGACATGAGGAAAGCCTATGATCAAATTGAGTGGGACTTCTTGGAAGCAAGTTTAATGAAGATGGGGTTTGATGAGCATGGGTTAATTGGATAATGCAATGCGTGACAAAATCTCTCAATGTAAAGTTCAATGGTGAACCCTTACTTTTTTCCCACCCACAAGGGGCATTAGGCAAGGGGATCCCCATTCCCCTTATCTATTCATACTGGTTGCTAACTTCCTGTCTATCCTAATGTCAAAAGCAATAGAAGATGAAAGTATCAAAGGGATTAGGCTGAACAGAAGTTGCCCAACATTACCCCACTTACTATTTGCTAATGATTCTATCTTTTTTCCTAGGTGGATCAGTGTTGGAATGCCAAAACTAGGCGAATATCCTATATCAATATTGCTATGCAACTGGACAGGAGATTAGTCCGAACAAATTAGGGATTTTCTTTAGCGCTAGCTATCCGCAAAGGCTGAGAAGTAACATGGCAGAAGCACTACGAATCCTGGAAATTGCAAAAACAGGGAAATACCTTGGAATCCCATCTGATTGGGGAGCATCCAAGAAGCAAATGTTTGCTTAGATATTAGCTAGGGTAAATTCCAGATCAGAATGACGGAAGGAAAAACTTATGTCAAGAGTGGGAAAGGAAATTCTCATTAAAACAGTGGTTCAAGCATTACCTCAACACGCCATGTCGATCTTTAAAATTCCAGCATCTATATGTCGTGCCATTGAACGAAAATAGCTCAATTTTGATGGAGAAGTAATGGCTCGAAATCTGGGCTACATTGGAAGAGGTGGGAAGTGCTGAAAGCAAGGAAAGATGTCGAGGGCTAGGGGTTTAGAGACCTAATGTCCTTCAACAAGGCCATGCTTGGGGAGCGGGCATGGAGATTAACCCAACAACAATGACATTATGGAGCAAAATCTTTAAGGGTCTTTATTTCCCTCGGAGGAACTTCATGCAGGCAGTGAAAGGCTCTTGACCATGTTGGGGATAAAAAAGCCTTATTATGGGCAGAGACGCAATTGCTGATTCGGTTATGTTGTCAGTGGGGACAAGTGAATGTGTTAACATCAGAGAAGATAAATGGTTAAAGAGGGGAATCATAGGAGGACCAGCAAACAAGAATGACCCCAAAATAGTTAGCAAGCTGATCAATGGAGAGGAAAATGCATGGAATGAACAGGTGATACAGGGACTCCCTGGTGACCAAATAGCGAACGAAATACTAACAATCTCTTTGAGAAACAATGTTTTAGAAGACAAAATTGTGTGGACGGGAACTAAGTCCGGTGATTTTTCAGAGAAAAGTGCCTACAATGTTATCAGAACAGAAGCCACAAAACCAAACAGCAATCAAACATCAACCTCCTCAGCCCCCACGGATGCTGTGGAACAGAATTTGGCATATGTTATCCCCCCAAAAAGTAAAATCTTTTGTATGGAGCTTATGTAAAAATGCCCTTTCTACTAAGGACAACTTGTTCGGTAGGAGAATTGTACCTGACCCCTCGTGCCCAATCTGTCGAAGCCTCCTAGAGACTAGTGAGCATCTGTTCTCGCTTTGCCCTTGGACGAAGCTTATCTGGGAGGATCTGGCCCTGCAAATCAATATTCAAAGCCATGGTTTAACCCGTGTAGAAGAGTGGCCATTGGGTTTTGTCAGAAATCAAGGAAATTCACCGAAATTTGAACTGGTCTCAGGAGTTCTTTGGCTTATCTGGAAGACACGAAACATCACCGTATTCCGAGGTCTCCAACCAGAGTCGTCTGGTATCATTCAATCCACCCAGAATCTGCTCGAAAATTATGCGAAATGGAATGAGAGAGGAAATTTCAAAGGGAATCAGCGCAAGAACCCCGGAGCTCGCATTAGGGCGGATTGAGATTGGAAACCGCTGATAAACGAAGCTTTAAAAGTAAATATCGACGGAGCTTACTCACTGGGCTCAACCGAAGATATTGTAGGCTGCATTGTGTGCAACGCCATCGCCCTCAAAGATCGGAGCGCATGGACTCCACCACGACGACGGCCAAGTTCTCAAAGAGACTATAAGAAAAGTGAGGCGTCAGGCCCAAAGAAAAAGCCTTGGTTGAAAGGGCCTTTTTCATTGGCACCTGGGATTTTAGCTTAAAAGATCCCCGAATTAGGTAGTTTTCGACTTCTTCTTGTGTTGATAATTAAGTACTCTGCTTTTACCGATTTGTGAAATCCGCGATTCGTCGGATGAGATTCCCTTTTTTGGCTATTAACAACCCGATATTGCATTATTAATTCCACTTAATACAATATGAGATAGAGTAGAAAAGGAATGTGGTTACATAGTTTGAGAAGGGAGGACTTAAAAGGGGACGGAAACAGCACACGTATACGTATAGTCGTATTCAATAAGCCATGTAGTCGGCTAATTGCTGCAAGGAACACAGCTGACTGGCGACAGAGTCCTGATGTAGTCGCCTGGATTGAAATCCGTGGAGTTGGAATCCACTTCCTCTGGCAACGATGTCCTGATGTAGTCATCCGGAGTCCTGATGTAGTCGTCTGGATTGAAATCCGTGGAGTTGGAATCCACTCCCAAACTTTCACCGCCGGCAGCTGAGTCGCTGCGATCCACAACATGGTTGGGCCTGACGAAGATATTATAATGAGCTTCAGGTGCAATAGCTCTGAAATCATCTATCAAGGGAAAAATCTCGTGGACTTCAAAATCCTTCAACTTCCTGAGCAGGCGGATCACAGCTTCCAGGTAGTTCATGACCAGGGAGGCGCTGTCCTCCTTTGTCAGGCAAGATTCACACTCTCTCTCGACCTCAGCACTCATTGGCAGCTTCATGCCGTACTCGTGACAGAGGTACGTCGAGAACACCTCCTCAACCGAGGGCCAGCCGAAAGACTTGAGGTTGCCAGCAGGGGAGAACATAATGACAGCGACAGGAGTGCCGGTGTCTTTGCTGAGCTCAGAGGGCTTTTTTGAGGATGCAGTTGCTTCTACTCGAGAACTTGTTGCTGCACCTTTTCCGGTCAAGAGATGATCCTGTCTGCATGTTTCTTCTAGAGAGAGAGCGAACGGGTTGTAGGAAAGATGGGTCGTTCTCAGAACTCACAAACTTTTTGAGCAGGCGGACCACAGCGTCCAGGTAATTCATGATCCAGGAGGCGCAGCCCTCCTTTGTCAGGCAAGATTCACACTCTCTCTCGGCCTCGGAACTCATTGGCGGCTTCACGCCGTACTTGTGACAGAGGTACGCCGAGAATACCTGTTCCATCGAGGGGCTTTCGAAATGCTTGAGCTTCCCGCCAGGGGAGAACAGAATGACGGCAACTGGAGCGTGGGTGGGTTCGCTGAGCTCAGAGGCCTTATTGATGATGCACCTGTGCCTCTTCGAGAACGTGTTGCTGCACCAATTCCGATCGTGGATCTTTTCGGTTTCTTTTGGCGGGGGTTGAACACTTTGCCGTGGTTTTTTTGGAGGGCGAGAGGAAGATGAACCTGTAAGCATGGTCGTCATTTTTCTTCGGAAGAGAGAGTTGAACGGGCTGGAGAAAAGAAGAGGAGTTCAGCTCTGATGCTCAGAGAAACTCGTGGCAGTCCCGTTATTTATAATTTGGTATGGGGCGTGTCCAAGTGACACCATTTGCACTAACGTGATGTGTTTTAAGGAGTAGCTTTTGAAAACATGCGAGAAATAATAACACTATAGTCATCAATATGATGCATGAAGCTGACGAAGATATCAACAGACTGTAAAATGAAAATATGATGCAGTTCAAATAAAAAAATATCATCCCACTTGGAGAAAAACCTAGAGAATTAATCTACATCGAATTAATCTACATCGGTCAAGGTCGGATTTGCTGTGGTAATTGTGGAATTAGGACGTAGAAAAATTTAGTACGATTCCAAGTTTCTGTGCTTTCCTTTCTTCTTGATCCATGGAGATCGTCCAGTGAGACGACTTTTCACTCGTCGCTGTGATGCTCCTTGACCGAGGGGACCACAGCGTCCGAAGAAGAGAATTGCGGTTGTCGGGAATCCTTTTTAAAAGAGCGTACTTTTTCCTTTCCGTTTTAGAGACACGGGAGGTTTTCGTCTTAAGCCCTGTAGCAGTCCTGCGATTTTGGATGATAATCATGGTGATTGTTTGACTCTTTCTTGCAAGCCACGTGCACTGGGCTAGCGCTTTTTGGCTATGAACGCGGTACTCAAAACAAACAAGTTCAATATCATAAAAGAGCAAAGTCTAATGAAAAACTTAAAGAATTAATGCAGATTAATGCAGATTCAAGCCGATATAATGAAGGATTGATGCAGATTAACATGCTTCGGGCCGATGCAATGAAGGATCAATGTGGGTTAATCGAAACATGCTGGATTACTAAATTTATGATGGAAAATAGAATACCAGGCAAGGAATGTTGTCTCCTAAGGAAGATGGCAACCTACTCTCGATTGCCTTCTTCCTCTTCTTATGTTGTAGTCTATTAACATGCTTCGGGCCGATGCATCTCTAGAGTAAATATCGCCCCATTAGAAGGAAAACTTGTCGAGCTAGAAAATTGAGTTGGACATCGAAAATTAGGTAGTTCTAGTTTTTCTTCTTTTCCATCGATCGTGGTCCATATTGGTCGTAACTCTTAAGTTGGACACTGAAAATTTTGGGGCAATTCCGATTTTTCGTCCTTTCAACTTGACCCATGTACATCATCAAATTGGATGCTCGAACTTTTTGTTTGTGTTAATTAAACACTTCGTCTTTCATGATTTGTTTTACCATAAGCACCCAACATGGCAACCAAAAATTAAGAAATTGCCATTCCCTTTCAAATATTATCACACATACATAATTCACTAGAATTTAACATTTTTATCATAATATGATTCAGTGCGTTTCTTTTGAATCAAGAATTTCAATTTAGAGAATAGAGAGTCATTTCACTATGCAAGTTTTGGTTTTTTTTTTCAGGGTATTGATTTTGGGCACGTCCAAAATTAAGGTTTGAGGAACTTTTGTTCTTGAATGTAAGCGTTGTGCAATGCCGGCTTTGATAAAATAATCAAGAATGCAAAAGAATAAAGATATTTTTAATACCATGAAAAGTCTGAAATTGATATATCTCTAATAAATTTACTCCAAATTAATATTTTATCATAAAAAATTCTGGACAAATTTACTCTTCATTTATTTTTATTAAATTACATTAATATCATGAAAAATCATAAATTAGTACACTTATAACAAATGAATTGTGAAATCACAAATTGGTACATACGTTAACGATCACGTATTATCTAACTAACATAAAGTAAATTGAACATCTTCTGAAAATTGAAAACACAAGGTCTTGGGATTCAAGCACAAACATTTGGCTTAATGAAAGAATACCAAACCTTAGATGAATGTGTCGGATTTCTAGTTGAAAAAATCATAAAAATATATACTTTTTGTCACCTTATCTTCGTTATTTCCTTGACCGGGTTCCTATACTTTCTACTTCTCTACTCGTAGTTAAACACAATGTATAATCGAATTTCTCCGACTCAAAATTAATATGGTCAAATTCGATTAGGTCACCCCCGAAATAAGACGAAAATTTTATATGAACACCAACACAAGTTTTAGACGGTGATTGGATTAACTTTGTTTTATTTGTCTTTGATGCTTCCACTTTCCTTTATTCACGGTTGGCATTAAGGTTGTGCACCCGAACTCAATTACCTTGAAAATCGATCCAGTTTCAAGTTTCCATTGGAAATCGGTTCATTTTTTAGTTCCAATTTTTTGGAATTAGTGAGTATATATCTGATTCTTGGTTTCAAGTGAAAAATCACCTTGAATTGATTATCAATTTAATAAAGCTTAAAAACCATAACTTTTCTTTTGACATCATTTTCTCTCTCTCTATTTCTCTCCTTTTGACTTCACTCAGACAATTCACATGTCTCTCTCTCCCCCTCTTTGCTCACTTGCGGCTTGCCCTTGCTTGTTCCTAACTTGCCTTCAATTGCTTGCCCTCTTTCATATTTTACTTCGAACCATTTTATTGCTCATTTATTTTACCATAAAAAAACGAAACAAAATGAAGAAACAAAAGAAATAACGGTTCTTGAATAAACCATGAAACTAGACTGAGAAAAAATGATAAATTCTAAGGCAAATATGATAGGTCCCAAATTCAAAAACTAATAATCAATTATAATATAATAGGTTTCAAGTTTCAAATTTAGAATCTACTCTTCCCGGAAACAATTGCCGAAGTTGATGTCCTGGGTGTCTTCTATTGGAGTTGGATTTGGATGAATTCCATGTAAAATGGATTTGATTGGACATTTTGTGTAAATAATAGTCTTTAATTAAAAAAAAAGGTTAAAAATACAGGGACTCCATGACAATAGTAATAAAAGGTAGAATTTTTGGTTAAAAGAATTAAAGAAACACTGTAGCTTCTCAATTGAGCTCGCTGCGCATCTTGAACGGCGACGACGAAATCGAGGCGGCGGTTCGTGGCGGAGAGCGCCGCCGGGAGCTCGGTACCCACGTACAGCTGAACCTGCAGCAGGCCATCATCGCGCAAAACGAGCTCAGGCCAGAAGAAAACGGAGCCCCATCATCCTCTTTTGACCATCTGTTTATAGACAAATGTTGTTTCCGTCTTAAGCCCTGTAGCAGTCCTGCGAATTCGGATGATAATCATGGTGAGTCTTTGACTCTTTCTTGCAGCCACGTGCACTGGGCTAGCGCTTTTGGCTATGAACGCGGTACTTAAAATAAACAAGTTCAATATCATAAAACAGCAAAGTCTAATGAAAAACTTAAAGAATTAATGCAGATTAATGCGGATTCAAGCCGATATAATGAAGGATTGATCCAGATTAACATGCTTCGGACCGATGCAATGAAGGATCAATGTGGGTTAATCGAAACATGCTGGATTACTAAATTTATGATGGAAAATAGAATTCGAGGCAAGGAATGTTGTCTCAAGACGGCAACCTACTCTTTGTTTCCCTACTCTCACCTTATCTCCAGTGGCGTTAGCAATCCTCCGAAATTGGCAGAATTTTGCAAAGCATTTCGGGGTTTTCTCTGTCTTCTTCCTCTTCTTATGTTGTAGTCTACTCAGGTGTCACATCCTTTTCTTTTCATTTCTTCTTGTTTATGCCACTTTATTCATGTTGGAAGAAAGTCGCCGGAAGACGACTTACCTCTTTTTTATACACAAGGAACGAACGTTGAATTGTGAATGAATTACGAACAATATTACTTTACGTTGGTTTGAATGTAGTCACGAGGAAAAAATTCAATTTTCACAGAGTAAATACCAATTGTTCTCATAAAGGTGAAATGAAACGCCTTCTTTTTCAACCGATGCGTGCTAATATCATGGATGACGTCATCCAACGGTCGATAACCGCCAGATGACGTCATCGCCGGTAACTATTGGGCAGCCGGCGACTCGACCCAAGACTCGACCTGACCTGAGACCCGACTTGACTCATTGACTGGTCAATCCGATCGGACCGATCAACCGGTCCGGCGGTCAAACCGGGCCGAACCAGCCAGGAGCTTGCTGGCTCGCCGGCGTGTGCGCCACATGCACCGCACACTCAGGCAACGCGTATGGGTGTGTGCAAGGTTCAATTGAAGCGTGGTTGATGATGTTTGATTCGTATGGATGTGTTCTACACTGTGGTATAGTTATTTTGTATGTTTGAGTTTTATAAATGTATAAAAATGTGTATGGAACCCTAAATATGCGTATTTTGCAAGTATAAATGCATTGTTTATTCATTTTTGGCAAGTATTTTCTTATGATTTTGGAAATATTGTAGCTAGGCTACATG
Source organism: Eucalyptus brandiana (assembly GCA_014182725.1). Taxonomy (NCBI): domain Eukaryota; kingdom Viridiplantae; phylum Streptophyta; class Magnoliopsida; order Myrtales; family Myrtaceae; genus Eucalyptus; species Eucalyptus brandiana. The sequence continues at coordinate 30,963,080 of CM024677.1, forward strand.
AAAATGGTATTATATATGTTATGTAGAGTTTGGTTCAATGGTAGCATGTATATAGTTTAATATACTTGTAATTTTCTAGTTCCAAGAAAATTCGAACAATGGTAGAAAATCCTTGATTTTTAGTTACATGTTGAATTATGATTTTGATTGTAGTTGCTGTATGATTGTTTTTTTTTATATGATGGTTCACATTATGCTATGCCTTTTGTATTAATAGAAAAATATAGAAATTACATGAGGTCATGTGATTTTTTTTTTCTAGTGAGAGTTCATAGGTTGGTAGAATTTGAAGGATTTCTCACCTAGAACTTAAAATGTGCGTAAATTAAACTAATTAATGATAATAGAACAATCGAATACAGGAGCTGATTGGGAACATAATGAACTTTCGTTTCTGTGTACTTTGTTGAATTATCATTAATTTAGTTTGTCTTTATTGCAAATTAAATATGTGGTGTTACTCTGAAATAGTGTGCTAGTATTGATTCTGCATTTATTATGTCAATGTATTATAGCAATTGATTATGGTTTGGGCATCCAAGATAATTGTGGCCAACTTCAATAAGGGTGAAAAGTTGAACGGTAAGAATTATTATATTTGGCACTGAAATGTTTAGTACATTCTTGAAGAGCAAGAGGTTTTTAAAACCCTCAACCACACCATAGATGAACCTGAGCATAAAACTTTAGCTCAACATAGGAGAGATCTAGAAGCTTATCAAGTTTAGAAGAAAAAAAATAACATTACTCGCATCACGTTGCTGAGCTGTATGCAAGATGATCTCATGTGTAAGTTTGAAAGTTATGATAAAAATTAAGCAATGTGAATTGCCTTGAAAGATAAGTTTGGGGGTACATCTACTACTAAGTTGAGGAGACTTATCATCAAGTTTGACACGTACCAAAAGAGCCCAAATGTAACAATGAGGCGGCATCTTCGAGAGATATCAAATATAATTTGTGAGTTGAAATCGGCGGATCACCCCCTTACTGATGAACAACAAGTTCAGGTTGTTATAAGGTCTTTTCTCGACAATTGGAAGCCTATGAAGATCAACATGACGCATAATGAGAATATTGTCAATTTTAATGATATAACGCGTCATTTGGAATTAAAGGATGAGCCTTTAGAGGCTACAAAATCCTCTACCCATGCTTATGTTGCTAAATCGAGTTTGTGCAAAGTTTCGGGCTTCAAGTGTAAAAGGAATAATCAATTCAACAACAAATGGAAGAAAACCGATTAGGCACCTAAGAGGGCTAAGACTTTCCGACACAAGAAGCATGGTTGGAAGAAAGACAATGCCAGGATGAAGTGCTATAATTATAGCAAGATGAGTCACTTTGTTCGTGAATGCACTGAGTCGAAATAGATACCCTATTACTCAATTACTTTAAGTAATGCTTTTATTTCTAGTACTGTAATACTTGCTGAATCTCATCCAATGTGGACTGTAGACTCAAGAGCAACAGACCACGTAGCTAGAGATCGAAAAGCATTTGTGGAGTATCGTCGAACACAGCCTGGAAGAAAATGGATATATGTTGGAAATAACTCAAGAATTTAAGTGAAGGGTATCGGCACATGTAAATTAATTTTATGGGGTAGTCGAAGCCTATTCTTACATGATGTCTTTTATACTCCAGATATTCGATGAAACTTAGTCTCCGTAGTTGTTCTTCTTAGCCTAAGTTATGTATTGGATTTCCATAATAATTGTGTTAACATTTTGTTTGGAACAATTTATTATGGTTCAAGTTATGTATTTAATGGTTTTATGGTGTTAGACATTGATTATGATTAGTACAATGTTAATATTGATGGTTGTTTTTCTTTAATTGCATCTTCTAATAATGTCGAGATTGATGCAAGTACTTGGCATGTTAGATTTAATCACATTGGGTTACAAAGAATGAAAAGATTAGTTAGAGAATGCCTTTTATGGTCACTTACTAATGTTAATCTACCCATATGTGAACATTGTCTAGCGAGAAAAAGCAACTAAAAAATCATTCGGTAAAAAAACTAGAGCCAAATTTCCATTACAACTCATACATTCTGACATTTGTGGCCTTTTGAACGTAAGGATGAGGCATGGAGTCTCATATTTCATCACTTTCATAGATGACTTCACACGTTTCGATTATGTCTTTCTGATCTCCCATAAGTTAAAAGCATTAGACTAATTTAGACGATATATAGCAATATTAGAGAATCAGTTGAATAAAACAATAAAGGTATTGAGAACCGATCGTAGACGTGAGTATCTATCTGAGCAATTCAAGACTCTTTGTGATGAAAATGGAATTGTACAACAATTGACTATTCCTAGTACTCCACAACAAAATGGGGTTGCTGAGAAAATGAATAAAATCCTATTGGAAATGGTTAGGTCTATGATGGCGCAAACAAATTTACCTATCTCCTATTGGGGAGATGTGTTATTGATTACTCCCTATGTACTAAACCGAGTACCCTCAAAATCAGTCACTTCCACCTCTTATGAATTGTGGACTGGTAAGAAACCAGACTTAGGTAATCTATGTCCATGGGGATGTGCAACTTATGTTCATGATTATTCCCATAAATATGGCAAATTAGGTCCTAGAAAGAAGAAATGTATCTTTATAAGATATTCTGAATACTCTAAATGATTCGTGTTCATAGGTGAACAAGTTGATGAAAGCATAACCGAATGAAGTCACGAGATGTCACGTTCTTGGAGAACAATTTTCCTAGAGTAAATATCGCCCAATTAGAAGGAAAATTTGATGAGCTAGAAAATTGATCTATATCAGTCAAGGTCTATGCATAATGTGTCACAAAACGCTGTCATCTCCATGTTATTATCTCGAGATAACAGTATTCCCAAACCTGGACATCCTTTCAAGTACTTCACGACCTTCAGTGCAGCATTCATGTGAGACTATTTCGAATTGTGCATAAACTGACTGAGATTTTGCACTGCATAGCATATGTCAGGTCTAGTCATTGTGAGATAAATTAACTTCCTAACAAGTCTTTGATAAATGGAAGGATCTTTTAATAAAGGATCTTCAATTAGGGGTGAGATTCCCTTATCGTACTCAGCCGCGATTAACTTAACATTTTGTTCAATTAAACAACAGCTGGCTTGGATCCTGATAACCCTGCTTCTGATATGATTTCTAAGATAAATTTGCGTTGATTGAGGCAAATCCCTTTATCCGATCATGCAATCTCTATTCCAAGAAAATATTTGGGAGGTCCCAAATCCTTAATCCGAAATGTGGAGTGTAAGTACCTTTTGAAACGTTGAATGGCATATTCATTGTTTCCCATAATGAGGATATCATCAACATACATAAGCAAGTAGATTGATGATGTACCTTGACTTCATGTGAAGAGGGCATAATCATGTTTGGATTGTCGGAACCTCGCAGTTATAAGTGCAATAGTGAACTTAGCATACCACTGGCGTGATGCTTGCTTAAGTTCATACAAGGATTAATAAAGATGACATACTCAATTCTCCCCCTGTCTGCGTAAACTTGGTGGAAGATCCATGTAAATTTCTTCTTCGAGATCTCCATGAAGGAAAGCATTATGAACATCCATCTGGTGAAGAGGTCAATCACGCAAAGCGGCAATAGAAAGAAAGGAACGAACGGTGACTTCCTTGGCTACTGGAGAGAATATTTCTGTATAATCAAACCCTTCCCATTGCATAAACCCTTTGGCCACTAGTCTTGCTTTATATCGTTCGATAGATCCATTTGCCTTATATTTGATCTTATATACCCACTTACAGCTGATAGGTCGTCAATGAGGAGGCATGGTAACAATATCCCAAGTTTCATTTTCTACTAAGGCTTGTAATTCATCCTTCATTGCTTGTTGCCAATAAGGATCTTTGACAGCTTCCTCATATGAAGATGGTTCCTGTCTCTCGAAGATTCTACTAATGCAACACATATGTTTCCAAGAAAGACGAGCAAAACTAACATAAGATGAGATAGGATGATGTGTACTAGGTAACTCTAAGGTGGGACAAATGTAATCTATTGTCCACATGGGCGGGCGCGTACTACGCCCTGATCGTCAAGGTTGATTTGGTGCACTTACAAGTGGCATAGTAGAGATTTATCTGAATTCATTGGTGGAGCAAAATCCTCCGATATCACTACTTGTGGTTCTCCAAGTGCAGCATTATCCGCATAGGATTGTGGATTTCTTGATGTGAGACATGAGGAAATAGGACTTGCTGTGAAAGTGACAAATCTTCTTCACTTAGGAATAGACGATGATGTGCGGTGAACCTGAATCTTGATGTGAAGGAAGTTCTTCTTGGAAAGGAAAAATGTCCTCATGAAAAGTAACATCCCCGCTAATGATGAAGTGACCAGTACATAAATCATAGATCGAGTATCCCTTTTGAGAAGTAGGATATCCCATAAATACACCTTTAATTGCGCGGGGACCTAATTTGTCCCAAGGGCCCACTATTGAGACATAACACAAGCATCCAAAGACACGAAGATGACTAATATCCGATTATTTCCCAAAAAGTAATTCAAATGGAGTCTTCCCATTTAGGATTCGAGATGGCATCCGATTGATCGAGTAGGTTGCTGTGACCACACAGTCTCCCAAAAACGTTTCCAGAATTGAGGCTTGATACTTAAGAGCACGAGCAACTTCTAAAAGATGACGATATTTTCGTTCAACCAACCCATTTTGTTGAGGTGTATAGAAGCAGGAACTCTCATGAAGGATGCCACTTGATGTAAACAGAGAAGAACACTCATGATAAAAGAATTCACGAGCATAACCAGTACAAATCCGTTGTACATATTTGTGAAACTGATTCTTAATCAATGCAAGGAAATTCCTAACATGAGAAAGCACTTATGCTTTAGATTGCATCAAGAAAATCCAAGTAGCCCATGTATGATCATCCACAATTGTAAGGAAAAAATGAGACCCATCTCGATGTGGTGTATGATATGGTCCTCAAATGTCCATGTGTAGAAGAGAAAAAAGCCGTTTTGCTTCATGAGGTACTTTGCGAAAAAGGCAATCGAGATTGTTTAACTATTAGACAAATATGACACTTTGAATGAAGAAAGGAGGCACTATGGCCTAAACGCTGATGGAACAAAATATTAGAATTGGCATTACATAAGATGCCCTTATTTAAAGGAAACGAAACTTTGAGATTTTTGGGAAGTGTGACCCAAAAATAGTCATTCTTGAATTGTACCCAAGCCCATCAGTTTCCTAGTCGAAATGGCTTGAAATAAGCAGATATTAGAATCAAAGATGACTTTATAGAAAATGTCCTCACAAATTTTTGAGACAGAGATAAGGTTAAATTGAAATTCAAGAATGAACAGGACATTTTTCAAGGTAATGGATGGATTGAGATTAATTGTTCCAATTTTGGTGACCAAGGTATCATTTCCATTTGGAAGATGGACTGAAGTAACATGAGAGGATTCTTGAACATCAGAAACGTTTATCGCAGACTATGTGATCTTTAGCATCTGACTCAATAATCCATGCTTAAGTTGAAATGGAGGCTAAGCAATCAGAATTACCTGTATAACTTGTTGCCTTATCTTGTGATCCTAATTGGCTTAGAGCTCTCATGATTTGCTGGAATTAATTATTACTAATGGGCTGGTGAACTTTTACATTTGTTGCGATGGAAATATCATTTTCCTTCCTTTCTTTATATGCCGGCTTCCCATGTAATTTCCAACAATTATCCCGTGTATGATTGGGACACTTACAATAATCACAGAATTTGCGTTTTCCTTTGTTGGAATTTTCGCCATGGGATTTATTTGAGTAGGTTGCCGGATTATGGCGTTTAGATCCCCTCCACACCAGTGCAAACATGGCCTGTTGTGTGCCATCAGATCTAGGCATGACCAAGATGTATCTTGGACCGTCGAATCGTCCAGGCCAGCTGTAGCCGTCAGATTCAGAGATGAAATCTCTGCCATTCATTGGAAAAGGAGCCCGTAAGAGGCCAGAGCTGTCCGATCGGGTGATTAAATCCTGGCCGCTCGTTGCAAATGAAAAAAAGGACTTGTCTTCTCCATTTGCTAAGCTGCGACTGCAGCTCCCGATCCACCATGGCTCCCATGATCGAACCTTGCCACGATCAGCTTCTGCTCCAGCGTTGCCATGGTCGCAAGGATGACGCGATCCCTGACTTTTAGGTACTCTGAGGAAGCCAGGCACTGTGACTCTTCCTAGATCGCGAGCTGGTAGATCTGGCTGAGCAAGGGTACAAGTTTCATGGCGAGGATTTAGCTGCGAAACAGTAAGTAACTTTCGTTTAAGATAAGTAGAAAACGAGTTACTTTCTCCCTCTCCCTTATCGCTCGGTATTGTGCTAGGGTTGTCTCGGGTCCCTCCAATTCATTCCACAGTGACGAAATTTTGTTAAAAACGGTAGAAATTGAAAGATTCCCTTGTCTTAATTCGGATAAAGCCTGAGTTATGCTGAAAATTTTTGCTCAATCAAGTTTTTCATACATTTCCCGTATATTTTCCCATATTCCTCTAACATCTTCGGTCGGAGGTAGTTCGGCGGCAACCTCCGAGGTGAGGCAGTTGCCAATCCACGTCCGAACAAGCTGATTACATTTCCTCCAGTGGTGCACTAGACGTTCGTCACTTAGAACCAGAACCGTTCCGTATATAAACCCTTCCTTGTCTTTTGTGATTAGGGCTCAACGGAACTCTCGTGACCAAATGGAATAATTTTCAGGCCCCAACAACTGTTGTGTAATGAGGCGGAGCTCTAGTCTATCCGCAGTGGAGGTGTAAAGACGGTCTCCTAGTTCGGGTCGAGCACCGATGATGCCTGCGAAGGGAAGAAATCCGAGTCCATAGGTCGGATACAAACTTGCCCCAAATCTTGATGAACCCGAACTGGTTTTACTCAAGAAAGGCCATCCCATCCCACTAAAGTTGGACTCATTATTAAGTTGCAGGTCTTCTCCCCCTAGCCCACAATTGGCTCTCTCGGCAAAGCCGGTGAAACTTTGGGTCGGATTCATCTTACTCGTTTGGCCTGGAATAGATTGAACTTGGAGTGGAACCCATTGAACATATGGGCCCAAAAGATGTAACATCCAGATTTTCGGATTCTAATTTCGACTGGATAAATAGGACTGTTTTTGTTTAGTTGAAGCCAGGGATTGCAAAATTGGGATGCAAGTAGGCTACAAAGGAAAGGAAAAATATCAATTTAATTGATGAGGTGTCGAATGAATTTATGTGGGTAAAATTTGATTTGATTCAAGTGCAATTAAGGTCCAATTGGAGGGAAAAACCTAGCAAAATTCGTATGCCACATATACCCCACACTTTGGCCTACCTAAATGCTTCTAGAAGGGGTATAATTGTCAAGAAATGGTGAGTGGAAGGTGACATCATATGAGGTCATAGTGGGCCAAGTGGTGATGACCTAAGAGAGAGCGTGTGTGAGAGGAAGAGGGGAAATTGGTTTCTTCTTCCTCTTCTCTCTCTTTCGTCGATCGAACCCCCCCCCCCCCCATCTTCCTCTTTGGCTGCTCGACACCATGGAAGCCGAAGACCGAGCTACTGTTGCCGCATCTCGCCGTCATCGTCGCACGCCCGCAAGCCACCAGAGCTGCTCGCGTGCACCCAAGCCCGCCGCTGAGCTGCTGTCCGCACGCGTCCGCCTCCCTCTTCTCCCTCTAGTTCGAACAGAACCAACCAGCAAAAGCAGAAGCAGCAACCGGCGTCGCTTGAAGGAGCTGCAGCCGCGCCGGAGCTGCCGTCGCCATCATCGAACACTGCCGCCGTCCCGTCTGCTTCTCGCTTGCCCGCGGTGCGCCGTCTGCCCTTGTCCGAATGAGCTGCTGTCTAGCCTCTGTTCCGCCTCGGTTTAGTCCCATTCGGCCACCTCAGGCCGCCGCCTGACCTCCTCCGGCCACCGTCGGCCTAGCCGAAGCTCCGACTTGCCCTCCGCCACCCTTGGCCACCTCAATTGATGCTAGAACCGCCTCAACCAGCCGTGCACAGAGAAGACAGAAAATGGGTGTGACAGTGGGGTTTTGGCCCATTTTGACCGCCTTCCTAAGCCCGGATGCTTAGCCCGCTTTGAGGAAAGTCGATCCTCGTGTCGAGCCCATCGTTTTGAGTGAGTTTTACTCACTAATGCCTTCTTAGTTTGTTAATTATACTTAAATGTTGATTAGTGATAGTTAAGTGTAATTAGGTGGTTAGATTAGAATTGATTAGCGATTATTAGTAAAATTCATTGCATATTAGTTGTTTGATTAGTGTACTTAGATAGAGAATTGCCTATAGTATTTATTGGATGCTTCATGGGATTTTTCCCGACCCTTATCGGGTGTTAATTAGGCAATTCGGGCCTAAGTGAGATTTTTGGTATTTAAATATTATTTTTCAGAATTAAATTAATTAATTAATTATTTTCCGAAAATTCAACTGGGATGGCTAGTGATCGAAATATTATGTTGATGACCGTGGTGAAATTCGTTTATTTAATCGGGCTTTAATTTGAGCTAATTGAGTTTTTAATATTAATTATTTAATTTTTGAAATGAATTAATTATTTATTTATTTTTCGGAAATTAAGGTTGAGATGGCCGGTGACCGAAATTTTATGCTGATGATCATGGTGCAGTTCATTTATTTAATAGAGCTTTATATTGTGCTAAATCGAATTTATTGTATTTATTTATTTATTTTTCAAAATTAATTATTTAATTATTTATTTTCCGAAAATTCAACTAGGATGGCTAGCGACCGAAATTTGGTGCTGATTATTGTGGCGAGTTCGTTTATTTAATTGAGCTTTACTTTGTGCTGAATTGAATTATTTGTGAAATTGAGAATTATTCTTTAATGGAATCATCTTTGATAAATAATTGAAAAATAACCGGGTGTCAATTGACAGCACCAAAAGTGTTTTGGTGGACTACAGATAATTGTGGGATTTGTGGAAAGGAAATTATGGCTAAGGCTGACTATGTGCCACGCACGGGTATTTTTATTAGGAAGGATAAAAATGGTGATTTGATTAAATGATTATTTTCGGCATACTATAAATGTAGGGCTGGCAGCTTCCGGAGAGCATCGGGGGTATACTATATCGGCCTTCGGGCGATATGTCAGCTTTGGGTGAGCAGTATATCAGTATACTATATCGACCTATGGGCGATATATCAATTTTTGGTGAGCAGTATACTTTATTATCAGCTTTAGGTGAGCATATGATATACTATATTGGCCTTCGGGCGATATGTCAGCTTTGGGTGAGCTGTATACCGGTATACTATATCGACCTACGGATGATATGTCAGCTTTGGGTAAGCAGTATACTTTATTATCAGCTTTAGGCGAGCTATACTATCTAATTGTCAACTTTGGGTGAGCAGTCCTAATTTGATAGGACTTTATAGATAGTATGGAATGTGCCAACCAAGCATGGGTCGTGTTGACATGTGATCGATTAAGTCGATTGATCATTACTTTGATTTGATGTTGTGAATTGATTGATTGAATGGAAAGGACCGTGAGTGGTCTTGTTGGCGTGTAATCGACTAGGTCGATTTGATTGATGCTTCGATCTGTGATGTAATTGCTTGAGTGCCTATTTGATCTGTACTAATATGGAGGTGGAATCTGAGGCTAAGATAAGTCATTTGACTCATGTTGTGCATAAGCAGCCCTAAGGTGTATTAGTTTACTAATCGGGTCTTAGGGGGTAGAACTTGCTGAGATGTAGTTTCATCCCAGTTTGGGGAAAACATTTCAGGACCTTGATGAAAAACCTGAGGAGAAAAAACTCAAAGAGGAGTATCTGAAGGAGAACCCCGAGGATGATCCAGAGTAGGATCCTGATGATTTTTGCTATAGAATCAATTTGAGTAGAAACCAATCGTTTTAGTATGGCTTGTATATGAACATAAGGGTGTTGGTTTTCAGGTTCAATTTCTTAGTCCTACTTGTATATCCCATTGCTTTATTGTCTGGGGATTTTATAAGTGCTTCCGCATGTGCTATTAAGAATGAAAAGGATCGGCGATATGTAGTCCTGGGATATCGCATTACAAAATCGACCAAGCTTGAAGGATGGTCATGTGACGGAGAGTCAAGGCGTGACAAAAGAAATGGCCCCGAATTGGGGTGAAGAGAACCATGTCGCTCCTCATTAGGTCGACACTTGATTCCGTTCTTGTGTCTAATTTTCCGTCACCAGATCTGTTTGTTCATCCAAAGGTGAATCACCCAATCCTTGGATGTTAGAAGAAATTTTTGGATCTTGGGACGTGCCAGATTTCGATGCTTGGTTTCTCGGCATTTTTGCTTCCTTGCTGATTTAGTCCAGAAAAAACAACATTCTTATCAAAACCACATCAGAATTACCAGTAAGATGGCAGAAACTGGAATCATAAAGTCGAAGTAGAATGTGGCTTTTGGAAAGAGAAATATATCAAGCAGCATGATAGCATTGACAGCTCCACTAGCACCCTAAAAGGATATCACAAGTCAGAATAAAACTCAAGTATTCAACATGCCAATTGAATTACGGAAAAGTTGCAGGTTTAGAGGCTCCCTAAACTAAGCCTAGGATCTTCCGGAAAATAATATCCCACACTTGCAGCACCAAGAAGTATGCTTTACTTCTGATCATGTCCACGAGCATTATTTTGGATTATAGATAATGCACCTCAACATGATGTGTGGAATATAAGAAGGGAAAATAACATAAATGGTCCCTGAACTTTTGCTAAATGTGTAATGTAGTATAAACTTTTAATTTATTTAATGTGGTCCTTGAACTTTAGTCCAATGTTTAATGTGGTCCCTATATTTTTAATTTGTTCAAAACAGTTCTTGAACTTTTGGTACATATTCAAACTAGTCCCTAGAGTCTATAAAATTTTCAATGTTGTTTTCCATTAAATTAAGTTCAAGGACTAAATTGAACATTTTTATATAGTTCAGGGATTAGTTTGAACATGTACAAAAAATTTAAATATCACATTAAAGATATTAAAAGTTCATGGACCATTTATGCTATTACCCATATAAGAAGCTCTATTTTATGTTTTGGGACTGGAAGCTACAATCACCAGCACGACTTTTTCTAAACCTATTCACGTTGCCGACATACTCATATTCAAAGACTTCAAATAAACTTAAAGTGGACGGGATGCGAGTGCGACTAGTGGATTTACATAAATTACTGTCAATCTCTATATTAGTTGCTCTATTTACACATACCAATCCTGGCATTCTTGAAGGGTCTATGCTGAACATATTTTGACCCTGCAAATTTTGAGGCAATCAAAATTTCCTTTAAATACAAGTCCACAAAATAATTCTGCACAGATTTCCATAATTCAGTTTACCTTCGACTGTGAATGCATGAAAGCATGGTGCACCAAATAGAACATTGAACCACCAAAAGCCATAGCCAGATACAACTTTAACAAGAATTCTGGTCTGAAATTTCTCCCAATCTAACCATACAACCATCTGAAAGGTACATAATTCATCAGAGGCAAAAAAACACAATATATTATCCACCAAAGAAAAATCAAACAACAAATGTAAGATATCTACTTATGCTGAGGCACGAGACCACAAACGGTGCAATTCTACCTAACGTATATCAGAAAAAAAAAAAAAAAAAAAAAAAAAAAAAAAAAAAAAAAAAGGGTCCCCATCGTAACCATAAACAGAAGAGAAAGAAATCTCTCTCTCTCTCTCTCTCTCTCTCTCTCTCTAGAAAACTTGCCCATCCTTCCATGAAAATTGCATAAAAGTTACAGTCTTTCTATCGTGAAAGCTTCAGAATCTAGATTAACACAAGCATTGTATAGTCAGAAAAAATGAAAACTTTTAAGGGAAAAAGACATCTTATCTGAAAGGAAATAAGAAGATGAAATGGTGTTAAGTCATACATTGTCCCCGAAAAAGTAGAGTCCAATCATGTTGTAGATTAAATGCTCCAGTCATATGGCTAAAAGCAGAAGTTATCAGTGTGTGCAGACGACCGCTCTTAATGTTGTCTAAGGAAATCTGCACCAAAGAATCAAAGATTAAGTTAGATTGAGAAATGAAAATTTATAATTTAGATCAGCACCTTCAGCTCAATGAGACCTTTCATATTAGGACAGAGATCTTACAGTGAAGTGTTTCATCATAAAACTACGATCAGCAATCTGCCATAGCATAAAAACAGCAACATTTGTAATTATCAATCGCAGAACCACATTATCAACTGTTAGCCTTCTAAACTATCATTTCCTGCAGATGCGAAGATAAAAATACCCCGGAAAATTATGCTTTAGCTACATGAACCTACAATCAAGTGAACGTGAATTATAATAATATGTTTCCACAGGATTGTCAAAACCACAAATCCTAACCCAGAAAAGTTGATGAACGCTCAGTCGCACGGCCCAAGAAAGCAGTTTAAGCAGTGGCCCTCACCTTTAGTTAGGTTTGTTATGAGGGCTAATGGAAACACTTACAAAGCATTCTTTTAAAGTGGCCATTTAATTTCTCATCAATAAGTGGCACCAGACGAAGCAACCACCTAAAATACTGTATCCGACTAGCCCTCCATTTCTCTTTCGGGAAAATTACAAAAAAGTCCTAAACCTATTGCATTTATGCCAATTCAGATCCTAAACTTATTTTTTGATCAATCGAGTCCTAAACCTTTTACAATTATTCCCGATCAATCCATCCGACCAAAATTAGCCGGCCGGCGATGACATGGCAGCCGGCCGGCGCCGGCGAACTTTTTTTTTAATAATATTTTATTTTTAAATTTTTTAAATTAATTTTTATATCATTTTCCTCTTTTTTTCCTTCTCCCTCTTTCTCCCTCCTCCCTCCTCCCTCCTCCCTCCTCCTTCCTTTGGCTCTGGCAACCGACCACCGGACTGAGGCGATCCAGCAAGCCCTCCTTGCCAAATCTAGCAAAGGCTCGCCTCACCCGGCAACCATTAGGCAAGCTCTTGCCCTGCGACCGCGAGGCGAGCCCTCGCCAGATCTTGCGGGTGCTCGCCCCGCCGGATCGCCTCGTCAAATCCGGCAAGGTTTCGGCGAGCCCCCCTCGCTAGATCTAGCGAGGGCTCGCCTCGCAGTAGCGACAGGGAGGAGTTGAAGGCGAAGAGGCCTAGGTCGAGGCAGCCCCTCGCGCCCAGGGATAATTTGCCTAACTTGAACTCTGATGTGGAGGCGAGGGTTTCTGCTCAAAAGCCCTCGAGATTCTCGTCCCCCGCGACGGCGAAGAGGTCGGCGTTAGTCAAGAAGAAAATTGACCCCGCGCAAGGCGAGCCCTCGCTAGATTTGGTGAGGGGGGCTTGCCATCACGTTTGGCGAGGCCTCCTCGCCAGATCCGGCGGGGGCTCGTTGCCGCGTCTGATCGCCTCAATTCGGGGACTGGTCTGGCCGATTGCCGAAGCCAAAGGAAGGAGGAGGCAAGAGGGAGGAAGAGGGAGGAGGGAAAAAAATTAATAAAAATTACTATTTTTTTAAAAAATAAAATATTATTAAAAAAAAGCTCGCTCGCCGGTGCCGGCCGGCTGCCACGTCGCACCAACCGGCCAATTTTGGCTGGATGGACTAATAGGAAATAATTGTAAAATGTTTAGGACTCAACTAGTCAAAAAACAAGTTTATGACTGAATTGGTACAATAACAGTATGTTTATGACTTTTTTGGTAATTTTACCTTTCTCTTTTTGTCACCTAGGCTAAGAAACAATAGAATTTACAAGTTTGCTACGATCTTCCTTTTCTTTTTCTTGCACTATACCTTTCACTCTCTGATTGTTGAGCATGCCCCAAAGCTACTATATGCTGCACGCAAGATCACAAAGAGGACAGCTAAAAGCATTTGATTCATTGATATTTTCATTGCGAACACTGAGAAATCCTTATGCCAAATGTCGAAACTGAACCTCCTCAGACAACTATATTTGCTTTGAGTCCTCATAGTGCAACAGGCAAATCATGATCCAATTAGAATATGAGAAAGAACTTGAATGGCAAATGGTAAATTTATATTCCGAAACAATTCAAGGCTGTAGATTTCCTTTCATACTCCACAAGTTGAATATTTCCTTGGAAAGATATAACTCTCTTCTCTGCTTTGGCTTTTTCTGGAACATAAAGATGACATTCTAATGCAAGAAGCGGAACTAAACAAAGATAAGGGAACGGAAATTCACCCTTTACGTTTATTTCCCCCTCACATAAGAATTAGAATCAAATGAATATAGTTAGTTTGAAAGAGGGTATAGCTCATAGCAGTTTTCAGTAGCAAGACAAGGACAAACAGTCATCTCTCTTCATTGGTCCAAATTAATATTTTCAGGGTGTTGATTTTGGGCACGACCGAAATTAAGGTTTGAGGAACTTTTGTTCTTGAATGTGAGCGGCGTGCAGTGCTGGCTTGAGAAATTAATCAAGAATGCAAAATAATAAAGATATTATTAATACCATGAATTAAATTGATATATCTCTAATAAATTTACTCCAAATTAATATTTTATCATAAAAAAACTCTGAACAAATTTACTCTTCATTTATTTTCATTAAATTAAATTAATATTATGAAAAACAATAAATTAGTACACTTATAACAAATTAATAGTGAAATTCCAAATTGGTACACACGTCAACTGTCATATATTATCTAACTAACATAAAATAAATCTAACAAATTGAAATTAAACATCTTCTGAAAATTGAAAACACAAGGTTTTGGGATTCAAGCACAAACATTTGGCTTAATGAAGAGTACCAGACCTTAGATGAACGTGTGGGATTTCTAGTTGAAAAAATCATAAACAAATCTACTTTTTGTCACCTTATCTTTGTTATTTCCTTGACCAGGTTCTCGTACTTTTTACTTTTCTATTCGTAATTAAACACAATGTATAATTGAGTTTCTCTTACTCAAAATTAATTTGGTCAAATTCAATTGGGTCACCCTGGAAGTAAGACATAAATTAAATAGTGCTTACACGAACACCAACACAAGTTTTAAACAATGATTGGATTAACTTTGTTTTATTTGTCTTTGATGCTTCCACTTTATTCATGGTTGGCATTAAGGTTGTGCAGCCGAAATAAATCACCTTGAAAATTAATCCGGTTTCAGGTTCCTATTGGAAATCGATTCAATTTTAAGTTCTAAATTTTTGGAATTAGTGAGAATTAATCTGATTCTTGGTTTCAAGTGAAAAATCACTTTAAACTGATTATCAATTTAATAAAACTTAAAAACCATAACTTTTCTTTTGACATCCTTTTCTGTTTCTCTCTATTTCTTTGCTCCTTTTAACTTCACTAAGACAATTCATAACTCCCCCTCCCCCTTTGCTCACTTGCAGCTTGCCCTCGCTTGTTCCTAACTTGCCTTCACTTGCTTGCCCTCTTTCATATTTTACTTTGAACCATTTTATAACTCATTTATTTTATCATAAAAAATGAAACAAAATAAAGGAACAAAAGAAATAATAGGTTCCTAGATAAATCATAAAACTAGACTAAGAAAAATTATAAGTTCTAAAGTAAATATGATAGGTCCTAAATTCAAAGAATTGATAATTAATTTTAATATAATAAGTTTCAAGTTTCAAATCCAGAATCTACTCATATGGAAACAATTGCCCAAGTTAATGTCCTGGGTCTCTTCTATTGGAGTTGGATTTGGACGAATTCCTTATAAAATGGATTTGGTTGGACATTTTGTGTAAATAATAGGCTTTAATTAAAAAAAAAGTTAAAAATATAGGGACTCCATTACAATAGTAATAAAAAATAGAATTTTCGGTTAAAAGAATTTTAAAAATACTGTAGCTTCTCAACTGAGCCCGCTGCGCATCTTGAACGGCGACGACGAAATCGAGGCGGCGGTTCGCGGCGGACAGCGCCGCCGGGATCTCGGTACCCACGTACAGCTGAACCTGCAGCAGGCCATCATCGCGCAAAGCGAGCTCAGGCGAGAAGAAAACGGAGCCCCATCATCCTCTTCTGACCAGATGAGGCCGCGGCTGCAATTGCTGGCGTTTCGCCAAACGGGGCGCCGCTGTTTCTCCGGAAGAGTCGGCGGCGACTCCTCCGGCCCGAACCCACGATTCCTTTCGCCGTCGCAGCACGGGAAGCAGGCCTCCCTGGCGAGTCTCTTCCAAAGGTACGGCCTTTCTCCGTCCCAGTCGCCTGATTTCCTCGCGAAGAACCGGTTCTTGCTCGATGCCAGCTTGCACGACACCGAAAGATCACTGAGCATTTTGTCCTCGCTCAAGATACCCAATGAATTGGTGGTCTCCGTGATAGGTCGGTGTCCCGGGGTTTTGGAACATGAGTTCCTGAGGAAATGGGAGGTGGTGTTTCGGGAGTTTGGCTTTCTTGGTGTTTCCCCTGCTGGCATTATAAGTACCCTCCAGTTTTCTAGGAAATTCAATGTCGGTCCGGAGAGGTACGGTAGTCTATTCAAGGTTTTGAAGGGTTTAGGAGTTCGGGATTACACTTATTGCAGGATATTGGAGGAGTTTCGTGGAGTTATTGCGATGGGGGAGAGTGAAATTTCGGGGAAAGTCAAGTTCTTGGAGGGAATCGGCATACCAAAAGCTGCGGTGGACGGTGTGTTTCGCACTTTTCCTGGCATTTTGGGATTGAGTGTGGAGGGTCGATTGAAGCCACTGATTCTTGAGTTTAGGCATTTAGGTTTTGATAAAAGTGTGGCTCGGGACGAGATTCTTAGAGAGCCCAGAGTTCTCGGCATGGAACTTGGGGAACTCTCGTGTTGCTTGGAACTGCTACGGACTTTAAAATGCCGAGAGACGATTAAAGAAAAGATTTTAAGGGGAGGTGAATTCAAAGCTGGGTTCGAAGTGAAATTGAGACTCAACTGCTTGTGCAGGCATGGTTTGATTCGCAGAGATGCTTTCAAAGTGTTGTGGAAAGAGCCGAGGTTGATTGTATATCAGATAGTGGAGATTGAGAGGTAGATTGATTTCTTGTTGAGCAATATGAACTATGAAGTGGAGTGTCTAGTCGAGGTGCCTGAGTTTTTAGGTGTGAATTTTGAAAAACAAATCCTTCCTCGATTCAATGTGATCAAGTACTTAAGATCCATTGGGGGACTAGGCGATCCAGTAGGCTTGCAAAATTTGATAAAGCCTAGCACGCTTAAATTTTATCAACTTATATGTCAAGCCATATCCAGAGTGCGAAAAGATTTTCAGATGTGAAGCAGACAAAGCTGAGAAGCAGCATCCAGTGGGACGGTGGAAGCTCTTCAAACCACAAAAGTATCCCCAGTCCAAGGATGATGCAGAAAACATAAAGTCCTTTATGGAGTTGGGTGGTTAGGATGGGACAGTTGTAGCCTCTCATCCATTATTATACTTCAAACTGAGGATCGTGAATGGTTCACATCTATTTGAAACATCTACAGGTATGAAAATCAACTTTACACAGGACACAGTGTGTTTGACATCTTCTGAAGTCGGAACCAGTTCTTTAGAACCTTGAACTAACCAGAGTAGTAATTGGCACGTGGATGTTACATCTCTAGGTACTGCATGAGCATGGTCATTTCTAATCGGGGTTCAGCACTCAATTGTTGCATCTCTAGGAAATACATCATCACCATGTATCAGTTTGTTCTTGCCAATGCGGAGGAGACGTTGAACAAGACACATTCTGCCCTTCCTTATTCTGGTCAAGTTGTTTTTTTTGGTGAATATTCTGGTCAAGTTGTTTATATACTGCTTTCTGCAAAACTATGTGAAACTTATAAAATGAGTAAAAAGTCATTATGTAACACGATATTGATGACAATTATGCAGCTGGATTGTGAATTTTTTTTTTATTTTCCAGTTTAGATCCGTGGCACTAATTTCATAGATATGTTTAGCCCTAAACTCTTGTCCTTTGTCTTGCAATTTATTATCTTGTCAAATTTTGTCTCATGAAGCTGCTCCTTGTTTACTTTACCTTATCAATTTTCATAAGCTGGCATTGCTCCCGTAGCGAAGTCTATTGTTGTAAAATCTTTTGGTGAGGATGTTAATTCTGTTGCAGATATGAAGCCTTTCAGAAAGAAATTTAACATGCCTGGTCCTGAAGCTGTTGCTTTAGTGGGAACTATTAGACTAGATACGTTAGTTTAATACATTTCTGATGAAGTTGTTTGTGATATTCATGTCTATCACGGCTTACATATCTGTATCTTTACTTCTATGAAACAGTACTCAGTGGACAAACTCTCTTGTTATTATTGTTTCTAAGTTCACTATATTCTTGATGTTTTTCTTGGAATTTGTATTGAGTATCGAGGTATCAAGAAAATAACCAACGAAGTATATACAAATCATGAAATGCGATGAATTTATTACTGTTCAGCAAGTGTATTATTGATGATAGATATCAATAGGCGCAGCTCCTGAGACTCATGTAGGAGTCGCTTTGCATGTGGTCTTATCATTTTAAGGCTTCTTAGAGTGTTGTGTCCTTTCTCCAAGCAGGATAGACTGATTGAATAATTCTTGCAAGTGACAATGTGAGCTTAATAACTGGGCAGGATTTTTCTTTATATTGCTTTTCGTCATTTGCAGCTTTATTTACTAACTTTTGATGGCCCATATACACCTATGACTGTGCTGTCAGCCTGATTAAATGTCCATAAGTGCAATGCACCCTGGAGACATGAATCTTTAATCTACTACATAATTAGATTGGACTATGTAGGCTTTTTCCTCAAATTAAGATAATTTGTTGAATATTCTCTCTGCTTAGACCTGATAGACCTGATCCGGTTGTTTAGTCTGCTCAATCCCATTACAGTATATGTTGATGGGTTTTCAATTGTTTTCATAACAGACTTCTTACGACAGATGCAAGGGAAATTTCAAATGGTGGTTGTCAGGCATCCTGGCCAAGCCATTCAGGTTTTCATGACTCCTCAATGTTATATTGCTTTTTAGTCTAGATTTGTCTTTATGATATTCAAAGTTCTATTTTGGACCATATACAAGAAGATGTACCTGATATGCTAGTCTGATGGTTAACTTTATTTCTCACAACAGAATAGCCCTCGTGGAATCGAGGTAAAACTATGCGGAGCTTTTAGCTTTTTGCGTTGAGGCATTGTTATTGCTATCTCATTACTCCAATTGTATGGAGGTGCTTCCTGAATTATGTAGAAAATGATGATTTAATGCATGAAAAAGCGAATTGGGAGCTAATATGAAGCAGATGAATTTGTTTAATCTACTGAGTACTCTCTGACAAAAAGGAAAAAACCAACGAATACTCAAGTGGAGTCACCTGTAAATGCTGTTGTAGCTCGTGGTGTCAAATTTACTAGCATGGCTAGGAAATCTGACCTTACCTAACTGTGACTCAAACTGGTACTTTTGGTTCACCACTCGACGAAAGACTTTTTTTGGTCGGGTCAGAAGATTCAATTTCAGGGTCTGGAAACCGGTAGAAGTACTCTGTTCTGTTTGGGTGACGGGAGAAACCCGTACCAATTTGTTGACTGGGTATAATGTTAAAAATTCCAATTTTAGGCAAAACAAAAGGGAAAAATATTTGGATTTTTCGGACTAGTTCTATCTGAAATGCAGTTGAATTTGACTTGGTTATCGAACAAATGAGCCGCATAGTGAAGCGAAGTGGCCAATCGCTTTGACATCACTTGGGTTCAAGCGACCATTGACTGGCACTTTTTGCCGAGCTGGGATGACCACATTCTAATTTCTGGCGCATTCAGTTATTGCAGCAGTCATTTGCTTAACATTATGCTGTTATACACTGCAGATCCCGGGGATTCGGCCGTGGAGATCTTGAATCTAGAGCGCCCTTGATGGCTGAAGGCTGCAAACACAATATCCACGCATCCTGTTGGTCTGGTTGGGCTCGTCAAATAGTTCTTCTAAGGAAAAAAGATAAATAATTCTCCAATTTTGGTCTAATATGTAGTATCATTTTTGAACTTTTAATATGCGGTCTTTGAATTTTGATCAATGCATAATATTATTTTTGAACTTTTAATTTATTTAACGTAGCCCATAAAATTTAGTTTAATATTCAATGTGATTCTTAAACTTTTGAATTTCTTTATATAGTTTAGGGGTTATATTGAACATTTACTCATGGTTGAGGGACCACACCAAATAAATTGAAATGTCTAGGATAACATCCCACACTGAATCAAGGTTTAAAGGTCACACTAAATAGATTAAAAGTTTGAGAATAATATTGCACATTCAACCAAAATTCAGAGATTGTTCGTGCCTTTCTACTAACAAGCGCAACCCGAGTAGCCTAATTAATCAATTGAATCAGATTATGGTGTATCAAAATCATATTTGGTGACTTGCCTTAATATCAAAATCAAGCAACCCCCAGCCTATTGTCCCGGTGGAGACCTAAGTAGATTCCTCAAGTATGGCAAATATAGTTGACAACCAAATTCCCATAGGAACACTTAACCCGTATACAAGGCAACACCTTAGCCTCATTTAATTGTCCAAATTTGCATTGGGATGCGATACGATAAAGTAAGATTAGAAAGGATTGTAGAATATCCATTATATGTTTGGTGCACCTAAGATAGGATTGAAAATCTTTAAAAACAAGCTGTTCCATCTCCACCCGCCACTTCCAACACTTCCCTTAGCGCGACAAATCTGCCATCCCGTTTGTCGGCCCTTGATCGTCTTCCTCATGGCCGCCATTGTCTATTGCACTCCTTTATGAAGGCAGGTGGGGACTGCGTTTCGCACCAACCCCCTCCAGTTCCAATCCCCAGCTCGAACAATTTTCCTGTTTGTTTTTTGGTAATTGATTCTTGTATATGGCTAACTTTGCCGATCTTGTCATTCTTGATTTGGACGGTTTAATCCCCTTCAACTTCAATGGAGATTCGGAACAGATTTGGAAGGACATTGCGTTTTCCGTCTGGTTAAGGAGTAGATCCTGGTTAATGATGGTGGCGTTTGCCAAGTAGAGCTGAGTGCAATACTTTGATCGTTCTGGAAGAAGTTTTGGTAAGCAAATGAATTGGTTGCCTTCTGGAATTCTGGTTAAATGGGTTCACGTCAAACTCAGTCAAATTGCAATTAATAGTTCTTGGGTAAGATATGGAAGAAAATGCTTTGTTTTTATCTGTTCTGGTGAGGCCCGGATTGGCCCAAGCAGCAATGGATGCTTATATTTGGCTTCAAAGAAGAGAGGTTGCAGAATGTAGTTATGAGTTATGCCCCTGAGAAAGATGGATCGGACGATGGGTTGAATCTATAGTCGATGGAAAACTCAATTTGGGTTTAATCTTTTCATGCGGAATGCTTTGTAGTTTGTACTGTTGAGCCTCTTTGTTTCTTTGATTTCATTATGGATGGATGCTTGGAGTGTATATTGATGTTGAGAATCTGAGTATCTTTCCCATCATCCCTTTTTATCTTATTCTCATTCCTTATCCATCTTGTTTATCGGTTGCGTCATGTTCCTTCTGCTTGCTTGCTATTTCCTGTCGGCGATCTCATATGGAGCATTGTAAGGTGTGTTCTTCGTTTTGATGAAAGCGAAAAGGTGAAATCTTTTTTCTGGTCTTGCTTCGATCAGGAAATGATCTTCAGAGGCACCGTCACCGTGGCCGTCCTCCTGGAGTGGATTCTCGCCAGGATGATCCTCCACCCAGACATCCAAGCCAAAGCCTGGTCCGTGATCGACACCGCCCTCGGCTCAGCCCGGCCTGTCAAGGACTCCGACCTCCCGAAGCTATGGTACCTTCGGGCCATCATCAAGGAAACCCTAAGGATGCGCTCACCGGGTCTGCTCCAGTCCTGGCCCAGGCTCGCCATCCATGACACCCACATCAGGTGGCCACTTCGTCCCGGCCAAGACCACAGCCACGGTGAACATGTGGGCCATAACCCATGACGAGGCGGTTTGGGCCGACCTGGAAGAGTTCAAGCTGGAGAGGTTTTTGGAGGAGGCCGCCGGCACAGATTTTCCGATCATGGGCTCAGACCCGAGGCTCGCTCCATTCAGTTCTGCGAGGAGGGTCTGCCCTGGCCACGGTGGAGCTCTGGCTTGCCCAGCTGCGCAGAACTACAAATGGGTCGGTTTGAATCGCAGGGAGGGCTTGTCCTAGTACCTGATTCTGTCAATGGAGACGAAAGAGCCCTTGGTCCGTAAGGCCATTCCTAGGGTTCGGGTTTGATTGAGCTGAGTTCGTTGTGAATGATGGACTGGTAGGAGGGTCTGCACTATGGTTTTGTTAGCTCTCTATCGAGAGGCCAAAAGACTAGCTAGTTTGTTTGCGAATGGCACAACAAAACTCCCATTTTCTTCTGCTTTCTCTTTTTTCCTCTTGGGCTCCGATTGTTTCACAAAAATAAATTTACAATAAAATATTTTTATCATTTTTCGACATCTGATTTGTTTGAAAAAAAAGAGTTAATAAAAAATGGTGCGCCTACTTGAGTAAAGGTGTTTTTCGAAAATTAAATTTCCAAACCTTTACCCATTTGGTTGGTCGAAAATAATTAATCAACCGAAAATATTTTTTGGTCAACGAAAAATTAATGTATTAAATTAGAGAAGTGAAAACACTTTTCCGAATTAAGCAACTACTTCTTTTTTCCTTCAAAACCAGATCTGAAAAATGTTACTATAAAAAATTAAAAATTACAAAAGAGAAACAAACAGATTTTCACTGTGCTTATTGCCATCGCCATGTTCACTACCTTTCCTTTTTCCTCTTCGCACGTCCAAGCACCGCTACTATTGTACTTAATTAGTACGTCCATGATGGGGTGCGATTAGAACGCACCGTTTCATCTTGATATGCTGTGATGGAAAGATATCATTTTGAAAGGGTGTGAGAGAGTCATATAAAGACTTTTGAAGACAACCGTTGGTGTGATTGGCAGAACATACGCACAGAAATTCCTCTCCATTTTTTTGTCCCATTTCTATCAAAGAAAAGAAGGCGTTCTATTTCTTCTTTACAAGAACAATTGGCATTTACGCTGTGAAAATCGGATGTTTTTCTTGTAATTACACTCAAACCAACGTGAGGTAATATTGTTCGTGTATCATCCGCAATTCAACAATCGTTCCGAGATAAATTGTTGACTGCGCATTGAAGTCAGGTAAGTCATCTTCCACCTACTTTCATCCAACATTGATATTAGAGCCCGGTCGTGATTTCTGCCTTATTTTCATTGAATTTTCTTGTCTACCACTTGATATCGAGATCGAGAGAATGAAATCTACACTGTTTGGATGTTTACTGCTCGGAATTGCAATCTGAATTGTCAAAAATGAACCAAAGCGAAGAACTGGTTCGGGATTGCGTACACTCGTACGGTTTTGGCAATTTTTTGAAATATTTTGTTTGCCAAAATAAATTTTTAAATATACAGAATGAAAGTACTCGTTGAGACAAGTGCGTTGATGGGTCGATCACCTCCGGAGGACGTCGAACACGCCCACACATGCGGCCAGAAGCCACTGCACGTGGGAGCCATGCACCTAACGCGCTGGGCATGCCAATGCGTGCGCGGCACGCGCGTGTCGGCGAACTGACGCATGCTGACGTCACTATGATGTCATCCGCGATGTCATCCAACAGTCGCTAACCGTTGGATGACATCAACGCCGATAGTAGTTGGCTGGCCAATCGCCGGCCGGCGACCCGACCTGAGGTTGACCCAGCACCCGACTCGATCGTTGACCGGTCAACGGGTCAGATCGGCTAGGAGACGTTTGGCTTGCTAGCACATGTACCACATGCGCCACACACTCAGGTGGCGCATGTGGGCACGTGTGACATCGGATTGGAGCGTGGTCGGCGGCATTTGGTTCGTATGGATGTGCTCTATGCTATGGTATAATTATTTTAAACTTTTGAGTTTTATAAATGTATAAAATTGTGTACGAAACCCTAAGTACTCGTATTTTAAGGGTATAAATGCATAATTTTATTCATTTATAACTTGTATTTTCTTATGGTTTTGGAAATACACTAGCTAGCCTATATGAAAATTGTATCATATATGCTGTGTAGAACTTGGTTTGATGATAGCACGTATATAGTTTAATGTATATGCAGTAGCAAGCCTTTTCTTATTCCAAGAAAATTCGAATAATGGTATTAAATCCTTATTTTTCCGTTACATGTTGAATTGCAGTTTTAATTGTAGTTGTTGCATGATTATTTTTTGTACGATAGTTCAAATCATGCTATGCTTTTGTGTTAATAGAAAAATGTAGAAATTACATGAGGTCATATAATTATTTTTCCTAATGGGAGTTCGTAGGTTGATAGAATTCGAAGGATTTCTCACCTAGAACTTAAAATTTGCGCAAATTAAACTAATTAATGATAATAGAACAATTGTACATAGGAGCTGATTGGGAACATAGTGAACTTTCATTTCTGTGTCGAAGGAGGCTTCCTTTGAAAAGGGCGTGGACATCTTTTGATGTATTAAGGATAAGATTTCGTTCAAGCGCCGTTCATAGACATCGGGAGGAGCCATGAAATGAAGTTAACGAGATAGGAATTGAGACAAGTAAAATTATAAGAATTGATTCAGAGTCCGAGATAACCCTAAAAAGATAAGGACAAGATGTATTCGATCGTTGTGGGATAAAAAAAAAATGATTTTTTGGTCCAAGGATGGTGCTTGTGGGGCAAAAATCCTTGATGCGGTCTCGTAGCATTATGCAATTGCCTGATTTTTTTGGGTCCAAGAATTAGGCTGTTGAATTGGGAAAAAAAAACATTAAATGTTGCTACTAAAGTATAATACCATCACCTCATGTGTCATCTATACTGACATCGGTCAAAATTACAACTTGATCATTAACTTGGATGGACAAAATTAAGCATTTACAAAGATAATGCGGGAAAACCTCATTCTTTACCTCGTTAGGTTTTAGTGCTATCAAGAACAGTCTTACTTTCAGTGTTCCAAATACCAAAATACATCGGTAAAAAATTTCTCCAATTCGTAGGAGTAATGAAAATCAGTGCAACAAAGAAACCTCTTTACAAACTTGTCAAGAAACCGCATTACTCTTTTATTCTCCACAGTGCTTTTATTTTTTTTTTTTGCAGAAGGTAACTTGATGTTTAGCGACAGTTGTATTAAGATATACGACTTCGAAAAATAATTTACCCCCTTCCTTACGATGCAAGAGAAGCCACTTTACACACATTTATATCTGTGACTTATGATTGGTTGAGTGACGTCCCCGCTCAAGTGGGAGAGGATCTGAGCTCAGTTATTCTCTTCGCTCTTTCCATTACCACGGCTATATTGTTGTCGCCTGGCTTTGATTTTTCGAGGACTCTCGGTAATTGCATTGAAACCAAATGAAAGCCGAGCGCCCCCCGGTCCCACCCGAAACATCCCATCGTCCTCTCATTCTCGCCTCTTTATAAATTCGTCATCCAGCTCTCTCACTCCCCCCATCTTCCACTTGCAATATTTATGTAAACCTACTTGAGTGCTCTATCTCTCTCTCCCCCTCTCAGTGCTTGCACTGAAACCAAATGGAAGCCGAGCGCCACCCGGCCCCACCCCGTGCCGATGACGCTCAAGCACCCCAGATGGCCGCACCTCCGCGGTCCCGCCAGAACAAGTTGATCATCGGCCGCTTTCTCACGTTTGCTGTGCCCACTATTCTCACCCTCCTTATGGCCATCTTCTTGGCGATGCCCACAGGAATGCTGCAGCAGCACAGGCTCGACCTGGGCTCTTCCCTTTCGTCTCTCAACATGTCCATCAACATCTCCCTTTTACTCCACTGAGCAAATTGCCTTCAAAGATTTTCATAGAGTACCCATCTCATCAGGATAATCTCATTAGATTTCATGTTAATTTTTCTTTTAAATAGTTATGTTTAATTCTTCTAATGCATTTGGCTTTTACGTTTATGTTTAAGACATCCATGGGTTAGATTCCTTATTGATGATACTTTTTACTTATTGCTTACAGAGTCCGCCGGCAGCCTGCCGTCGCCAACCGCCGCACGACCGTTGCCTGCCGCCACACGATCGCCAACTGTCGCTGCCAATCGCTGCCGTAGGACTGCCGCCTACAGCTCACCGACCACTGCCCCCTCCTACAGCCGGTGGGCTATGGGAGGAAATCCTGTAGTAGTGGGCGGGGATGACGGTCGGTGGTCGTGTGGTCGTCGTGCGACGGTCGTGCGACGGTCTTGCGATGGTCGTGCGATAGCTATGCGGCGATCGTACTGTAGTCATGCAGAGGTGGTGCGGCAATCATGCAGTGGTCGTGTGCCCATATACACTCGTATTTATATCTCATAGACACCAAATCCCTCATTTTCAAGGCCCTCAGGATTGGGGCAAAACGACCACTGCTGCACAGCAGGCCCGTAACAGGGATCGTTATAGAGTTCATTAACCATGTTGAAAGTGTACTCCGCAGCAGCGAAATTGGGATCGGACCACGTGGGTTGGAATTTCCTGTTGAACTTTCACCGCTGGTGATGGCTTAGTCGCGCGAGGTCAAGGGAATGTCGTGATCATCCCTGTCAATCAAAGCCAAAGTTGAAAGATCACGACCAGCTCCAACTCCAGACCCTTGACCAGCGCCGGCATTAACCGATGGGCTGTTCTCCAAATCCTTCAACCTCTCGTACAGACGGTTGAGGACGACCTGTAACTTCATGATCATGGAGGCGCATTCTTCTTTCGTCTTGCAAGAATCGGTCACTTTTTTGGCCTAGTCCAGCCACTCTTTTGGAATCACTTACCGCCGGGGGCGTACTTTTCAATCGGGTAACTCGAGAATAGTTTTTCAACCGAGGGACTGCCGAGATGGCAGACCTTGCCCTTAGGGTTGACCGCCATGGCGGCGATGGGAGATCTAGTGAGCAAGGTAAATTTTTTGGTTTTATCGATGATGCTATTGCTCCACGTCTTGTGCGTCTTCTGGCGCTTCCACGGGTCTCCAATACGGTCAGCTCCTTTTCGCCGGGTCAAAACCTTTTTCGGTGGAGAGGGAGAGGGAGTGGGAGGGTTGCAGGCTTTCTTGGTTTTCTCAGAGAGAGAGAGAAGATGAACCTGCGTGCATGGCGCTTGAGTTTCAAAGAGAGAGAGAGAGAGAGAGAGAGAGAGAGAGAATGGGTTGGAGGTACAGAGAGGGTGAAGCCGGCCATTTATAGATGTACTCCGACGCCATCGGTGGTCGTGTGGTCGTCGTGCAACGGTTGTGCGGCGGTCTTGCGATGGTTGTGCGATAGCTGTGCGGCGGTCGTGCAGTAGTCATGCGGAGATCGTGCGGCAATCGTGCGACGGTCGTGTGCCCATATACACTCGTATTTATATCGCATAGAGACCAAATCCATCATTTTCAGGGCCCTCAGGATCGGGGCAAAACGACCACTGCTGCAGAGCATGCCCGTAACAAGGATCGTTCCAGAGTTCATTAACCATGTTGAAAGTACACTTCGCAACAGCGAAATTGGGATCGGACCACGTGGGTTGGAATTTCCTGCTGAACTTTCACCGTAGGTGATGGCCAAGTCGCGCGAGCTCAAGGGAATGTCGTGATCATCCCTGTCAGTCAAAGCCAAAGTAGAAAGATCACGACCAGCTCCCACTCCAGACCCTTGACCAGCGCCGGCGTTAACCGATGGGCTGTTCTCCAAATCCTTCAACCTCTTGTACAGACGGTTGAGGTCAACCTGTAACTTCATGATCATGGAGACGCATTCTTCTTTCGTCTTGCAAGAATCGGTCACTTTCTTGGGCCAGTCCAGCCACTCTTTTGGAATCACTTACTGCTTCAGGTCGTACTTTTCAAAGAGGTAACTCGAGAATAGTTCTTCAACTGAGGGATTACCGAAATGGCAAACCTTGCCCTTAGGGTTGACCGCCATGGCGGCGGTGGGAGCTCCAGTGAGCAAGGTAAATTTTTTGGCTTTATCGATGATGATGTTGCTCCACGTCTTGTGCGTCTTCTGGCGCTTCCACGGGTCTCCAATACAGTCAGCTCATTTTCGCCGGGTCAAAACCTTTTTTGGTGGAGAGGGAGAGGGAGTGGGAGGGCTGCAGGCTTTCTTGGTTTTCTCAGAGAGAGAGAGAAGATGAACCTGCGTGCATGGCGCTTGAGTTTCAAAGAGACTGAGAGAGAGAGAGAGAGAGAGAGAGAGAATGGGTTGGAGGTACAGAGAGGGTGAATCCGGCCATTTATAGATGTACTCCAACGCCATCGGTGGTCGTGTGGTCGTCGTGCGACGGTCGTGCGGCGGTCTTGCGATGGTCGTGCGATAGCTGTGCGGCGGTCGTGAGGAGATCGTGCGGCAATCGTGCGACGGTCGTGTGCCCATATACACTCGTATTTATATCGCATAGAGACCAAATCCATCATTTCCAAGGCCCTCAGGATCGGGGCAAAACGACCACTGCTGCAGAGCAGGCCCGTAACAGGGATCTTTCCAGAGTTCATTAACCATGTTGAAAGTGAACTCCACAGCAGCGAAATTGGGATCGGACCATGTGGGTTGGAATTTCCTGCTGAACTTTCGCCGCTGGTGATGGCTGAGTCGTGCGGGGTCAAGGGAATGTCGTGATCATCCCTGTCAATCAAAGCCAAAGTTGAAAGATCACGACCAGCTCCAACTCCAGACCCTTGACCAGCGCCGACGTAAATCGATGGGCTGTTCTCCAAATCCTTCAACCTCTCGTACAGACGGTTGAGGACAACCTGTAACTTCATGATCATGGAGGCGCATTCTTCTTTCGTCTTGCAAGAATCGGTCACTTTCTTGGCCCAGTCCAGCCACTCTTTTGGAATCACTTACAGCTTCAGGGCGTACTTTTCAATTAGGTAACTCGAGAATAGTTCTTCAACTGAGGGACTGCCGAAATGGCAGACCTTGCCCTTAGGGTTGACCGCCATGGCGGCGGTGGGAGCTCCAGTGAGCAACGTAAATTTTTTGGCTTTATCGATGACGCTATTGCTCCACGTCTTGTGCGTCTTCTGGCGCTTCCACGGGTCTCCAATACAGTCGGCTCCTTTTCGCCGGGTCAAAACCTTTTTCGGTGGAGAGGGAGAGGGCGTGGGAGGGCTGCAGGCTTTCTTGGTTTTCTCAGAGAGAGAGTGAAGATGAACCTGCGTGCATGGCACTTGAGTTTCAAAGAGAGAGAGAGAGAGAGAGAGAGAGAGAGAATGGGTTGGAGGTACTGAGAGGGTGAAGCCGGCCATTTATAGATGTAATCCGACGCCATCGGTGGTCGTGTGGTCGTCGTGCGGCGGTCGTGCGGCGGTCTTGCGATGGTCGTGCGATAGCTGTGCGGCGGTCGTGCAGCAATCATGAGGAGATCGTGCGGCAATCGTGCGATGGTCGTGTGCCCATATACACTCGTATTTATAGCGCATAGAGACCAAATCCATCATTTTCAAGGCCCTCAGGATCGGGGCAAAACGACCACTGCTGCAGAGCAGGCCCGTAACAGGGATCGTTCTAGAGTTCATTAACCATGTTGAAAGTGCACTCCGCAGCAGCGAAATTAGGATCGGACCACGTGGGTTGGAATTTCCTGCTGAACTTTCACCGCTGGTGATGGCTTAGTCGCGCGAGGTCAAGGGAATGTCGTGATCATTCCTGTCAATCAAAGCCAAAGTTGAAAGATCACGACCAGCTCCAACTCCAGACCCTTGACCAGCGCCGGCATTAACCGATGGGCTGCTCTCCAAATCCTTCAACCTCTCGTACAGACGGTTGAGGACAACCTGTAACTTCATGATCATGGAGGCGCATTCTTCTTTCGTCTTGCAAGAATCGGTCACTTTTTTGGCCCAGTCCAGCCACTCTTTTGGAATCACTTACTGCTTCAGGGCGTACTTTTCAATGAGGTAACTCGAGAATAGTTCTTCAACCGAGGGACTGCCGAGATGGCAGACCTTGCCCTTAGGGTTGACCGCCATGGCGGCGGTGGGAGGTCTAGTGAGCAAGGTAAATTTTTTGGTTTTATCGATGACGCTATTGCTCCACGTCTTGTGCGTCTTCTGGCGCTTCCACGGGTCTCCAATACGGTCAGCTCCTTTTCGCCGGGTCAAAACCTTTTTCGGTGGAGAGGGAGAGGGAGTGGGTGGGCTGCAGGATTTCTTGGTCTTATCAGAGAGAGAGAGAAGATGAACCTGCGTGCATGGCGCTTGAGTTTCGAAGAGACTGAGACAGAGAGAGAGAGAGGGAATGGGTTGGAGGAACAGGGAGGGTGAAGCCGGCCATTTATAGATGTACTCCGACGCCATCGGTGGTCGTGTGCTCGTCGTGCGACGGTCGTGCGGCGGTCTTGCGATGGTCGTGCGATAGCTGTGCGGCGGTCGTGCAGCAGCCATGCGGAGATCGTGCGGCAATCGTGCAACGGTCGTGTGCGCATATACACTCGTATTTATATCGCATAGGGACCAAATCCATCATTTTCAAGGCCCTTAGGATCAGGGCAAAACGACCACTGCTGCAGAGCATGCCCGTAACAGGGATCGTTCCAGAGTTCATTAACCATGTTGAAAGTGCACTCCGCATCAAAGAAATTCGGATCGGACCGCGTGGGTTGGAATTTCCTGCTGAACTTTCACCGCTGGTGATGGCTGAGTCGCGCTAGGTCAAGGGAATGTCGTGATCATCCCTGTCAATCAAAGCCAAAGTTGAAAGATCACGACCAACGCCAACTCCAGACCCTTGACCAGCGCCGGCGTTAACCGATGGGCTGTTCTCCAAATCCTTCAACCTCTCGTACAGACGGTTGAGGACAACCTGTAACTTCATGATCATGGAGGCGCGTTCTTCTTTCGTCTTGCAAGAATCGGTCACTTTCTTGGCCCAGTCCAGCCACTCTTTTGGAATCACTTACTGCTTCAGGTCGTACTTTTCAATGAGGTAACTCGAGAATAGTTCTTCAACCGAGGGACTGCCGAAATGGCAGACCTTGCCCTTAGGGTTGACCGCCATGGTGGCGGTGGGAGGTCCAGTGAGCAA
Source organism: Eucalyptus brandiana (assembly GCA_014182725.1). Classification (NCBI taxonomy): domain Eukaryota; kingdom Viridiplantae; phylum Streptophyta; class Magnoliopsida; order Myrtales; family Myrtaceae; genus Eucalyptus; species Eucalyptus brandiana. Next base: position 30,994,145 of record CM024677.1, read on the forward strand.
GGTAAATTTTTTGGCTTTATCGATGACGCTGTTGCTCCACGTCTTGTGCGTCTTCTGGCGCTTCCACGGGTCTCCAATACAGTCAGCTCCTTTTCGCCGGGTCAAAACCTTTTTCGGTGGAGAGGGAGAGGGAGTGGGAGGGCTGCAGGCTTTCTTCGTTTTCTCAGAGAGAGAGTGAAGATGAACCTGCGTGCATGGCGCTTGAGTTTCAAAGAGACTGTGAGAGAGAGAGAGAGAGAGAGAGAGAGAGAGAGAATGGGTTGGAGGTACAGAGAGGGTGAAGTCGGCCATTTATAGATGTACTCCGACGCCATCGGTGGTCGTGTGGTCGTCGTGCGACGGTCGTGCGGCGGTCTTGCGATGGTCGTGCGATAGCTGTGCGGCGATCGTGCAGTAGTCATGCGGAGATCATGCGGCAATCGTGCGACGGTCGTGTGCCCATATACACTCGTATTTATATCGCATAGAGACTAAATCCATCATTTTCAATGCCCTCAGGATCGGGGCAAAACGACCACTGCTGCAGAGCAGGCCTGTAAAAGGGATTGTTCCAGAGTTTATTAACCATGTTGAAAGTGCACTCCGCAGCAGCGAAATTGGGATCGGACCACGTGGGTTGGAATTTCCTGCTGAACTTTCACCGCTGGTGATGGCTTAGTCGCGCGAGGTCAAGGGATTGTCGTGATCATCCCTGTCAATCAAAGCCAAAGTTGAAGGATCACGACCAGCTCCAACTCCAGACCCTTGACCAGCGCCGGCGTTAACCGATGGGCTGCTCTCCAAATCCTTCAACCTCTCGTACAGACGGTTGAGGACAACCTGTAACTTCATGATCATGGAGGCGCATTCTTCTTTCGTCTTGCAAGAATCGGTCACTTTTTTGGCCCAGTCCAGCCACTCTTTTGAAATCACTTACTGCTTCTGGGCGTACTTTTCAATCAGGTAACTCGAGAATAGTTCTTCAACTGAGGGACTGCCGAAATGGCAAACCTTGCCCTTAGGGTTGACCGCCATGGCGACGGTGGGAGCTCCAGTGAGCAAGGTAAATTTTTTGGCTTTATCGATGACGCTGTTGCTCCACGTCTTGTGCGTCATCTGGCGCTTCCACGGGTCTCCAATACAGTCAGCTCCTTTTCGCCGGGTCAAAACCTTTTTCGGTGGAGAGGGAGAGGGAGTGGGAGAGCTGCAGGCTTTCTTGGTTTTCTCAGAGAGAGAGAGAAGATGAACCTGCGTGCATGGCGCTTGAGTTTCGAAGAGACTGAGAGAGAGAGAGAGAGAGAGAATGGGTTGGAGGTACAGAGAGGGTGAAGCCGGCCATTTATAGATGTACTCCGACGCCATCGGCGGTCGTGTGGTCGTCGTGCGACGGTCATGCGGCGGTCTTGCGATGGTCGTGCGATAGCTGTGCGGCGGTCGTGCAGCAGTCATGCGGAGATCGTGCGGCAATCGTGCGACGGTCGTGTGCCCATATACACTCGTATTTATATCGCATAGAGACCAAATCCATCATTTTCAAGGCCCTCAGGATTGGGGCAAAACGACCACTGCTGCAGAGCAGGCCCATAACAGGGATCGTTCCAAGGTTCATTAACCATGTTGAAAGTGCACTCCGCAGCAGCGTAATTGGGATCGGACCACGTGGTTGGAATTTCCTGCTGAACTTTCACCGCTAGTGATGGCTGAGTCGCGCGAGGTTAAGGGAATGTCGTGATCATCCCTGTCAGTCAAAGCCAAAGTTGAAAGATCACGACCAGCTCCAACTCCAGACCCTTGACCAGCGCCGGCGTTAACCGATGGGCTGTTCTCCAAATCCTTCAACCTCTCGTACAGACGGTTGAGGACAACCTGTAACTTCATGATCATGGAGGCGCATTCTTCTTTCGTCTTGCAAGAATCGGTCACTTTCTTGGCCCAGTCCACCCACTCTTTTGGAATCACTTACCGCTTCGGGCGTACTTTTCAATGAGGTAACTCGAGAATAGTTCTTCAACCGAGGGACTGCCGAAATGGCAGACCTTGCCCTTAGGGTTGACCGCCATGGCGGCAGTGGGAGCTCCAGTGAACAAGGTAAATTTTTTGGCTTTATCAATGACGCTATTGCTCCACGTCTTGTGCGTCTTCTGGCGCTTCCACGGGTCTCCAATACAGTCAGCTCCTTTTCGCCGGGTGAAAACCTTTTTCGGTGGAGAGGGAGAGGGAGTGGGAGGGCTGCAGGCTTTCTTGGTTTTCTCAGAGAGAGAGAGAAGATGAACCTGCGTGCATGGTGCTTGAGTTTCAAAGAGACTGAGAGAGAGAGAGAGAGAGAGAATGGGTTGGAGGTACTGAGAGGGTGAAGCCGGCCATTTATAGATGTACTCCGACGCCATCGGTGGTCATGTGGTCGTCGTGCGACGGTCATGCGGCGGTCTTGCGATAGTCGTGGGATAGCTGTGCGGCGGTCGTGCAGCAGTCATGCGGAGATCGTGCGGCAATCGTGCGACGGTCGTGTGCCCATATACACTCGTATTTATATCACATAGAGACCAAATCCATCATTTTCAAGGCCCTCAGGATCGAGGCAAAACGACCACTGCTGCAGAGCAGGCCCGTAACAGCGATCGTTCCAGAGTTCATTAAACATGTTGAAAGTGCACTCCGCAGCAGCGAAATTGGGATCGGACCACGTGGGTTGGAATTTCCTGCTGAACTTTCACCGCTGGTGATGGCTGAGTCGCGCGAGGTTAAGGGAATGTCGTGATCATCCCTGTTAGTCAAAGCCAAAGTTGAAAGATCACGACCAGCTCCAACTCCAGACCCTTGACCAGCGCCGGCGTTAACCGATGGGCTGTTCTCCAAATCCTTCAACCTCTCGTACAGACGGTTGAGAACAACTTGTAACTTCATGATCATGGAGGCGCATTCTTCTTTCGTCTTGCAAGAATCGGTCACTTTCTTGGCCCAGTCCAGCCACTCTTTTGGAATCACTTACTGCTTCAGGGCGTACTTTTCAATGAGGTAACTCGAGAATAGTTTTTCAACCGAGGGACTGCCGAAATTGCAGACCTTGCCCTTAGGGTTGACCGCCATGGCGGCGGTGGGAGCTCCAGTGAGCAAGGTAAATTTTTTGGCTTTATCGATGACGCTGTTGCTTCACGTCTTGTGCGTGTTCTGGCGCTTCCACGGGTCTCCAATACAGACAGCTACTTTTCGCCGGGTGAAAACCTTTTTCGGTGGAGAGGGAGAGGGAGTGGGAGGGCTGCAGGCTTTCTTGGTTTTCTCAGAGAGAGAGAGAAGATGAACCTGCGTGCATGGCGCTTGAGTTTCAAAGAGACTGAGAGAGAGGGAAAGAGAGAATGTGTTGGAGGTACAAAGAGGGTGAAGCCGGCCATCTATAGATGTACTCCGACGCCATCGGTGGTCGTGTGGTCGTCGTGCGACGGTCATGCGGCGGTCTTGCGATGGTCGTGCGATAGGCCGTGCGGGGTCGTGCGCGATCATGCGGAGATCGTGCGGCAATCGTGCGACGGTCGTGTGCCCATATACATTCGTATTTATATCGCATAGAGACCAAATCCATCATTTTCAAGGCCCTCAGGATCGGGGCAAAACAACCACTGCTGCAGAGCAGGCCCATAACAAGTATCGTTCTAGAGTTCGTTAACCATGTTGAAAGTGCACTCCGCAGCAGCGAAATTGGGATCATACCACGTGGGTTGGAATTTCCTGCTGAACTTTCACCGCTGGTGATGGCTGAGTCGCGCGAGGTCAAGGGAATGTCGTGATTATCCTTGTCAGTCAAAGCCAAAGTTGAAAGATCACGACCAGCGCCAACTCCAGACCCTTGACCAGCGCCGGCGTTAACCGATGGGCTGTTCTCCAAATCCTTCAACCTCTCGTACAGACGGTTGAGGACAACCTGTAACTTCATGATCATGGAGGCGCATTCTTCTTTCTTCTTGCAAGAATTGGTCACTTTCTTGGCCCAGTCCAGCCACTCTTTTGGAATCACTTACTACTTTAGGTCATACTTTTCAATGAGGTAACTCGAGAATAGTTCTTCAACCGAGGGACTGCCGAAATGGCAGACCTTGCCCTTAGGGTTGACCGCCATGGCGGCGGTGGGAGCTCCAGTGAGCAAGGTAAATTTTTTGGCTTTATCGATGACGCTGTTGCTCCACGTTTTGTGCGTCTTCTAGCTCTTCCACGGGTCTCCAATACAGTCAGCTCCTTTTCGCCGGGTCAAAACCTTTTTCGGTGGAGGGGGAGAGCGAGTGGGAGGGCTGCAGGCTTTCTTGGTTTTCTCAGAAAGAGAGAGAAGATGAACCTGCGTGCATGGCGCTTGAGTTTCAAAGAGACTGAGAGAAAGAGAGAGAGAGAGAGAATAGGTTGGAGGTACAAAGAGGGTGAAGCCGGCCATTTATAGATGTACGCCGACGCCATCGTCCCGCCATCCAATAAGCAGGACAAGTCTCTTGAACTTACTTCTTATTTAGGACTAGAGCCACTATCCTTCACTCTACCAGCTCTCTCTCTCCATTTTTGAGTCCTAAACTAGGAGTCTCCCACGTGCTGATCCACTATGAACTTTCTATAATTTCATCAGCGCTATAATAAAATGAGTATGTTAGCAACTTTCAGCACGAAAGAACGAGTGAACTTTTCTAAACTAAGGAGGCTTGCTAATAGTACTATAGAGGTACCAGTCCATTCGTTTTACTCTTGGCGGATTCTCCTTTTTCTTATTTAAGAGAAAGATTTTTCACCTCATTTTTTTTCTTAAAGTCATGATCACCGCACGACTGCCGCACGATCGCCACACGACCACCGCATGATTGCCGCACCACTACCGCACGATCGCCACACGACCACCGCATGATCGCCGCACGACCATGTGAATACGGTCACACGACTGCCGACAGTGCGTCCGACCCCACAAGCTTTGATGAGTTCAATATGGATGACCTCCTTAATTTCTCTGACGATTGCATCAATGATGGTGACCACCCGGAAAACTCGACCGTCAACGGAGGATATAATCTCGACGACTTTGGTGAACTAGAAGATTTTGTCGATATTGATATAGGATTCTCTGACGATTGCATCAATGATGGTGACCACCCGGAAAACTCGACCGTCAACGGAGGATATAATCTCGACGACTTTGGTGAACTTGAAGATTTTGTCGATATTAATATAGGAGACTTTTGAATTCTGCTTCACAAGACCTAACACGTGTATTCAAAAGTCACCTATATCAATATCGACCAAATCTTCAAGTTCACCAAAGTCGTGGGGATTATATCCTCCGTGGGTAGTTGAGTTTTCCGGGTGGTCACCATCACTGATACAATCGTCAGAGAAATTAAGGAGGTCATCCATATTGAACTCACTGGAGCTTGTGGGATCAGACGCACTATCGGCGGTCGTGCAATCGTATTCACATGGTCTTGCGGCGATCATGCGGCGGTCGTGCGGCTATCGTGCGGCGGTTGGTCGTGCGGCAATTGTGCGGCGGTCGTGCAGCGATCGTGACTTTAAGAAAAAAAATGAGGTGAAAAATCTGTCTCTTAAATAAGAAAAAGGAGAATCTGCCAAGAGTAAAACGAATGGACTGGTATTTCTATAGTACTGTTAGCAAGCCTCCTTAGTTTAGAAAAGTTCACTCGTTCTTTCGTGCTGAAAGTCGCTAACAGACTCATTTTATTATATCGCCGATGACACTATAGAAAGTTCATAGTGGATTAGCACGTGGGAGACTCCTAGTTTAGGACTCAAAAACAAAGAGAGAGAGAGAGTTGGTAGAGTGAAGGATAGTGGCTCTAGTCCTAAATAAGAAGTAAGTTCATGAGACTTGTCCTGCTCGTCGGATGGTGGGACGATGGCGTCGAAGTACATTTATAAATGGCCGGCTTCACCCTCTCCATACCTCCAACCCATTCTCTCTCTCTCTCTCTCTCTCTCTCTCTCTCTCTCTCTCTCTCTCTCTCAGTCTCTCTCAGTCTCTCTGAGACTCAAGCGCCATGCACGCAGGTTCATCTTCTCTCTCTCTTTGAGAAAACCAAGAAGGCCTACAGCCCTCCCACTCCCTCTCCCTCTCCCTTTCCACCGAAAAAGGTTTTGACCCGGCGAAAAGGAGCTGACTATATTGGAGACCCGCGGAAGCGCCAAAAGACGCACAAGACATGGAGCAACAGCGTCATCAATAAAGCCAAAAAATTTACCTTGCTCACTAGAGCTCCCGCCGCCGCCATGGCGGTCAACCCTGAGGGCAAGGTGTGCCATTTCGGCAGTCCCTCGATCGAAGAACTATTCTCGAGTTACCTCATTGAAAAGTACGACTTAAAGCAGCAAGTGATTCCAAAAGAGTGGCTGAACTGGGCCAAGAAAGTGACCGATTCTTGCAGGACGAAAGAAGAATGTGCCTCAATGATCATGAAGTTACAGGTTGTCCTCAACTGTCTGTGCAAGAGGTTGAAGGATTTGGAGAACAGCCCATCGGTTAACACCGGTGCTGGTCAAGGGTCTGGAGTTGGAGCTGGTCGTGATCTTTCAACTTTGGCTTTGATTGACAGGGATGATCACGACAATCCCTTGACCTCGCGCGACTCATCCATCACCTGCGATGAAAGTTCAGCGGGAAATTCCAACCCCACGTGGTCTGATCCCAATTTTGCTGCTGCGGAGTGCACTTTCAACATGGTTAATGAACTCTAGAACGACCCCTGTTACGGGCCTGCTATGCAGCAGTGGTCGTTTTGCCCCGATCTTGAGGGTCTTGAAAATGATGGATTTGGTCTCTATGCGATATAAATATGAGTGTATACGGGCGCGCACTTGTGATAAGAGTAATAAGTTTTTTTTTTTTTATCGGTAAATATGGATAATTTTACTCAGCGTCCCTTGTCGGTCGTACAATGCGCATGTAGTATGAATTACATGCTATAGTAGATTTCTCTTTCTATAAGAGCGTATATCATTTATTAAATATATCCACTATACAGATCTTAGCCTAAATATAGTCACGTGCTTCTCACGTACTCATGTTTAGCTATCAGCTCGCTTTCTATAGCGTTCAATTAAGTACTCGCATCCGGCATCTTTCAGATATACATGATTGTGGAACTATTATGTTCGGTCTTATTATAAACAAATCACAGATCTCATCTTGACTCTAATCAAGGCGACATATTATTTTATGTACCAAACTTGCTCTTCAACGTTTATTTGTACATAATGTCTCATCTTAACATGCTAACTATAGCACTTGAGGTGATTGCTCATGTGAGTGAGCCAATCATTGCCTACTAACATAGTTTCCAATAATATGTGTGCATGTGCTAGTTTACCTGCTGGTTTGCAATTTTGATCCCATTATGGGCCTGGCCCAATGGGCTTCAAGTGAAGCCTTGCTTCTACACGGTAAGGGACTCCCACCCTAGGGAGGTTATCCCTCCGTTAGCCTGGCCCCGTCTTTTCGGGCTGTCAAGGCCTTTTAAGTTCCAATAATATGTGTGCATGTGCTAGTTTACCTGCTGGTTCGCAATTTTGATCCCATTATGGGCCTGGTCCAATGGGCTTCAAATGAAGCCTTGCTTCTACACGGTAAGTTTGGATCTGCAATGCCTTCATTTTGCACTTCTTTGCAAGGATTTCGCTCAGGTCATTTCTTTCTTAATGATGAGAAAGCTCGTCCAAAGTACAAATATAGGAACCTCCGGCCCACGAAATACCCAAATAACTCATGAACTAGGTGATATGCGAGCCTAACAGTGGCTTGCTGCCGTACGCGCCTCGTCTATGGGTACACGCCCGCTCTTCATTTACTAAGTCAACCGATAAGAACTGACATACCAAATTTTTCATGCAGTAAAAGAGTTACCCACTTTGAGGATACACTTAAGCATATGCTTAAAAAATGAAACCAGAAAAAAGAACAAAAGGAAAACAGGTTTTCGAGTAGAATTTGGAATCGGACTAGAAAAATAAGGTATGTTCTAGAACCGGCTATTGGACAAACATGGTAAGTTCCAAGTTCAAAAAGATGATAATCAATTCTAATTGAGTAGCTTGATCGCAAGTGTCAAGCTTGAGTGGTTGTGGTGGTTGCGAATCCAGAGCTTGAGCTCGAACGGCCATGGCAACTGCAAGATTGAGACTTGGCAACCATGGCCATAGGTCAAGCTCGAGTAGCCATGGATGAGGCTAGCCTCACTAGCCGCAAGAGAGGTTGCCTTTGCCCATGGCCGCAATGGCCTTGTCTAGATCAGGGTGTGAGCATTGCCACCCTCGTCGACCACGGTAAAAATAAAAATGAAGAAGTAAAAAAAAAATTCTTAATAAAATTTTTGAAAAATTTTAAAATATTATTAAAATTGTTAACGTCAATGCTAGCCGTATTATATAGGATTGTTGATATCCGGTTAGTAATTTTTAGCCAAAATTGGCTAGATAAATTCAATTGGTTAAAATAAAAAAATTTAGAAAATCTATTGGCAAAATTGAAATATTTATCACCAAATTGATAAAAATGTAATAGGTTTATAATTTTTTAGATAATTTTCATCTAAAAACTCACCGCTTCTTTAACATTTTCTGTACGGGATACGTGGAAACTCAACTCACCATCGTATTTTGACTTGCCACATGAATGGAATGAGATCCCCAGACCAAAACAACGAAAACTACATTACCTAGCTTTTTCTTTTAGGAAATTGCGAATGAAGATGATCCTAACTTAAGATCAAACCATAGCACATAGTCCAATGCACATGCACTTCATTGAGATGTGGATCGTGCAAGCCAATAGACAAATCCGCCCAAAGAAAACCGAAAACTAATCCCAATGTCCAAAGGCTCAACAGCCTCAGTCCTACATGTCGCGACCCTCCCGGTGTGGTCCAAGAAAGACGAGCTGAGATATGGTTAAGGAAACATCATATTAAAGCCTACAGATGAGAAGGAAGTGAACATGATAAAACCCAACCCAACCCAAGCCTTAAGATTCAACCAATTTTTATAGATCCAGGCCCACTGAAGAAGCTATACAAAAATAAGTGCCAAACAAGATTCTCAAGAGCGGATTAATGCCTGGAAATCGCCGGGAGGGTGCAGCACGAGAGAAACAGAGTCGAAACACTTCATTGTTGAACAACCATCTGGAAACGACCTTAGATGGAAATTCTTAGCATGGGCCATCATTGAGAAAGGGATTGCATTTAGAAGGTGGAGCCAAATGTTCTCTAGAATGTCACTAGCTCACGTAGGGTCAATGTAATAGGGGTTTGTTAGTGCTCCTAACGTTGGTAAAAAGACCTTAAAACTCCAAATGCCAAAATGTCGGAAATGTTATGATCCGGGTCTTTTTTATTACATTTTACGTAACAAATGGATAGTCGAGACTCAAAACAAGCGTAGTGTTCGAAGGAGAGTCGCTCCGACCTATTGAGTCAACCATCGGCTTCTATCTTCAGTCTCTTTTGACAAAGCCACCTGACTCCAAGCTGTCGAGGCTTGCACACATCACAGCTCATCACTCCACTCTCGCTCACGGACGCTCCTTCACAACCTTTGGTCATTTTTCTCACGCCGCAGACGCTGTGCTCCACGGGGACGAGGGGCAGCGCGTGTGCAAAGAAGAGGAAGGCATGGGTTGGCCCTTGCATTGTCCTTTTCTTTTCCTTCTTGGGCTCACATTGTGGGTTTAAAGAAAGAAAGAAAATTGGGCCGAAAATATGATGGGCCAAGGGAGAGGGAAGTTAGGGGGCCGAAAGTTTAAAAAAAGAGTGGGCCGGTGTGTCCGGCCCACTTGACTGGATTATAGATATATATATATATATATTCATTTACTTTTTATATCTACAATTTTTTTTTATAAAATAAATATATACTTAAATTATGGACAAAAATTCAAATGTCAACAAGAATATATAACAAACCAACCAAAAATTGAGACATGGCAACTAGGTCCATTTATTAAAAAAATTGTCTTTTTCTCCCGTCTCTTGCGCTCTGCTCTCCGTCAGTCCTCCACCCCCTCTCTCTCTCTAGAACCTTCGCTAAATTCGCCACTAAATTGGCACGTCGTAGGCGAGGAGATGGGTTTTACGTCATGTACAATAAGTCCGGCATGCTAGCCACAATTTCAAAGTCCCCGGAGCTCGAATGCGTCGAGAAGTTGTTGCCGGAGATGGATGAGAGGCGGTGGCAGAGGCAGTGGCTGTGGCAGTGGCGTGATTCATCGAACTGGAGAGAGCAGAGCTAGTCGTGAGTTGGGCATGAGCGAAGGGTTTAGAGGGAGAGTGGGGTTTAGGCGTGGGGTTTGCAAAGATCGAGAGCAGATCGTGTGAGAGAGAGAAAATTTTTCTAACATATGAGCTCGATTGCCACGTGTCAATTCCTGGATGGTTCATTATTTGTCGTACTTGGTATATTTATCTATATTGTAAGGTTTAACCTAGACTATGCCGTCTCAATTTCCTTCGTGAAACAGAAGCATGCGCGAAGTCTCTCTTCGTGAAACAGAAGCAAAGATGGGTTTGTCCTGGGTTTACATACAGAAAGTTTGTAAAAGCACGAGCCATGATAAAAGAACCAACAGCTACCTCCCTTGTATTAGCGTTACTATGACTCGTGCGCCAATGTGAAGTTCGTTGTCAAGCGGCATAAGGAGTCCCCCAAACACTTCAAAAGCAAATTTATAAATAAAAGAACCAACAGCTACCTCCCTTGTATTAGCGTTACTATGACTCATGCTGATCGCCACCCGCTGCCGCACGACCGCAGCATGATTGCCGCACGGCAGCGGCACAACCACCGACCGTCGTCCCCGCCCACTATCGGGATTGCCACCCACAGCCCACCAGCCACGGGAGATGTTAAGAATCCTTCTTCCGCCCTTCGTGCCATGCTATTTTTCGTCGCTCTTCCTCCCTTCGTGCCACGTTATTTTTTGTCGCTCTTCCTCCCTTCAATCATGTTTGGCGATCATGTTTGAGGTTTTTTGTCCTGTAGCGAAAAGGCAAGGGAGATGTTAAGAATCCTTCTTCTGCCCTTCGTGCCTCACTATTTTTCGTCGCTCTTCCTCCCTTCGTGCTCCCTTCGTGCCTCGCTATTTTTTGTCGCTCCCCACAGTTTGGACCGGGTCCAATGCAGCATGTATGCCTTGCCATTTTTCTGAGTGTCTTTATGAGGTTTTCCATTTAGACTCATGATACTTCACAACTACCACGTGCTTGTAGTAATGAACTCAACTTTTTGAGCAAGAGCCATCCACCCACGGATTACAATGCTTTTGTCCCTATTGATTAAAACTTGAGCTTGACTATGACTAGTAATGTTGCACATTTTTATCCAGTTAATACTGGATCATGATTGCTCCTATCTCTGTTATGGTAGTGATGGAGAAATCTTTCTGAAGCTAGCAATCGGTTTAAGCATCTTCGAAAAGAGAATAACAGTAACGGCTCACGAGAAATCAATAACCGATACACTTGTAACAAACATGGATAAAAACTCTAAATCGATATGCCGGTCAATTACTACGTATCATCTAATTTAATAATTTGACAATAAATTTATTACAATCATACTAATTTGGGATAAATTTGAGGAACCGCAGTTTTGGATTTTTTTTTTTGTGCCGGAGAAACCGTGTTGGGAATAACGGATCCCCGAAAACCGAATTCGACACTAAATCGAACCCCTAAACTCAAGCGGAAGACAAGCCCGGGAATTCTAACACGTATCACCGATCCTAAAGCACACCACGGATTCGAGCGTACCTTTTTGCCACAGATTAAACACCGACGCCAATGGAGGAAGAGAAACTGAGCTTGTTCGATCCGAGGAAGCAAAATCCTTCAACGTGCTTTACTGTTTTGCCCTTTTGAAGAAAACGAGAGAGAGGGAGAGCATTGAGAGAAAACGTACGTCTTTTCTTTTAAACAAAACGGTTTGTTTTTCTCTCTCTCTCCTCCCTTTTATACCTATCTCCTTCCACGGGCCCTATTCCCGTGGGCCGGGCTTTCTGGGCCCAACTTGGGCGGACGGGCCTTAAGCCCAATACCAATAAAGCCTTCAAACCGCTTTGACCAGCAGCCACTACGTAAACCCCCATGTGCCGGAGGAACCGCTTTGGCTAGCGGCTGCCAAGTAAACCCCAGGTGACGCTAGCCACCCCCAAGTGACGCTAGCCTAGAACCCACCACCAGGGCACCACGCATAATACACCTAATGGTCTGCTAGCCTCCCTGCAACTTGCGTTGCAGAGGCTTCGAACACTTGACATTTCCTTTCAAAGGTAGGAGCCTACCCAGCAGAGCCACCACGACTAGTGGTATCAATTTTGGATTTTTCATAATACTAATCCCAAAAAAAATTTGGTTTACGAGTTATGCACACACACGAGGACAAAAGTACAAACGTGAGGGTTCCGCACGTGTGGGAGAATAAGGTTGCAGAAAAAAAAACAGAGAGAGGATCAGTAGCCCACGTGCAAGAATGGCTGTGGAGATTGAACTATTTAATTCAATTCTATATTTGTTTTTTTTTGGGGGGGAAGGGGGAAGCCGGGACTTTTCACTTTCAACCTTATTATACGCAGAGATTATATCTTGATGTAAATTGCTATTCTGAACTAAAAATAAGACAAAAGAAGAATAAAGAACAAGTGGTAATTAGCATCAGTTAATATGATCTCCATCACCATGTCACCTGTTATGACTACAATTTTAATTATCAGTCCTTAAATCAACAACTTCATAATATATAATAGTATCGTTAAATTATTTCCGGTCACTACATAGCAGTAGCAACCAATCATTTTGTTCATAAGCGTGACTAATGTCTCAGTATCTAAAGTCATTACCAAGAAAAATGTGAATATAAAGCAAATAGTGACCTGACAGATACTACACAAAAAATACACAAATATTGCTATAATATGAAGCTTAAAGCTTAGATGAGATTCTAAAAATTCACATTTTACAGAAAAAGATTGCAGAAGCTTAACTAAATGAGAGTTCGTTCTCAACTCTGTCACTAAATAAAGGATTATATCATTATGCATGCCACCACTTCTTATCAAGGCAAAGGCAAAATGCATAGGTTCAACAGATTTACAGGACTGACACGTCTACTCAAAAGCCACCCATATCAAGAGAGACGTCCAAGTCTCCAAGTCCAGCAAAGTCGTCCGGACTATATCCTCGGCCGAGGGCCAAGTTTTCCGAGCAGTCACCGTCGCCGATGCAATCCTCAAAGAGATTAAGAAAGACATCCGGATTGAACTCACTACCATCAAGACTGGAGCACGTGAGGTTGGACGGATAGCCAGCAGCTAAGTTGACTGGAGAAACTATTGTAACCACCATCGCCGACGGAGTCCTTGCAGAAAGCCAAAAGTGAACCAACAGAAGCTTCGAAACCCTCTAAAACGGAATCGAAGTTATTTGTCCTCTAAAACGGAATCGAAGTTATTTGTTTTTTTTTTCTTACTCACGAACCGCCAACCGCCGCCCGCCGCCTGCCGCCACACGATCGCCGCACGACCGTCGCAAGACCACCGACCGTCGTCCCTGCCCACTGCCGCAAGATTGCCACCCACAATGCACCGGCCGCGGGAGGGGGCGATGGTCGGTGAGCTGTAGGCGGCGGTCCTGCTGCGCTAGTCGGCAGCAACAATTGGCAGTCGTGCGGCAGCAAGTGGCGGTCGTGCGGTGGTTGGCGATGGCAGGCTACCGACGGACGGAGGCGGTCGTCGGCCGGTGGGCCGTGGGTGTCACCGGTGGGCTATGGGCAGCGGCAATGACCTATTCTTAGATATTCTTTTGGTCAAATAATCTTTTCAGTAGTCCATAACCTGATTCAACAAATAAATTTATATCTACATGCCCATGGTTTGGATATTTAGGAACTAGATAGATAAATTCGTGGTTAAAGTTAAATAAGATGGTGTTTATGGACATACACTTATCCTTGGGGTCTACGTATTGTTTGATAGAGTTGAAACAATTATATTGAGGTAGTGTTGAAAAAGCAATGAGATCAGTTGTGGGCTCACTTTCAATATAATTTCGGCGAAGTTGTGGTTGTGCCGGATATGTCCAGCTAAGTCACAATATCACTATACTAAGCCTAAGCACGTGGTAACTCTACTAGCTCTAACTCTAATTTAGAAACAAACACTAGTGGGGAAATTCTAAGACAGACTGATGAGGAATCCCATCGTTGAGAAGTTGAAAAGAGGCTCGTGCAGTGGAAAAACCTTATCTTTCCAAGGAAGGAAAAACACACTTATCAAGAGCACTCGAGCTGGCCAGTTTACTTTCTCTCTCTTTCCCATCCCAGCGTCTGTGGTGAAAACATCAGAGGATATTCAGAGGAAGTTCTTGTGGGGCAGTACAGATGGAAGATGCAAATATCACCTGGTGATATCGGGTCTGGTCAATTTATTTATATTTAGAGGTGGTTTATGAGTATGACCTTGGTCCTGTTGTAACAACGCTTTGTCTGCAAATGGCTTTGGAGACATCTAAATGGCAAGAACCACATCCGGAGACAACTCAGACAAGTCATAACAGCAAATTACGCACAAAGCAGAGAGTGTGGATCTCGAAGTATGGGAGGAGTCTACATGGTGAAAAAGCAACTCTAGGACTCTTCCATGAAAATTATTCTATTCATTCCTTAGGGGGGGTTCTATTCTATTTCGGCATTATGATTGGTGCTCATCAACCCCCTTAAAGACTCAGTTTCATACCTTATTCAGAATGACAAGCAACAAAGAAGCAATTGTTAAATCTTTGGATGAGTTGGGTGAATGGCAAGATCGTTTGGCACGTTGAATTGATTGGAAATATTCATAATAGGGAGTTGTAGGAAGTGTCTGATTTCTTTCCGTGTTGCAGTGGATGCAAAGGTGAACCTTAAGGGTATTGATTCTGTAAAATGGTCATTGACAAAAAATAAGGTGTTCACCATGTATCTTATCGCTGGTGCAAGAAAAAAGAGGAGAAAGGAAAGGATAAATTCCTTGAAGGTTGATATGGATGAATTATTTGTTTATTTACTGTTAGGAGTGTCGGATTCCCAAAAACCGGATTCGACACTAAATCAAACCCCTAAAACGAATGCAGAAGATAAGCCCGGGAAATACATGTATCACCGATCCTAAAGCACACCACGGAATCGAACGTACCTTATTAGCCACAGATTAAACACTAATGCCGATAAAAGGAAGAGAAAACCGATCCCGATCGATCCGATAACATCTATCGGCCTTGAAGGGAAGATGGCGTCGCCGTTTGCGCTCGTTTTTCTTTTGGAGGGAGAGAGAGAGAGAAAATGTACGTTATTATGCCAAAAGGTGTCTTCGTCTCTCCCTTTTCTCCCTTATATACGTTCCCTCAAAAAATAGAAACATACCCCTTCATCATATCCCTCCATCCATGGGCTCTAATCTTATGGGCCGGACTTTTAGGCCCAACATGGATGGACGGGCCTTAAGCCCATCACATAAAACCATCATTTACTTATTTATTTCTTGCTTAGGAAGCGCCTGGGGGAAGAATCTGACTATTTATAACATGCAAAATCGAGGTCAGATTTTGTGTTGTCTCTACGACAAGGCAGCAAAATCTGTCGATGATTTATCAATATACTTTGGTTTGTCATGGATGCTTTGGATTTGGTTAGGCCAGTTGAAGGCATTCAGTGGGTAAGGGCCCGTTTGGTTCAACTTTGGGGAAATGGCTTTGCATTTCCCCAAGTATCTTTAGAAGAATGGGCATTTGGTGAATGCTAAAGTGTTTGGGAACTCTTATTTTGATGCAGCATTTTACAAAGTAGCTTTGAAGTGAAAAGAAAAAGGAAAAAAAGAAAAGGAAAAAGGAGGAGGAGATGTTGATGCAGAGGAAGGGAACGATTGGGAGGAATCGGAGCTGGTGGGGGAGGCGGCTGGTGGCAGTGGTGGTGGGGAGGCGGCAGGTAGCGCGACCCACGCACCGCCGTCTGTGGGGTCGCGCGCCCTCGGGCGATGCCGCCTAGGGCCGCGCGACCCACACACCGCCAATGCATGGCAACGGCGGTGTGTGGCGATCGGATCTAGCTCAACCCTTCGCGTGGGTCGCGTGATGCCGCCTGAGGCCACGACCCACGCAACAGTGGTGCGTGGTGACGGCGGTGTGTGGCGACAGTAGTGCGTGGGCGACCAACTCCGGTCGGCTGAGCTCCGCCGGTTGAGCTTCGGTCTTGAAGAAACAAGGAAGACGAGGAAGACAACGAACAGTTGTTTTTTTAGGGTAAAACTGGAAAACGCAATTATCAATGAGGGCAATATTGGAAGAAAAAAATTCATTAAACCCCTCTTCAACATTCCAAATGTTAGCATTCCCCCAAGTATACCTCCAAATGCTGAACCAAACGCCTGAAATTTTTTCCAATGGGCTTTTGGCCCCTTGGGAATGCTGAACCAAACAGGGCCTAAGTGCAAAGACTGTGCAAGAAGAGCTAAGAGCTTGGTTTTGGTATACGCAATAACAAAGAGAAGAAAAGAATATTCACTTGATCCCTTAGCTATTTTTTGGCTGATCTTTTCGTGTTTTTTTTTTTGGGGGGGAACCAATTAAACAGAGCCATTTTTTAAAAGTTAGGAAGCCGGGACTTTTCACTTTCAACCTTATTATACGCAGAGATTATATCTTGATGTAAATTGCTATTCTGAACTAAGAATAAGACAAAAGGGGAATAAAGAACAGGTGGTAATTAGCATTAATTAATATGATCTCCATCACCATGTCACCTGTTATGACTACAACTTTAAATATCAGTCCTTAAATCAACAACTTCATAATATAAAATAGTACCGTTAAATTATTTCCAGTCACTACATAGCAGTAGCAACCAATCATTTTGTTCATAAGCGTGACTAATGTCTCAGCATCTAAAGTCACTACCAAGAAAAATGTGAATATAAAGCAAATAGCGACCTCGTAGATACTACGCAAAAAATACACAAATATTGCTAATAATATGAAGCTCAAAACATAACTAATGAGAGTTCGTTCTCAACTCTGTCACTAAATAAAGGATTATATCATTATGCATGCCACCACTTCTTATCAAGGCAAAGGCAAAATGCATAGGTTCAACAGATTTACAACGCCTCGCCACCGCGCCCCCCAGCCAGTTGAATTAAACAGTTCTATCTCCACAGCCATTCTTGCCCCCACCATCAAAACCTCATTTGAGAACATGGAAGTAAAACACTTATCAGGTCCTGACCTGGCTGACCACAGATTGATAGCAGCACGGGTTGATATGAGCTTGTGGATACACCGACTTGCACCAAAGCTTTATCATGTCCTAGAGTCAAATTTTGTTCTTGGCACTTCAGCTTCAGTTTCTTCCTCAGGGGTAGCTTCTGTAGCCCTAGCTCATTTCCCCTAGAGAGGCCTAGAAATGATATAGGAAATAGACTCAGATACACATACTGGGTCATGAAAACCTGAAAATCAACATAAACTACCAAAAGAACGTTGACAATATATAATTTGAACCTGTGTGCAAGTAATACATATCGTCGAGAGCCTCGGGATTTTCACTGCAACCACCCACAAAGACGAGAACCCCACTCCTTACGGGATCCAGACAGTCCCCAGCCATGGAAAATCTGGCAGAAGGTCCAGAACCTGCAGGAGTCACCATGGACCATATCACAGATTCTGCAAAATCATGGTAATAATCAAGCAAAAGAGATAAGAAAAGGAAGACGCGCATTTTAAGTCGAAGGAACAAAAGCATGCTTATGTTGCTTGGGCGAAGCCATCCACCAACACTCCTCTGTAGTCTCGAATCACCCCTGCTACAGCTGCTTTCGGCAAGTTCTCCGATTTGGAGCAATCGACGTTGATTACCAAACACCCTCGCTTCGGTGGCTACCATGAAGAAGGTCAGCTTTTCCCGTTCTTAGTTGCGCTTTCCAACCTTGGATTTCATCTAAAAAAAACTGGCTTGCTCTGTAATTGCAAGATCCAACGTTGTGTTCGTGTTCAGCCAGCGGGAGCTATAAACAAACCCATTTCGGGCCCTCCAAATTGACCACAAGATGCCCGCAATTTCCTCATGCGAGAACTGGTATGCATTAGCTTCAAAGCATTGCAATAACCATTTATCCAGTCAAGTGATGGGCATGTCTGAAAATTGTAACTTGATTTTTTCGTGTGCCCATATCGAAGCTGTCCAGGGACAAAAGCAAGAGCGTGCGATCAATTTGGTGGTTTCTCAACGCCTGGTTCTTGTAATTGAGTAAATGAAGACTAGAGTTTCTAGCTCATGGTCCGTACATAATCTATCTTTCTCGGTAGTTAGTCATGAAATTGTATAATTGTATCTGCGTTCAGAGATTTCATTGATCTTGTCACTTGTTTCGACAATATGCTCCGCCCTGACGAGGTATCAACCACTTGAGCCTCTGTCTGCATGTAATGCATCTAAAAAATGCTGGTTTTCAGGAGCATACGGTTCAATTGGGAGTCCAGTCACCACAGCAAACAACAAAGTCTTAAGCTGCTGATCAAGACACATCTCAACTTCAGACAAGCTCATGGGCTTACCGGGGTGGATCCGCCTCCATTTGCCAATCGATTCGTGAACTTCTCTAGGCTCAAACTTGTTCGTAGATTTGGGCCAAGTCAGGCCCGTTTGCCCATGTTGAGCAAAACCCAACCCATAAAGAAATGGACCATAAGAAAGAAAGAATAGTTATTTTCTAAATGAAAATAACTGTGAGAGAAAATGAAAAGGGGAACATTAATTTATAGAGACAGACGGTGCATTTTCCTTTTCCAAGATAATAAACTCTCTTGACAAACTGAACTCCAAGACTTCGATTGATTCCTCTAAGACTATAACAAGTATTTAATCTATGGCAAATAAGGTAAGTCTATCTTCGTGATGTCCTTTTCAATCAGTATTATATGTTTGCTTGGGACCGTTTCCACATTTGTTTTTGGTATTCAATCCTTCGAGTATTGGTTCGTTTTTAAGAATCTGTTTCCTTCAGCATCCGGCCAAGCCGTCTCATTGCAAGTTACGGCCCACACAGCCGACGTCGCTGTGTACTGGCAGGAACGAGGTGCCGGCCTGTGTTGGTTTTGTGCTGCAAGCAAGCCCAAGTAGGAATCGGCTCTAGGCCGAACATCTTTCGGAAGATCCATGCCGAATAACTGTCGGGTCAGGCCCATTGAAGATCCAGTCCAAGCATCCACTTCAGGCGTGTCCACCACTGATCAGTTGACCGCCATGTCCAGCCCATCCTCCCACCAAAGATTATTTCCTTTCTGTAGCTACAAAAATTTTCGTCTTCTAATAATTGATAAGTTGGGAATAAATTATAGACAATGTCTGACCTCGCAGGCTTGAGGGAACACCATTTCTCGACTTATTAACAAGATGGAAAAATATTTTTTTAAAAAAAAACAAAAAAGGACGACCATTTCTTGTTTGCAATTGCTAACTCTATTCCTGAATAAAGGCAAAATATAGAAACAAAAGGAATTTCAGGATGTGTTTAGTCAGTTGGATATAATTCTATACTGTATCCTATATGATATTTCGGGGGAATGCAAAATTTTGATGTCCGGATATTAACCTAACATGATCCAAATAAAAAGGTCTCACCTAGGTTCGGGTGTTGTCGTAACGCTCATTTCTCCTGTCTCCCCTCCACCCACTCATGAATGCGACCCCAGCTTCCGTCACCACTTTTTTCATGCATGCATTTACCATTGTCTCCATGATTTTGACCTCCCCATTGCCACCATTGCCACCGACAGTCGAGACGGTGAATGATAACGTTTGTCCCTCATGTCCTCAGCGGGCTCTAGCTCCGTCTCCGTGAGAGCACGGTGGCAATGGGAGGTCCCCCCGGTGCCGAGCTTGCTGATGAGCCCGAGCTCCGTCTCATTGCCATCGACGAGGCTCGTCGTGGTGTCGAGCTCTAGAGGATGATGTCAAGATCTCAGCCCAAATCTAGTAGGTGCAATTAGGATCATGTCAAGATCTGAAGTTCGCCGATGAATTACAATGTGGTGGGTGATAAACGGACAGATATAATGTTCTTTGATGGCGAAGCTCGACTCGACCTTGGCCATGGAAGAGCCCTGGAGCTCCTCCTTGGTTGAAATCAACTTGATGGCCACGGAGCTCAATGGCCATAAGATAGGAGGCCAACGTACACACAAACTCGGAGAGAGAGAGAGACGGATGATACCGACAACGCTTGGTGTCGATGTTGACCTAATAAGAAGCAGCGGAAGGCATCGACAACATCAACCGAGGGTTGATGAAAATCGTGCAGAGGTAGGGGGGAGAAGAGAGAAGAATTTGTGTTAAGACGAAATGACACCATGTCTATATCTATATTATAGACGAACATTTACTAAATAAATTACAAATCTTATCATATCCTTATTCCATCCAATCTCATCCTAACGTGTAAAAACATCCAAATGATCAAATGCAGCCTATAGTGTTAACAAATAGGAAAATGCAGGATAGGACGCGGACAGTGTAGAATATAGGTCGACATGCCAAAGAAGACTATAGCAGATACATACATGCATACATATATTCAGATTCGAAGAGTTCACATTGGATGCGCGCCAAGAACAGAATAAGATTACACTTCCTGTGCCTACAATCATTTCAATGGGCCAAAATGGCGACACAAGAGAGACAAAGCCAAAGGAAAAGGGAAAAGAAACCAAGAGAATTGGATCGAAGATGTTCTTCCCATGGCAAACGGGGTTCGAAATATATCAAGATGCCGCATATGGGGGAAGAATAGGAAGCCGAGAAAAAGAAGAAAGAACCCGAGAAGAAGGGCAGCGAATTCTCCAGAAAAAGCCATTCCGTAGCGATGATTTCGTGGAAAGGTAAGAGTGGAAAAGAACTATTTTGAGGTTCGATATGGTGGTGAATCCTTAGCCTCTGGTACGACGAGAATACGATGTTTAAGGTTTCAGATTCGCTCGCGCATCACCTGAGTTCGAGCCTGTCTTTTGCAAATTAAACGAGAGTTCTTGAAATCGAGGATAGATGGAGGAATCCTACCCCTGTCCATCTGCTAGCAAATCAAGATGCGGACCTTTGATCAACTACCGTTTGCAATGTCTCGAAGGCATTTGTTAAGTGGCTAATTGAGAACATCTTGCAATTTTCGACATGGTTTCTTTTTTCATCTTTAAGTCCTCCGAGCGTATTAACATGAATTGATCTATGTGAACGTGACCGCTTTCTCTTTAATTTGCAAAAAGTCAAAACGATCCATAAGAGAGAAATGGTGATTACCTCTTGTGATGGATCTAAAGGCAAAAGGGTCATACTTCATGAGTTTAAAGGGTTCAAAATTTTATAAGTTGTAATCATGTGTGAGTAAGCTTTTGACCAGGTCGTGCCCATCCCTCCCTTTAGCCCACTGGAAAATAAAAACACAAAGAGAAAGATCACTCTATGCTTTGAAAATGACAAGTATGTCATCATTTCGTGCCAATCCTTCACCAACCTCTTCAGCCAATGACTAACCGAGAGGGGATCACCCATCTTATATAAAACTGCATTATCCTAGTCTCTAGTCAAAGTGTCATTACGTCTTTCATCTTGCACAATCATTAAAATTCCATTTAGCTTTCATACAAATCAAACCCATCATTTTGCTCAGTCGAGCAAGTATGTTGATGATATCGTGTTTTAGAATGCATTGAATCTATGGAATTCCCGTACAACTAATATGAATTATCTAAAATAACTTGATCAGCATAAATATCTAGCCCATCATTTTGCTCAGTCGAGCAAGTATGTCCGATGATATGGTGTTTTAGAATGCATTGAATCTATGGGATTCTCGTACAATTAGAATTTTTCTTTAATATGGATTATCTAAAATAATTTGATTAGCATAAATATCTACCTAAAATTGACATCTAATCTTTTTATGATGTTTCAAAAAAAATTACCTTTTCATTTTCAAAATTTGTAAAAAGTAAAAAAGTGAAATCTTGCTCAAACATAGCAAGTCCAGACAGAATTTAACTTGGGTTGAGCTGGTTAAAAAGAGATAACTTTGGTGATGGTGGAAAGTTGATTTCCCCCACCCGGACGAGAAACGACAAACTTGCCACGGAGATATTTTCTATTTCGACGTCGTTTTACATTTTAAAAAAAAAAAAAACAATCTTTTAACAGAATTGCGATGCTGCCACGGGAATGCGACAGGTTGAGGTGGGAGAGTTGACTAGATGGTTGTGTTGGAACTAGAGGATCTGTGTCGTTCGGTTCGCTTGCTGCGAAACCAAATCATTGTCGGCCGCAAAAAAGAAAAAGAAAAATTATGACGTGTCCCTAGTCCTCATGGGACTTGGGAAAAAATAATAAATTCCAATTTGTCCTTTCTGGAATTTAATATAAGAAAAAGAAATACATTTTCTTTTCGAACATATTTAAATATAAACATCTTCATGTACCGGTCACTCAATGATGAAGCTTTTTTTTTTTTTTTTTTTTTTCAAACAGGGAGAATCAGAACTGCAGACCGACAGTGTGCCAGTAAATCCTCCTAGTGATCTTTGCGGGGAAACCACCACTCTGATGTCACACTTAAGTCACCATGCAATCGCTTAGTAAGCATAAATGCTCAAAGGAAATGTGGTGCGTTGCTTGGTGTGCTAAAACTTGTGCCATAACTTTCCTGGCTGGCTGCTAGCATATTGGTTGAAATGTGAAGACGAATTTACAAAATTTGAACTTTTGGGTCATAGGCCACTAAGAGTAGTCATGGCTCATTTAAGGTATATTTGGTAGCGTGCTAAAGAGTATTTAATTAAAAAAAATTCATTTAATAACGGGAATAGATTTGGAATATTATCAATAAGTAAAAAAATAATTGATAATTCTAGAATCAAGCTAAATCATTATTATTTTCTTTTTGTTTTCTTCTTTTCCTTTTCCCTTTTTATTACTCTAACTCATCGCCAACATGGCAATGGCCGGTGGCCGACTAGATGGCATCCAAAGAACCTCACCGAAGCCTCGCCAGGCCAAGTCGAGCCTCACCGCTTGGCTCGGCGAGGCCGAGCCTTGTAGCACTGGGCATCGGGCATCGGTCGGCTACCGCCGAAGTTGGAAACCGATTAGAAGAAGAAGAAGAAAGATCAAAAAAAAAAAAAAAGGAGAATGTCCTATAAAATTATTAATGGTGCGTTTGAAACATTTCGTTTAAAATTTGTTAGGAAACGAAATAGAAAAAAATGTTTCTCATTAAGAATTTTTGAACAAAAAAACGTGTTTGGTAAACTTGTTTTAATAAAAAATAAATGAAAACACGTTTGGTAAATTTGTATAATTTTTTTATTTCTTTTATTTTTTAATATTTTTATTTTATTTTTTCTATTTTTTTTTTTTTTTTTTTTTTTTTTTTTTTTCCTTTTTTTTTTTTTTTTTTCTTCTTTTGGCCGGTCGCCGGCGAGGCCGAGCCTCGCCGTAGTTGGGCGAGGCTCGGCCTCGCCTTGGCTGAGCGAGCTTGATCTTGCCCAGATCCGGCGAGGCCGAGACCGCCAGCCCTCATCGGCCGGTCGCCGGCCATAACCAAAGCCGGCAAAAGAAAAAAGAAGAAGAAAATAAAAAAGTGTTTTTAAAGTTTGTTTCTTATTTTGTTCTCTTTTTATTCTCAGAAAAAATATTCAAAAACAGAAAAAAAAAAATACAAACGAACAGGCCCTAAACTTCCCCAGTGAATGATATCTTTTGTAATCATTAGTACTCTGCGGCATGGGGAAAGAGGAAGAACAGGTACGTCCTAGGCCTGAAACCAGCTACGCCCATCTAAGTTGGAGAGGACTGGGCGGAAGGCTGGCCTTGCGTCTCCCACTCCCACTCCACAGCAGTGATTTGCAGTACAGGAGCAGGCCGGAAGAGACAGAAAGAAGAGAGAGGGAGAGAGAGGGAGAGGTGTCGGTGTGAAGTTCAAGAGGGCCCGAGATAGGGAAAGTGAATCTCCTGCTGCTGATTCTCTTCCCATGGTTGGGGTGGGGGGCGCTGGCGGTCGTGCTGCAGCAGGAGAACTAGACCTGACCCAAAAAAATGCAAAACTCGATTCTCTCTCTATCTCTCGCGCGCCTAATCATGACAACGTCTGACCCGCCGCTCTCGGCCACGGCGGCCAGGCCGACGAGCAGCGGCGGTGCTGGTGGTGGTGATGATGACGACGGCGGCGATGTACATGGGGTCGTGCCCACCCTCTCTCTCTCTCTCTCTCTCTCTCTCTCCCTCCCCTACTCTAGTCCAACCTGGTGGAGTAGCAGCAAGCAGATATTTTAGCAACTCTCGCAAGCCACAAGACCAAAAAAAGGCTGCTGCAGCAGATATTCTCTCTTCTCTCTCTTTGCTTGATTCTGGAAAATCTCTCCGACACGCTTTTTTCGGTAGCCCTGGTCAAACCTCCCATAATAAATAACGACGACGGGAGTTGGGAGCGCTCCTAGATTTTTGCTTCTTCATAATATTTCACCGTTTCTTCTTCATATACTTCTCCGATGAACGGTTTGTAACTGAACAATTCATTTGCCTAACGTTGAAGTTGCCTGAAAATAAAATATGGATCCGCTTGGTAACCGAATTAAAATTGAAAAAAATATTTCTTCATTCTGTAAATTAACTTTAGAATCAATCCCGAATCATTTTTTTCTTTTTTAAAATTTTTTTTTTCTCTTCCTCTTCTTCTTCTTTTCTAATTAATCGTCAACCACAACAATAACACGCGACCAGCCAGGCGAGGTCCTATGACCTCATCATGGCTGTGCTCACCCAAATCTAGCGAGAGTTGATCTCACCCATCCATGGTGAGGCTCATGAGGCTCCCTTAAGGCTGATAAGATTGCTGAGCTTCGTTGGGCTAGTCGCCAGTCATTATTGTGGTTGATGATCGACTACCGAAAAAATGAGAAAAGGAAAAAGAAAAAAAAAAATGTAGTAAAATTATTTAAAAATTAAAAGATTTTAAATCAAACAAAAATATTTGAATGTCATACTAAACACATTTCTATTTCAAAAATAAAAAATTTATACAATTATCAAATACCTTTAAATCCTTATAAACTTATTCAGGAAACATAATTATAAAAAATCATTTTTGAATATAAATTATTTCCAAAACAAAATGGTTACCAAACTTATTCTAATCCTCTCTTCTTTTTCCATTAGGGTCATCGCTTAATGTATATTGCCACCAACATTCAAAGACATTTGATCCTAGCATTGCCACCTTGATAGCAATTAGAAGACACGATCTCCTTGCTCTCTCTAAATCTAGATTCTAGATTTGACATTGCCTCAGAAGTGCTCGCCTCTATATCAAATCTCTTGCAACGAGTTGCAATGAGGTCATGGGATCAGGGCATTACTAATGAGATTTACTGTGGTGGCGGTTATGTCTACAGTTGTAGTTGTAAAATTTAGAATGTTGGGATGATACTTAAGTGATAGCCGTGATATTTATTGAGGATGAAGGTGGCAAAGAGGCAATAGTGACTTGACGGTGGAATGGAGAGATCACAATGGACGGCAAGTGGTTGGCGATGGCGGTGCAACTATGGCTTTGATGGCGGTGGGGCAGTACAACCGTGATATGTTTCCAAATGCAATTACAAAAAGATGAGTGTCTATATGTCCTTGATCCCATTAGAAGATGCATTTTTAGTAGGATTTAACGAAATTTTGTTCAAAAGACGGAGTTGTGGTGAGTGAGGCCCTGTTTGGTAACCATCCAAACAAAGCTCTTTCCCGATTTTTTGTTCCTGCAATCGGTTTGGGAACGTAATCGCGTTTGGTATATTTTTGTCCAAAACCGATTCGGAAACAAATTTACTCCAAGAATCGCTTTTGGACAAGAATTCGAATCGAAAAAATATGATTCTCCGTCCGAGAATCAAAAAGAGAATCAAAAGTGCCGAATCAAAAAAAAATT
Source organism: Eucalyptus brandiana (assembly GCA_014182725.1). Lineage (NCBI taxonomy): Eukaryota > Viridiplantae > Streptophyta > Magnoliopsida > Myrtales > Myrtaceae > Eucalyptus > Eucalyptus brandiana. Next base: position 31,020,141 of record CM024677.1, read on the forward strand.
ATTTCTATATTTTATTTTTATTTCTTCCTAGTATGAAATATATATTTGTTGTATATAGAATACATATTTAATTTTATGTTATAATTTAGTATTTTTATTTATTACATATTGTAGGGATATTAGTATAGTTTATACTATGGTTTATTATTTACTATATAATAAAAATTGATTAGTTAATATTTTTATTACTTAGTATAAAAATATAATTAATCAATGAATGGTTTATGAAAATTCAATATCAAATTTATTTTAATCTAAAAAGGTAATTAAAAAAGAATTGGAATAGAATTTAAAAGAAAAGATGAGAAAAAGAAAAGAAAAAGATGAGAAAAAGAAAAGAAGGGCATGAAGAAAAGAAAACAAGAAAAGAAAAAAAGGAAAAAAAAAAAGAAAATGAAAAGAAAAAAAGGAAAATGAAAAGAAAAAATGAAAAAATGAAAAAAAAAAAAAAAAAAAAACAAAGGAAAAAAAGTAAAAAATTATTTAAAAATTAAAAGAAATTGATTTGGAATGTAATTAATGAACACGCACAAACGCAATTCTCTTCCGGAATTAGAAATTTTGGACGCTTCCAAACAAACTTAAAATACTTAGAATCGCCTAATGGGATGTAATAAAAAGAATCGCCCGATCGTAATCGCCCCCTAATGTAATCGTTACCAAACGCGCCCTGAATGGCTTAAAACTTTCTTCAAAGTTCAAACTACGAATTGGATCACACTAAATTAATATATTGAAAATTGAATTATTAAATTACCGAATCTCGAAAAAAAAAAAAAAGAAGAAGACAAAACGGTGAAAAAAATGCAACTACTTGTTTTTTTTTTTTTTTTTGGTCGGAAAATGCAACTACTTTAGTAGAATCGGAATGATGGCCTTTTTTTTGTCTTTTTCCCCTATTAGCGAGAGAGAGAGAGAGAAACTTCCATCGTCCATTTCCAAGTACAAGTAGGTGGCAAATACAATATCCACGAGTCTTACTAGTCTCTTGATATTTCAAAAATCGGGCTCGTCGACGGTTAAACTTTTGACCCCAATATACAGTTCTTATAAGGAAAAACAACACAAATGATTTTTCAATTTTTGTCCAATACGCTATGTCATTCCTATACTTTTAATTTTTACAATATTGTTCCTAAATCTTGATATAATGCTTTGGTTCAATAGGCAATGTCATCCATTAATTTTAATTTGTTCGATATGATTTATAAACTTTAATTTAATGTTCAGTGTAATTATTGAACTTTTTAAAATTTTCATATATTCAATGGGTTACGTTGAACAATTTATTCATAGTTTATGGATAACATGAACGAATCAAAAGTCTAAGGATGGCATTGCAGACCAAACTGAAATTCATGGATTGCATTGACTTGATTAAAAGTTAGGAGATGATATTGCACATCGAATCAAACTTCAGAAACCATACATGCCCATTATCTCTTCTTCTACTAAGCGGCAATCCGAATGGCCCGATTAAACCGTCATATTGGATTGGGGGTGTACTTCTATATTTGATGACATCCTTAAAGATCAAAATCAAGAAGCCCCCAATCAATTTTCCCAATGGAGATCTAAGCAAACTCCTTGAGTATGGTATACATAGTTGACAACCTAAATCCCTTGAGAACACACATCCTCCAAACAATGCAAAAACTTCGAATATGCTTCCCAAAGTACACATGAGAGCATTACGAAGCATATATACATTCTCCATTTATGTCATTACCCCTTCTTCTAATAAGTGGCAATCCGAGTGGCCCAATTAGTCGTTCCAATCAGAATGGGGTTGTACTTCCATTTTGCAATCAACCAAATTCCTATATGGGCACACATCCCACATGGATAAACGTATTCTACAGGAAGCAACAGCTTAAACAATCAAATTCTTAGATTGACACAAATCCAGTGACAGCTTGAACAACCATTTCCATATGGATACAAATGCTCTGTAAAATGCAACGGTTTTTAAGTATGTTGCCAAAGTACATATGAGAGCATTTCCAAGCACACACACATTTTTCCATTTGTGCCATGTCCCTTTTTTTTAATAAGCGGCCACCTGAGTGGCCCAATTGGTCAATCCTATTGGAATGAGAGTGTACTTTCAAGTTTGATTTGCCAATTTCCCATATATGAACACGCATTCTATATATAAGGTGACAGCTTAGACAACTAATTCCCCTATTATGGGCACACATCCCATTTGGACGCCATCTATATAAAGTGCTGTTTATAAGTGACCCATAGTAAGCAAAAAGCATCACATACCTCCCTATCAAATTATTGCTGAGAGCATTTCCAAGCGCATACTCATTCTCCACTCTTGCCATGACCCCTCATTCTACTAAGCGGCAACGCACGTGGCCCGAATAGTCAATCGAATCCTGTATTCGACCGCCCAAATTTTCATATATGAACGCGCGTATGTAAGGCGATGGCTCAAAAAACCGAATTCATATATGGACACGCATCCTCCATAAGATGCCAAGACCCCTCATTTTACTAAGTGGCAACCCGAGTAGCCCAAACAGTCAATGGAATCCAATCCCGGGGTTTACATTTCCCCCATGAAGCACACATCCTCAATAGAAAAGCAGCAGCCTCAACGACCAAATATGGACACATCCTCCATGCAAGGCAAAAATAGCTTTAGGCATGTTGCTGAAGTTGTCGGAACCAAAAGAATGACAATAAACTTTGGAAACTTGGAATAAGAACACTAGAAATTTAAGGGAGAAATTTGTATTGAAAATGCTTTCTCTTATTGTGTCTTCGTGGACTATGGCCTGTGGCTTGATTTACAACTCACGACTTCCCTTATGCCAATGATTACATAACAACTCATAAATGTCAATGATGAGAATTTAATGACTAAAACAAAAGAGTCTCATTCATGTAATCATAAATACAATCAAAACGCATAATAAATTAACTGAAGTCTTCAACAACTTCCATTTTTCAAATCCATATAGCTCACACATCCGGAGGGCATTCCCCCCAACCGGGGCCAGACCACCACCACCACAACATTCCCATGCAGGTCCATTAATTTCAAAAGCGAATGGGTGTCACATTTGCTAAAAAAAATTCAATGGAAGGTCAAATAATAAGGGGGGACAAATCAGTCAAATTGGTCAAATCGGACCTGAGAAAAAACGAAGTGAAGTAAGAAGGGAATAAATTTTAGGGAGAAATTTTTTGTATTTCTTCAATTGTATTCCATGTATAGATTTCAATAATCCTAAACATAATCAAAATCCACAATAAAGTAACTAAAATTTTCAATAACTTTCATTATTCAAATCCTTATAGCTTATTATAAAGTTTTTATGGCTTCTTCAACGTTTGTAGGTTTCTCATCAAATAATTATCATCCGATAGTTAATTTTATTTTATTTAAACAAAAGTACACATCCGTAGGGAATTCCCCCACTCGCGGCCGGACCACCACCACAAATTCCCATGCAGGTCCATTAGTTTCAAAAGCGAGCGGGTGTCCTGTTTACTAAAAATATTTCAATGGAGGGTCAAATAATAAGGGGAGGGGGGGACAAATTGGTCAAATCGGTCAAATCCACCCCGAAAGAAAACGAAGTGAAATAAGAAGCCAATAAGTTTTAGTGAGAAATTTTTTGTATTTTTTCAATTGTATGTATAATACAATATGTACATAAAAGACAATGAAGTATCTTTCAAATCAATCTAATATCTCAATTTAATCCCTAATTTGGTACAAGATTATAGTCTTTTGTATTTCTTCAACTGTACTCAATGTACAGATTTCCGGCGTATCTTCCGGATTCCCGAGCATATCTTCCGACATACCATGGTTAAAGATGGTAAGCAGTAAGCACCAGGGTCAAAAAGTGGCCTATATAAACCACCCTCCCTCTCTTTTTTCACACCACAACCTCCTCCTCCTCCTCCTCCTCCGCCCTTCTCCGCCGCTACAGCAACAGCCACCGTCTCTGCAGTCTCCTTGCTACCATGGCCGTGTCGACCGACGACCTGTTCAGCGTCCTGGGGCCCGACACCGGCCCTTCGCACGCCGTCCTCAGCCTCCAGCTCGCCACCTGCTTCGTCCTCTTCGCCGCCATTTTCGCCTTCTGGCTATCGCCCGGCGGCCTCGCGTGGGCCCTCTCGAAGGCTCGCCCCTCCAACAGCGGTGGCGCGTCGGTTTCCCTGCCGGGCCCGTCCGGCGTCCCCGTCCTCGGCCTCGTCTTCGCCTTCACCGGGTCGCTCACGCACCGGGTCCTCGACGAGCTCTCAAGGAGCTCCGGGGCCAGGAAGTTGATGGCGTTCTCGGTGGGGCTCACCCGCTTCGTCATCTCGAGCGAGCCCGAGACCGCCAAGGAGATGCTGAGCAGCTCGGCCTTCGCGGACCGCCCCGTGAAGGAGTCGGCGTACGAGCTCCTGTTCCACCGGGCGATGGGGTTCGCCCCCTACGGCGAGTACTGGCGCAACCTGAGGAGGATCTCCGCGACCCACCTGTTCAGCCCCAGGAGGATCGCCGCGTCCGGGAAGTCCCGAGCCCGGATAGGGCTCCAAATGGTCGGGGACATCAGGGCCCTCATGGAGGAGCGCGGCGAGGTCGGGGTGAGGAAGGTGCTGCACTTCGGCTCCCTCAACAACGTCATGTCCACCGTGTTCGGGCGGTCCTACGACTTCGGCGACCGCAATGGCGGCGACGGGGTCGAGCTGGAGCGCCTGGTGAGCGAAGGGTACGAGCTGTTGGGCGTGTTCAACTGGGGCGACCACTTCCCGCTGCTGCGCTCCCTGGACTTGCAGGGCGTGAGGAGGAGGTGCCGCCGGCTCTGCGAGAAGGTGAACGCCTTCGTGGGGGCGATCGTCGAGGACCACAGGATGAGGAGGAGGCCTAAGGTTGAGAGGAGCGACGAGGAGGACGAGAGCGCCGGAGATTTCGTCGACGTCCTGCTCGACTTAGAGAAGGAGAACCGTCTCAGCGACTCCGACATGATTGCTGTTCTGTGGGTAAGTCCTCCTTTTTCACCGCTTTCCAGGTTTGAGTTAGCATACATGGCTTGCTTTTGCTCCATTTGTCTACCGGAAAAAGCCATGTGTTTCCATATTAATGTTAAGTTTTGTCATGGTCTGGAAGTGAACATGAGAACTTTGTGGTCGGGATATTTTCGGCGTCAGATGCGTTTACTAGGTTGTTTTCTTTTCTTTTCTTTTTCATGCGGGAATGCTTTGTAGTTTGTCCTGGCGAGAGCCTCCTTTTGTTTGTTCAGGGTTCATTGTGGGTGGATGCTTTCAGTATGTATCATTGATGCTGCATATTGCATTTCGCTCTGCTTTTTTTTTTTTTTTTTTTTTTTGTTTTTGAGTTGTTGTCGGGGACGTCCCAAGGTGTCGAGAATCTGAATATTTTTCCCCCCATCACCTCCTTTTTATCTTATTCTCATTCCTTATCCATCTCGTTTTATCTGCTGGGGGCATGTTCCTTTTGCTTTGTCACTTAAATGTTGGCGATCTCGTATGGTGGCGGCATTGCGAGGACGGAATGGGGAGCCATTCTTTGCTCGATGAAAGCGAAAACTTGTAATCTTTTTCCTTTTGTTGTGGTGTTATTTTCGATCAGGAGATGATCTTCAGAGGCACTGATACGGTGGCCATCCTACTGGAGTGGATTCTGGCCAGGATGGTCCTCCACCCCGACATCCAAGCGAAAGCCCAGTCCGAGATCGACGCCGCCATCGGGTCGGCCCGGCCCGTGGAGGACTCTGACCTCCCAAGGCTCCCGTACCTCCGGGCCATCGTCAAGGAGACCCTGAGGGTGCACCCGCCGGGCCCGCTCCTGTCCTGGGCCAGGCTCGCCGTCCACGACACCCACGTCGGCGGCCACTTCGTCCCGGCGGGGACCACTGCCATGGTGAACATGTGGGCCATAACCCACGACGAGGCGCTCTGGCCCGACCCGGAAGAGTTCAAGCCGGAGAGGTTCGTGGCGGGGGACGGCGGCGAGTTCCCGATCATGGGCTCGGACCTGAGGCTCGCCCCGTTCGGCGCCGGGCGGAGGGTGTGCCCCGGCAAAGCCATGGGGTTGGCCACGGTGGAGCTCTGGCTCGCTCAGCTGCTGCAGAGCTACAAGTGGGTCGGGTCGGATCGGGGGGTGGACTTGTCGGAGCGACTGAAGCTGACGATGGAGATGAAACATTCCCTGGTCTGCAGGGCCATCCATAGGAGGGTGCAAGTTTGATTTGGGATCCCTGAGAGTTTGTTGCGAGTTATGTGGAATTATAAATATGATGGGATTTGCAAGGTGGTCTCCTCCATAATTTTGTCGAGTCTTCTATTGGGGATGACGGTGAAAGACTTTAGTTTTTTAGCTTATTCTCTATGTTTTGCCACACTAATTTTTTTTCTCTGTTCTTTCTATCTCCCTGCTGGAGTGTGTTAAGGAAAATGTGCTTTTCTAGTGCCTGTCGCTTGTCTTTTTAGCCATTGAAGCCCTCATTTACACAAACCTTCTTGTATAATGCTTTAATATATTCAGCGTTCGGCCTCCCTTAAGTTGTTGAGCAGGTTGCGCCATTTTCACATGTTCTCTCTCTCTCTCTCCATAATGTTTGATCGAATAACTCTTTGCAATCCCATCAGGGTTTTGTCCGGTTCTAATCTTTTAGCGCATGACCAGAAGATCCGTACTCAAGGTTCCTTGTAAAAGACGATGCGTATAAGCTTTAGGGTCATAAGGTGGCACACGATCACTTGTGTTATAGAAGCCTGGAATGTGTATATATTCCGGGGGTATCCGAGTATGCCATCGGAACTAATCCGTCCCCGTCACTCTCTCGGCCCCTTCGGACATGATCATGTTCATGTCCGAAGAGATCTTTATCGAACATAGATGTAACACGTACTCAAGCCCGTGTTATTCTCAGAGAGAGAGAGAGAGAGAGAGAGAGAGAGAGAGAGAGAGAGAGATCGGTTTATTGGGTTCAAGCTAAGAGTCATGTCGCCGAAGCTAAATTTAGAGTCTGGTCTTTGCGCCGTTAAACGCTACTCCAATGGCAAAAGCCTAACGTATTAGGAGATTTCCATAAAGATGGCTAGGATTCACATGACAAAAGATAAGAATAAAAGCGTGATCCCTTAAACTAATTGATTATGCATACGTAAGTGTGTGTGTAAGCATGAGCACTAGGGTTTAATTAGGTTTTTTAAACTTTAGGGTTATGGATTGTTTGGTCGTTCTCCTCATTCATTCGATCCCATCACATATTATAATAATTTGAGCTCTCCTTTCTCTTTCAATGCCACTCCCTTGTGCATCTTTATCCCTTGCAAAAGCCCTCTTTTGTAGCTCCAATTAAAAAAATGATAGGAACAAAAGAGCTTCTTCCTAGACAATGATTCCTTAATTAAGGTGCTATCGTAACATTTAAGAATCCCCACTTTTTTTTTTTTTTTTATTGTTTTTGGTTACTTTTGTTGTTGGGCGAATTTTCGTAGCTTTCCACTTTACTATATCATCACTTGAATAGGGACTTTTGAATGATTGAGGAATAAGAACCTAAACACAAAATCATTGATGATATGGCTCGTTCATATCATATCTCACACACACCCACCCACTTTTTCTCTTTTTTATTCTGGGCTCTGGCTAGATGCAAATCCTCCTCAGAGAATAATTATCTGAGGGAAGGTGTGCTGGGGAAAAAAGCTTTGCCCCTTTTTGGCCACCCTAGAAAGATAAACGATTGATGCATGCGGGATTTGAATATTCATGCAAACCCGCCTATTTTATCGTTATTTATACCCTAGTACCAAACTCCCTAGGGAAAAAAAGACGGTATTAATGTTATGATTTTCGTGTGATACTCATTTTGATAAATGTTGGGTTGAGTGGCTTTGATAAGAAACTTCTAAAATGACCATTTATGTACCACAACTTTTGAGAAATGTTGGGTTGAGTGGCTTTGATAACTTAATTTGTCAGAAAATTTGACATCAAAGTCACTTAAATGAAACTTTTTGGAAAAATCGTGAGATGAATGTGATGGTTCATAAAGTTTTTCGACACTTAGTTTATCATTTGTAAGAATTTTGCTCTGAAATTTTTAAGTTAGAAATTTGACAAAATAATGACATGAGTCAAAAGCAAATATTCTAACTCTGCCACTATTTTTCTTTGTTTTTGTTCAACTCAAAAGAAAAATCATAGAGCAAATATTCTCGTCCAAATAATTTCATCTAAAATCACAAAGATCTACTTGTTTTTATAGAAAAAAGGAAGTAAATAAAATCTTTTATATCTCTCGTAATTTTGCATTTGGTTTTTCTATTAACAGCTTTGTGTTTAGATTGAATGGTGGAATTTGGAGCCTTATGGAAATGGAGGACTTCTCTTAGATTGACTGCGAGGATCAATGCCAGAGAACGCTAGGGAACCAATTTAATTCCAGTTACTCACTTTGTGAAAATTTGATATATTTAACAATGTCAGTATATATAATTTTAAAATGTTTTGTGCCAAAATTTTAAAATTTTATGAACAATTAGTTGGATGCTAAAACGTTATGAGTGATCAATTTAAAGCAAAAACATTTTAAAAGCATTTATTTAAGTGACTCCAATGAGGCAATATCAAATCGGGACTCTTTTCTAACACAACTCATGCGTGCATCTTAATAACTTAATAATTTCCTTTTCACGTGTGGGCTATAGTGTTAAGTTTGCTCTCCCTAATTCAGGTATCCTTTCACATCAGTTTATCTTAAATTGAATATCCAATGTCCAACTTTATCCATTGTCTTTTTCTTCGGAACGAAGCGTGAAGTCTATCATCAAGTCCACACAGCTGTACCACATTGCCCATTGCCCAAAAATCAAGTTGGTCATCAGATTTGTTCCTTGAGATATTCGCCAAACATTGAATTAGAATGGGGCCTTTAAGTAATTGTTCTTTAAAAGTTATGATACTAATACTGTCTTTATTCCTAAGTTAATTTTTGTTTGGTTCATGGGTACTTTCATTTTGTTTTTTAATATTCCTATCCACACTCATATCTTCCTCTTATTCCCTTTCCTTTGGCCCTCTCTCTCTCTCTCTCTCTCTCTCTCTCTTTCTTGCACCTAGCCATACGAAAGCTGTACCTAGTTAAAATCCTAGTCCAATGATTAATTTTGGCTATTATAATATCGAAGATTCCATCCCTTCATTTGGGTCTTAGACACAAATCTCTGAAATTTCGAAGAACAATTTTAGGTGCTCCCCAGTCATTATTCTCATCCACCAAATTTAATCATCACGAGTCGATCTATTCGGCGGTTTTGATGGAACGAGAGATGTCGTGCTTCATAAGCAGACACCATAAGAAAACGAAGGAGAAACCGTGACTAGCAAGGAGAGATTATCGCGTGTATGTAGGGGCATCAAGCTTTGCATCATATGTACATCATCGAGCTCGGAAACTCTGTTTTCTTCAATGGTCTGCCAACTAGGGCATGTATCGGGTGCACGCAATAAGTTTTCATCTCACATTATAATAACCTTCCTTATGTGATGCCCCACTTTTAAGCTTTAGCTATAAAGTGATCGGAGGTGGCCTAAAGAAAGGGAACTTGATTTTTCAGATGCCTAGGGCATATTTTGTGCTTAATTAATTTCATCACATCCTAACTTGCTCAGTACAAAACAAGCACAGCCCCACATTGAACAAGGCTATACACTGCCCGCAGCCCCAATTTAAATATTGAATCTGTCCAACTTGTGAGGTCATTCTCTTAATATTAGTCTTCGGCGCATACAGTTGTCCAAAGAAAATAAAAGGATATATACTCCATCAATTCATCACAACGCTGTGATAATTTCATTTGGCACATCATCAACAATTATTACAAAACCTCATTTGGTACCACAAATCGATTTCGTTAAAGAATTCATGCGTTCAAAAATTCTATTAATTATACGGAACGAACCCGACTAGCGATGATTGCGCAAACTCGATGCATGAACGAACAGCTTGAGGCTCAAGAGCCCTAGAGATGGGAACAAAGCAATTCCTCGTCATCCAGTTCGTCATCATCATCACCAATCATTACAAAGACCCCATTTGGTACCACAAATCGGTTTCATTAAAGAAGTCGAGAGGGAGAGGTGAATCGATTCTTGGCCAGAGGAAAGGGAGGTTCCTGCACACACAAGAAGAGAACATCCTCCACACTTGCATGCGTAGCAAAGCTTCATATGAATAATAATGATGATGAGGATGATGATTCATGGATAATAATCATATAATATATATTCTCCTGTTGGACGCTTCTCCAACACCAGCTTAAAGCACGTTAAAGAGACATTATACGAAAACCCTTCGTTTATATATCTATTCTTTTTCTCATTTTTTGCCCTAGTTCTAATGTTCTCGTATGGACCAGAAAGAGGAGAGAACTTTATGACCACTTGCTCCCTTTTGGGTCTAATTATGAGATGCTTGACGTTGATTTGTAAGCCCTAACCACTAGCTGGTCTTTTGCCATCTGAGATTGGAGCAGAAGACCACGCCACTATGGTCTTGGATAGGTCTCATTATTTAACAATCATATGATATGGCAAAATAATAATTTATAAATATTGCGGCGTGCCTAAAATAAATTAAAAAAAAAATAATTTTCTCATGTTCATTCATGTCCATTAGAGAGGACCCTTCTTACTTTGAAAATGGGATCCACCCTCATGCCCTAATTATATGCTCTATACACCAACATTTGTTTTTTGACCATTATGATGGCTGTAGCGATCACATGATTCAGGACTAAGTGCTCGCAAAGCACGATTCATTACAACCTTAAAAGCATCTTAGGTTCTAATGGATACATTTATAAAATTCTTAGTTCTCATGTGGGTACGCGCAAACTCGCATGCTCCACCGCTATCTCATAATTTTTTCTCACTATTTGATTCTAAAAAGGGGGCTTCCGTTGCCAAATATCATTTTCGTTACCTACTAAAGTACATTTCAATCAATAAGTTCATCTAGAATTATGTCTCTCGAATCAACTTTGACAAATGTAAAAGATGTTGCTTTTTGAGATTTTCTTAGGGTTCATAGGACAACCCTTTCCCTTCAAAGAAATTCTCAATAGTATATAAGCTACATTGGTATGACAATTCATTCACATTTAATCATTAAGTAGAATTGGTGGATTCATATGGATAGAAGGGAAAATCATTTGGCTTGTAAAAACAAAAGAAAGTAAGGTTTCATTTGTTTTGCGAAAAATGAATGATTTGGAAAATATTTTCTTAAAAATAATCATTTGTATCGCTAACAAAAATATATGAATAGAAAATATTTTTTATTGTCCATGAAATTTTTTAGAAATAAATTGTTGTTAATAATTGAAATATTTTCAATTAACTAATTATTTCAAATACTCTAACAATTTTTCAAATTAGGCTTAAGCTAGTCCTATTTATGGCTAATAGGCCTGGCCAACCCACATGCTTGACCCCGAATCATAATGCCCGAGCTTGGTTTTATTTTCCTTTTTAAAAATTATTATTCTTTGATATATAAATTCTCAATAACTTAAAGAATTTAGAAAAAAATTATAAAACTTTCTATCGTAAATTTCAAAATGAGAATCGCACCAATTCAACATGATAATATTTTCCAATATCATAGACAAAGAATGAATATACGGTATATAAGACACATGTTGGATGTGGTTCATATCCTCTATCGATAAAAAGGCACGAGATTCTTGCTCCCCGGTGAGTGGATGGGAGTAGTATCCTTCAGCCATAAGAGAACTTTTATAGTTTGAGCCCATATTTTATTGGTAGTTTAAGCTTGGGCTATTGGGTATATATAATCTATTTCTTTTATAATTGATGAATGTCATGAAGAGGTGTGGGGTATTAATTATAGTGGAATCCTAAATGATGTTGCCCTAGTTTAAGGGTGAATTATGATAAAAACTTTATGTATTGATTTCTTTTTCTCGCTTTTATTCTCTATATCCTTGTGATTGTGTGCAGAATCTTAACAACACATATGTCTACTAATAAAATTAAAAAAATGAAATATGATATTCCATGGCTATACTTAGTTTGACGGCCTACGTCTACAAACATCCCTCTCTTGTTAGACATGGTCACTTCCCTATCGATGGACAATGCTATTCGTGCAGCAACAAGTGTCCAATTCCGGCCTATGGATCACAATGACAACTCTTTCGACACTTTTGCGAACTGTATGATGGCTTATAATCTCGAAAAATTCTCCTACATCACTTCTTTTTGGTTGGTTTACCCAAATTGGGTCCATTGTCACTCAAATTTAAAAATGGCCACGTGTCATAAATAGCGAGGGAACCGTATATATAAAGTGGGAATATGTTAGAAAGTAGGAATTTTTGAGAATTTATGAGAAAGTGACGAAGGTGAAAAAGAGGGTGACAGACCTCTAGAGTCATAGAAAATTTTCTGATTTTCTTTTTTAGTTGGCCGGCCGACCGTTGAGGCCTTTGAGGCCCATCAAATTTTTTGGCCCAATCTTGCGGAGAATGGGCCGGCAGGGCCCGTTGGCCTTTGCCAGCCAGTCTAAGTATTAACTGCAACAAGCTCAGGCCCATTTGTCAAGAGCAACAGATTGAGCTCTTTTCTTGTGTCCTTGTACTGATAACCCAACAACCGAGGCCTTCAAAAAGCCCAGAACAAGCCTTATAACACAAGTGACATCCCATGACTTCTTGTGTGTGAAATTGTCATTTTTGAGATTGGTTGCGGATAATATGATTTGATATTGGCATTAAACGTGGACATCTTCACTTAGTGATGATGGCGATGATCGAATCCACCACAGTTATGACAGTTGGAAGGTTTTTTTTGTAGTAAACTTGGGTAACAAGCATAATCATGTTTGTGATTAAGTGTATTACCGAAGTAATTCTTATACGGAGAGCTCTGATATCAAATGGAGAGGTCACACATGGAGACCAATTGTAGAAGGGGTGATTGTGTTGAAAAAATAGACAAAATAATGAATCCATTTATCTATTTATCGATTTTCTTTTGATTGTTACATTTGAGGATTTCTGATTAATACCATATGAAAACATGGTTCAAAAAAGAAAAAATCTCGTTAAGTTAATCTCGTTGAGGCACATTCTCCAATCCCCCTGTAACTAAGAGATTATCAAGATAGGAGGCCTCTAAAGAGGCAAATTCTAGTATGTATATGGATTTTCATCGATCAGGGTTCCTTAGAGTCATTGATTACATAAATCTCGTATGATTGATGGCTATGATTTCTTCGGTTCCAAGGATATCATTGGCTGTCTACCGAGCTTCTGCACTTTTTATTTAAGCAAAGGAAGCTCATTTGGGAACCTAAAATGGCATTACATGGACCACAAACCCAATCAAGATTTCCCCAAATTATGTGCGCAGCAGTAAAGTAGGGAGATGATAGTTCACAGTCCAACGGAAGGAATAATTGAACTGTTCCCCAACAAAAGCAAGCCTCTCTCTCTAACCACTTCCAATGGGCGGAAAAAGGAAGAAGATGATGCAGAATAAAGAGTGGATCCCTTGTTTAGCAAGCAAAATTATTCCTGCCTCAAAAGGGAAATTCAGCATTAAACCCTCATCACCAATCAAATTAAAAAATCATATCAAAGGGTTGTGCAAGGAGTCCGCTAATGACCAAGGGTAGGCCTGCTCAAGGACTACACTGACTTATTATCTTGGTTTAACACTAACATTGATTGATGCTTGCAATAGGCATCCTTTCGCTTTTCTTATAATCAAATTATTGAAGAAAGTATAATCATAAAAAAAGTTCTCAAATCTATTGTATGCATACCAACGATCGGGCGAATGCGCCGAGTAAAGATTTGGCCTGGAACGGAAAAAGCAATTCGTGTAAAAAGCATCCGTGAGATATCTTAGCTATGGTGAAAATTGGTGATGCTACTCCTATGTCGTGACCAGCGACCACCTTACGTAAAGAATCAAGAAGTGATAATGGCTTCTGATCATGCCCTCTCTCTCTCTCGATCTCTCTCTCTCTCACTGTGAAGGCTTTTGCCGGTAAACGGCTACGTGAACATCATGACCTTGCTGAAAACAGACCATTGCTCGAGGACGGGGTCTCTCCTCTCCGCGGCTTCAGCCATTTCCTCTCTGTTCCTGCTTTCTCCGATCGACATTTCTTCTACAGGTCGGGGCGGTTCTTCATGCAGTTCTTTCGTTAATCCCGACCTGTTTCTTGATGTGTTGGTTCTTTTAGCGACGCCACCCTATTTCCATGAGGTTTCGGGAAGGATTTTTCCAGACGCGTTTCTTTCTTTCATCGGAGAAGCTGACTTTTGGAGGAACTGCGTTTGAGAAAGAGTTTCTCATGTTCTTGTGCAATTTGGCCAAAGAAAAAGCAGATGTGCATTCCACTCCTGGGAACATTTTCTCATGATTTAAACCGAAAATTCGATCCATTCGCCACCATCACTTGTAAACATACTCTTGATGATTAAGAGATATTGAACACAAAAAATGCATGCGATATTAAAGATGTCCAATTTACCACTATATTCGGATGATCGGTGCAGGAGGCAATGTACTTCATTTGCGTTCTACATGACTTAGTCCGAGAGTGCATTCGGAATGATATCGACAAGAAAAAGTGCAGTTCCTTAACTGCCTGCAGCCCCAATTCAAATATTGAATCCGTCCAACTTGTGAGGTCATTCGCTTAATATTAGTCTTTGGCACATATAGATATCCAAATAAAATAAAAGCATATATACGCCATCAATTCATCACAACGCTGTGATAGTTTCATTTTTCACAATCATTTGAGAAATTATCTTTATTGAATCTTCACATGATTGATAATGTCTTTTTGAAATCAAAGAACATTTTTCAATGCTTTTCCCCCTCTTTTTCAAAGGTCACTTTTTGGTTTTTTGTTTTTTGTTTTTATTTATTTATCATTTAATTTAGTTTAGTTTTATCTTAGGTTTATGAAATTTCAAAAATAAAGGAGTCTTTATGTCGCGTTACCAAGGGCCTCGGTTCAAAAAAATACGCCGTCTTAGGGCTTTATTAGGACTAACTAGTAAAAGGCCCTTCATCCCTTGCTAAGCCAAGGTCCCAGGTCTCCGAGTCAGCCCGCGCTTTTTCGAAGAATCCTGCACCCATGGGCATACGGCCTGGCAGGCCTTCCCTTTCCGCCGGAGCTTCATGGGCGTTGCCCCGTTCCCCAATCAGATGTTTGGATGTGAGCTATACTCCGCGGGGACCCAAATGGGAGCATTATACCAGAGGTTTATATTGTATCAATCTACCATTGTGTGATTCTTGTGGAAGCATATACTGGGAGGGTGGGTGCAGGGCGGACAATTCAAAGCGGACTTTCCATTCATTAGATAGAGAAGATCGCCAAGATTTCGTGATCTGCCGCCAAACTTATTCCAATTCAATGAGTATTCTCAATATTATGCCTTGAAGATGACTCGAATCTCCACACTCTTTAGCATGAGATTTTGAGTCTCGCGTGCCAAAAGTGAATCACAGAAGAAAGGACTCATTGAGCTGGGATCACTAACTAATACTAATCTAATACTATAAGAGATGTCGTTTCTAGTCTATATCTTTTTATTTCTACATATGAAAAGTTAAAAAATCATCATATAATAATCCAAAAAATAAATTGAAATAGAAAAGAAAGTAGAATTTCGTCTTAACACGATGAATAGTGGTGCCCACCAGCAGAGGGTAGTCCTTGTTTATAAAAATGTAGTATATGTGATCAATTTGAAATAAGACCTAGAAAAAAATCTAGATCAAAGAACCCCAACTCATATCATACCAAGAATTTGCCATTGACCTAATGAAGCGCTTTAGGGTTAATCGAGGATATGTAGATTTGAGTCCTATATCTATTCGATGCCACCCCAAAAGACCATTAAATGCATAGGGACGGTCCTGAGGTATTGGCCGACAAAGAGAGGATCGGACAAGCGATAATGTTGATGTATCACCTTACAAAACAAGAATTCATTAGTATCATAAAATCAATGGTATTTATGGAAGAAAAGTTCTTGACTAATCAAATAACCTAACAAAAATACATTTGATGTCATGCATTCGAATTCCTTGGTCATCCCGTTCGTCATCATTATCACCAATTATTACAAAACCCCATTCGGTACCACAAATCGATTTCGTTAAAAAATTCATGCGTTCGAATTTTATTAATTGTACGGAACGAACCCGACTCGCGATAATTGCGCAAACTCGATGCTTGAATAGACAAGAGCCCTAAAGATGGGAGCAAAGCAATTCCCCGTCGTCCCCGTCCTCGTCATCATCGCCAATTATTACAAAAACCCCATTTGGTACCACAAATCGGTTTCATTAAAGAACTCGAAAGGGAGCGATGAATCGATTCTTGGCCAGAGGAAAGGGAGATTCCTGCACACACTAGAGAGAACATCCTCCACACTCGCGTGCCTAGCAAAGCTTCGTATGAATGATAATGAGGATGATGATTCATGGATCGTAATCATACATATATTTTCCTGTTGGATGGTTACGTTAAAGAGACCTTGTACGGAAACCCTTCGTTAATATTTCTATTATTTTTCTCGTTTTTTGCCCTTGTTCTAATGTTCTCGTTTGGACCAGAAGGAGGAGGACTTATGAGCACTTGCCCCCTTTTGGGTCTAATTATGAGATGCCTGACGTTGATTTATGCGCCCTAACCACTAGCTGGTCTTTTGCCATCTGAGATTGAAGCAGAAGACCAGGCCACCATGGCCCTTATACAGGTCTCATTATTTAACAATCATATGATATGGCAAAATAATAATTTATAAATCTCGCGGTGTCCCCAAAAGAAATAAAAAAGAAAATCAATTTTCTCATGTTCGTTCATGTCCATTAGAGAGGACCCCTACTTACTTTGAAAATGGGATCCACCCGTATGCCCTAATTATATGCCCTCTCCACCAACATTTGTTTTTTTTGACCATGATGATGGCTTTACAAGACTAGGTGCTCGCAAAGCACAGTTCATTACGACCTTAAAGCATCTTAGGTTCTAATGGGTACATTTATAAAATTCTTAGTTCTTATGTGGGCGCGCACAATAACTCACATGCTCCGAGATCGTCTACTAATTTTTTTCACTATCTAATTCTAAAAGTGGGGCTTCTGTCACCGAATATCGTTTTCATTACTTGCTAAAGTAAATTTCAATCGATAAGTTTGTTTAGCATCATTCTTTGAATTAAATCCAACAAACGAAAAAGATGTTGCTTTTCTAAAGTTTTTAGGGTTCACAGGACACCCTTATCCCTTCAAAGATATAAGTTCCATAGCGGTGGCCTCAAGTCTCCACTAGCATAATTTATAGACATACCTTTCATCATTAAGTAGAATTGAGTGTATTTATTTGCACAGAAGGGAAAATCATTTACTGGTAAAAACAAAAGGAAAAGAGAGAATTAATTAAGGATAGTACTATTTTCATCCCTTAGATGACTAGATATACCCAATCTTCACCAAAAAGACAAAATTACCATCTATATTTAATTGCAATTCAAATCGGTGGTACCAAATTTATTTACTTTTTTTTTATACTCTGTAGGATCTACCTATCATTAATTAAGAATTTCATATGTTTAGTTTTGTTTATTGTAGATTTTCCAAGTATATTAAAGGCACGTTGTCTTTTATTTATTTATTATTATTGTAAGATATTACTTCCACAAAAATTTGTGTTGTCGAAAACTAAAATTTTAAAAAAATACATATATACTTCTTCTCTACATTCTCAATTAAATTTATGAAAGTAGATGAAATTTAATTAAATCAAAATGTTGCATAAAGTAAGAAATGTTTTTTTTTTTTTTTTTTTTGAAAATGCTAGTGAAATTTTATTATTTTGGATTGACGAAAATTGATATCATCCATGAACTATTTACTAAAAAATATCAAGATATCTCATTGTATATAATAGTTTTAGTGTATTCCTAGATATTCCTGTAACGTATTACATGCTATGTATAAGAATACCTCACCAATATAGTAAGGAAAAAATATTAAATTTTTTGTATGGTAAATAAAGAGACTTGATATATATTTTAAACTAATGAAATTAATAAATAGTTCACCAAGAATGTGAGCTTTTGATATAAGAATGACAAAAACAAATATGTTGTTATAAGATCAATGATGAAGAAGAGACTTTTTAGTTTTATACTATATAAAAGAATATATTTTTTCTCTTACTATTAGGAAAATAATTCTACATGGCGCATGTAAAACATTATAGGAATATTTGAGAATTCACTTTTCTTACTTTTCTTTAATACACTAAAAAAAACTTGTGAAATGCTTAATTATGGTACTATTTTAAAAAAAATAGAAAAAGAGGAGGAGTGGGGCCATTTCCCAAAATTGAAATTGAAAGATTGACGGCGGTTTTGTCTTTTCAGTATAAATGGGGATGAATTTAGTCATATAGAGGGTGAAAATGGCGCTGCCCAAATTAATATTTCGTTTATTTCCCGAAAAATGAATGATTTAATTTTTTTTTCTTAAAGGCGATCGTATGTATTACTTACAAAAATGAATGAACATAAAACTTATTCATTATTTATGAAAATGCTCAGACATAAATTGTTGTCTAAAGTGAAAATATTTTCAATTGACTAATTAGTTCAAGTAATATCAACGACCATTTTTAAGAAAATAATTTTCAAATTTTTAAGAAAATAATTTTCAAATCATTTTTTGGAAAACAAATGAAGTCTAAGTGGATAAAATTAGGCTAGTCCTAGTTATGGCCAGCGAGCCTGGTCGACCCACATGCTCAAACTTGACACGTTATGCCTGGGCTTGGGTTTTTTTTTTAATTCTTTTCTTCCATCTTTAAATTATCAGTAACTTAAAGAATTCATGGAAAAAAATTATAAAAATTTCTAATTTGAATTATACTTAACTCGTCATAAATTGCTTAATAAGAATCGCACCAATTCAACAAGACAAGATTTTACAATATCAAAGATAAAGTATGAATATACAGTACATAAGACGCATATGTTTACTAATAGAAGAAGAAGAAGAAGAAGTCTGACATACAGTTCATAGTGAAAACTCTTTTGACATATTTAGTATTTACACACTCTACGGCGGCTTATAATCTCAAAATATTCTCATACATTATTTCTTTATAATTGGTTTACTCAAATTGGGTCCATTGTCTCTTAAATTTAAAAGCGGCCACGTGTCGTAAATAGCGAGGGGACTACATATATAAAGTGGGAATATGTTAGAAAGTCGGTGTTTTTGAGAATTTAAGAGAAAGTGATGAAGGTGAAAAAAATAATTTCTGATTTTCCTTTTTAGTTGGCCGGCCAACCGTTGAGGCCTTTGAGGCCCATTAATTTTCTTGGGCCCAATATTTCCGTGGATGGGCCGGCAAGGCCCGTCGGCCATTGTTTGCCAGGCCCAGCATCAACTGCATTGAGCTCAGGCCCATTTGTCAAGAGCAACAGATTGAGCTATTTTCTTATGTCCTTGTACCGATAAGCCCAACAACCGAGGCCTTCAAAAAGCCCATCCGGTTCTGATCACCGAGGAATGTGGCCCAGAACAAGCCTTACAACACAAGTTATGATTTGAGATTGACATTAGACGCGGACGTCTTCACTTAGTGATGATGCCCGTGATCGAATCCCACCACAATTACGACAGTTGGAAGGCATTTTTGTAGTAAGCTTGGGCATCAAGTGTAATCATGTCTGTGATCAAGTGTACTATCGAAGTAATTCTTGTACGAAGAGCTTCGATATCAAATGGAGAAGTCACGAATGGAGACCAATCGCGAAAAGGGTGGTTGATGTGGAAAAAATAGGCAAAATAATGATCATCTATCGATATTCAATTTTGGTTGTGACATTTGAGAATTTCTGATTAATACCACCTAAAACACAATACATTTATAATAACATGATTCAAAAAAGAAAAACCCAGTTAAAGTTATTTTTGTAGAGACGTAATCGAGAAATTATCAAGATAGAAGGGCTCTAAAGAGGCAAATTCTTGTTTGAATCCATGTTTCTATGGACTGAGGTTCATCATAGCCTATGATCACATGGACCTTACATGAGTGACAATTACGATTTTTTTAGGTTCAAGAAAGTTACGGCCATCTACTAAGCTGGTAAACTTTCTATTTAAGCAAATGAAGCTCATTTGGGAATCTTACATGGACCACAAACCCAATCAAGATTTCCCCAATTTATGTGTGCAGCATTAAAGTAGGGACATGATAATTCAAGGTCCAAGGTAAAGAATACTTAAACTATTCCCCAACAAAAGCAAGCCCCTCTCTCTGACCACGTCCAATGGGGGGAAAAGGAAGTAGATGATGCAGAAGAAAGAATGAATCCCTTGTTTAGCAAGCATAATTATTCCTGTCTCAAAAGGGAAATTGAGAATCAAATCCTCATCACCAATCAAATCAAAAAATCACATCAAAGGGTTATGCAAGGACTCTGCTAATGACCAAGAGTAGGCCTGCCCATGGACTGCACTGAATTATTATCTTGCTCAACACTAACATTCATTGATACATTGCATCAGGCATTCTTTTGCTTTCTACCCTCGTGGATCAAATTTTTGAACAAGGTATAATCACCTAAAAAAAATGTCTTAAGATTATCATATTGATATCAATTTAGTCACAAATTTTTCAATTTTACTAGTTTAGTACTAAACTTTTTGACGATTTGTTAATCTAATCATTCTGATAAATTTTGATTGAAAATTGTAGAAGTCGAAAGCCCTACATGACATGGCCGGCATAGGACGATTGGTTATGACATTGACAATTTTCACAATCTTTTAAAAACAAATTATGATTTTCTTTAAAAAAATTGTAAAAATTGTCAATGACACCGATTTTGCTTCAAAATTGACCAAAATGATTATATTAATAAATCGTCAAAATGTTTAGATCTAAATTAATGGATTTGAAAACTTTATAAATATATTGACATCCGTCTAATGTGTTCATGATTTTCTAAATAATTTTCTTGATTAGTGAGTGTCATCCAATATGCATCATGCTTTCACAAGGCTAATCAGAAAGCCTCGGCCTTTTCTTCTTCAATCTTTTTTTCCCTTTTCCCCCCCATTTTCCAGAATCGAAACGCCCGGTTTAAATTCACGATCGGCCGAAAGCGCAGCGAGTAAAGGCTTGGCCCGGTAAGGCAAAAGCAATTCATGTGAAAAGCATCCGTAGGATATCTTAGCTATGGCGAAAATAGGTGATGCTACTCCTACATCGTGACCAGTGACCACCTTACGTAAAGAATCAAGAAGTGATAATGAATTCTCATTATGCTCTCTCTCTCTCTTCTCTCTCTGTGCCTTACTAGCATTTGCATAGGATGGCCTCAAAGAGAAACTAATGATTCAAGATGGAAGTATATTAGCATGCCCCTCCACGATCAGTGACTAAGCATAAGCCATGAAGTCTGTACCATAAACTTTGTTCTTTGCTCTCTCTCTCTCTCACTCTATTTTCTGTGAAGGACATCACGAACTTGCAGAGAACTGAACGTTGCTCGAGGATGGGGTCGCCTCTCTCCGTGGCTTCAGCCATCGTTTCTCTGTTGCTGCTTTCTTGTCTCGGCATTTCTCCTACAGGTGGGGGCGGTTCTTGATGATATTTTCCTGTTTTTCGTGTGATTCTTTCATTAATGGTCCGACCTGTTTCTTGATGCGTTTGTTGTTTTGGCGATGCGGCCCTATTTTCATGAGGTTTCGGTTCGTTTCCGTCTTGTATGATTACTGGAGAGAGCTGAGTAAATCTAGTACTAGAGAACTGAATGATTTTTCCAGACGCGTTTCTTTCTTTTATCAGAGAAGCTGACTTTCGGAGGAACTGTGTTTGAGGAAAAGTTTCTCGTGTTCTTGTGCAATTAGCCAAGGAAAAAGCAGATATGCATTCCACTTATGGGAACATTTTCTCAGGATTTAAACCAAAAATTCGATCCATTCGCCATGATCACTTGTAAACATACTTTTGATGATTAAGAGAAATGCATGCGAAATTCAAGACGTCCACAATACCATAAAATTCGGATGACCGGTGCAGGAGGCGATGTACCCTATATACATTTTGCATGACTTAGGCCCCGTTTGGTTCAACTTTGCGGAAATGACTTTGAGAAAATGCAAATATCTTTGAAGTAAAAGGGTTTTCCGAAATATTACACCATTTGGTAAATTGCAATCTCAAATAGCATTGAAAAATAACATTAGCATTAGTCCTAGAGTGCATTTGGCATGATATCAGCAAGAAAAAGTGCAGTTCCTTTAACGGGCAATAATTATGGCTTATATCAAAAGAGTACTGGACTATCGAGACGTGACCGAGTTTTTCGCTCTTCAGGATTGAAATTCATGTTCTCTTGGATCAATTGTTGTTGCAGAAGCGTATGATCCGCTCGATCCTATAGGAAATATCACGATCAAATGGGACATACTGAGCTGGACTTCGGATGGTTATGTGGTGAGTGCAAGGATGATTTCACATACCTCTGGTTCCTGCGTTTTCTGATGTGCCTGCACTGGTTTAAACAGGCCATGGTTTCGATGTATAACTTCCAGCAATATCGCCACATTCAAGCTCCGGGATGGCAATTGGGGTGGACATGGGCCAAGAAAGAAGTGATCTGGAGCATGTCGGGAGGCCAAACCACGGAGCAAGGCGACTGTTCAAAGTTCCACGGTTCGATCCCGCATTGCTGCAAAAGAGATCCGACGGTTGTCGACTTGCTGCCCGGGACTCCGTTCAACCTGCAGACGGCGAATTGCTGCAGAGGAGGAGTGCTAAGTTCATGGGTTCAGGACCCACTAAATGCTGTGAGCACATTTCAGATCACTGTGGGCCTCGCCGGGACTACTAACAAGACCGTGCGATCGCCCAAAAAATTCACCCTCAAAGCCCCGGGGCCTGGGTACACTTGCGGGAATCCGAAGCTAGTGCGGTCGACAAGATTCGTGATGCCTGATAAAAGAAGAGCGACACAGGCAATGAGTAAGCCAATTCTCATATAAAATTAAGCAGCAATGCTTCATCCTGAATTCATCTGACGTTTGAATCGCTTGTTTTTGGCAGTGACTTGGAATGTCACCTGCACATACTCTCAGTTTCTCGCGCAAAAGATGCCTACCTGTTGTGTCTCCCTTTCATCGTTTTATAATGATACAGTTGTGAATTGTCCACGGTGTGCGTGTGGCTGCCGAAACAATGCAACGGATTCCGGGAGCTGCATACAGTGAGCTCTCGTACTTTCGTACTTTGAATTGTGTCTTTTGGAGACTTCCATGCAGGATCTTGTACCAACCTGCTTTTAACTCATCGATCTGCTTTCCGGTATACATTCTTACAGGGCTGATTCGCCGCACTTGGCTTCTGTTGTTTCTCATCCGGGCAAATCCGCTAACGCTCCTCTACTACAATGCACCAGCCATATGTGCCCGGTCCGTGTCCACTGGCACGTCAAGCTCAATTACAAGGAGTTCTGGCGAGTGAAGATCACCATCACAAATTTCAACTACAGAATGAATTTCACCCAGTGGAACCTGGTCGTGCAGCATCCCAACTTCGATAACCTCACCCAGATCTTTAGCTTCAACTACAAGCCGCTGACTCCTTATGCCGGGTTAAGTATGTCAAGCCTCTAAAGACCTTGTTAATGTCGCTAATTTGATGAACAGTTTTGGAGTTGATCTTCTGTTTTCTACAGACGATACTGCCATGTTATGGGGAGTGAAGTACTACAATGATCTGCTCATGGAAGCAGGTCCTTCTGGGAATGTGCAATCGGAGCTCTTATTCTGGAAGGACAAGTCCAGCTTCACATTTGATAAAGGATGGGCTTTCCCTCGGAGAATATACTTCAATGGTGATGACTGCGTCATGCCACCTCCAGATGCTTACCCATGGTTGCCAAATTCCAGTCAACGATCAGTTATCTCGACTCTATATTCAGTGGCGATGATCTTGGCGTCAGGTTCACTATTATGGACTCATCGATGAGTTTCAGATTAGGAACTATATGCTATTGCGGTGAAATTTTTTAAAATTGCTACAGGGTTCTGTTCTATACTGAGAGGACTATTGCTATTTCTTTTGCCAGTAGATCAGGGGGCCAAAACCGAAATTCGGGTGCAAAATACATGTTTTATTTAACATTTAGTCTGGCGTGCTATATGGATGAGATTAGGATCAGTTGCCAATTTCTCAGTAACCGCTAAATGTGCCTTACAAAATTATGTCAACTCAATTTTCTTGAGTACATGCCATCATAGTATTAGTGTATCTGGCTTTGTAATACTGATTCGATGAAGAAATAGCATCTATATGTTTTGCTCCACCAGTTGCGCTATACGAATCTTTCAATAAGGTTACTGAAATCGGCTAGCAATAGCATGAGTTAGAAACCAATGAACTCGTCACCCGAGCTTTGTGGAAAGACTTAGTTGCGCACTGAAGGCGACATAACGTGTCTGGAACTTATTCCATCAAGGAAAAGGAATGATAGAAAGATAAGTCCATTCTTAAACATTCGGAGCAAGCTCATCGGCTGATGACCTAATACTCTGTCGAAACAGTCGCATTAGTACCTGTACAAGTGTACAACGGCCTCCCAATCTTTCATTTGTACTTCAAACAATAGCCAGATCAATTTCATACATGTCCCTAATAAATAATAGCTATCCATCATGTTTGTGTGGATCTTCATCCGTTTGAATTCTCCGAATCAGACGCTCTTGAAACCCAGTACTAGACTCTTTGTCATCCTTCCATTGTAATCGTTAAAATTATCAAGATGTCACCAGAAGACTAGAAAGCAGATGGCCAAGAGGGCAGCTCGTGATGACACTGGAAATAGATTCCCAGGGGCAGAATTCGGTAAATGCGGGTACTGATCCGGAGACGGCATCATGCATTCCTCCCCGTTGAAATAAATTTTCCGTGGAAAAGCCCAGCCCTCGTTAAGTGTGAACGTGAAAGCATCTTTCTGCAGAATGATCTCGGACTGCACGTTCCCTTCCGGCCCAGCTTCCGTGATGAGGTCATTGAAGAACTTAATCCCATAGAACATGCCAGTGTCATCTGTAGAAGATCTTACAGTTAAATAACATTGCCGAAGACTGTTTTCCCAAAGAAAATGCATCGGACAGAAGCAAAACTTTCTTCTCTGAGACTTACTCATGGATTTGTACGGGACGAGCGGCTTGTAGACGAAGCTGAAAACTTGGGTGACATTGTTCAGATTTGGATGCTGAGCAACGAGAGTCCACTGATTGTAGTTAACGAAGTAGCTGAAATTGATGATGGACATCTTTACGCGCCAGTACTCTTTGTAGTTGGTCTTCACGTGCCAATGGATCCTGATGGGGCACATGTGCTGTGTGCACTGTAGTATCGGATTGTCGATTGTTGGTCTAACGACGCTTTGTATATTTGGAGCGCTCCTGCATCAAGAAATGACTGAGAATTTGTATCTCCCGGACTAGAATGTAACTCAAACTTACATATGCAAGATCGCGTGCTGCACTTAATTATAGGACAAAATAAATGGAATGTCGATGCATCTCTGTATTCGATGCTTTTGAGATAGCAAATGAACTCACTCGACGCATGCGTTTTTGTTCTGGCAGCCACAAGCACAACTTGGGCAAGGAGTGATCGTGGAGTTGTAGAAAGATGACATGGAGACGCAACATCTTGGGTGCTGAGATGCCACCAGCTGCGAGTATGAACATGTGATATTCCATGTCACTGCAAATCCCGGCAAAATATTAGATGGTCCGCCATCCGAGGGAAATTTCAGAGGGGCGATGCTGCAATTTCAGATGAAGTGACTGTCCTAATTCATGTATGCTCTTTCAGACACCAGCAAGTGCATCACATTTTTCGTTTTTAAGCAATCAAGCCATAACTTTCGACGCGTTCTTTTGATTTCATTGCTTTCTTCTCTCCTTAGTTAATTGAACAATTCAATTCAGCTACAAGAATATTGATACTAGACTTACTTAGCGCTTGAGTTTTTCTGCGACCATCTGGTGACCGAAAAATAGATGATGGAACAATCTTTGCTTGGCTGCAAGAATAGCCCCCTCCAGGAGCCGCCAGAGTGATGTTCTTGGGCAGTTTCACTGTCTTATTCGAAGTACCGGAAAGCCCGACACTGAGCTGAAATGACGAGATTGCGGCTGAAGGGTCTTGTCCCCATGATGCCACGACTCCGCCCTTACAGCAATTAGCAATCTGCTGGTTATAAGGTACCCCAGGAAGCAAGTCGACCACAGTGGGATTCCTCTTGCAGCAATGTGGTATGTTCCCCTTGAACTTGGAACAGTCTCCTTGTTCAGTGGCTTGAGCTCCCACCATGGACCAGATCACTTCTTTCTTAGTCCAGACCCACCCCAGTTTCCATCCGGGGCTCATTATGTGTCGGTACATTTGGAAATTGGTCATTGTCACCACCGCCTGATAACATCGACAAAAAACCAGAATGCTTGCCCGTATTAGTCCAAAGTCTCTTACTTGACCAGTGCGTCACAATCTTACTATCTTTCAAGTTTCCCTATATTTGGGCAATGCTATTTTGTTGTGTCCTGCAACTTTATCAGTATATCTTATGCATGATCTGGTGGAGATGATTACTTACAACATAACCATCGGCGGTCCAGGACATGATGTCCCATTTCATTGTTATGTTCCCGTTAGGATCCAGAGGATCATAAGCCCCTACAATCAGGCCATGCCAAAACAAAAGTCAGCAAAATCCCTGTAATCGAGCATGAAGAAGATTAACATGTTGTAACATAAGAAGCACGTTAAGATTAGCCGCTCACCTGCATGGGAAAAGAGGATCACACATATGACAGAAAGGAGAATGCAGTGAAGCTTGCTTCTGCGAACCATTCTTCAGGATCCCCAATGTTCCTGGCTTCCACAGATTGCCGACAGTGAAGATTTGTCGGGTCCAATATTCAGTATTTGACTATTTATGCAAATTGTGCTGTTTAAACTGGAGATTTTATAAAAGATGGCTCACCTACTGAGTTGTTGCACACCGTGTGAAATATTAAGGTCATTTTCTCGACTAATGCTTAGTATTCTGCGTACGATATGTTTGTTGCAATCGATTAAGACTTTCCGAAGCCAACTCAGCTGATCAACGACTCGGAGCACACGGGAGATATTAAAATCAGAATGTCTGGAATCATAATCGCCCCTTTGGTCAACTCCCTTTGATTGATGTAGGCTTCTCACAGACTCTTGACAGATGCAAAGTGGGAAGTGCCAAATCTAATTCTTTATTTGCAGCTGTGTCACATTGGCCTACTCAAAAACCGTATCGGTATAGTACCTAAGGGGATTGTACATCGCCACAGGGCAAGGGAGAAAAAGAAAGTACACGACGAGTATTGACTTGAGTCTGCATAATTTTACCTAAACACATACCATCTGACGCTATAATGCGAAGTGAATTTCTCGCGACGTGGGAGCGTAACATGTGAATATCATTAGCACAAAGTACACGAAACGGGTGTGATCACTTGACTTCTTAATTAAAATATGCAGCAACAGATTGAAAACAGCTCCTCACTTTCCTCAGGCATATTCTAGCAATGATTAACCACGGGTCTTCTGGCTTCTGGTATCAAGTTAGACTTTTGAGCTGGCTGCTGGGTGAGGTGAGAGCTGGAATAGGTCCTCAACTCCCCTTGTGATGGAGACTCATCAACTGTCTAGAATTCCACGAAGATGGCTCAGCATGGAAACTACACCAACTTTAGGCTGATGGGGGTCTAATTGGAAATTTATCACTGAACAGATGTCATTGGTTTAGTCATCAAAACAAGATTTTGTCTTCATTTTAGCCCACTTGGGTGCTGCGGTCAGATGCAATGATACACGAGTTCTAGATGGGTTATGCAGATCTCATGCTAATTGCAAGAAACACATGTATTTTTATCATCTTTATTACAACTTTCTGTTCGGGGAGAATCTTTGATTTGAACAGTTGCAAAAGTGACCTGTAAACCTCCAAGATCTGGTCCATTTTGACCCATGCTAACTGCTAAAAGCTTTCATGGGCCATTTTTTAAGCCCATTCTGGTTTAACTGGGCTCATCTTGCACACCGCGAAGGAAAGAAGATGAGGCTCAAAGTCCAAAGCCCGAAGCCCAAAAGCCCATTGTCCCACCTGTCCGTCTCGGAACAGCAGTGAAGAAAATGGTAGAGAGCAAGGGTAGTCAAACAAAATCGCTATTTTTTAACTTAGATCGGTGTATTGTAAGATCGAATGTAAAATTGTAAGATCTTAGAAATATTGAGAAATGTCTCTGGAAATGCTGTAGGATAGGAAAGACAGAATTTTTCTATGAACATCTATCTTATGTGATGAAATGATTTTGAGAGAGAGAGAGAGTTAATAAAATTGTATCATAAGATCGAATTGTAAAATCATAAGATTTTAGCTGCATTTGATAGTTACGATAAAATTTGAGATAGGATATGATTTATCCTATCATGTGTTGGGTGCCTTCTTAAGACAAGATAAAGTTGGATATAAGAATGATATAGATTGAATAAAATTATTCTATGGAAGAAGTTAGATAAATTTGGATAGGATTTCTAATGTCTATAATAAAAAAGGTTATTTTTTTCGAATATAAACTTATTAAATTAACAAAATTGACTTTATATTTTAATATAAATAATATTTTAATTTTAATATAAGAAATTCAAAATAATAAAAAAATAAAAAATTTCATTATTTATATATTCAACTTTAATTCCATCTCATAATATACATTCGATCTATAAATATAATATATATTTATATTATTACACATTTTAGGTATTTTTGTATTTTATGTATAAGTTTACTATTTAATAAAATTTTATTAAACAATGATGGAAGGGGAAAAAAGGAACAATAAAGAAAATAATTAAAAAAAGAGAGAAAAAATAAAATAAAAAATAAAATAAAAATAAATTAGGGAATAATGTAACAAGAGATTTTTTCTGTTTCTTTTGTGAACTTTTAGGTTTATTTAGATTGATATACTGTTTGTACCAAAAATATACATTGTATGATGTGAATATATATGATTTTATTATTGCGATTCACCAAATAATTGATATGATATATAGGATATAGCAAAATCCTGTATCCTATCCTATCTTGTCCTATTTTTAATAGGAAATTCGGACGATCAAACGTAGCATATTGAGAAATATCTTAGGAAATGTTGTAGGATAGGAAATAATATTTTTGTGAACATCTTTGTCTCAGCCTAAGAAGATGAATAATGTTCTTCTCGTCCACAAAATTAAAGGGCAATTATATAAAGATATAGCTATATATATTAATGTTTATATGCATTTAATGCGTTTTGTGTGCTTTACACTAGATAAGATCAAATTTAATAATTATGAAAGATAGAGGTCACGCCAAACATTGTCTTTTGTTTTATCATTCCATATGAAACATTGTTCATATGCTTCATATACATCTAACACGTTTCATGTGCTTTACATAAAATATAGACCAAATTTAATGATTCATGAAAAATAAAGGTCACGCCAAACATTATCTCTTGTTTTGTCATTCCATATCAAAACTTGTTTTGGTTTTCAAATTTGAATCCGATAAGGATTATTTTGCATGACAACATTTGATTTTCACCGCGAAGTGTTCAAATCTGTTAATAACAATGGATAATAAACAAACCCGTAAAGGATCGTACCCTCGGTTCTAAGGAAATGGATTGGATTCTTTGCCTCGCGTCATTGCTTAGTAATATCGTGCAAATCTAGTGGTAATTTGAAATCCGCCATTGGAATTCATGACTTAAGATTCATTGTCGTCCAAAAGGATCTCCTTGTTAGCAAGAACCAAGACCCAAAAGTCATTGCACAAGAAAACTAAGATTTCAGGATCTTGATCCGAACGAGCACGAACCACCAAAAGCATCGGAGGTTCCCACCACCGCTCTGAATCTTCCGCCAAGCTTGCAACACCTTCTCATTATCTAGGGTTAATTTCCTAATAAGAATCCCAAATTTTAGAGTGTATTTTAATTCTTTCCCGAACTTTTCTTTTGTTTAGAAAATACCCTCAATTTATTCTAATCTCAATCCTACCCACCATCCAAAAACCGCTACTGTTTTTTTTTTTTTTTTAAATTATCAATGTTAGGAGGCTATTATTATTTTAAAATTTATACGAATGTAAGGGTATTGATAAAGACGTAGGTTTATACAATGAATTTCTAACTAGTCTCGACATTAATGATTTTGAAGAAGCTAGTGGTGATTTTTGGACACGTTGATAGATTTGAGACTGAAGTGAAAGTTAATGATTTTTTTTAGATAAAAGAAAGTTTCGGACAAAATTGGAATTTGAACTAAAGTTTTGATTTCCTTTTTTAGGGAATTAGGCCAATTGTGATTTATCCAAAAGTTTACCAAATTACTCATCTTTTTCTTGCTTATTAGTTTTAGATATTCCATGACCTTCTTGTGATTATGGTTTACTGGAACTTTAAGGTCTGCATGGCAACGTCTTTGTTTCTTCCAATTTCTATTCTTTTGTTCCCTGAAATAAAATAAAAAAAAAGAATAGAAATCTGTTTGGCAACGCCAATTTATTTTTCTATTCCCCAAAATAGAAAAGTAGTTGGGGAATAGATTTGGAACATAAACAATAAACAAAAAAAAAAGTAACTTATTGTTCCCGAAAACAATTTCTAGAAATAAATTCATTTTTTCTTTTCCATTCTTTTTTTTTGTTCTTCTTCCTTACTACAGCCACTGCTGACTCCCCTACCAATCGCCGACCACCTTTAGTTGCCCACGACCATCGTTAGTTGACCACCGGCCGCTGCCGCCTGACCATCGGCGGCCGTCGTTGTTGCCACCACTCAATTGTCGTTGGCCAACTGCCGCCTGCCGTCGCTTGATTGTCGGCGATTGTCATCGTCGTTGTCGCCCAACCGTCACCTTTGCAGCCCTTGATTGCTAGCGACCATCATCGTCGTCGCCCACAGCCCATCGACCACCCCCGCCGGTCGACGATTGCCATCGATCGCCGCCAACTACCGCACGACAACCGCCTGACTATCGCACGACAGCCGCATGACAGCTGTACAAAAGCTGCACGGTAGCTGCCCAACTACTACATGATAGCCGCATGATAGCCGCCTGACCGCTGCACGACAGTCACCTGACAGCTAACCATCGACCGTCGTTGTTGATTGCCGCCCACAACCCACCCACCGCTGTCCTCTCCTGCGGTCGGTGGCCGGCGGTCGCTTAGTGGGCTGTGGGCGGCAGTCGTGCGGTGGCGATTGATAGTCGGCAACGGCAGGTGGCGATCATGCGGTTGCGGTAGTCGGTGGCGGTAACAGTCGACGGCGACGAGCGCCACCTGCCACTGGCGATTTGTGAGGAAGAAGAAAAAACGAATAAATACAAAAATTTATAAATTGCACCAAACGCATTTTTATTCTTTTTCTACTTCAAGAATAGAAATTTTGTGTTGTTACCAAATACATTATTTTACTCAGAAATTATTCTTCGGAATAGAAATAAAAAAAAAATTATTTCTGAAAAGAAATTGTTTCCCGAAGTAGAAGCGTTGCCATGCGCATCCTTAATTAGAGAGTTGTTCTCATCTCAATGTTTTTCTTTTTTCTGTTTTTTTTTTCCCCACTAATCAACTAAAATTACATTTCGCCTCAGTGGCCACCCTTCCAACATGGAAGGGGAGGTGAGGTTCAAATCCCCACCTTCTCGGGGATGAGGTGGAGAGGCGTAAGTTTGAGTGGGTTTCGACTCCCCACGCCCGCAAGGTAGGGTAAAAGTCGAGAATGAGTAGAATAGGCGTAAAGTAGGATTGACAAAAAAAAAAAAAAAAAAACTAAAATTACATCAAACATCTTTTTTTCACTCACGTGCCTGGTCACGTGCCGCCACTCCAAGCGTTTCAAATGCCTCTCCCTCCAGCTCTCCATCTTGTAACGCGAACTTCCCGCCACCTCTCTCTCCGGGATTTTTTCCGGCAATGGCGGATTCCTCGGCGGCGCCGGCGCCGGCGCCGACGCTTCTCCTGAAGGACGAGCTCGACATAGTGATCCCGACTATGAGGAACCTCGACTTCCTCGGGCCCAGGGCGTCCTGCATCTCATTCAAGGACTTCGCCGGTCGGTGCTTCGGCTTCCTGCTGTCCAGGAAGAAGTACATCTTCACCATCGACGACGATTGCTTCGTAAGTGTTCACCGGATCGCCTGAATTCTCGCGAACCCGGTTGGGGTTCGGGCCAAGGTTGAGCTTTTGCATGTGGGTTCTGCGTCTTGGGATGGAAAGTTTTGATCTTGATGTGGTTTTGGTGTCGTGTAATTTGATCTTTGATAGAATTAAGTTGCTGGATTTGTCTTTGTCTGAAGTTATGATTAGATTTGTTATTTCTGTCGGTTTTGCTTAATTTTAGCAGAGGTTGAGATTGTTGCGTCTTTACCAATTTAGAGAAACTAGCATGACTTGGCTAGTTATGAGAAGAAAGACACTTTGGACCTCCCTTCTCGTCTTGCTTTACAGGCTGAATTGAACTTGATTGTTGGCTGACCGTTTTTGAGCCTTGAGATGGTTTCGCGGCTTGATCTCGCCATCCTCAAGAGATGTAGCTGTGTGATACTGACTCATGAACATGCCTTAGGACCCTTTTGATAATTGGGCGCGCAAGTAATCGCACGGTTTGAGTTCTGTCGGTCTGTTAAGTAAATGTTTTTGGATTCTCCTCGCTGAACATCTGCTTAATTAGACTTCCGGATCTTGCCCAATTTAGGACCTGTGATCATCTAGCGTGGAATTAATTCTGTTGGTCTATTTCAGGTTGCCAAAGATCCGAGTGAAAAAGACATTGATGCACTCCAGCAGCACATGAAGAACCTCCTGACTCCTTTGACGCTATTTTTCTTCAACACGCTGTATGATCCCTACAGAGGCGGTGCCGACTTTGTCCGTGGATACCCGTTAGTCTTCGGGCGGGTGTTCTGACTGCAGTGTCTCATGGCCTCTGGTTGAACATTCCAGACTATGATGCCCCAACCTAGCTAGTTAAGCCTCTTGAAAGAAACTCAAGGTACATCTGCATCCTTCTTGACATAATGAAGTGGAGCAGTTCAATTCATTGCATATCTGCTGCATACCTGATGCATGCCATTCGAATCCCAGGTATGCAGATGCAGTTATGACAATCCCTAAAGGAACTCTTTTCCCCATGCGTGGCATGAATCTAGTATTCGACAGAGAATTGATCGGTCCGGCGATGTACTTTGGACTCATGGGCGACGGTCAGCCAATTGGGCGGTATGACGACATGTGGGCTGGCTGGTGCACAAAGGTACTGGAGCAACTGTTTTGAACGTGTCCTGAACATCATTTTCCTGCAGCATAAGACAAGGAGATTTATTTCAATCTTTTCTCGGACAGTCTTTTAAAACTGATTTCTGAATATAAGCTTGCAGGTTATTATTAACACAGTCAATTCGGAAAACCCATAGAGAGTGTTCTAGGATCATTTCTGACATCGAACTAGAAAAAAACATGATCGAATTACCATACTTAATGGGAACATCTATCCAAACTATCTGCCTGACATGCTCAAATGGCGAGCATAATGAGTTTTCTTCCCCTAACTAGCTTGAGAACACAATTCAAAGACTACTTCCCAAAGTTCACGTGGGTATCCCATTTTGGTGCATCTTTGCATCCCTCCTTAACAGACGTAATTGACTTGCAGTATCATCCAAAAGCCTGTACCAGTTCTTATTTCCATTGGCATCGCAGGTCATCTGCAACCATCTAGGCTTGGAAGTGAAGACCGGATTGCCTTATATTCGGCACAGCAAAGCGAGCAATCCCTTTGTCAAGCTCAGGAAAGAGTATAGAGGAATCTACTGGCAAGAAGAGCTGATCCCTTTCTTCCAATCCGTCGTCCTTCCTAAGGATTGCACCACCGTCCAGAAATGCTACTCGAACACTCCAAGCAGGTCAAGGCAAAACTCAGCAGGGTCGATGAATACTTCGTCAAATTGGCCGATGCCATGGCGACATGGATTGAAGTGTGGGATGAGCTTGACCCATCTGGACCGGCATCTGCTGCATTACCAAATGGAGCAGCGAAATAGGAGTTTCAACCGTTATTCAGCCTGAGATCACTCTCCTAGTTAATTCTTTTGATAGGTAAAAAGGGTGGGCAGGGGGGGAGACTAGCGCATGCAACCCCCTCGCCGTCATCATGTGAGCTCTATCCAGGTGATTAGAATATCTGGTTTGAGTCATAGATTTTCTAATATCGATTCAAAGGTTTTGCTTTAGAGCTTCGCGAGTAGCTTTCTTTAAGTGTTATCCTCAAGAATTTTTTTGAAGTTGGAATTATCAGATCTGCTTTTTGTCATGGCATCAAATCAGAAAAATCCAAGGGATTTATGCACATTGTATGCAGTGAAACGTTGGTCGAGATTGCTATGTTGTATGCACATAATAGTCCCTCAGCTTTCCACACGACAGAATCAACAGTCGTGATTAATTCGGCATAACCACCTTACTATGCGTGCAAATTGGTGATCACTGAAAAATTGTACTCGCGTTGATTTCAAATGCAATTTCCTTATTCTGCTGGTAGTCTTGTAGAAATGAATTTTTCTGTGCTAGGCTCAGTTGAACAAGCATAGCCTAATCTTGCTCTCTATCTCTCTATTTTGCCGATGTTGAGGATATAAGCACGGTATTGGTTGACGGATGATTCGAATTTGAAATGTATTTATCACTAAACTCACAAGTTAGTGGGTGCAATTTCAAATCGTCGCAACGGAAAATTAAAAAAGAAAAAAAAAAAGAGAGAAAAATAAAAATTCGCCGTTGCCGGGGATCGAACCCGGGTCACCCGCGTGACAGGCGGGAATACTTACCACTATACTACAACGACCTTGATGCTCTGAAGGGGCAAAATCATCTTACTTGTTTCTTTTCCGCGCATAGCCTTATTCCCCTTTCACTAGATTGCAACCACACTAGAGAAAGTACACACGAGAAGGTCACCTCAGTGACCCTCTCCTTTCTGCCAGCATCTTGATTCTAACTGAACAGACG
Source organism: Eucalyptus brandiana (assembly GCA_014182725.1). Classification (NCBI taxonomy): domain Eukaryota; kingdom Viridiplantae; phylum Streptophyta; class Magnoliopsida; order Myrtales; family Myrtaceae; genus Eucalyptus; species Eucalyptus brandiana. The sequence continues at coordinate 31,055,379 of CM024677.1, forward strand.
TGGCCTAAAGTCGAAGCCGCAATCAATCACGGTACAAAGGTCATTGTCAGGAAGTGACTTTCTTTCAGCAGCATAGCTCCTAGCCTCCTACAGTGTCTCGAAAGCAAAAGGGAAAAAGCGTTGACAGCATGGGATGAATTGGATATACAAGAGAAGGACCGGGAGAAAAGTGATAACGTAGCATCATGAGGCAAGAAAGACATGCTCCTATCCGAAGCTTGTCTTGCACTGGTATGACTTGGACATTTCTCAGGAGCGTTTGGACGTTAAGAAGAATGACGTCGCGTAATATCCAAAAATCAAGCTAGTGAAGGTGCAGCGTGACGAATTTCGGTCTGCAAACTCCGAGAGATCGAAAGGGGTGTACTCAGATAGGCAGTAGTGCTTATTGTTTCAGAACTTTGATGGCTTTTAGGCATGGAGAATCTAATTCTCGAGAAGTTCGTCAAACCGGGAGTGAGGTCTTGCTAAACGTTGGTGCGTAGGACTATGCAATGAGGAAACGAGAAAATGAAAACGGTCCAACACAGTATAAACTGGAAAACTTGCATAGACAATTTCTGGTTAACAGAGAAAACAACAGATGCCTGGTATGCTGACTTCCATTAGATAAAATAAGCAACACTGGTGAGTGAAACAGAAAAACAGGGGGGATGAAATTGTCTGCATCCACGGAAGTGGAACACGTTCCATCCAAAAATCTTCGACACTGAAACTGAAATCTGAAAATCAATACAAGCGGAGTCACACTGGTTGAGTTAGCCGCCAGATAATGGCACTCAAAGAACAGTTGTATGGCACCGTCAGCTTGAAGAAACTTGAATTGCATAGACAGAGCTAGTATCTACATCTTGCCTCATCCTTTCGCATTCTAAGCGGACTTTGAGGAACCCAACGGAGGGAGGAAAAACACCAGGACGTTGCAGTACTGCCTTGCCACTTCGTTAAGGTTCATTTTGGAAGATTTAAGTAGTCTGAAGGCAAGAGAAAGCATTGTTTTCCTGCTTCACGTGCATGGATTGTCTTTGATGCTCTACGCGCTGAAGTTGTGAAGACAGCTGAAGCAAATTGATTGTAGGTTGATCATCTCCGCAATGAAAATGGTCTTTTGCATCTAAAAGACCCGATCCAAACCCACCCGAGATCGAGTAGTTGGAATTTTCGTTGTCACAGATTAGGATCGGGCCTTGATTTGCTTCTGCAGAATGGATTCCTGATGAAGGGAACTTGCTTGACCCTCCATTTTCCAGAGCGAGCGAGCTCAAGCCCATTAGGTTTTCAGACACTGGGCCCACGCCATATCGCGACTGACCGCCGTGCATGATCAGGGACTGATCCATGGGAATTCCAGACGTTTGGCTAGAAGAATTCTGAGAGTGAGATGACAGAAGAGAGAGAGCACGACGAGATTCTGAAACTCCCGGCAATCCTTGAACCGTTGATTCAGTGTCGAAAATGCCATAGTCTTCACTCCCCAAGGGGTCTGGAAACAAGGAACGTGAACCAGAATTTTGTCCTTCATGCTGAAATCGGCTAGCTTCGCCGAAAATGCCCACTGAGGCGGAATTACCTCTATTATCAAGGAATGGAGACAGCTGTTTCCCAAAGCCGTAAGAGGGGAAAGGCGATCTGGGATGCACCCCTGATAGTGTACCATAATCAGTTCCATGTTCCGCTTTAACACGGTTGCCCCAATCATTGGCTTTAAACTTCTCAGGATGCAGATGGCCGCCACTAGGAAGTATGTCCTGGCAAATAAAGGACGCAGTCGTGAACACATTCCCTTGAAACCTGTTTCCTGGAAACCATGCATAAAGATTGATTGTCATTATGAAGAATCAAGAGGCAGCCAAACTACCAAAATATTAGCAGAAATGAACCGGTGTTACTAAGCATGTCAACGACAGTCATTAATGCATTGCCTGAAAGACTTCTGTATTTCACTACCATATAAGGGTGCCCCGCAAGTTGATCTTGACAAGGGAATCAGATGAGTGCGTGATCAAAAGGATGGATTGCTCTTGTGAAATTTTGCTGGCTTCATAGGAGGCGTATCTAGAGGAATCTCTGGTGCCCACGGATAATGAGTCGTTGGTAGATATTTTACTCCTAAAAGTAAGTCCTAAATCTATTCTCCAATAGGAATAAATTAATCAATTTTTTGGATCAGTTTCTCACAATAGCAGAGTGGATAAGTTGTTCAATTGCAGCTATCAGCTATCAGTTTCACCACTTTCCGTTTACTGGACCTTCAGGCCACAGCTGAGCTTTGCAACGTAATCCATAAAAAAAAGCTATCAATGGCACTTTATACTCGGTGGAATTCAATGTTTCCTGATGAATTCCAAAGCAAACAAGTATAGGAGAAACCAATATTTATTGATGAATTCCGAAGCAAACAACATCAGCTCAGGTCAACATTAGTGGAATTCAGAATTGTATGAGTGTTCTCAGGATGACTCCAGTGCAGAAAATCTCCATGAGTAAGGAAAGGATAATACAATCAGATAAAGGATGATGTGAAGAGGATTTGTGAAGGCGAAAGATATGAACATGCAATACTTGTCACAGAGAGAGAGAGAGAGAGAGAGAGAGTTGAGACTCTCAAGTGAAGTTATGCTCATACCGCAATATGGGGGCAAGAGTTTTCCAGCCTTTGCAGGGTGAATGCCGTTTTGGGGCTTCCTCCGACGTTCATTGTGGCCCGCAAGACGTTTACGACAGCTGCGCTTACCATCATCAAATTCAGCCAGCAAATGGAACCTGGATAGTCAAAAGCTTGAACACATTAGAGTAGCGACAAAGTACAGAAGCAATTAGACAAGGGAAAGTCATAGAGATTTAGATCAAAGTGGAGATGCCCTATGGAATATTTCTTATAATTGCATTTTTGAATGATTTGGCTTAGTTTTACAGTAGAAATTATCTTCTGCAGAATCTCAGTGAAGAGAAAGCTAAAAAATAGTTTTTGTGAGAAACAAGGCCTCCAACTGCACAAATGAGTGGCATCTAACCAAATTATTAATTTGAATGTCAGATCTGTCTTTCATTCTTTTAGCTCAAATGCAAGCAATTGACGCTAAATGGTTTGATCAATCAAGAGAAATCAATTTCAAAGGCGAGAGAAGTCCATTTCATGCTCATGCTGCAAAAAGCAAACTGTTAAAGAGTTAAAAGGAGACAAGTACAGAGTTATGAATGCACTATTTGATTACTGACAAGAACTAGATCAGGCAAAGGTAAACACAAAAGACCGAAATACTAGCCAGATGTTTGAATGTACAGATGTGGTGCCATGAATGAAAAAGAATGCTAGTGATATAGAAAATCTAGCAAGAAAATAAGGATTGATGAATAAGACCGACCTACTACACTGCTGGCAAAACCTCTGTTCTTTGCCGTTCACTATGACTTTGGAAGTCTTTGAGTGAGCTTCACAGACTTTATGCCTCTTGTGGTAGTCTTTGGAGGAGCTAAGGTCCTTGTTACAGCCATAAACTTGGCAATATGCGTTCTGGAAATTTGCCCCGGCGGGTCGAGCTCTCTTCAGCGGCGTGGACGAGTCGGACGACGACAACACCGGGAGTCTGGATTTAGGGGTGTCCCTGTTATCGGAAAACCTCCCAAGTTTCAAATCAAAGAGCGACGAGTCCCTACTAGTGGAGTCCATCACAAAGCTTGAGAATTTTGAGGACTCCTCATCGGACAGGAAACTGATTGGAGAGGTCATGATTGAGTTGATGTCTCTTCCTCCTCCAGCTTTGTGGCACCAGACATCCCGGATTGGATCCCTTGGGACTTGCTTGGTCATGTCTTGAAATCCCAATTCACCAAAACCTGGACTGATGCTATGGTTTGCCTGTTGGGCAGAGACAAGCATGCCGTTATTATTGAACCCAGATGGGGTTCTCAATTCCCAACCCAAGAAAGCATTTTTGCTCCTTGCAAGAGCATCAGAGGATGACATTGTCCCATCTGACTGAACCCCCTTCCCCCCAGAATTGAAACTCCAGGATTCCATAAGAGAACCGGAGACAGTCAGAGAGAAAGAGAGAGAGAGAGAGAGAGAGGGATGGAGAGAGCGATAGAGATGGAGAGAGAACAGACTCGAGATTAGTTGAAATCAATGCACACTGACCCACATCAGACTACGCCAAGGAAGACTGTCCATGGCATGCACTAAATAGCCCCTCGAACTCCCTTTTGCCAAGTAACGAAACAGTCAAGTGACTACCCCGTGCACAGAAAGTGGCTCCAACAAAAGCGGACAAATTAACCAAAGAATACTTGAGCCTCAAGCAGAACTGGACTGGAAAAGACAAACACTACGCATCGAACTGAAATAAAAAGAGCATCCCATGTCAGAAAGATCGAGCACAGAAGCTCCCAAAAAGCTCGAAGCTGTATCTAATCAAGAAACAGACCCAAGAAAGTGTATCTGCCCAGTCCAAGAACGGTAGATTAATCCAGGAAAAAAAAAAGAAAAAAAAAAAAGGAAGAGAGGGGGTTGCTGCTGTTCAAGAAAACAGAACGAGAAAGGTAATTACAGGGACGGTGAGAGAGGGAAGGCTATCAAAAGCGGCAAGAAAGGGAGGGGCGTAGGGAGAGAGAAATCAGAGAAAAAAGATGAGAACTTTAGCACTGTGGAGCGAACAGTAGGACTGAGAACGACGGGGAGAGAGGAGCATAGGGTTGGGAGACTGAGGAGAGCATATCAGGGAAAAGATATTTGATGCCCCCAAGCTTCATGGGAAAATCAGTATGGTGGTTGCTATTTCTAGAGAGAGAGAGGAGAGAGAGACAGTAAACAAATCAAGATGATGGAAGTTAAACTTCCTTTTTGCCTTGTTTAGACAGAGTACGGAACTTGATCTCCTCTCCCACACTTGGTCAGATAATATGCAGAAACCCTTTTTTTTTTCCCCTGACCAAACCTTAACAGCGGTCCCTTTCCAATATCCTCACTAGAAGACAATCCTAAATGACAGTTACCCCAAATCCTGAACAGAAATTACTGGTTAAGACCATTGATTTGTTCGTTCTCCAATTTAAAGATTGATGTCGGACGTCCCACAACATATCACAGGAGAGACAAAAAACCCAGGCGTCTTGTAACGAGTCTTAAGAGTCTGAGGTTCAAATCACGGTCTTACTTCTTTTAACGCTTCAATGAAGTAATTAACTCAACCAAATTGGAAAAAAACACATTGAGTTCTCATTTTGGAGGCGAAGCTGGTGAACAACTTAAGTGAATGCGGTGTGGGGACAAAAATTGCCGTACATTCGCGTAAATAGGAAAATTGAATAGGTATTTGCCTTTTTTGAGGAATAGGTGGAAGCAAGCAGTGTGGTTTCGTGTTGGAATGAAGCAAAAAAGAAGGGCAACAGCATAAGCTATCCACTGCCGAGTTTTTAGATCCCTTGGGGCTGCAAAAAGAAGGCACTAGGGCGTGGTGTTAAATGATGATTTATGGGAAAAGGTCCATACTATTAGTAGAAAAATCCTTCTTGAAAACCATAAAGAAAGAATATTCCCCTCTCTTGGGAGCAAGAAAAACATACACAAGGCTCCATGCAATTAAGGGGGAGAGAGAGAGAGAGAGAGAGAGAGAGAGAGAGGAATTATAGGGTGAGAGTGATGCACAGGGTATCTCTATGCAGTGTCAATCTCAACTCCAACCTCTCAATTATGTTGGGATCAAGAAGACAGGTCCCACAGTTATCATTAACCTCACTTCTAACTCCACCTAACGGTCCCCCATCCCCTGTTGAAATTGAAACCTAACTCCAATTATTTGTGTGTGTCTACATCACAATTCACGACACATGTCAAGTGTTTCTTCCTAGTGGACACTATTGGTTCTACAAGTAAAAGGGTTTTTTCATGATATTTCAACCAAATTGATGGAAGTGGTTAAATATTATGATTTGGGTCCTCTAATATTTTATAAAGGATTATCGCTACAGTCCTTAATGGGGCATGACCCACGTAATCACACGCGGTCTCCATGATTATAATATTAACAAATTTGAATGGTTTATATTCATAATGTCGGGTTTAGATAACGTACATCAGCCGGACATTATTATTGATTGTTCCATGACTTGACAAGCTACTATATGAAGTTACATATTATGAAACACCGACACTTTTTAAACACTTTGACACGTGTTTGACACTCTCCAGCACACTTGTTGGAAAAATCCGACATTTGATCAACTCTCTTGATACTCTTCGACACTCAAGTTTAGAATTTTGATATGTGAATTGAAATTCGACAAACATTGATCAATATTAAAAATTTTCAATAAATAAGAGGTTAAAATATAAATATGTAAAAATAATAATAAAAATAATAATAAAAAATAAGAAAAATCAAGTTTTCTTATATATTCCGACTTTCATTTCCTACAATACACAAGTCATCCCCCAAGTTTGTTTTTTTCTCTTATCTTTCGATACGTTCTGATATGTGGGTCCACAATGTGGATTGTTTATTTTTCTTCCTCGAATGGATATATGAATGATATTAACACATGGTGGATTAATGTTTTTAGTGTAAATTTATTTTAGGCTTTATTTATTTATTTGTGAATGTAAATCAAATCAATTTGATTAAAATAATCATAAAAATAATAATGTATCATGTATATATAAGAATATATATTTAATATACAACATGTCTCAATGTGTCGAAATTCTCTATTTTTGAAGAAATGATGTGTCGACGTGTCGTGTCGTGTCGCGTGTTGTGTCGAGGGTTTAGACATTTCTGCAAGGAGGCCAACTCCATCTACCGAGGGCTTAGACAGAGACTAAGCCAAATCATGCAATGATTCTTGGTGCCTGCCTGTTCTGCAGGTCTAATAAAGCTCTTGCCAAATTAGCAGGAGAATGAACACATCAACCATGGATCACCCAAGGCAGACAAGTCAAAAGAAAAAATTGCCCAACACAAGATCTTTGACAAAATATTTAATCAGTGCATGCGTGGGGATCACATTTTTTTATTTGGCTGAGAGAGAGAGAGAGAAGGAGAGGGAAAGAGACTGCAGAAATGATTATCTCCACTCAATTCATAATGAGAGTGTGAACATGTATCCACTTTATTTTAGAAAACGTGGGATGGGTGGACAGGGTTCAATTGGAGAAAAAAGAGCACATATCCTTAAAGCAAGTCAAGGATTGGAATCTTCTTTTTATATGATTTTATGCTCCTTTTTTAAGTTTCGATCCCTCTCATCCCATTTTCCTCACCAAGTGAGTATATATATATTTAAATTTACTATTTGAAATGGCGAGGAAAATGCAACTTGAAAGTCACAAAAGAACCCAAAAAGGGAGTAATAGAAAAAAGGAATGTCTTACAAAAGTAATACTTAAACAAAAACGATTGTATTTTCTTTTTATAGGAAATTTTCCTTTTCTCGATGATTGAATGGAAGTTTTATTTGAAAATTTTAGAATATATACCTAGGATCATGTTTTTGTCTGACCATATTTTAGAACGGTAAATTATACCAGATACTGCTCATATGCAAACTTAATCAATCCAAATGTAGGTGATATCATGATTAACCCGTCAATTTGAGACATGGCGAGATGAAGCTTCTCTAATTAGGAATTGCAAAAAAGTACATCGCTCGTAATTTTGACTCACAAATAAGACCTTAGCTCAATTTCTCTTTTGTCTAATCTGTTAGGTGTTTGCAACCTCATGTTAACACAGAGATGAGAGTGATGGTTGGAGAGGACGCTGAGGTTTGACCTTGCTATAGGTGGTGACCGACCGGAGCTTCGAGGATGGCGATGGACGTGATGGCATGGTCCAAACGAGGCGATGGGAGTGTGGTGTTGATGGCTTAAGGATTGGTTGGAGAGAGAAAAGAAGAGGAAGAAAATAGTTTTGTCTTTTTTTCTTCTTTCCCCTTCATATATGGTGTCTCCCGGATTTCAAACTTTCGTGTGGGCCACATTTAAGTATAATTTAATTCTTGATTTCTTATTAAATCCATTGTCAGTGCAAGAAATGATATATAGAGTTTGATAATAAGCCTATTTTCCAAATTATAACTATCCATATCGATAGTAATGGAAGTGTGTTGTTTAACAAATGGAATACATGGACCACACAATATACAAAAACCTAACCCAATAAAAATTTGAGAAAAGTCATGAAATATTCAAAATTATACTCACCATGAATTTTTTTTTGTGATATTAAAAGCCTCAAACTATGCTCATGTGACTAATTACCCTACACTTTTTCTTGTGACATCAAAAATCCAAAGCGTGTACTTATGTGACATATTTATCTTTCGTTAAGTTCTTTTAGATGATTTTTTAGCTAAAATAACATTGTTTTTATTTGACTTAAGCAACGTGAGTGCCATGTCAAGATCATTTGGTGTTTGGTGTCTTTGTATGTAGATTTTTAACGGTTTTCATAGACATAACTTTGACGCAAGATGAATGTATCATGCAAATACACGTTTAAGATTTTTGATGTCATAGAAAAAAGTTTATATAAATGTGTCACAGAAGGTATAATTTAGGACTGTTTGGTGGCTTTTGCACATTAAAAAATTGATTGGGTAGAGGAAGAAAATATGGCCAAATCATGGGAATAGAGACTTTGAATGGTCAAATTAAGTCAAGGGAACAGATTAAGTTGGAATTTGATGCTGCACTTTTGCTTTTTCCATGCAATTGCAATCATTACAACCCAAGAGATTCGACATATAAAATAAAAAGTTGACCTTGTGAACAAATGCAATCCATGTACATAATATCTGCTTTGGCTAAAGGGAAGTACATAAATCTTGATTAAAGACAACCATCTGCTCCCACTTTGAAGATTACGTGCTGCACGCCTGCCTGAGATCCAGCTCTCAACTAAATTTTGGTGAGGTAATCAAGATGATTAACATGCGATCTTGTCATCTCTTCCCAGTAAAGTCTTCATTTAGATGTTCTGTACGGTTAAAGGTTCCCATAACTAGAAAAAAAAGGAACCAAAATTAAAATAAAATTGGGGAATCTGAATATATTGATTTAAAAGCTGTTATGCTTCTTATTGGATTATAGTGCAAGTATCACATTCATTCCAGTGAGGACTAGCCAAGAATACAATCACAAACAATAATTCAGAAAATAAGTTCTAATCGTAATGAGATATTAAAATTAAAATTAAATAGAATGGAAAAATCATGAACATGTCCATGCCAAAGGAAACAAACGTTTGACTCTCCTCACTAACTTAGTACTCAATTGAGATAGTGAAACAAGGAAACGGAAAAAAAGAAAAAAACATGGATGAGTGGAGCTTTGTTAAAGTAAATGACACTTTATTAAAATAAAGTGAGAAAATTCAGGTGTGGCATCTATTTTTTTTGGAATTGGACTTTACAACCGCATGCTCTATTTGTACCCGCATGCTCTATTGATGTCGTGACTTTTAGAATAAACAAAGAGATACCAAACAAAATATAGTACATATAAATTTAATTATATGCATTGCATGGGGATCGTGGCTGAGGAAGAGTAAAATAGAGAACGAGCCATGTTTTCCTACGAACTTGGTTGGAGCAAACTCGATTTAATCATATTTTTGGTTAGTGACTTACAAGTTACACAACCTGTATTTAATTTCGATTGAGTTTACATGTGAAGGATGTCCATAACTTGTAACCAATCAATTAGAAGTATAGTTGAAAAGAGTTTCCTTTGGGTTAGGATTGGAGGAGAACATTGTCCAATAGAGATAATTATATATTGAAGTGAGAACCGACTTTTATTTGACTTTCTATTATCTCTAAAATTACCCATTCATCAAAAATTAAAACTACCTATTACTTTCATTTTTATAAAGTAGTGTTGTGAGATTTAGTGGGATCTATTTTAAAAATTTAAATTGTGAAATGAAGACATATATTATTCTATTACTTCATGAAGGCATGGTTTAATATTAAATTATTTTAATACTCTTCCTCACACTTACTCTGTTCTTTTTACCTATTACTAAGCGCCAAAATTTAATTGGGGAGACAAATGGGGTCCGGAAGTATTTGAACTTAAGACCTTTAACTCTAATATAATGTGAGATTTGGTGGAACTGCTGCCAACAATTCTAAAAGTTTAAACTATTAAATGAAGGTATGTTTTAATATTTAATTATTTTATATTCTATTTAGCACGTGTGATACTGGAGGGATGCAAGATTGAGAAGGAAATCCAAATGTGAAACGAGATATGCTTACCGCATGAAAAATTCACCCTAGTATACATGTCATCTGACTCAACACTTACCGCATGAAAAATTCACCCTAGTATACATGTCATCTGACTCAACACTCAATGAAATTCACCAGAAAGATACAAGGTTACAAACAAACCAAGAGTTCAATGATTGAATTCGTTAATCAAAACAGTCTTGCCCTCGAGGAAGCCTTAAAAGAGTTTGAATAGATTCGACCTGGAACAACACTTCAAGCATAGCAAAATTTCAAGACTTCTAACCTTCAATTTTCCAAGATAAAGACTAGAAATTAGCCAAGATGTAAATTAGAACATTGACTCTCGACTCAAATGACTTTAGAAACAGAAAACAATGCATCGGCTCAACAAACACATAGAAATACCAAAAGACTCATTATGGAATAAAAAATTAAGCAGCATATATTAATTTGACCATAACTTTTTCTAGAAGGCTTTAAGTTGCACGACGCATGTCACGATTAAAGCTAGACACGTAGGGCTTTCCAACCATACAAATGGGACCTGATTGGAGTACAAAAATCTTCGTAAAAAAGGAGAAGAATTAGATCCTCGCAAAATGCCAGCGGAACTGGACTCAGCCTCAAAGCGATTTTGCATTGATTGTTCGATAAGGTTCAATCTTCCTGAGATGAACCTTTATAAGGGTGTGCACGATCGTTGGTCGATTACTTTAAGAATAGTGGAATTAAAGGTTAAAGCGGAGGGTATAAACTTTGCATGATGAAACCGGTTAAAGAGAAACTACGACGAAAGGCCAACGTTCCTTTTCTTTGGTGATAAAGAATGAGCTATAGATTGGCCACTATTTTACCGCTCAATAAAGAACATAATACAGGCAAAACACATTTAGAAAGTAAGTAGGGAACTATTATGAGTCCACATGGCAAAAAAAGTATAAAAAAGAAAGGGAAAAAGTAACAAAAAAAAAAACTCTCAAATTATGCTCATTTTGACACATTTACACTATTTTTTTTTTTTTTGTGTTACAAAAAATCCCAAACCTATTTACCTTCTGTCAATGAGCACTATTGAAAAATTTGCCTACATGAACGGCAAAAGGCAAATGGTGTTGAAATGGTGCCTACGTGACTTAAGTAAAATAAGATTGATGTCGTTTTACCTAGAAAATCATCTAATGGAATATTGGCGGAAAATAAATATGTCACAAGAGTACAAGTTTTGGGATTTTGATGTGATAGGAAAAAAAATTAGAATAGATATGTCAAAACAAGTATATTTTTGGATTTTGGCGTCACAAAAAAAAATTCCAAATTAGATGTACCATAATAGACATAATTTGGGTTTTTTTTTAATGGTTTTTTTCCAAAAAATGAAAAGGAAAGAGAAGAAAAGGTATGGATGGTATCATAGGGTATTGACTTGACGGCGTTGCGTTCGCTCTGATAATCATTAGATGTTAGGTTAAAACGAGCTCATGCCCAAGCCCAAAATAGGCCACAACTCGGGCACAGCCTTGTTTGAAACAGGCCGGTGCTCGGGTCGACATGCACCATTACCGACCTTTAAGTTCAACTCCTTTCACAAAATCTTTTCAATATCATTCAGTATTTAGAGTGTCGCGAGAGTGATACACTACGCATAATTTTCTACGACTCATGCACCAATCGAGTGAATCGTGATTTCTCCTAAACAATGGAATCATAATACTTCTCAATGGATGGGAGGGAGCAATTGAAAGCTCCACCACAACAATCTTTTCTTGGTCGATAGATCGACACCAAATCATGCTCAGCCACCCTCCCAAGTAGAAAGCTGTCTTCTAGCCAACTACCCATGGGGTCGTAGCTTGGTCCCCCTACAACATCGCACCTTTCATTCATTCAAGCGAACCGCCCTTCTTTCTCCACGGTTCTATCTCTTCTCAAAAATAGAAGGAAAAAGGTGAAATTATACCTTCATATAGGGAGTTATTTCAGTTCACACCCCACAATTTAGGTATCTCCCAGATTACTATGTTAATTAATGCCAATGATCTTAAATATGATTAACAACTTTTTTTTTTTTTTTTTTTAACCGAGGACTCCACCACGGGTTCCTTGTGCTCGGATGGCACCGAAGGGCTGGGCTCCTATACCTTGGGGGAGACTAACATAGGACCTGACCACCATGGCCCCCTACTTAAGATTAGGGGTGAGCAGCGGTCTAGGGTCGACCTTGGACCGACCCTGGACCGGTCAAACCCTGCCGATCCTGGTCCGGTTCCCAAGGGGACTGGGTCGGTCCTTGGTCCTGGGAATTCCAGGACCAACACTGTGTGGGTTGGTTCTCGGTCCTAAGAGTTTTGGGTCGGTCCAACCCTGGACCCACCCTGTATATTATATTATTTATAATTCTTTTATATATTCAAACCTAAGTAAAATGTCTACATTATATTATATTATATTGAGATGTTCTATCAATAGTACTAATAGTAATTTCAATTTAAAACTTTTGTTGAGTATTAATTATGTGTCGTTTGTTTTGTTTTCAAGTGTTTAGAAGTTCAAGTGAATTAACAATATATGAAGTTATATATTCATGGTTTATATTAAGTATTTTGAACTTTTTATGGTTTAATTGTATTTCACTAATGAATTTCAGCTGCACTTTACTTTTCAATTTGTGTCAAATGGTAGAAGTTTTTGAAGAGTAGAGTAGTACTGCAATTGCTACGGTGATTTGCTAGTCAAGTGGTATGAAGCTCATTTTTTGGTTGAGTGGACTCTACATGATCAAATGCAGGAAAACGCTTTTGCATATGGTGTTATGAATATTAAAGATAGATGATCACAAGAACTTTCCATCTTGTCCCATATCTCAATGAGCGGTTAGCAAGTACGGAATTTCTATTATTATATTATCTTAAATTTGCTAAATATGTATTGATATTTATAATTTAGTTGTACAATGCTGCATTGTCCATGGATGTGTAATTTAAATTTGTAGGTTTGCTTTTTTAGGGAGTATAAAAAATAAGACGAAAAAAATTATCGATCGGTCCCGGGTTGACCCTGGAACCAGACCGAACCCATTGGGTCGGTCCGGTCCTTGGTCCCAGGTTCAATAGGGTCGGTCCTCGGTCCTAAAAATTGAGGACCGACACTGTACGGGTGGGTCCTAGGGTTAGTGGGTGGCTCGAATCAACCCGGACCATGCTCACCCCTACTTAAGATGTGTTGGCAGCTGCGGAGTTTCGACTCTGGATCTCTGCAATGAAGTGCCCAAAGCCAAATCAACTCAACTGTCCACCGGTGGATTATAATTAACAACTATTCATTAGATGAGACATATGAAAAAAATATCGTGCATTATAATTTAGTCTAGGATATGCAGACGGTCTAAATACTGTTGTCAATTCAAATTGGTTACATTTTCTCAAGTTATAATGAATTTCTAATTAGATATTTAGATAGCAAACTTCTAATTAACTACGGTAGTTCATCCGTAGTGACCTCATGAATTGGTTCTACGAGCATCATAAGAGGGCAGCTTATTACATTACATCAAAAACAAAGTCACTAAATCATGTCTTGCCACCTGTGTAGCATAGAAATTGTGGATGAACTTTGGTAGCTTCCCTCCTACATCATAGCTCTGAATCACACGCATGCTCAACATTACCCCATATTTCAATGGGGTTTGGGGTTGGGGTTGGTCCACCCAATCTGATGAACACTCAAATGACTCAATTTAGGTTATTTTCTAACCTAAGTTGAAAATCAATTTTCTCAATCTCAGCGTCAAGAGTATAAAAAATGGGTCAACGCTATCTGTCTTCACCGCTGCAACCTATTTCCCGATTTCAATTATTTTGGCTCAGAGGAAGTGGTTGACTGCTGAGAAATTGTACTGCTGGATTGTGTGGTAGAAAAGAGATCCAAGAGTTTTGGATCAGTTCAAAAGACTGGTCAACAGGTCACGCTAGGGTATATTTATACTTGGATCATTTTAACGAGCATATTACAGGCACTTGATAAAAGGAAAAAAATTAGAATTTTTTTTGTTAACGGGTGTTTTCGGATATTTATGAGTAATATATTAAGGAAATCTCTTTTTTCAATGCATCAACTATTCTTGCAAGGCGTGTAGTTGGTGTTTTCAATATTGAGATTTCCCTTATGGAGCATGTTTAACAAGTATTTGGGACGTGTGCATTCATTCTTTGATTATAATGCATTGAGTATAAATAATAAAAAAGATATTAGCGTATTAGAAGATATAAAATCTTTTAAATTTGTTGGTATTTACCAAGTGTTTCCAGGAGACTAGTCCACAACTGTAATTATTGCATCAGATTCAGTAAAGCAGATGGGGGTTGCAATTAAGGAAACTTGTCTCTCGTTTGCGTGTTGGGTCCCTTCGTCACAACGAAATGCCAGAGCAATAAGTAATCTGTAGTATGGCAAGATCGAAGCCCCAGTGCTCTTAAATATGGTTGGACAACTCAACCCCCACCTGGTTTTAGCAGAAAATTATGAGATAAGGCACGGATGACGGTGCCATTTAAGTTCTCTATTGCGAGAATTATGAGAAGTGTACTCGCGGTCACAGGAAATTAATGTTCTGTGCGCCGTTGTTAGAGATGTACATTAATTTCCACGAGTAGCATTTAGAACATGACATGTGTATTCTTAAAATATCGTTTGTATCCAACAAGATTTCTTAGAATTCGTTACGTGCCAATGTGCTAGTAGGGTATGCTAAAGGTATATACTTAAAAAGCAATTGCTCCTTGGGTTGGCAGTTATAAAGGTGAACTGCTCTATAAGGAATAATTGATCTTAGAGGTGTAGTGCGTCCAAGAAGCAATAGATGGTACACTCCAATGGAAATTGATATTAGAAAGGGAATGATCACTAAGTTCGAGGTATGTATTGGGCAATGGAGAGGGAAAAGGTGAAGTGACGCTTGTTTGGTTAGGAGCACGGGAAGAAAAGAGATGAAGTGGCACTGAAAAACTAGCCAATGCGTATGAGGAAGGTATGAATGTGAGGTGATGGTGGGTGCGTTGAGTTCTGAACTATTGGCAAAAGAAAGAAACCCCCAAGTTGCAGTAACTCTTGCTTTTGTAACTGGAAATCCCCCATGTGGGGTTTGATGGGTGAAGAGGGAGCAAAAGATGTGGATGCCACCTGCAATTGAAGCTGTGAGAGAGAGAGAGAGAGAGAGAAGAGAGAGATTGACACAAACAACCACCCACTACTGCAAGAAAGGGCCCAATGGCAGATCCACTGTCACTACCCTTCCTCTCAATCAATCGAAGCTAAAATTTAAAAAAGCGAGAGAGAGAGAGAGAGAGAGAGAGAGAGAGAGAGAGAAAAGTGATTCCTCAAGAAAACCCCAGCTCATTTGTCCCTCTCAAGAAAGAGATGTGATGGGGCACATGAGGGCGTTGATGGGGAGGAGGCAATGAGCCCACGTTGAAGAAGACCCCACCCCATTTAAGTCCCTAGGCCAAATGGGTGATGGTTGCAATTTTGGCCCTTTGTTGTCTAGCAAGGATTTGAGCATGCTTGAGTATTATTATCTTTAACTTGGTGAGTAAAGTGAATGATATGCATGAATTATATGGAGTCCATGTGCTTTTGAGATGCAACATAGGCCAAAGAGTACTCAGAAAGAGGATCTAAGTTGACCTTCTTTTATAGTCCTTTCGGTGGTATTTTTAGAGTGAAATTATCTCATCCACTGTTGCTCCAAAAAAGAAATTGTCACATGTGATAGATTTGTCCTTGAGCATACTCAAACACTAGCCATTTCACATGTCGGTTTCACCACAAACGTGTCGGTGCACTGGGCTGATGTGGAGAATTGTGTTCTTAAAATTGTTTGGGGAGTTGGATTAGTTGAGACATGCGAAAGTTGGCTCACACATCATTTAACCATCGAAAAGAAACACATTCAATTCAATATATGCACGAGTATTCCAATGGGGTACAATACAATGGCTAATGTCATGGGAAATCTCAAATGATTGCCTCGAAATATGGCTTGACAAAATGTAGCATATAATGTCCGAAGCAGGGCTAGTAGAGCTCATGTAGCAGGCTAGTTGTCCAAATTATCCCACAGCTGTCACATGCAGTGAAGCATTGAATTCGTGGAGAGATGGGGAGGGGGGTTGAAGCTGTGTGGGGAGGGACCCCATTGGGAAAACAATGTCTTTTTTGTTTGCTTTCGCTGCAAGAACTTTCCATCGAAGCAGTAAAAATTGACTTGGGAAGGTCTCCCTCCGATCGCACACACCTAGGAAGAATACAAGTGACACCCAGGTTTGGGTACTTTCTGACTCAGACACATGTAAAGCGCCAAAAGGCAACATCACATCAAAGGGTTTCTGCTCATTTCCATGCACGCCTCTCGCATTTATCAGGCCTCAGCTCTAACTAATGTCCAAAAACCTTAATCGATTCATTTCTTTTTTCGGTTTCGGTTTGAATGTTTGGAGATAACGGTCGCGTTGTTCGACTCTAGGACGGTATCGTCTTCGGAAATCGCCGGTTCGATTTCGAGCTTTTGAGTCTCTGAGCTGAGCTGATTGGAGCTGCACCAACACATGCCGGATTCACGAGACTCTCTTTCCCGGCTTTCCGGCATGCGTCGAGCATTGAGTCGCGAAGCAGATCCTGCATCGTGTTTCAAACAACTCGAGCGTCTCGGTGAAGTTATTTATTGTGAGCCAAACCTATGGAATCCGATCAAGGCTTGGTCTGCTCCGAAAGTTCCTACGCAACGTTTTTTTTTTGTTTTTTTTTTTTTTTTTTTTTTTTGGGTTTGGAATGAAGTTGGGTCAGCTCATGGGCCATGTCCAGCCCTCCCATTTGAGCAGCTTGGGCCCGAATCAAAAGCCCAACACCGAGGCGTGAACTAATCTCAAAACTTAACCTATATTTATGCCCTCGTTTTTTTGGCTTTCTATTATTTAATTTAGGGGTATTAAGAGAAGGCCGAATAAGCGAGGAAAATTACACCTTCAAAGTATGACCTTTTTAAATCGTGGGCGGTGTTAAATATGTGCTTAATTGTATTTATGCCTTTATTTCTCCACTTTCGATTGTTTTATGCAGTCATATTAAGGGAAGGTTAAACAAGTTAGAAAAATGATATGCTTGACTTATATATATATATAAACATACATATAATTTTTTTAATAAGTTTGAAAGGTTTTATTCTATTCTTTTTTTTTTTTTATCTTTATTGCCAAAGCTTAATTTAGGTAACTACCATCAACACATTAATGAAAAGAGAAATTACACAAATGGTCCTTGAACTTTGGCCTAATGTGTAATGTGGTCCCTAAATTTTTAATTTATTCAATATGATCTTTAGACTTTTGGCACATGTCCAATTTAGTGCCAAAATTATATGAAAATTATAGTTGAGAGAATAAATTAAACATGTAATTAAAATTTTAGAGACTAATTGTACATTGAATTACGGTTCATGGATTATATTGAACAAATTAAAAGTTCATAGACCACATCACAAATTGGATCAAAGATTAGAGATCATTTGTATGATAATCCGTTAACTGAAATAAAAAGCTACAAAAAAAAGACGCGGTAGAATAGCCAAAAAAGACAAGAAGTAGTTGTAAATAAGAAAGAGAAGAACTTGAGATCGATGCACTTGAACGACCCATTTCGATGATTCAACTCACGAACGCAAGCAAAGTTGGTTTCTTGACAGCAGACCTGTCGACCCCTCTCCGTCCTTTTCGGTTTAAATTTCCATTTAGGTTAACACGGTCGTGTTCTCTGTTGTCCGACGTTCTTTCCCTTTTCTTTTTTGTTGCTCTGTCATTGATGTTAGCATTGTTTGAGAATCTGTCTGATCGTGCGGATGCGCCTCGCACTTGCAGTGAAGTACGATCTGAATTTGCTCGACCATTTTCCTCTTGTTCTTGGGTGGTCCGAATATGTTCCGGGCCGCTAAATCTGTATCTTTTTCTGTCTCGCTTGTGTGATTGATGACCATTTTCCTCTTGTTCTTGGGTGGTCCGAATATGTTCCGGGCCGCTAAATCTGTATCTTTTTCTGTCTCGCTTGTGTGATTGATGATTGAATGCGTATTTTGCTGTTTCTTTTTTCCTTGCTCCGTTGCAGTTATCTCGGGGAATTCATCTTTGCTTCTTGGGAGTTCCGATTTCTTTCCTCTCCTAAAGAATCGCATCTTGTCCTTGTTATTGATCGGGCACAGTCTAGAAAATGAGAGCAAAATTTCCTCATTCCGTTGCATTGGAGTGAAGAATGTGATAGTATCAATGTCTTTTGTGATGCCAAATCCCACGGTTTAAACTCACAATTAGTTCATGATCCCTGGTTAATAGTTCAAATCAAGTAGAAATGGAGGCTAAGGGAAGTGCAAGCTGTTGTAGATGGAGGAGGGGAACCTTATGAATCTCCAAGTTCCGTTTAGAAAGTGCGATTAGCACTGAAGGATGATTTTAAACTTCATCGCAATAAGAAATGCAAGTTCGATTGTATAATTCTTTTGTTTCATTATTGCTTACTCACAAGACTTTGCTTTATTGTTTCAGTCACCAATACATAGTGCACACACTTGCACACGCCTCTCGCATGCGCTGATCACTAAGTTGAAAGGGCTAGTACGAACACCTAGAGGGGCGTGAATAGGTGTTGAAATTTTTGCAAGAACGTTTGTAAAATACTTTTATGTTGAAACGGAGTTTGAAAACCAACGAACTTGAGTGAGTCTTGAATCTCTAACGAATAAACAAAATTACGAATAAGTAAAGGAGTTCAAGGAAGAAAATAAAAACACAAGGTTTATAGTAGTTCGGCTTAAATTAAGCTTACATCTACTCTCCCGAGCTGATAGCCTACTAGCTAGATTCCACTAAGCAATCAATAAGAGATTACAACTTTGAGTGCAAATACTTAGTAGTAGATCACACTATCTCACTAAGTCACTCATTTGGTATTTCTCTCATGATCACAAACGTTTAAACTCACCAAACACAAGTGTATGATCAAAGGTCGCTCAGACTTTAAAATTATAAATTATACGCTTCGTCTCTTACTTGCTCATTAGTCCTTGATCTCCTTAAATACTCATCCACTTCCAAATTAGCCGTTGGACAATATCTAGAGGTTCGTCTTCCAATTTACCAATTGGACAGATCTATATCTAGAAGATTTGGTAGCTGTTGAGTGATAAAAATAAAATCTCAAATTGA
Organism: Eucalyptus brandiana; assembly: GCA_014182725.1. NCBI lineage: Eukaryota > Viridiplantae > Streptophyta > Magnoliopsida > Myrtales > Myrtaceae > Eucalyptus > Eucalyptus brandiana. Next base: position 31,074,857 of record CM024677.1, read on the forward strand.
TTCTGATCACCTATACAAACAGAATATTGATTTCCATAAGTAGAGCTTCTTCGTATAGAAAGTTCTTATCTTCAATATCCAATTGTCAATCAATTAGATTGAGTCAATCAAATTTATCTTGATATGGAATCCAAACCAGATCACTAGCCGTTATATGTTTAGGGCTTGTGTTACGTTCTGTCAAGTTGTTTCGTTCTTAATTTGCTTCGTTCTGAATCTGCTACGTTCTGAACTTGTGTCTTGTTCTGGATGTAAAGTCTGAGAGTTTTCAGACTGAAAGAGTCCGAGTGTCTTCAGACTGAAGTAGAGTCTACAATCTGAACATCAGTCTAAACTGAAGTAGACTTTACAATCTAGACGTCAGTCTGAACATATTATGCTTATGAAAATATTTAGTCTTAAGATTTGGACATAGTCTGAATAAGTTTAATTCCAGCATAGAGTCTGTCTTTTAGTTCAGCTTCAGCATAGCGTCTGTCTTCTGGTTCAGTTTCAGCATAGAGTTTGTCTTACGGTTCTTTCAAGTATAGACTTTGACAATATCCTTTACATGTTTTATTATCTGCATAGTCTATTACTCAACTTTTAAACACGTTAGTAGCCTTTAATTTATTTTTGTCATCTTTAAAACATCATAAGAGATTTCCCTAACATCAGTTCACTCCCTCTTACCCTTAGTCAATTGTTTTAGACTTGCTCAGAATGGCAGCCTAAATCCTAATGTTGGTGCCTACGGTAGTCTCAACCTGCCCGAGAGTTCTAGGCATTTGCAGCCACAAGCTGGTCAGCTTGATATGGTGGTTAACTAGGTAGAAATCCGAGGGAAGCTAATTAGGTATTTGAGAGAATACTAGATAGATGTATGTTATGATAGTCCTAGAGATATTCGTAGAGAGAGAAGTGTCGATTGTAAAATAACAAGTCAACGTCACTATCCAAGGTTCTGGGGAGTGTTAATATCACTTAAGGTTATTTATATAATTTGCTCTTATCAATCAATCGGTTTATCTTTTTTGGAAACATTGATATGATTGAGATCATCCTTCTAATTTGTTTTATTATGTGGATGTCCTGAAATAATCAGTTATTGATAAGTTAAAAGCTTTAACATATCTGGTAATGATGCAGAGTGGTCAATTATAAATTACATCTCTTGTGAACTTTCATTATCTGGTGCACTATAGAAAGTTGGTGCGAAAGAGTTCTAATATGTGGAGCTTGAGTATGTGTGATGCATTTTACCCCCTGCTTTATACATAGAAATCCAATGATGACACCACGACAAAGAAACAAAAGAAAATCCCACCTGTAAAACCGGTCCTTTTGCAATCGATGAAAATTAAAACATGGATTCTTTTAAGAATACTTGTAGGGTCATTTATAACCCCTTTGTTCTGCTTCGGTTTTAAGCTTGGGGTAGTTATATGTGGGTAACTTGCGGGAACATAGCTAACAAGAAATTGAAATATTTGGGCCTAAAATGGTTATTTTGACACATCTACGGCTAAATTTTTTACCGATACATGGAGCTTTACTGATGTCGTTTTTGAGACGTCTATTCCTCTAAATATAGGTGTTAGGTTCGGTATGAGATTCTGAAACGATATATTTAAAAGGGAAAATGACACTAATAATCCTTTAACTTTGGTTCAAAGTGTAATGCCATTTAATTTATTAAATATGGTCATTGAACTTTAATTTAATGTGTAATGTCATCCATAAATAAAAAATTAAAAATTTAGGAATGATAGTGTGCATTGAGCCAAATCTCAAGGACCACATTATACAAATTGAAAATTCATGGACCACATTACATAATGGATCAAAGTTCATGAACCTTTACGCTCTTATTCCTATCTAAATTTAGGTTTACAATTTGACTGCCCCACCTTTGGCTTCCGACACCCCTTCATAATAATCTGTTAAAGTGGTGGGTAATGTTAAAGACGTGCTTAACTATATTTATGCCCTTATTCATTGACTTTCTATCGTTTAATGCAGGAATATGAAGGTACATAAGACCTTTCGAAATTCTAGAAAGAATAGGGAGTTTGGCTTATCAGTTGGCACTTTTGCCCAGACTTGTTCAAGTACATGATGTATTTCATATCTCAATGTTAAGAAAATACGAACCTGTCCGGGACACATGCTAAACTTGAAGAGATCGAAGTGGATGATAGAGTGCCATATTCTGAGGAGCCAATGTGGATTGTGGATAAGAAAGAGCAAGTGCTGCGGAATAAGGTCATTCCCTTTGTTAAGGTTATTTGGCAACATCATGGAACGGAATGAGTAGCTTGAGAAAGGCTTTAGTACCCGCATTTATTTAAGGAACTGGGTACGTGTTTAAATTTTGAGGATGAAATTTCTTTTAGATAGGAAGAGTTGTGACATCCTTAATTCGGACTTCTATCTTGGGCACGAAGAATGGACTAAGGATTGGTGTGCTGATAGTGGGACTAGACCATGAATCAATCTAAGAATCGCTCATGAGTCAACTAGTTGATTGGGAAAGACGATTAAGGATGGAGAATACGCTCAACCAGGGCACTCTACCATGGAAAGATAGCTTGACCATAAAGAGGTTGGGTTCGTGTCACGGGCTTGTTGTGCTTGCGAGGAGATGTTATTGCTTATTTATACAATTTGATCATATATTAATTTCTACGCTTGAAAGCATGTCTTGAGTTTTGGAAAGAGGTCCCGTTGGTCTTGAACATGCATGGAATGCATGACAAACCCGGTCTCTCTTGGTTCGACATTATTTAGGCTTAGTGTTTTTGAATCAAATTTGGCCTAGGTCGATGCTCAAACGTATCAAACCAAGCCATAATTCTTGCCCCGTGATCAGCATATTTTAATAATACGGTTCTGATAAGTCATGATGCTCACTTTGCATCATACACCTTTGAGGCTTCTTGCATCGGCTTAAGCTAAAGATAAGAATCGATTTGTGTGCTTGCTTGTATGTATGATCACATGAGGAACTAAGCCATTACAGATGGAGTTTGAAATGATGCCCGATGGATTTAGGATGCCGTTCACAAATGGAATTCGAGATGAAGCCCGATGGATTTCGCATGTCGTTCACGATAGATTTTGGGACGATGCGATGCCTAATGGAGTGGGACGATACTTAGTCAATTCCAGAAGAACCAATGGATTTGGGTTATGTGACGTAATAATTGGAAGCTGTGTGATGTATTATTGATGCCCTCTTGCATAAATTATGGAATATCATGTGGCTCTTAATCATGTTTGCATTTTAGGCACTTGAGAGTCACGTGCATATTTTAGATGCTATTATTTGGCACGTGTATATTTTATATACTATTGTTTGGGCCTTGAGATTCATGTGCATATTTTATATACTATTATGTAGGCATTGAGACTCATGTGTATATTTTATATGCTATTATTTAGGTCTTGAGAGTCACGTACATATTTTAGATGCTATTATTTGGCACATGTATATTTTATATGCTATCATTTGATCTTGGTCATGCTTGTTTTATAAGTAGTCAAAGATTCTCACATGTTTTAACCAAGGTGAAGTAAATGTTTTGACTATTGATTTGCCATCAACATTTTTAGTGTCAAGAATTGCATGTTTCGAATACGAAGCATACTCCTAAGCGAGGATTAAGAGATTTATTTTGTAATATGAGAGATTTTTGAAAAAGTCAAAAAAAAAGGTGGTGGGCCCACTTTAAATAAAGAAATAAAAAGAAAACAAAAAGGATAAGAAATAAAAAGAAAACAAAAAGCAGAAGAAAAGAGGAAAGAAGAAGAAAGAAAGAAGAAGAAGAAGAAGAAGAAGAAAGAAGAGAGAGGGCTTTGTGTGTTCACGCCGTAGGCAGCTCACTAAGCTTATTTACAACGCCCGATAAGTGATCGTACCTTTCGTTTTTCCAATCGGAGTAGTTTCGGAATTAGGGTTTGAAATTCGGAATTTGGGAAAATCGAGTGGCGAAGTCCGATTTTGGAGTCGTTGTGTGACATCCCGATTTTCCAATTCTATTTTCAATAAATTGAGACGGGCATTTCGTTGGCACTCATATAGTTCTTTCCCTTGAGTCGGCCACTCATGTGAAAACTAATCTATCGGGTGAAGTCGTTAAGAGTTTCTAATGCATCAGACTCGAGAATTTGACCAGGAAGCGACCTTTCGACCGAGCTAATCTGCAAGGGTCATTACGGCACGATTAAAATCGATTAGAGATCGGAGATAGGTCGACTCGACAGAGGCATGTGATCAGGTGTAGGTGATTCCACTAGATCGCACAATTCTTGTCGATCGGCACTGGACCGACTTTTCTGTCGATTGGGTATCCTGTGTTCGTATTTGAAACCTTGAGATTACCCTCGACAACCGAAAGTCGCCAATGTTTCAGAGATGTACATTGTGGCTTGAGATGATCAACCATAGGTCGAATGCATGCAAATTTCTAAAGGCTACCCGGTAGGTTGGGCCGCGCTAGTATCGTGCCAAAGTGAAATTAACCGTGAAATTGAGATCGAATTCGAAATTGGAAGTCCGGGTGTGTCACAAATCATTTTAGGAATATTGACTAATCTTCGGGAGATTTTTCATGCAAGCCGAGTTTTTCAGCAATTAAATCAGAAAATGGTTAATTTGACCCGAGGAATTAGTAGTCCCGCCTTTGGTATTGCTATTAGGACTTAAGTTGGTTCTATGGACAAGTGAAGATGTGAATTGAAATGTGGTGACATTAGATTAATTTTATGGACTTCAATTTGTACTCAATTGGAAGTGGATTGAGGATAATTGAAGAATTTGATGCACAAATAATTGGACCCCGGCGGAATTGCAAGTGAACCCATTGGAAGATGTTGTGGAAGATTGAGTGAGTGGAGTGTGACATCATGGATGATGTCATGGTGGGCCAATTTGTGGGATTAAAGAAAAGGGAAAAGAAAAGAAAAAGGCTCCCATTCTCTCTCTCTCTCTCTCTCTCTCTCTCCCGATCGTCCCCTCCATCTCCATTTTTCTTCTCCTTCTTCGCACGCCCAGCCATGGAAGAAGCCGAAGCAGCAGCCAGCCACGCCGCCGTCGCCCGTCGCCGCCAGCTCGCCGCCGGAGCCGCCGCGGTCGCCGTCGTCCGCGCGGCCCACGCCCGCGCGCCGCTCCGCCCAGCTCGTCGTCCCGAGCTGCTGTTCAGCTCGCGCAAGAGCTGCCGGAGCCGCCGTGGACCGCCGTGCGCCGCCACCTTAGCCCGCCGGAGCTTCGCCTTGCCTCCGCCGCCCTTGGCCGCCCGAACCGACGCCGGATCCGCCCATTCTCGGCCTCAAACCGCCATGGACAGCAGCCAAGAAAAATGGGTTTGCAGCGGAGTTTTGGCCCGTTTTGGCCGCCTTCCCGAGCCCGGATTCTCGGCCCGCTTTGAGGAAAGTCGATCCTCGCGTCGTCCCCGTCGTTTTGGTCCGCTCGGCTCGTTAATCCGGTGAGTTTAACTCACTAAATCTTGATTAGAGGGTTAATGATGCCCTAAGTGTGCTTAGTCTAAGTTAAGTGAGATTAGGTTGGTAGATTAGTTTATTTAAATATGGATTAGATTAAGTTGTTTAATTAAAGTTAAACATGTTTAGTTTAAGGGTTAAGTAGGTTTATTTTTAAAATAAACCTTGATGTGACATAAAGGAATTTACTTTTGATTTATTTAAACATTTCGAAATTATTTAATAATTTAATAATATATCATTATTCGAAATTATTAAAATATGATTATTTAATTATTTTCGGAATAAATTTAATTATTTATTAAATTCCGAAAATTTTGTCGGGAATCCTAAATTCTCGAGAATTTCGTGCCGGTCGGCCGCTTCTTGTGTATTCGGATTTTGAAATTGATGGTCGGATATTATAAATTGAATGTGGATTGTGAAAAATATGAATATTATTATTTAATTAATTTTCGGAATAAATTTAATTATTTAATAATCCGAAAAATTATTTTGGGACTCTAAACTCTCAGAATTTCGTGCCGATCGCTGCTTTGTGTATTTAGAATTTGAATTTGATGATTGATTGTGGCAAATTGAGTGTTGATTGGGATAAATAAGGATTTTATTCATAAAAACCCAAATGTCGGGTTTTGATGCAAAAATTGGATTTTAATGATTATATTAAATAGGGGGGGTTTGAAAAAGTAAGAGATTGGCTTTTTGATTTGAAATTAGCGTGTCCCCACACACGTGAGTAATTTATGGAATATTTTTAATATGAAGAAAAATGGCCGGAATCACTATTTTAAGTGGAAGCGTTGAGTTAAATGCAAAGTGTCCCGGGGCCGAGTATGATTTGACTGTGTGATAATTAAGAGGAATCGTCCTGGGCTGTTGAGCCGGACTTGCCCCTATATGAGATGCCCACGCGGTGGTTGCGGGTCGCAGTAGATTCTGGGCCCATGCTCCTTCGGGAATGCCGTCGACGTACTGACGAAGCCGCGCTCCATGGGGGGAGGCGATGCCTGGCTATATGCCAGTAGATAGCCGAACTGCGAGTAGGCTATGCCCTTGTGTGGCAGTGAATAATAACTGGAATGCGTGCTAAGTGCGATTGTGATTTATATGAAAGTGATGACGTTCCAATTGTTTAAATTATTATTACTACATGTGATTGAGTGATTTGAATTGTTCTAACCTGCAGAAAGGAATTGAGACGAGGTAAGTCTTCTGTGTGATGTGGCTAGGCCACCTGGGGCGTATTTTCTTTCTAATAGGGGTTTAGGGGGTTGAACTTGCTGAGACATCGTCTCATCCCGGTTGTGGGATTAAAATTTCAGGTCCCTAGATGGCGGTCGTGGAGGACCCGAAGCCCTAAGTCTGGAAAGGTGGAGACTGAAGTATCGGTGAACGTGTCATGCTAGTTGGTTTAGGATAGTCCCCATTTTGTCGAGCCGGTCTATTTTGATGACAGTCCAGTATTGTATTTAAACCTTTGTGTTTGTAAATGAGTGTTTGGTATTATGATTGATTGCCTGCTTTTCTATCCCAAGTTAAATATTGTCAGGGGATTTGTTTCGCTTCCGCATGCGTAAAATAAACGAATGGGTCGGCGACGTATCCTGGGATGTCGCATATTTGATCGACCGCAGTGGGATGTGCGCGCGCTCGGGGTTCGGGGCGTGACACGTTGAGCCATGTATTTTTGTAAGAATGATAGTTTAGGGTGTTGTAGAGCCGTGGGATTTTACGGATCGTGATTTGAGCTTATGGTTTGTCTGAAACAAAATTTCGAAGCTTCCCGCGTGCAGTGAACAGTACACGTCCAGCAGCTTTGGACCCGTATTTTGTCATTTTTCGGATTGATTTTGGGACGGCCAAGTTGGGATTCTTGTAGTATGTTTGAAGGACTTTCTATTGATTATAAGTATGTTCAGATCGGGGTTCGGAGGAGAAAATTAAGGCATGATCAAGTTTTGCGCTTAAACTCCGTGTTGCAAATGGCTTGAACAATCGCTTTGGTTATGCAATTTATTAGCGCATATGAATCGTTTTGTTAACATTTAGACATATTATAGTTGTTTCATGGTTAAAGTAGTGTGTTACCCAAATTTAACGTTGTTTCTCGCTTATTTGATAAGACCGCGAGATCGAAGGATCAAATAATGTGTGTTATTTGATTTTGGGGCATCCCCAAGTGAGTAATACAAATTTCTTCTTTGGTTTTGTGAAACTCATGTACTAAGGTAAGATTAATCGACATATACTTGTGAAGAAGTGAGGACCTATTTGTTATATATTGATGGATATAGTGCTCGGTAATTTTGAGTTATTGTGGGATGATTCGACAAACCTCTCTTGAAGGGTTATGCATGTTGTTTTGGTATAATTGATTTATGTGGTTATGTGATGATTATTGTAACGTGATATATGTTGTGTTGAGGAAATCAAATGTGTTGTGAATAGGTAAAGGACTAAGTGCTACACGACAACAAAATTTTGTGTGAGTCACCTCTAGGGCCTTGTAGTCAAGGGCGACTTGAGTCACATAAGAGCCATCTCTAAGGCCTTGTACTACTGACATGCATAGTAAAGGACTAAGTGCTACACGATAACGCAATTTCGTGGAAGTCACCTCTAGAGTCTTGAGTTTGGATATTGAGCGTGGAATGAATCATTGATATGAGATAGGATGAATCCAATTATTGAATAGAATTAGTGATGCTAGTTTTGTTATTATGGATGAATGAGAAATTTTGCTATTTGATATAGTTAGGTTGAGGTAATATATAACGCATTTTGTTCATGCAAGTTATCATATTTTTGTTTGGCAATAATGAATCATGTCTTGAGTTTTAAATGTGTAATGTGGAAGTTTAATATGCTTTTATGGTATGTACTACTCACTGAGCTATGATTGTTCATTCCATTCATCTTCCATGTTTTCAGGTCCCAGGGTTAGCAACTAGTAGGACGAGAGCGCTTTTGGAAAACTTTTGGGAATTCTATTTTGGGTATGGTTTAAAAAAGTATTGTACATAATCCTTGCTAGTGGTTGGACTAATTGAGTTCTAAATGTGTATTCCTTTTTGGTGGATTATAGAAACTCTAATGTTGCAATCAATTTGTTAGTTTATCTTATACGTATATATATGGTTTGAGATATATATATATATATATATTTCATGAAAGGACGGCCGTGTCATCCCCATTCCTTGTAATTTTGGGGTGTGCTTTGATTCATTGTTGTTGTTTTTCCTTTTTTTTAGGCTTGTAGGTATGGATACCCTCATGTTCGCTTTGGTGTGCCCATCGACTTGAAAGTGAATGTGTTGGAGTGAAAAGGTTCATGGTTCTCACAGTTGTCTTCTCCTTTTTCTCGATGTTCTTTGCCTTATCTTTTTGTCGCATTGATGTTCGCATTAGTTGAGAATTTGTCTGATCGTGCTAATGCATCTCGCACTTGCAATGAGTACAAGCTGAATTTGCTCAACCATTTTCCTCTTGTTCTTAGGTAATCCTTTTTCCTTCCCCGAATCCATACTTGCTGGCCATATATGTAATTTTGCTTCTCTCGCTTGTGTGATTGACGATCTAAATGCGTATTTTGCTGTTTACTTTCCTTGCTTCGTTGCGGTTATCTCCATCAAAGGGGAGTTATCTTTAGTTTTTGGGAGTTTCGATATCTTTTTGCTGAAAAATCGTATCTTGTTTTTTCATTGATCAGACCGAGTTTGGAAAATGAGAGTAAAATTTTTCTCATGTCGTTGCATCAGAGTGAAGAATGTGATAGTATCAAAGTTTTTAGTAATTTCAAATCCCACGCTTTAAACTCACTATTAGTTCATGATCTCCGGCTAATAGTTCAAATCAAGTAGAAATGGAGGTTAAGGGAAGCGTAAGCTATCGTTGGTGGAGATGAGCACCGAAGGAGGATTTCAAACTTCATCGCAACAAGAAATGCAAATATGATTGTACAATTTTTTTTTATTGTTGCTAACTCGCAAGACCTTACTTCATCGTTTTAGTCACCATTTCACAGTGCACTCGCTTGCACAAATGCCTCTCGCATGCATTGATCATTCTCACTCCCTCTTCCCCTCTTTTAGTCGTTTTACTCTTGCTCAAAATGGCAGCTCGATCCTAATGTTGGTGCCTATGGTAGTCTCAACTTGCTTGAGAGTTCTAGACATTTGCAGCCACAAGCTGGTAAGACCGGTACGGTGGTAAACTAGGTAGAGATATGGGGGGAGCTAATTATGTGTACGAGAGGATAATAGAGAGATGTATGTCATGATAATCCTAGAGATATCTGTGGAGAGATAAGAAGAGGTGTTAATTGCATAGTAACAAGTCCATGTGACTATCCACGATTATGAGAAGTGTCGATATCACTGAAAGGTATTTGTATATTTAACTTTTCTCATTCAAGTGATTTACCGTTCTTGGAAACGTTGATATAATCAAGGTTGTCCATATCTTTTTTTGACTATGTAGTTATCCTGAGATAATCTGTCATTGACAAAATAGAAGCATTACCTTATCTAGCAGCGATGCCAAGTAGTCATTTATAAATTACATCTCATGTGAACTTTTATTATCTAGTGCACTATAGAAAGTTGCTATGAAAGAGTTCAATAGAGCTTGAGTAAGTGTGACGCATTTTACCCACTGCTTTGTGCATCGACATACTTAAAATTAGAATAACTTTTTGTTGTGTGGATCTGAGTTTGAGGCTTCTTGAAATCCAACTACGACACCATGACAAAGAAACAAAAGAACAACCCATTTGTAGTTCTTTTTGCAATCGATGAAATTGGGAAAATCTCAAATAAGGACCTAAAGTGAGCCTATTTTCTCAAATAAGAACCTAAAGTGGCTATTATCCCAAATAAAGACTCGAAGTGGCTAACAAGTCTCATATAAGGACTTGAACCCGCCGGCCGACTGACATTTCTGGTGGCCGGAATATGGGCAATTTTGTCCATAAAAAATATAAATAGAAATTAACAAGCCCTCCCAAACTCTTCATCTCAAGTACCCAACCAAGAGATAGAGAACATCTCCATCTCAAGTACCCACATTTTAGGCACAATTCGAATCCACTTCCATCGACCCAACCATGAGACAAAAAGCATCTCCATCTCGAGTACCCACATCTCGGGCACAATTCGAATCCACTTCCACGGACCCAACTGAGAGAGAGAGAGAGAGAGAGAGAGAGAGAGAGAGGGGAGGGAGGGAGGGAGGGCACGTACCTTTGGAACTCGGGGAGCCATGGATCTTGCTCCATTAATAGAGAATTTGGGTTCTCCAAACGAGAGGGGACAAAGAACGTAAAAGATGAAGAGTAGAAAAAGAAGAACGTGAAGAGTTTGGGGGTTTTGTTTTTAGGGTTTGTTAATTTCTATCTATATTTTTTGAGGACAAAATTGCCCATATTCTGACCATTGGAAATGTCACACGCTTGTCGGCTGGCGGGTTCAGGTCCTTATTTGAGACTTGTTAGCTACTTTTGGTCCTTATTTGAAATAACGATCACTCCGGATCCTTATTTGAGAAAGTAGGCTCACTTTGGGTCATTATTTGAGATTTTCCCGATGAAATTTAAAGCAAGGATCCTTTGAAGATTCTTTGTAGGGTCATTTAGGGTCTATTTGTAAACATTTTTATTCCTCAAAATTTATATTCTTTTATTCTCCGAAATTGAAAAAGAATAGAAATCCATTTGGAATAGAAAAGTGGTCGGGGAATAGATTTGAAATAGAAATAAAAACTAAAAAAAAATTGCTTCTTATTCTAGAGAACAATTTCTATAATAGGTCATTTTCTCTCTTTTCTTTTCTTCTTCTTTCTCTTCTAACTGGTCGCCAGAGCCTGCCGTGGCTGGCGACCTTGTTGGCTCTCGTCTTTGGCCAGTTGCCGGCCGTTGCCAAGACTCGGCAATCAACTAAAGGAGGAAGAAGAAGAGAGAAAAAAAAAAAGGAAAGAGAAAAAAAAAAAAAAAATCTCAGAAAATCATTAGAAAATTAAAAGAAATTTTACATGACAGGAATTTTTTTAGTTTGGGGTACTGATTCTTGGGTAACTTGCAGGAACATAAAAAAGAAGAAATTGATATATTTTGGCCTAAAATGGAGAAATTTGAACTTGTTGCTATTTAGAAAATAAAAACTAGTCTCTTCTGCATCATTGCTCTTGTAACAACTCATCTCTCAAAAGCTTACTTTCTTGCTGACCTTTTATTTTATGTTTTTACTTTTAATTTCGTCTGTCTAAAATATATATGAAATTTCTATATTTACTCTATCAAATAATTTGTCATTTTTCATTATTATTGACGAGATGCTTTGACATGGAGTGTGTAAAACATTATAGAAGTGTTTAGGAAATTACTATAAGTATTGGCATAAAAGAGTTATGCACAATGAGACATCTTGATATTGTTTGTTAAACAACCTGCAAATGACATTCATTTTTGTCAATCCAAAATAATGAAATTTCAATGGTATTTTACAATTTTATTTTATTTTATTTTATGCAAATCTATGACATAATCAAATTCATTCTTTTGAAGTTTCACGAATGGGAATGTAACCATGATTTTCTCTTGGAAAAGCATTAACGAGGTTTTTTTTTTTTTTTTTTTTGTGCTTGCATCCAATCATCCCTAAACTGTACATGTATATAAAGACAACTAATAAAAAAGATTTGATGGTGATAAACACAACAAAAAAGTAAAATCTTATAAACATGTGATTGTGTTAAAAAGTTATCTATGTTAAATCTTTTCTAAATTTTACTTGGGCAATTAATCCATAAATTGGCTTGACAATGTAAAAAATAACCAAGTTTCTTCTTTTTTGTCAGTAATAACCAAGTTTCTTCAAAATTTCTCTTTTGGACAAAACTAATTTTTATGGAAGTAAAATCTAAAAAATAAAGAGAAAAAATAATGCATTTGATATATAAGGAATATCCACAATAAAAACAAGAACAAAATGTGTGGTATTCTTAATTATGGCAATTAAATCCTACAGAAATAAAAGCACTAACAAAATAAGGAAATGAATCAACTGGGCGCTACCACTTTAAATTGCAATTAAATAATCAAGGGTAACTTTGTCTTTTTCACCAAAATGGGTTGCCTTTAGTGTAAATTCAGGGTATTTTTATGATAAAAAAAAATGTTTGGGGTATTTATGTGACAATGGACAACTTTAGGGTTTCTACTGATATTTAAAAAAAAAGTATAGGTATTTATGTTCTAGCAGGGATAGTTTAGGGTTTATTTGCCAAAGAGAAGAAGCTGAGCTCCAAGCACTTGGAAAATCCATTTCAACAATCAAGCCGGCAAAGTTGATTTCTTGAGGGTAGAACTATCCACTCCTCTCCATCTCTTTTCGTTTAAATTTCGTGTTGGCATAAAAAGATGTATGGTTCTCACGGTTGTCTTCTCTGTTTCTCGATGTTTTTTGTCTTATCTTTCTGTCGCTCATTCACTGACGTTCGTATTAGTTGAGATATGTCTAATCGTGCTGATGCGTCTCGCACTCGCAGTGAACCACGATCCGGATTTGATCGACCATTTTCCTCTTGCTCTTGGTGGGTCCTTGTTCCTTCCCCGAATCCGTACTTGCTGGCTATATCGGTAATTTCGTCTCTCTCGCTTGTGTGATTGATGATCCGAATGCATATTGTGTTGTTCTCTTTCGTTGCTTCGTTGTAGTTATCTCCGTCAAAAGGGAGTTCGTCTTTTGTTCTTGGGAGTTCCGATTTCTTTTCGCTCATGAAAAATCGCATCTTGTTTTTTAGTTGTTCGGGCGGAGTTTAGAAAATGAGAGCAAAATTTTCTCATGTCGTTGCATCTAAGTGAAGATGCGATAGTAACAAGGATTTTTGTGATGTCAAATCCTACGCTTTGACCTCACAATTAGTTCATGATCTCCGGCTAATAGTTCAAATCAAGTAGAAATGGAGGTTGAGGGAAGCGTAAGCTGTTGTAGGAGGAGATGAGCACTGGAGGAGGATTTCAAATTTTATCGCAACAAGAAACGCAAGCTCGATTGTACAATTTTTTTTATTGTTGCTTACTCGCAAGACCTTACTTTATTGTTTCAGTCACCATTTCACAGCGTACTCACTAGCAGACACGTCTCTCGCATGCATTGATCTCTCAGTTCACTCCCCCTTCCCCTCTGTCAGTCATATTACACTTGCTCCAAATGGTAGCCTAGATCCTAGTGTTGGTGTCTATGGCAGTCTCAACCTGCCCAAGAGTTCTAGACTTTTTGCATCTACAAGCTGGTAAGTCCGATATGGCAGTGAACTAGGAAAATCCGAGGGAAGCTAATTAGGTGTATGAGAGAATACTAGAGTGATGCATGTTATGATTGCCCTAGAGATTTCTCCAGAGAGAGAAGGAGAGGTGTTAATTGCATGGTAATAAGTCGACGTGACTATCCACGATTTTGGAAAGTGTTAATATCGCTGAAGGGTATTCATATAATTAGCTATTGTCATTTGAGTGGTTTATTATATGGAAACGTTGATATAATCAAGGCCGTCCTTATAATTTTTTTGTTACTATGTGGATGTCCCGAGATGATCCGTTATTGACAAGTTAAAAGCATTACCATACTCGGCAGCGATACCAAGTGGTCATCTAGCGCAATATAGAAAGTTGTTGCTAAAGAGTTCTAATAAATAGAGCTTGAGTAAAAGTGATGGATTGTGCATCGACTTAAAATTCTGACCCCTTAGTTCTGCTTCTTTTTTAAGCTTGGGGTACTGATTTGTGGGAAACTTGCAGGAACATAGCTAAGAAGAAATTGATATATTCTGGCCTAAAATGGAGAAATCAGAGAAAAGAAGCGGCAGTGGCAATGACAGCATTCCCTACTTGTCTCTAGAGATTATATCAGAAATATTATGCAAGCTTCCTATCGACTCAGTCCTACGCTGCAGATGTGTTTGCAAGGCCTGGCGTTACCTGACAAAATCTCCCGCTTTCATCGAGCAGCTTTTGAGTAGCAATGTTGACAAGGCACCGGCTCTTCTCCTTGAAACGTCTTGTGTGGAGAATGAATCCACACAGCCATTTCTTTTGGTGGATGTCGAGCAACGCAGGGTTAGACACATTCGCATTGATCTGCTAGGACTTTCGGCCATGAGCACTTGCCGAGGATTGGTATGTGTAGGTTCTCTGTCAGCTCTTGATCCTGTTTATGTTTTCAATCCCATAACAAGGGAGTACAGAAGATTGCCAGCATCAGGAGAAAAAGATATTGAGGATCATCAAGTTGGACTCGGTTTCGATCCTTCAACAGGAAAGTACAAACTTCTGCGGACATATGTTGATGATGATGAAGGAAAAAGGTGCTTCGAAGTGACTACACTGGGAGAGAGTTCGTGGAGGAAATTGGATGTACCTGATCATTGGCAGGATTATTTTGTATATGAACCTGTATTCTGGAACAAGGCCATTCACTGGAAAGCCTCTACAACAGCATGTGACTTCCTCTTATCATTTGACGTATGTCATGAGAAGTTTCGGAAGATTTCATTTCCCAAAGGTATTGCCGGCTTTGGCATCAGCCCACGTGCCGAAGATATTGGCCATTTCGGCCTTGAAGTACGCCACGATAATGATGGTGAATTGTTCCTACCCCCCCAAGGTTTTGTCCCTGACCTCACGTCAATCGTCGAACCCACGGAACTTGAGCTGCTAGGATTCGGAGGATGCTTGACCATAATAGAACATGATGACGAGGAGATGAGACTATGGGAAGTGACGGGGGACAAGCTCGAAGACCTTTCCATCTGGTTTTGGGATGAACACGATACTCACGTGCTGTGGAATCCCTACATGACTTATAAAGTCATCGGTAGGTGGAGCCCGGAATGTTATCTGTTAGAAGTGAGTATTTGTCATGGTGACGTTGAGAACCGAAGAAAGCACTTCACATGGTTCCTCCCGAAAAGGGCTAATTACATGCCACTGGACATCCCTGGCCTCCCTTCGATGTTCATTACGGTACGCGGTTATGAGCCTAGCCTTGTGTCACCTGAAACTCTGTGATTGAGGGTTGCTCTTTTTATCTCCCGGAGCTAAACTTTTTGTTGTCTTCAGTCTGACCCTTTGTGAGTACTGTGTTTTCTCCCCCATTTAGCCATATCTGTAATTATTTGAGCAGCTCCTTTGCAGAAATGTTGCAGGGGATAAGTACCAGTAGTCTAGGAATAACTGTTTTCGTTTAACATTGCCAATTGCAAGTACTGAAGGATTCTCTGTGTTATTTTGTGGATTCATTTATGTTCTTCCCATAGTTATTGGAAATTTCATGCAGAGATTATTACAGCGGGTTCTTTGGTTCAGAAGGAGAGTAAACGAAAGTCAGTAGGATGAGGGAGATCGAATCTATACTATAAATGAATCTACTTGTGCAGGCAGAAATCTTTAGCCCATGCACTTAAAAAGAAATATAAATAAATCGTTGGGAACCATGACCAAGTTAATCATGCTTGATTGGGTATTATTGATATACCTGGTATGCTCAATACCTGTCAGAGAACGACATTGAGGCACAAGAATATGATCTGATTCCTTCGCATCATCACCAAATGCAAACACTTCATTATTTCAACACTCGCCCGATATTTTCTACACAACATGTTTATATGGTCTAATATCTTAAGGTGAACTTCCTGTCGTAAGAAGAAACAATAGTTTGCGCTGTGCATCGGTAGGAATGCATGTACCGGGGATTACCATGCCATTAGTGCCAAGTACTAGATTGACGGGGATTGGGGGCTGACATTGCAGTCTATCGTTAAGTAAATTGTATGGAAGGACTGTTTTGGCCATTGTCCTAGGGCATGAGCGACTAAAAGAACTTCTTACAGCCTACAATTTCGGGAAAAAGGTGAATCAAATTGATTGATCGCCGGATCAAAGTAGGGCTACTATGACTATTAGTTACATGTTTGATAACATCTACATGTAAAAGGATGCGCGAAGAGTTCCACATTGAAGTGAATGCCCCGAAACTTTTACTGAGATAGGAATTCACCGCATTCTGATACATATTATCGATTGGAGTTAATTAGGAGTTCAAGAGATATACAATGAAGGATTAAGATTCAAACTAAGTTCCTAGATGGCACAAAACCTTGGTCCGAAACGCATCTAAATCGCTTTGACCATATGGCAGGTCTAGTCATGTCCACTATACAACGACAACCGTTCATGCATACCACACTTGGGACAGAGCTCGGTTAAGCAAAGTCGGTCTCTTGAGTGGTAGTACTATCGAATCCCTTCCTTTCCCTCTGAGAATCTCTCTGTTTGAATTGGAAATGATTGAAACTTTACATGACTGTTCACTTTGTCTCTTGTTCTTGTTTTTCTTTTTCCTTTTGGGTTCTGTAATAATGGTTTCCCGAGCTAAGAATCTTGCCGATCGCCTCAATGCACTTTGCATTTAATTTGATCTGAACTCATTTGGGAATTTTCCTTTTGTTCTTGTCTGATATACAAGCTCCCAAGGGCTGATGATAAGGAGTTGCTGGCCGAAGTTCATGCTCGGCATTTGAAAAATGTGTATCTGTGGTTTTCTCTCCCTTGCACGGGAACACGAATCGTTGTTTCTTGAAATCTAGAAATTGTTTCTCGTTCGTAGCCATTGAGTAGAGTGCGTAAATGAAAGCAAATTTTTTTCTCTTTTTTCATTGCATCTGTCTGAAGAACGAGAAGTGTGGACGGTGAAAATATCATTGTGAAGGCACTATATAAGAGTAGGATTCATTTTAGAATCTACTTCGAATAATGTGTGCGCCTTTTCTCGACGCTGAATGCAACACTAATTGAAGGACTGATCTGATCATTGACGGTTTCCAGGGGTGTTGATATTGTTGAAGGGTGTTCAAGTAGGTTGATATATTCGTTCTAGTGATCGCTTTGGAAACATTGGTATAATTGAAGTTGCATCCCCACAATCTGTCCTGTTAGGTCAGTGTCCTATAATGATCAGATTATCTTTACGATCCAAAAGCTTAAATGGAATAAGATACCGAAAATGGTTATTATACTACATCGGGTTGCCGTGGTGCATCAGTCCCATGCTTCATAGGTGATATCCTGAACATACTTTCATTAACTGTACCATATTAAAATCCACAAAAGAGTTCTAGGAAAGAGAGATCTAATGCAAACTATTTGTGCATCGAATCGTACTTCCAATTTTGGAACAACATGTTGTGAAATTATTGGGCTTCTTGAAATCTAACCGTCGGACCGCAATAAAGGAAATTGAACCACGGAACACCAAACAAAGATGGAAAGGATAGATTGCACTTTACATTCCTAGTATGTTTTCCTTCATGATATCCTCTGTTCGCGATTTATTGTGCTTGTGGTACCTAATTCATTTGTTTCAGTTACAGGGTAGATCGTGCTAATTCGATGTATTCTTCCCTCCAATGGCAAATCCAAAGAAAGCGAGCTACGGCAACAACATAAGTATCCCCTACTTCATTGTTGATATCAAATGCGAAACTAGTCAGGCTCACAGCCGGTGTGTGTGCAAGTCATGGTGTACTAGACGAATGATCCTATCTTCATCGAGTGGCTGACGCCCAGGGCTCATCGTCCAGTTGCTCAGCGTGCCAGGCGACCAACTGAGGGGTTTGCTCCATTGGGTGGATCCCAAGGGATGCGATCGCGGGGTTCAGAACAAGCTGCTTCAGGGACTATTGGTCATGGGGTCTTGCCGGGGATTGCTTTGTCTAGTTTTCCCTGGTCGCTGGATCCTGTCCTCATTTGTAACCCCGTAATGAGTGAGTACCGGCAATTGCCCACGTCGAGAAGAAGGTTCATTTATTGCCATCACGGGGTTAGTGCAAAATCCTGTGAACTGATGTAAAGGTCGAAGACAAGACATTGCGGTTCAAGGTGATTACGCTCAGGAAAAATAAGTGGAGTACATCGCCAATTACCGACAATGTCTGGAACCACCATGAATGCGATCTGATGTCCTGGAACATGGCCATCCTCTGACTTTCCTGAAGAATTTGGGGATGTCAATTTACACGTCGATGATGGTAGTAAAGGCATCATATCACCGCCTCCAGGGGATCCTTTCCCGCATATCCGCTGGCCCGGAGAGCACCTGACCAAGCATTTCGAATAGGTTGGCTTCGGGGGAGATCCCTGATCGTGGTCGAACATAAGGAGTGAATGCTGATGTTGGAAGTGACCAGAGAGAATCTGAAAGTTGTCAAGATCATCCGGCGGAAAGAGCACGACACTCACGTCTGGCGACCCCGGGTTCTTATCTTCTCCAGCTGAGCACTTGCTGTGAACCTCCCTCGGAAGTTCAACGCAATTCCTGGCTTTGAGCCTAGCCTGGTCTCTCCTGAAACTACTTGACCGAGAACTGAAACTTTCCTAACATGGTGGTCCATGCCAATCGCCTTTGTAAACATGCACGTCTTCCTGTTTAACCAAACTGTGATCATTTTGGATGTTTGTTGAAGAGATTAAAATCAAAGAGGGGGACTTGTTTGAAATCTCACTTAGCCTTACCGAAGTTTGCAGGAGCTCTTTCTTTTTCGTGTCATCAAGTGAACTCGATATGTTCTAGTTAAAGTCGACTAGAAAAGGCTCTAGTTTCGCGTTGGGACCCCGATGTTCTGAGTCGATGCAGCGAGGCGTATCGGGAAGTTCTTCAACTGGGGAAGGAGAGTAAATGCAGATCATCACGTTGTTTTATGTCCTTCTAGGTTATTTATAATGACAATAAGATGGTTCAAATCTGCATAGTAGACCTCTCAATCCAATTCCGTACAGAGATCCACATTGTAATACACCAGAAAACATGTCCTAAGGTCCTGACATATTGTTCATGGAAAAAAAGACAATTTTCAGGAATATTAACAGATACCCAGAATTCTAAATATTAAAAGTGTACGAAAAGAAGAAAAATTCGTACCTTTTTTTTTTGTATAATTTTTTCGTGTCCATACAAATGGAATAGCTGAACATGGCCATGACAATGACCTTGATCCACCCGCACATACACAGACCAGTAGCTATTGCTCATGTCCTTTTAGAGATGTCTATTCCTACAATCGATATGTGCCAGCTCCATTAGGAGAATCTGAAACCATATCTTTAAATTTGATGTAGCTCAATCGCGGGCCCTATTCCCCTAACCAGATAATGATTTTAGCTAATAGGAGCTAATTCAAATGGAGCAACTAACTAGGCTTGCATTTGAAATTCATGGGATTTGGAATATACAATCGAATTCTAGCTAAAGTTCCTCTTTATATGGCAAACAAAAAATTGTATGTGATTTGTAAGATGTAACGGGAATTTGGAATTTCATTTGGCTTTTGATGATTGGATGAGTTCATTGCAATGGCGATAGCTGATTGGTTTAGTGAAGATTATCCCAAGAGAAATGGTTTTTCATCATAAAATTACATTTGAGGAATCATCATAGGTATAAATATATAATTGGCATTTTCTATAGTCAAGTTGTGTTAGCAACAAAAAAAAAAAAATGATAATTTCTTCCTCGAAAAGTGCAACTTAGAAAATGACACTCACATCCTATTCTAGAATAGACAACACCTATGAGACATAAATTCATACACTTAAAAGGCTTTTAACTTTTATAAAACGTTCACATAACTACCACATCGACATCAAATCACCGCGGTAACATCAAAAAAGTAATTTGAAAACTAACTAATCCTAGCTAGTTCATGATAGGGTGAAGAATCGTGATGCTACAAATAGCCAATATAGGTGTTTTACTTCTAAATATTTTTATGCCTTTTGTCTTTTGATAATTAAATTTATTAATACTGAGTACCTCAAATGTTTACAAATATACTAATTCTGACGTTTAAAGTCATCCACTACTTTAGATAGTGTGTTTAAAGGGAGTACGTGTACATTTCTTTTGATGGAAAGTTGTACATTAACTTTTACCAAACAACATTACCTATATGAAAGCCAAAAAAAGGCTACTTTCCACTTATCCTTATTATGGTTTCCTCAAGATTAGAACTTAATAAAAGATAATTACAAACTTAAGAAACTTAAAAGAAAATTATATAAGATTTAATCTTTTAAATATTAAGAGTTTTGACGAATTAAACTGGAATCAAATTGCGAGAGCCATAAAGTCTTTAACAAATAAGAAGTAAGTGAAAAATTAAAAAAAATTACTGAAAAGAAATCCTAAGACGCTTTTCACGCAAGAATCTTCTTTTTTTTGGGCAGAGCACTGACCATCATTTGTAATTAAAAAATAAAATAAAATTATTACTTTAGCTCCTCTTTTACCGCTGGATTAGAGCCGGGACCCCCATCTTGACACGTGTCCCTGGCAGATCGAGAAGCCGTAATTTCGCTACTTTTTTCCAAACACCCGTCGGCCTGCGTTCACGCCTAGGTGGGAGCAGAAGTGCGCGACCCACCAGTCACGGGGCGACACGTGTGCGACCACTGCGGCTCCTTAACGGTGTCCGAGGCAATTCTCGATTAATCAAAGTCTAATTCAAAGACAGATTTCTGACTCAGACAAAGCAGGAAAAAAGAGTCACCTTTTGTCCTTTGGTTTCTTCTGTGGATCTTAGTAGAAGCACTTACCAAGAAATCTTTTAACAAAATAAAAATAAAAAATTTCTTTGATTTGATTTTTAAAGGGTTGACAAAACTTTTTGTTTTTGGGCAAGTGCTGAAAAAAAGAAAAAAAAAAAGCTGCAACGTATAGGCTAAATAGAGAATAGATGGTTGAATAATGAAGCTCCAAGTTAGGTAAGTAGGAAATGAGATTCTTGTCTTGACTTGGCAAGTCTCCGAACTTCCTTGTTTCTTCGGGCACTAACTTGGGTTAATGGAGCGACGTGCTTTTAATTTCCTATCTCGAGATGGACATCCCTATGACTTTAGTTATAGTTATCGTGTAGGTGCATATGTTATTTTAAGGTCACATATTAAGTGATGATATTTCTCTTACATTTACCATATTATTAATTACATCATGCACTCGAAATGAATTCGCACTCTATCATATCGTACCAAATGTGAAATGTGGAGTTTATCAAACATGCTTATATCTACTAATGAGAAAAATCCACACACTACTCATATGTGATTAAAATTACGTCGTTCTTAGGGCACATGATTAAGGTTGTCGTAAATTACATGATTTGAGATTTGTCAATAGATAAGTTAGTGTATTACATTTTGCGAACTGAAAAAGAAGTCCGTGACATAAGCTAAAGTTGAACGTACAACAATTTATCTCAAAAACTTGAATATGAAAAAACAAAAGAGGGAAAGAGGGATTCAAAATTTCTTGGTGAAGAAACCGAATGGGTTTTTGACACGTGTCCAGTCATTATTTAGTTGCTTTCTCAAGGATGATGCTTTCATCCAAAGGACACAAGGTGCAAACCTTGGACAAATCCCTTGAACCACTTTGTGTGCTATCGTACAGGAGAAAAAAAACAACGCATGACGTGACACGATGAATGACAGCATGGGCATCTCGGACGACATGACTGGATAATCTGCATGGAGTCTCCTCTCCCATCTCTTTCTTCTTGACTTAGGCCCCAAAAGAGATTTAAAATCACTGACCAAAACTGCCGTGGAGGCTGCCAATATTAATCACTCCAGTCCAGGTGAGCAGCAAACTTGTTTGTTATGAAGGTTTGAACATTGATAAGACCAAATTCGATGGCATGTCTTGCTCATTCTCATCCTTATGGATCCATTTTGAGTCTTTTAAATCTTTTTAATAAATTTGTACTGTCAGATTCCTATGACTGTGATTCAAGATATTATTTCGCTATAGTTTTTTTATTAATTCTTACGGCGACTTGAATCTCTAGAAACATAAGTTTGTATGTACATTGAGGTAAATCTAGTGACTATATAACCTTTATGCACGCCCATCACTATAGTACCTTGTCACATACTATGTAGCAATAGAAGTACATATAGATTTTGGTGCATGGTCAAAGGGATCTAATGTGATTAGCACAATGAGAAAGCTCATCTTAGATAGATGAATTTTTGGGCCGATGCACATGAATATAATTGAACAGGTCTAGGAGGCGAGAGAAGGAACCGATGTACGGATTTATGTTTGCACTGTGGAAAACCCTAGGCTTCCAGAGAGTTCTGAGTGTTTGTGGTGGACTGAGCAAGAACAAAACTACATCACAATTTCAAAGTAAGACATACATCTATCCACACCACCAGCAGAGACAAATATAAATACCGGTAATACAAGCTAGTGGTTGTGTGTTGTGCAGTACATGGCACATGTGAGTGTATATATATATATGACCTTTCATACCCAAACACACAGACATCCAGAGACATATGCAAGGCTTCCCAGGCTTCCCAGGGTTTCCATTTCCTTCATAGAATGCACCGTTCCTTTCTTATCTCTTTTTGGGTACTCTCTGTTCTCATGGTCCTTTCATAAAGTTTTCTCATCTCTTAACCAAGACTGGTAAGAGAGAGAGAGAGAGAGAGAGAGAGTTTATTAGTGGGTGAGGGTGTTAAAAAATGGGAAGAGGGAGGGTTCAGCTGAAGAGGATAGAGAACAAAATCAACAGGCAAGTGACCTTTTCCAAGAGAAGGAATGGGCTCCTCAAGAAGGCTTATGAGCTCTCGCTCCTCTGTGATGCTGAGGTCGCTCTCATCGTCTTCTCCAGCCGGGGCAAGCTTTACGAGTACTGTAGCAGCTCTAGGTATTCTTTGTCTCCCTGCTCTAACTCTGGATCTCTTCCTTGAACTCTTCAAATCTGATAATTGCTTTATTTTGGTTACTTTTGATGCTCTCCAACATGAGCACCTCCTAATCAAGAAACTATTGCTTCTCTAGATTTCTTCTTGTGAGGTTTTTCAGTTTTATCAGGAGGGTTTAGATCTCTTGGTGTTGGATCTTGTCTTTTAAAACTCTGAGTACCTCTCAAACTTTTGCTATGCTTTTTGGGTTTTCGGGGTATTTGATCCTCTTAGAAAAGAAATTTAAACAACGGAAAGCTCTCAAAAAAAGTTTTCTTCTTCGGTCCACTGAAGATCATATTCAGATCTCATCTCTTCTTGTTTTTACTTTTCTTGCTATTCTTTTTCCTATAATTTAATTCATCTCATTTGTGCTCATGGAAAGGGTTTTCAGGATTAATAATGATCAGCCTCTCAAAGGGTTTATTTCAGTTGCTCGTGTATGATATTTTCTCCCTGTAAATTCCACTAACGATCGCCATCAAAGTTCATTTCAAGATGGATGCTTCTCCAGCAAATATATCCACAATACTTAATATACTTTTTCCTCTTAGTCTCACTAAATAATTTCACATGTGCTGTTAAATTCAACACAATTGCAGTGGCAGAGAAAAGGCTGCTCTTTCTTTGGTCTGATGCCCAATGAAAACCCTAGAAGCACGTATAGAGACAACGTGGGGCTTCATCACATATACAAGCTAAAACAACCGGAAAAAGTCAACTCAATCCGTCTACAAATTCATTTCAAATTGATGTTTTCTTCGAGTAGTTACTACATATCAAATGAGAAAATATTGGGTAGTCTGGCCACTCCACGCCGGCGTTCCTGAACCAATCAGGAAGCATACTTGGAACCCCGTCAATGAATAGGGCCGGCTGCTCTTTTTACGCAAAATTACTTTTGTAATGTACTAAAACATTACAGATGTGGAGTGGCCGGATTGCCCAATATTTTCTGTAGCAGTACATATGGGTACCCTTGTTTTCTGGTTTACTCTGAAAATATTAACGCCATTTGACCCTATTGAAACAGCGGTTACCATAGTCCTGGATAACTCTTTGTTTCCCTATATTTTGGAATGTACTGAAACATCACAGCCGAATTAATGGAATATGTTCAGATTTTTACCCATGACCCATCCTGATTTAAGGCCTTTTTCTATAATATATTGTTTAGGATGCACCTATGCATGGGTTGCAATCAAGATTTACACTCTTTTCTTGATATTTGATCAACCATCTTGAAGTAGACATTTTCCCTTTCTTTGGTTGTCACCAAATGTGACTCGAAACTTGGAATCACTGATGAGGTTGATAGGAGTACGAGGAAAATTGAATAACGAGATGGATTGGAAACATGTAACACGTGCTTCTTTATTCATAATCGACTTGCTTATCTATTATTTAAGAGTTGGAATTGAATGCGCAACCATCTATTCTAAAAACTAAAACTGTTAGAGAACTAATTTCATTCTATTTGTTAATAATGTGAAGGCTGGTAGGATGAAGACTCTCTAATTAAGAATGCAAACTTGATATTTGAGGGGAAAGTCAGGGAACTGGAAACTTATTCTTTAACAGTATGTTAGAGAATCGGATATGCAATCTTTTGTTCTAAAAATTTAAACCGTCAAAGGACAACACACATTTTATATCTTATCTATCCACCAAATGAAAAAGAAAATGAGCGAATTCTAAAGCCGCACATGAGAATTACCGTATATAGAACAAGGATCTATTACTATTTACATAGCGCACGCAAGATTCATTAGATAGATCATTCTCCACCTCGCCATTGGCTCACATTAGCTATCCCTCCCATCCCCAACAATAGCTCTTTTGGATTGTCGAACGCTATTCCTCGAGATGTTTAGATTATGTCGTTCAGCTCGAGTTGTTTCACCATCATTTGACAGCATACCAAATGGAGTCAACCTTAATATTCACATCGATTGATCAAGAGGACTAAAAGTGATTGATTATCTTATAATTATCATACTTCCTTTCTATTGGCATTGGCATATGGTAACAAAGGAAGATCTAACATAATCAGTATGTGTGATCTTTTTTCTCTTTGAAGCCAACGAGAAGTGAAGGAGTGACATCTCTTAAGTATCTGTTTACATAGACTCATGTGCCTTTCTATGTGCTTTTGGATTTGAACTAGGCACATTTGAAGCATAATATGGTTTTGTATCATCTCCCATATTCTCTATCTCTTGTAATATCCTAGTGTTCTTTTGCTCAATGTTATGTTAATTTCCTCTTTCCATTCACCTTCTTGCCCTAGCATGATGAAAACACTTGAAAGGTACCAAAAGTGCAGCTATGGTGCTCAGCTCAACCCAAGCCGCTCAATCGAAGAGACACAGGTACCTTTGGTCTTTTCTTTCTTTGTTCTTTGTGCACGTGCCCGCCCGCACGTGTATGTGTGTATGTGTGTGAGGGAGAGAGAGAGAGAGAGAGAGAGAGAGAGAGAGAGAAATCTTGTTTCAAGAACTCCATTTCTATACGCTTCGTTTATGAAAATGATAGCAATAGCGAAGTGAACTTCGTTTGGTGCAAAAAAAATGGCTTAGAGTATACCACCTGACCACTACAAAAAGATCAGAGCAGGATTTATCCATAGAATGGTGCTCATTCACTTACTAGGGCAAGAGTTTATCAGGTTGTTGTGCTTACTTGTTCAGTATATGAAGCTTTAATCCTAATTATATTGTCAAGCAGAGCAGCTACCAGGAATACTTGAGGCTGAAAGCAAGAGCTGAGGTCCTCCAGCAATCTCAAAGGTTTGAATCTCTCTCTATCTGCAGTTGTGAATCTGCTAATTATCTCCACAAGTTTCAATTTGCTATCATGTAGTAGCAATAGTTCGAGTCACTTTGTGTTTGGTTTCAATAATTTTGGGCCATCAGAAACCCATAATAAGATTGGCAGAATTTTTTTGTCTTGCTCTTTTAATTTCAATTTCTACATCTACCAACTCCCACTACATTCATGAAATAACATTGCACTTATTAATGTGCTTGAAATTCTCTGGCGTACTTACTGGAGTTTAAATGTGAGTGAGCCACAGGAACCTGCTTGGGGAAGATTTGGGTTCACTAGACAGTAAAGAGCTTGAGCATCTGGAGCGTCAACTGGAGAGTTCATTGAAGCACATTCGGTCGACAAAGGTAACTTGTGAAAAGAGAGATGGTTATCAGAAAGGAAGCTCTCGTGAGTAATGAGCATATTTTTTTAACGTAACCCTCTATCACTTGGACGATTAAATTGCTCTTAATTAATCTTGCAGACCCAGTCCATGCTCGATCAACTCTTTAATCTTCAAAACAGGGTATGGATTAATTAATTATCAACTATTTTAGAATGGAAGTCGGTTTCGCTTCCTTCCTTTCTTCTTCTCCTTGCTCAATGTTGGATGGTGCATGTCTACTTAGGAGCAAGTGCTACTGGAGACCAACAAAATCCTTACCAGGAAGGTATCGCACCTAATTACACACCTTGCCTTCTGTTCATGTTGCAGTAATTTTCTCTTGAATCTTTCCTGCTGTCCATTTTAGCCAAGTATTAAGGAGAAACTCATGCTTTTTACTGAGTACTGTTGAATGTTTCAATTAATTTAACCGGGCATGGAGTTTCATAGAACTCAGATAATTATGAGTTCTTAGAAATGGGGGTAACACACTGTTCTTAGGGGCTGCAAATGCAAAGTTACTGATTATTGCAGTGAAAAATGGTTTCCTGCAATCAATTGATGGATTAAGAAACTAGGATGGACTCAATTGAACATGCAAACGATAGCTTCTGTTATAATTTATTGCTATTTGTTCACCCTAAATCTTGTTTCTTGTGCAGCATTTTCCTCACACACGCATGCGCACACACTCTCTCTCTCTCTAGAGTTGCCGAACTGCTCTTTGAATAAAATTACCATACCAAAGATTGTCGCGGTATTTTTATGTTGCATTTTGGGGCCAGTCACACAAACTTACTTCATGATGTCACAAGATAGCATGTTGTCTGTGTAATAATCACGTTATATTCGAATAATGAAATCTTGAATAGAGATATTTCATAGCCATTCATTTGGTTGCCAAGCTTATAGCACTAATAGACAGCATTAGAAGTTGCTTTTCCTGGAAACTTATAGTTGTGATTGTATAATAGCCGCGGTACCTCCTTCCTGACCCTGAGCTCACCGGCATAATCCTCACATTAGTTTAGAGACCTTGATGTCAAGCAGCCTAATTGATGCAGTAAGTATCGCAGATTAGTGGCAAAATACAGGAAGTGACTACCTTATATTTGATTCTTCATCATGATGCCACTGCTTCAAATACACTTACTGATTGGATTTGGAAATTTCTGTACTTCACAATTAGCTGGAAGAAGTAAGTCCGCAAATTCCCTTTCAACTTGCCTGGGAAGTCGGAGGGCAGGGCGGCGGCAACGGGGGCGGGGGCGGGGGCGGGGGGGGGGGGGGCGGGGGGGGGCATTCCATACAGCCTATTTCCTCCTCAATCGGAAGGGTTCTTCAACCCAATGGACGGCAACCTCTCATTGCAAATCGGGTAACTACTCGCATCCTCATTCCCACTTACTAAAACACTACGTGCACAAACATCTCAGTGCGTCGTGACACAATGAACAACAGAGTGGATTTTCTTTTGTTTCTCCTTTATGTTCTTATTTTCCAGATACAATCCGACATGTCTGGACGAGATGAATGCTTCAGTTTCGAGCCAAAATGTTGCCGGATTCATTCCGGGATGGATGCTTTAAACTTACTACATCAACTTGGAGTGTGAATCGAGCTGGTGAAATCCGTGCATGTGTCCCTCGTAAAATTGTGATCCGCAAGACAATAAGTACATAATATTTTGGAGCTGTGATGACATAAAAAGAGGAAGGCCACACTTTCCTCTCTCGTGATCAGAACTTTGATAATGTCTGTATGGCCCTGCACTGCAATTGAAACGAGCTAAGCTTTGTAGTTCTTCTCGAAGCCTGCAATATTGAGCTGCATAGCTTACTGTCATAATGTATGGTCGAACGTAGCGCTCACTTTAGAGTCCCTATATCCGTTGCTTGGGTTTGAATGATTCCCTCAAAATGTTCATTTTCAGTACGTGAAGTTTGGCCGATCAATCAGCTCCTTTCACCCAGAAAAGCACGGTTTGCCTCGGTTATCAGATTGTCGACCCTGATGTCTTTGTCAAAGTGCACAGTTTTTTGCCACCAGTGACTTCGCTGCGTGAATCAATAGGGAAGCATTTATGTGGCCACGATTATATGACTAGTCACGGATCAACATTCCGGCTTACTTAATATTCATTACAGCTCATCTTTACAAGACCTTCCAACATTGAATGACAAAAAATAATTAATCATAGCTAAAGAGCTCGTCTTTATACGAGCTTCCGACATTGAGTGACAATGGGTTTGGAATGTTAGCAAAATCAGGAGACTTTTAACCACAAAGAGGCACCAACTTTTGTCTGGGGGCCATCTGGGCCTCAATCCTCAACTTTCAAGTGACGTATCCAAAGACGCAAATTATCACTTGGGAAATGACTTTGGCTTAGACTTTCAGGTGTCACGTTAAAAGGCACTAATTTTTATCTTGGGGACAATTTTGGCCACTTCAAAGATTTTCTTGAAATGTGTACACGTGGCATCTAAAATGGCAAACAGACACTTGACATGACTAGACAAGTATCATATTTGTGAAAGCGAATCCCTTAAATCGAAACGACTTTATCTCCCACATAAAACCAAAACCTCGTTTTCAAGCCAAATATTAGGGTTTCAACCCAGATTGAAAGGAGCACCTGAATGGGGGCTTAGGGTTTTTTTATTTTTCACAAAATCAGAGCACGTTTGCCTTGCTCTCTCTCAACTTAGATTTGAGGTCGTGGAAGTCGTCAACGACATAAACGACCTCATATCTAAGGTCTTAGGTGGTGGTCCACAGACCTTTGTCTGTGTTAATCAAGGCAATGACCTTGACCCCAACCTCGACCGCTAGGCAAGCAAGCAATGCGCAAACATTGTATAAACTCGAAAGGCGGACCGCCACTCCAATGATCAGTGCAATCATCAATTCCCTCCGTTAGTTTAATTTGCCAGCACATTGAAGGTAGCTTCACCATAACATGTCGTATGGTGCAGTCCAGTTCCCGGTCCTAGGACCAACCAGTCTGGTCCCCAGTTCCGATTTGTGGGAATCAGTCCTCCCGGTTCGATTTCCAGTTCCATCTTAGAACCAGGCCAAACTGGGCGGGACCGAGAACCAACCACCCTTACCCCAAACGTGATCGAGAACAAAAGAATGCTCACATGATACCTTAAAAGCGCATGATTCAGCTCATCGTGTCATCGTTCTTTCCGTTATTCCAATCAATATGATGCTCGAACAATCCGTTGCGCGCTAGAGAGGTTGTCGTATGCGATCTCTAGCGATGGCCACTGAATCTTCAAAACCCACTAAGAGAACAAAATATTCGGATACGTCGAGCTTGCACACATCAAATTCTCGAGGCACTTTGTATGCAGTCGGCTTTAGGCGGCGAACACGACGCGACGTCGATATATTCCTTTTTTTCTCGACAAAGGAAAGGTGACAAGAGCAGCTCGAGTGCGCGAGGCGAGAGAAAGAAGAAGAATAACATAGTGATGGTCATGTGGAGCTAGGTGTTGGACCATCCCCCCTTAAGTTGTTCCAAAGGCATTTCCTTTCTCTCCTCTCACCTCTATCCAAATTTGGGCAATCAAACTGTCAATGTCGACAGCAAAAGCAAAGAATCGATTGCTTGCCAAAATATCATGCTGTTGCCCGGACCGGGCCAGGCCGGGCTGTGGGGCCCACGCCTCGCGTGAAGAAGACGGTCCCCCCCACCACCTCAACCGGCCTCTCTCTTTCAATGGCCTCGTGGCCCTCTCGAGAGCAAGCACCGGCCCGCGTTCCCTTGCCGGGTGCGACGATTCGGCGTTCAAATCCACATATCGAATTTGCGATATTCTGACTTTTATTCGATATTGAGCGTATCGAATTTATTCTAGGTGCCTTACGATTGGAATTCTAGACCGCAACGAGAAATCCGAATGAAATAATTACCATAAATCTCTTGCTTACTCCCGTGCACGTGTTGCGAGGCTGGATTTTGGATCCCTCAAAATCCAGAGGGCACCAATATGGTACGGAGATAAAATCCAGCTAATGGCGACAAGAAAATATTTTGGCTTGGAACCTACCTCTGTGGCACTCAATGGTTTTTCCTCTTTCCTAGAAAAAATTGCGTGGGACTATACATAGAGAATCTTCAATGGAGAAAATTTCAACACTTAGGTGGCCCTAGCGACAACCTTCGCATCTATACTCATAATCTCATTGTATTCTTTACTTCATAGCTTAAGTTATGTCGAAAAATAATCCAAAAGTCAATAAATCTATTATGCGACGGCCAATTCAGTTATAAATATTTTAACTGTGTCAATTCGGTCCTAAACTTTTTGACGATTTGCTAATTTAGTCCTAAATCTTTTAATGATTTGCTAGCATAGTCCTTTGCAATTTTCGGCCAAAATTATCCAAAATGACTATATCAGCAAATTATCAATAAGTTCAAGCCGAAGAATTGGATTGGTGGGAAGCTGTCCGATTCTAGATTCCAAGGTATATAGGATAAGTTTCAAATTCTAATAATTAGGGAACCTATTTCAACAAGTAGGTTATAGTTTCCATCTATCTATAATCTATAACAAGTTTTTGTGTTTTTCTTGATTTATATCTTGCGATCTTGCAGCATTCTATGGCATCCGATAACGAGTATATAATCTAAAACTACTAGTCTAAGCCTCTTATTTTATGACAAAACTTTTTCTTTGTTAATATTTCATATTATTGGCGTATCTAAATATAATTTGTGGTCAATGAATTATAAAAATAAGTGATGGTCATTAAAAGTGATAATTCACTATAATCATTCAATTAATAATATATGTGGATTTGAGTAGAATTTGAAACCGACCTTAGAACTTGTGACTGGTAAGTTCCATGTTCCTAGATATGTAGAATAGGTTCCAAGTATTAAAAAAAAAAAAAAAAAAAAACAAGGAATCTATTCTGATGAGTAGGTTCTAGGTTCGGGTTCCAAGTGGAATCTGTAGAGAACTTAGAACCGCTCATCCTCAATATAGATACATTTTAAATATTCCAGCATTTTAGTACATATATATTCACCTAAGATATAATGCTACACGAAGAGTTAATTTCGCATGATACTCTTTTGAGAATCAAATATCTTAATAAGGTCGTCCTTAAAAAGTTGTCTCAACGTAAATATAAAAGACTTAGACAAATTTGATTTGAGATTTACAGACGATATTGTTAGGGGTGTGCATGGTCCGAGCGGGCGGTTCCCAACCTAAAACCGGAAACCGCCCAATAAGGACCGGTTCCAAAAAAATTGGAACCAGGATCCACCCGTTTGTTGCATGGATCCACCCGGGAATCGGACCACCGGTCCGGTCCGGTTCTTGAGTGGATCCATGGAACCGGTCTACAAAGTGTAGTATCCCATCCCCTCAAATCACGACTCACCACCTTCAGCTTCAGCATTACCCTCTCTCTCCCTCTCTCCTTCTCCCCTACGATATTGGCAGAGCTTTTAGATTCATCCCCTGAAGCTTGGCAAAAGCTTCTGGTTTTTCAGCTCGGTATTGTAGTTTTGACATCCATCCCTAGTCTCTTTCTTCTCTTTTCCTTGTTGCAGTCCTCAAGGGAAAGGAAGAAAGAAACCCATCATTTGCCCTCCTGCCTATCTCTCTCTCTCTCTCTCTCTCTCTCTCTCTCTCTCTGTTATCTTCTCATTTCGCACGAATTCAGAGGACCCTGCCCGCGAGGCTCTCTGGCTTTCACTCTCCGAGCTTTCCCTTTTGCTACAAGTTCTTTGGTGTGCTTGTTGACGTCTGATAGGGCCACTCTACATAGTTTTTTTTTGGTTTTGTTTTCGTTTCAGGGTCTCTACTTCTTGCTTCTTCTTCTTTTGATACGTTGCATTCTTGTTTCTAGTTGCGTTGGGTGGTTTGTTGGGTTTAGATCTTGATGGTCATTGCAATTCATGTTGGTGTTTTCGAATCATACTGTGATTTATTGCTTATGTTTTGAGAGGCTTGTCTTTGTTATATTGGGATAAAAAGTCGGTTCTTTATGGGATTCCTAAGGCTATGGTTGCACAGAGGAAGGAGGGGGGCAAAAGCCAATCCCCCACAGAGATCGCTGCAACTCATGGAAAAATTAATCGATTCAGTCCGAGTGGGTGGGTGGACGGATCCGCCCATGGAACCGGGAATCGGACTAGTACCCACCGGTTTCCATAAATTGGAACCGAGAACCGGACCGATTCCCTCAAGAACCACCAGTTCCGGGCTGTTCCGGTCCAATTCTAGGTAGTCTGGGCGAATCCCGATTCTTTTGCACACCCCTAGATGCTGTAGAAAAGTCAAAGAAGGTTGCTTCAGGTACAACCTCTTTTTCAATTCATAAACTTGCAACGTAAAGGAAATGATATTTGCTTGGAATTGTTAGAATTATGATGATGATTATGATGATGAGTAGATTATCAGATAAAGAATAAGTTATCTCAGAAATCGAGACAAAAATCTGCAATAACTTAATCCGGGAGAGGTGAGGTTTAAAAAAATTATTAGAAATTTCATAGACATTAGGATATCCGTGAATAATTCAAGCCTGGCTTTGTGACGGACCTATAATTTGTTTTCTCGGCTAGGGCTAATATGATCACTAATTATAAAGAAATTCAGCATATTTGTTTTAGATATATAAGCAGTGTTCTTACACCTGAAAAAGGCTGAAAACAATATGTTTTTGTTTATTTATGACATTTTTATCTTAAATTTTTTTTTTTTTTTAACTTTTATCGATCTGTCAACGCAAGTTTCTACATTTACTTCTTCTTTTTTTCTTTTTTTGAGAAATTCAGTGGAGGGAAGACTCGAAGAAGCAAGCGGGGACGATAAACAGAAATACATTTCTGCTGTTGACCTAATCACAGAATCATTCGTACTCGACGACGTGAGATACCGAAGCTGCTGTTAGAAATATAAGTGGGAAGAATGGAATCAGATTTTAAGACATAAATACACCATTTTAAGGAATTGTTTATCCTACAAAATTGCTAATGATTACTGGTAAAGATCATTAAAGACTGTATTTTTCTTTAAGAGAGAAACGAAAAATTGAAGGTACTTATCAAACTAGGAACATTGAATATACAATAGTGAAACTTTTTATATAATGGACATAATATTTCAAAAGGACAACTTTTCTCTTTTTATATAAATTCAAAATTGAAAAGATAACTGTAATATAACCGTCATTCATATCTTTTCTAAGTGGGTAAAAACAACTCTTAGATCATTTTACAAATAAACTATCAATTAGGGATAATCGGTAAGCAGTTCGATCCAGTGCCATCTAGGAACTTAGACCGGTTCCTCGTTTTTAGGACCAGGAACTGGATCGACTATTGATGGATCTGAGAATTGGACTGATCCATTGGTCTTGTCCAGTTCCCAGTCGATCCAATGAGATTGACGAATTATGATGGTGACCTAGCTTCCCCTCCCCTTTAAACTCAAGTCCAATTATTGGTGGAATTAAGAACCGGACCAATCCATCAGTCCAGTCTGGTTCTTGGGTGATCCAATGGGATGGGCGAATTACGATGATAAACTAGCTTCCCCTCCTCTTTAAACTCAAGCATTTGCTCTATATTCGCAAGAAGACCAAAATGATTCAAAAATTGTAGGAGCATTACACACAAAACATATACTAAATCTTAGCCAAAAAGGTCAAGAAAGACATGTTTTGGTTGCATGGCTTGATTTTTATTTACAATCACACTTGTGATCTTTGTTGCCCATTTGATATAAGACTCTCGGCATTCGCATGAAAGGCATTCGCATGAAATGCTGGAACAAAACAACAGACAAACCAAAAGTCCCACATAAAGGCTGTTTGCACGGAAGGCTGGACACCACAACAGAGACAAGCTAGACATGCTGAGAGTCCCACATCGAACGGGCACACAGAGATCAGATCGTAAAAGGAGATGTCCAAGTCATGAACCTATCCAAAGCATGCATTTCTTGACTTTTTGTCGAAATGTTTGCATCTCACCAACATTTAGAAAAGCTTTAATAATTAACACTCCGTTCGTTCTCCAGGAAAATGATAATATTTTTCAGTGCTAGGTTGAAATTTGCAAATGATTAGAAAATAATTTTCACCGTTTGGTATGAAAAATTCGATTCGATTTTCCTCTGTGTACTCACTTTTAATGAATTTTTATTTTCTCATTTTCTTATTTATTTTTTCTAAAATATATATATTTTAAAATTTTTATTTTCTTTCTACTTATTTGAAAAGGAAAAAGAATAAAAAATTCGAATTTAAAAAAAAATAAAATAGAAATTGGAGGTTAGTAGGGGTCTCATATAAGAGAGATTGACTTAGGAAAGTGTTTTCCCTTATTTTAAACATGGAAAATATTTTCCCTCATACTTTTTTTCTTTCTTAAAAAATGTTTTCCCTAATCCATTTATTTTTCGTGAAACAAATACTGGAAAATCTAGAAAATTTTCCAAAATGAACAAAGCCTAAGAGTGAAAATCATTTCTTTAATAATTTTAAAAAAATTAAAAAAATTGGTCTAGTTCGGGCAATGCAGTTTCATCATGGGAACTAGAAATTGGACTGAAATCACCATTTCAGTTCCTTTTGCTCACCCTACTAGCAAGAACTATGTTTTATACTAAATTGAACTCAAATTTGTCAACTAATCACTAATAAACTACACGAGCTAATACAAATACGTAGATTTGAAACGTATATTTCTTCTCTTTAGTCGGTCATGATCTCAGCTAGCATGTGTATAGAATAGCCACAGTCATCACGTATTACAATGGTATAAGCTAACAAGAATATATATGAGCTAATACAAATACGTAGTTTCGAAATGCATATTTCTTCTCTGTACTTGGTCATGATCTCCGCTGGTGTGTGTATGTATGTATCTAGATATATTCTTGTTAGTTTATACGATTATGGGTGCGTTTGGTTCAACTTTTTCAATGGGCTTTCAGTCTCCAAAGTCCCTTGCAAAAATGCCGGGTATTTGACAAGCCTATCCAATAAACTTTCGGTCGAATGTTGGCCTTGAAAAAGCTGAAATCCCAATGTTGATAAAAGGCTAGTTTTGAGCTTTCAATATTCAACCAAATGTTGAAACTACTTCTTTTTTTCAAAACTACTATCATAAACTTTTTAGTTTTTTGATTTTATCTCTCATTATTCCATAATTATCATTACCTTCACTAAAGTCGGCAAATAGTTTATTTATATAAAAAAGATTTGTCCGAAAACTCTTTAGGTCAAAAATATTTACATTTTTGAACCAAACACGGCATATAATACGTAATGATTGTAGGTGTCGGTATTAGATTTCGCAAGGACAAGAAAAGAGGGGAGAACGGGAAAGACGCGAGACGTACAGGTGAAAACCTGAGGCGAAAGGAGCACGAGTGCATGCAGAGAGCAGAAGAGCGGAGAGTTAATACCACTGACACTATTCACGAACGTGCGGAGCCAATCAGCGGTCGACAGCGTCCTTTGACAAAACCACCCTGGTTTTTCTTAGGCTTTGCCGTTTCCACATATAGCACCAAAGCACCAAGGAACCAAGGAACCCACCACCAGACCAGTCTTCACCAGAGAGACCCCTCTCTCTCTCTCTCTCTCTCTCTCTCTCTGTGTCTGTCTGTCTTTCTTGTTGATCCACCAGGCTCGTCTTTAAGAATATAGAGCAGCGAGCAGGCGAGACAACACTCCATCTCCCGTCTCTCCTCTCTCTCTCTCTCTCTCTCTCTCTCTCTCTCTCTGGCTGTGTCTTTCTTTTGTTTCTTGCCGTTTTGGGGTGTGTGTTGGGTTGTGTGAATTGGAGCGAGGATGGGGAGGGGGAGGCTGCAGCTGAAGAGGATAGAGAACAAGATCAACCGGCAAGTCACCTTCTCCAAGAGGAGGGCGGGTCTGCTCAAGAAGGCCCACGAGATCTCCGTACTCTGCGACGCCGAGGTCGCCCTCATCATCTTCTCCGCCAAGGGCAAGCTCTTCGAGTACTCCACCGATTCCTGGTAACGTTCGCTTCATCACCATTCGTTCGTTCGTACGTTCGTTTGCCGCCATCTCCGGCGTTTCCATTCTCAAGGCTTCTTGATTTATTTGAGTATCGTCTTGCTTCGTGGATCGGTGGGTTCCACTTCGATTCTTGATGAGGTTTGATGGGTCGCGGTTTCTTGTTTTGTGCGTATTCGGGTTTGCGCATTTGAAGGTGCAGTGATTCTTGTTTCTTGCCAATTCCAGAAAAGTTTTTCCGTTTGTGCTTACGAAGCAGAAAGCATGTCACGACTGTTTTAGGGAGACCGCGTTTTTCCTGTGAAAATCCTTTACGATCGATCCTGCATCGTAGGTACCGTACTTCGACTGTGAGATTGATATAGCATTAAGCTTTCTCGCCTCCGTGGCTCGATCCACACGTCATGAAGTGCGGAGGTGCAACGCGAGTGTAAACTCAAATTGTAATGCAGTGAAAGAGCTCTAAATGTGGATAAAAGGGCTCATTTTAAAACGAATTAATTCATCCCGACGTTCTAGTTCTTGGACAACGAAGATGTTATATAGAGTCGGAACTGCGTACGAAGAAAGCATGCTTACTGTTATCTAATGTTAGGGGACTCTCTGATCTAAGCTGCATTCGTGTCTGTAATCTAAACCTTCGAGTGGACTGATGGTTACTGTATACGCAGTGATACGTGTGCACAAAACAAGAGGTTAGGTTGCGGATTATGGCGGATCTGTTCACTAGCATTCCAACACGTGGTTTTTCGAAGTTCCATATCGTCTACTTTTTTTTTTGGTCGTGTATATCGTCTTCTGTTTAACTCGTTGGACTCTACAATCCTTTTTTGTCCTTTTTGACTTTAGAGATCAGCTTTCCTCGTCGAAAGTTGGAGAAAGAAGAGATTGTGGAAAATGCGAACTCCTTTTGCCTAATCACCAGCTGGATCTCTTCATAGGGAGGGCTAATCACGCAGTTAAAGTTCCTTTCTGGATAACCCAGAAGCTAAATCACGATACGATGTGTTTTCCAGGTTAAAGAGACAGGTCATGGTACAATTGATCTTCTTTCACCACTTTAGTCTGTAGCTATGGGGCCACACCGCTCTCCTGGAGAACATTGAGAACCCTAGTAAAAATTGTTGTGATTGGTTTGGTTCTTGCAATGAAAAGACAAAAGAATCTCACTTTCAAGCGAAAATGATCATATGCTTCTGCTTCCACGCGTCGCAATTTGCTGTGTTTCTTTTTTAGATGCCAAGTAAGTATATGCTTTTTCTCACTGTGGTTTTATCTTTGATTTGAATCAATCATTCTAGTGATAATGTATTCGTGATCAATGGCGGGTAAGGGATTTAGAAGTGTTGGCAAAACCTCTATATAACAACTGCAGTTAGAACTCTAATTACAGTTTGTACAAAGAAGAGGCTGATATGCAATATAAATCGTGGGGTTGGCTGGATTCGAGTCTAAACTTGAGCGTCAAGGTGTATAGTATGAATTGGGTCGGACTCAATTGAGTCCTAGTAGGAAGTACAGGTTTTGTAGCTTAGAACAAATGAAACTAACTTGCTTTCGGGCAGTATGTTAGGAATTGTGCTAAGAACTTCGTCTGACAGGTTTTATCAATACTGAAAACAAAGATTCAGCCGGGAAAAGATAGGGCCGGGAAGGATTAAAAACATGAAGAGCAGCTCGAATCCTTAATTTTTTTTTTTGTCAGAGAATCCTTAATTTGTGAGTCTCAAATTTAGGGAAGGATGATGTAAGGATGCTCCTGTTTCTTTGGAACATACGTTCACTCGAAACGGTGGCAATGTAAAGGGTGATGATGGTGCGAGCGCGAAATTACCACTTGACCTAGTTGACAGACAGCTGGCATTTCTATGTTGCACGAGAGAAGGAAACAGGAAAAGTTTCCTTTTCTGTTCCTTTCCCATGATTGGCGATGGCCACTGATGCTGATCACTATTGTCCGGATTGCATACGGGATTATGTTCAATGTCCTCATGTTGTCCCTTTCGATGATCTTTCCATTTGTTGTAGAGAAAAACTCTACGTATGAGCATGGCTTATAGCTAAACTTGCTCGCTATGCTCGTTCTTAATCTTGTCGATTAACAGCTTTTAATCCATTCTCGAGCCTTGCTTCCAAGTGCTTGTCAACAATGATTAATTAGTTTGTGAGGCTAAGTACAAGTCTGATCTGATAATAATCTTGTTATCGTGATGTGAATCGTATAGCTATAGCCAAACTACGTATTCTTCTTCTTCTTACTTGTTTCAGATTTATTTGACGACATGGTTTGTGCCTCTTTCTATGCCTAGTAAACTTCTACCATGTTTTCCAACCAAAAAACAAAACTTCTACCATGTTCTGGCAAACTATGGACTTCTTTTCCTTTTGCCAGAGCAAGAAATGTAGATTAATCCAAAATGGTTTTCAATAGATTCTACTTATACATTGACTAGTGAGGGAGCTGTAATACCATACATGCATCTGCCTATGTGGTTATGATCTTCTTTAGAAGAGTTATTTCAATTTTCTATCTTATAGGAGCATCATCTTATCACATTGGCTAACTTCGTACGACATGTTTCGATTCTGCTTCTTTTCTTTGGCAGCATGGAGAGAATTCTCGAACGCTATGAAAGATACTCATATGCGGAGCACCAAGTTCTTGCAAGTGGGACGGAATCGATTGTAAGACACCCAACCAAAAACTTTCAATAGACCAATGGAGTTCCAGTTTGTGTGGCATACACGACGTTCTCCACAAATCATAGTGGCTCAACGTTCAGTGCTTACCCATGGAACTGCAATATGCAAACCCTGAACCTGTGCAAATCACTGGACGTGCAAGTCTTTCGATCTGCTCATAAATTAGATCTACAAGAACCATAGTAGCAAGAATGGCTTTTTATTGCAATTCCATATATAATTAAAAGAGCTTCTTTAGCTATGACAAAGCAGTTAGCACTAAATCCTAGATCATGGGTTTCAGGGTAGCTGGACTTTGGAGCATGCTAAGCTCAAGGCCAGACTTGAAGTTTTACACAGAAATTATAGGTATATATATGTATATATATATACTGAGACGAATTTACTGCAAGAACTGAAAATTCATCGAAGCTAACAAATCTTGATATTTGTTTGATTGTTACAGGCATTTCATGGGAGAAGATCTTGATTCTTTGAGTCTCAAGGACCTCCAAAATTTGGAGCAGCAACTGGAGTCTGCTCTTAAACACATAAGATCGAGAAAGGTACATAAGCAAGATCCATTTGAAAGCCAAAGTTACCCTTATCAGGTCCTGCATATGGCTGATTGCACTCTAAACTTTACTGAACAGAATCAGCTCATGCATGAATCAATCTCAGTGCTTCAGAAAAAGGTATGCTTATTAAATTAGTTGGCACGATATTAGAATTTTCACATTATACTCGGAACATGAATGGCTGTCTTTTTAATGTAGATAGACACATCTAGGGCGCACATGATAAAATTTCTACTTCTCTATTTCTCTGTTTCTCTGTTCTCTGTTCCTCAAAACAGTTTTGGAACAGAAATCTGTTTAATAACGCAATTTGATTTTTCTATTTCTGGAACAGATTTCTATTCCAGAAATAGATTTGAAGAGGAAATCAGAAGCTAAAATTTTTAACTTCTCAATTTCTGGCCATAAATTAATTTCTGTTCCGGAAATTTTATCATGCGCACCTCTAGTGACTATATTTAGGGTGGTCCAAGCACAAACAGAAGAACTATGATATTGTACCATATAAATGGGTTAGATGGAACTTTAGATGGGTGAGAGATATTGACCATTACCTGATTGTTGTGCCGTGACTGACTATGTTCTTCACGTCAACAACAGATTAAAACCCTGCAACCGTTTTTCCAGATATTATTATAGTGGTCGAAGATTTGCTGACGGTTTTCGTCTTCACACAGGATAGGGCATTGCAGGAGCAAAACAACCTGCTTACAAAGAAAGTGAGTAATTAATCTTCTTCAAGGGACTCACCTTTTCAGTCAAATACATCTGGACATATAACAAATTAAAAGAAGTCAGTAGTCTTCCGAGCTTGCTTTTATAACCTGTCCAAGAACTAGGTTCCAGAGTACGATGACGAAATTTCACTGTTTCTCGACCATAGACATATATTTGCTAGCCATGACTTGGCAAATGGTTGTGTGTGGGTCATGACTCTATTCTTTTTTGGTAATTTTATTGATATAGCAAAATTTCTCAAAATCTTGCAAAGCATTGGCATTGCTTCAAAGATTGGCCTATTCCGAGAGCTGTTTTGAGAGCTCCTGATATGAAATGAATTTTCCTAAAGAAATTTTTATTATTATATTTTTTTAAGAAAAATCATCCTTTTGGAGATATATGATTAGAAAAATAGCACAAGCTTATGTATTTTTGAATTTTTGAATTTTTTTTTGGCTGAAAACAGGTAAAGGAGAAGGAGAGGGCACTAGCGCAGCAAGCTCAGTGGGAGCAGCAAGACCATGCCCTTGACTCACCTGTTGTTCTACCCCACTACTTGCCATCTCTCGACATCAAGTCTCTCTCTCTCTCTCTCTCTCTCTCTCTCTCTCTCGTATGTGCTCACTCACGCAGACACATGCGGACACATATGCTAGGATTCACTCATGTCTACACACTGACACTAGTTACGCCATGTTGAAACCACTAAGATAATCTCAAAACGTGCTATTTTTCCCTATACAACAGTATAGCACTTTTCTAAGTACTTATGACAGTAAAGGGTTCGGTATGAGAATTCTTTTTGGTCCAGAGTCTAGCATTTTAGATTGAATGCAGTTCCTGTAATAAGTCAAGTGAATGCATCTAGTGCAGTAGACAATTGGGATATATCTCCAGTTTCAATTATCTAAGTTTTGAAAACTATGTGCTGCGAGTAGTTTGACAGATTAGCTGGTTTCTGGTGCCTGTTCTAAGCTATAATATATATGTGAAATTATGCAGTGGCTCTTATCAAGTGAGACACAACGGACACGATGACGGAGAGAACCTGACTCAGCCTCGGGCTGGTACACTTCTTCCTCCGTGGATGCTCCGCCATCTCAATTAAGGCTTTGACATAAAGGGAAACTTCTGCTGCTATATCTTTGATAAGCAATTCTGAAGTCAAGTTGATGAATTGCATGGCAGAATCTGGGGCTCTCCCCCACCCTTGTTCTAGCGAAATAAACATATCTCTGCTTTTTGCTGCATTCAGTACTCCTAAGTGTGGTCCTCCGTGTATGTATAGCACCATTGCAAATATGCATACCAATGTACATGTATGCAAAATTATATATGGAAGTTAACACAGCCATCAAGCAGATGGAGAAGTATATTGTTTGCTAGAAAAAATAGATTGTCAAACTGTATCAAGATATTCTGATATATGGTCCTGTTTTTTTTTTATTTTTTGGACAATAATATATTGTCCTGGTTGAATAGGTTGGAATTCTATCGTTCTGCGCTAAAAAGATGCAGAATATTTTTCGTGCGGGTAAATTTCCCTAAGTGTTGATATGTATTTAAAAAAAAAAAAAAATCATTGGTCCAAAGAATGACCGGTGACATTAATTTTCCCGAGTAACTTACCGGTAAATACTAACACTTTCATGGAATTATTAATTTATTTTTTTATGATTGGCAAATTACTAAGGTTTCAAATATTCTAAATCTTACATGAAATGATCAACCTAACGTTAAGTGGTTTAAAATTTTTTAAAAAAAATTAAATTACGAACTAGTTTTTTGTTATGGACTTTTTTCTAAGCTACTTGACAGTGATTAGTTTTTTTAAGTTTACCGACTTTTCCATTGTATTACTAACTTTTTCCTAGCTTGATTAATAACCTTTACATTTACTAACTATTTTTCAGAGATTACCAACTTTTCTTCCATTAAATTACCAAGCACTTTTGTGTCATCAACTCTTATTTCAATTACTTATCAACATTTATTCCTTAGCCAATAGAGAGTCTTCGGCGTAACAAGCAGGTCAGTTCTATTTATGTCGACATGTGATTGTCCTTGATCCAACAGGAGATAGGTGGGGATCAGGTGCATGAGCATTGAATAATCCTCGTACCACCAAATGGCAAAGATCCATCCTACAGCTCCATGATCAATTAATAAAGATACATTTTCTTTAGAACTATGGGGTACTACTTTTGGATCTTAAATGGAATTTTTTTGGGGTATCCCCAAACTTAACATGGAGGTGGGCTCACAGGCCGCTATTTCACTGTATCAGAAATCAACTCCTACTCTCAACTTTGGTGACATGCTCATTTCTTAGATTTAGAAATTGTTAACATATTTCCAGCATGTTAGGATTCTGTATAATGAAAGGAAACTCATGCACTGACTGGCTAGCAAATTGGGCCATTTACTCTTACGATGTGAATGACACCTTAATCTTGGATAGGCCACAAAGAGGTCTCATTCCTTTATTGATAGGAGATTAGGTTGGATCCAGTTTCATTAGGCAAGTTTTGTTATAAATTTTGGGCTTTGCCATTTTAAGAAGAAGAAGAAGAAGAAGTTATTCTTATTTTTAATTTTCCAACTTTTCATGTGGTTTATAAACTTTTAGTTGCATTTGTTAGCAACTTCTCGAGTTTGCCACTTTAAAAAAAGAAAAAGAAAAAAAGAGAGTAGACCTTAAT
Organism: Eucalyptus brandiana; assembly: GCA_014182725.1. Lineage (NCBI taxonomy): Eukaryota > Viridiplantae > Streptophyta > Magnoliopsida > Myrtales > Myrtaceae > Eucalyptus > Eucalyptus brandiana. The sequence continues at coordinate 31,118,045 of CM024677.1, forward strand.
TAGTGGGACTTCCCGACTTTTTAATGATTAAGTTAAAATTATAGGTTATCAACTCTCATGTGAGTAATTTAACAAATTTTATCAACTTTTTTTTAGCACCTTTCACTTATCGATCCTCATATGAAATAAATCATTTCAATCTAAGTGATTAGTAAACTTTTTTCCAATTAAGTTATGAACTATTACTGGATTACCAACTCTCGTTTAAATTACTAATCAACATTCATTTGGTTTATTTAGATGGATTACCTAGCTGTGAAAATGATTGGGTAGTCACCAGATAAAGATAAGTGAGTCACGACAAAAGCTGTAAAATGATAAGAGAAGTTTTTGTTTTTTTTGTCAATGATAAGAGAAGTATCGAAAAATCGGTTGATCATAGAGAGGTAAGAAACTTATATAAGAGTTGCAACTTAATAGAGTAGTGGGGAAATAATAAAAGAAAATAACTGAAATAGACAATGGAAAATAACTCAAATAAGAGTTGGGATTCCAATTGGTAATCTAAAAAGAGAAAAATTGATAAGTAGCACAAAATTATTGATGATATTGTATGACTGTCGGTAAATCTAGGCATTCTAACAAAGGAAATAAACAATGGTAAAAGGTAAATTGAGTATTCATTTTTTTATCAGAGATAAGAGAAGTCGATTATTCGTAAATAAAAATCAAATAAACATTGGAGACTAACTCGAATAATCGTTGACAGTGCAAAACTAATTGATGACTTGATTGGTAAAAATCTGATAGCCACTATTTATTGGGCTCGTAATTTCTAAAACCAGTTAGTAAACAAGACAAATAAAAATGGTTATTCAATATAAAACTTACTAAATTCAAGGAAAAAAACATATGAAAAAATGTGAATTAATCAAACATTGTTAGGAAAAAATTTCAAAAAAATCATAAACTTATTGTACAACGATTAAGTTAGTTTTGAGCCTTTTAATCGTGCCAATTTAAGACTAAATCTATTGATGATTTGCCTATTTAGTCCTTTTTTTTTTTTTTTACAATTTGCCAATATTGTCCTTTTGGTCAATTATCCAAATAATAAGTTTAAGACTAAATTGACAAATCATCAAAAGATTTAGGATTAAATTTGCATAATTGAAATCTTTATGACCGAATGAGTTATCGTACAATAGATTTAGGACTTTTGGCAAATTATCCCAACATTGTTACTAGTACCATTTGCTTAATAACCGATCGAAATTTAAGTTTTGACATCTCAATTCGATAAGCCTTTTCATAACAAGTTCCTTACCGATGTATGAGACTACTTAACCGGTTCAATCGTCTTCTTTTCCCTCTAAATACGGTCAATCAATTGTTTGAGCAGTTTGACCAGTTCAATCAATTGTCTTCAATGAATTGTCTTCTTTTCCCTCTAGATACGGTCTGACCGTTCCCGTCGAGATCTGATTGTCGTCACATGCGGCATAAATTTTCGTCCTAACAACGGCTCCGTCAACGACCTAATTACTCGCACTTCATTCGGATTAGTGGTAAACTAACAAAGATTCCATACCCAACCTTATTCAAAATCAAATGGATCCCACTGGTCGAGCAATTCCAACAGAGAATGATGAATGCGAAGGAGGATTCATACCGACATTACCCTCGAGTCAATCCCGATCGGAAATCTTCTCCCCCAAAAAATCGATTCCGACATTCGCGGAATTGAATTCCCGCCGGACTTCTCGAACCCTTTTTTTTTTCTATGCTGTCGATTCCCTCGTCCTCAGCCAATGGGAAAACGAAGAATGTCATCGAATGTTTCCTTTGATTTTTCCCAGTCTCGTTCCATGATTGCGTACGGTCGAGGGAGGGTGGTGGTTCGCAAACGACGACGTGGTCGGACGACAATGGCTCGCGTCGAAGTCAAAAAGAAGAAATGCGTGTAACTCGCCTTCGAATCCTGTGGAGAATAATACTAATACTTGCATTTCTATTAAAAAAATTATACTGGTTCTCGAGCTCGCGCTTCCGCACGAACGGTTGGTTTCGTTGCTCTTTGCAATTTGCGATCGATGTTGACGTTTGGAATATGTGCATGGGATAGCGAACAGTCAAATTGAGCGATGCGCGACGCATGAAACATTTTCGCACGGTGAAATCGAAATTTTAGAATTTACAAAAAGACGTCATGGAGCAAGAAGTCGGGGTAACATGTCCTTACCCGAAAGTATGGATGAATACCATATTATGGATCAGTGGATAAGTGGAGCCAATGAATTGCGGATGATTATCATGTTTTGATCAATGACATTTTTGTAAATATAAAGGTGGAGACCGAATTCAAAGGTTTATCTTATAATTAGCATTAATTAATTTGCAAAGTCGATTATTGTACGGAAAATGGATTGGAATATTACAATTTGAAAAAGGTATACCAAAAATAAAAGTAACGGTAGTATACTCCTGCAAGCTCTTGGAGTTTCGAAAGTAAATAAAAAAATCACTATTGGTAAACAGGCACATTCAAACACAAAAAAATTACCTTTACAAGATTCAATTCCTAGCAAAGATATATCAAAATAGACATAACAATTACATATTCATGAAATCCTAAGCCTATGTTATGTAGTTAGGATTAAAGTCCTATGTTTGATTGTCATTTAAGATAGGATAATATTGGATGTAAAAAGGATATTACAAAGATAAAATAATCTCATGTAAAGATGGAGTAAAGGTGGATTACATATGTCTCTTACTCATTTCTCTATCCCCTCTACCAACCCATGGCTACCACCCACAGCCTCCCACCTCGTTTCGTCTCGTTGCCACTGACAAGGCTCATCATGTTGACAAGCTCGACCCAATCTCAACTAGATCTGTCAAAATAGGTTATAAACTTATTTGTTAACTCATATTTGATGTGTTGAATTATTATATGAGTTAGTTATATGTAATAAATAAGTTATAAATAGGTTTAGACCCAACTATATAGAAATATGGGTGTTAAATGGATTCACAATTTATTTAAACTCAATCCATCTCTATGACTCTCTTGCCCTCACTTAAATCTTGCATTTACACACTCTATGCTCTCACTTCAATTTGGGCATGAGTTTTCATAGATTAGTATGGGTTTAATTGAATATGAATCACTAAATTTATATTGCATAGATATGGATCAATTTGGATCTGACCATTTTCAACTTGACCCACATATTTAATAGATCTAATCTCAACCACAATCTTGACCGTGGAGCTTGAGCTCCTTCATGGCCAAGTTATTCTCAACCAAACCTCGGCCACAGAGTCCCATGACCAAATCTGGAGCAAAGGTAGTTGTCCCATTACATCTCACGCACCTTCTCCCATGAGTAGTCGCACCTTCATTCGCTAGGCCTCGCTCTCAACATCAACTACGAGTGTAGGGATAGATGGTGAAGCCTCAGGCAACTTTTTCTTCTTCTTTTTTCAGAGGTCGATTCAGCAGCTTCAATGACCTCCATGGTTAGTCTTTGTATTGCAAGTGACATCCGTGAGGGCTCAAATGTTCTAGAAGGTGGACCTTTACTGCAGCATGGATATTCATTTATCTACCAAACATAATATAAGATATTAAAAATCACATCCTTTTCCAATCCAATCTATACGATTCACTGCAACCTAGAATTTCCGAATTAGCCCGGAATAGGAAATGGAGATCTGAACACCAATAATTAACAAGATTTGACATGGTGCGGAGAAATCCATTTCCAATGGGGATGCTCTGACTTCGGGTCCTAATCCAAACAAAAAACCACTCATGAGTGGGACACGTCGGGGCACGACAGATGAACAGGAGCTCCCCACCATGAAGTTGACTTGGAGCTACTTCTGATCCAATGGCCTCGAATTCACCCTTTTGATTATTAAGGATTGAGGAAATTTCTGCGTGATTGTACGGCCCGTGATGTGGCTGCTATTAAGTGTAAAGGGGCGATGTTTGACATTAAATGCGGATGCTGTCCTTTTAATTTGTCTTGTTCTCTTGTGTAATTACCAAAGGAAGAGGCACTAGAGTCTGGGTGTGAATCGTCTTCACCGGGGCCGAGTTTGTACAAGTACGGATGTATGAAATGCATCTGAAAAATCTCACATTAAGATATTGATATGATCCAAAATTTCAGTAGTGTCGCGCTTGTACAAGTGCCAATATAATATTGAAATAAGCTTGTCATTTGTATTAGAAAAATCCCACATCAAAAGTTGACGTAATCTAATTATTCATTAGTGTCAAGCTTGTACAAATGTATATATAACATAGGGAGACACTTGTGATTTGAATTTGAAAAGTCCTATATTAGAAAAATTGTATGATGTGGAACAAGAAATAATTCCAGTTGGCACATAATTCATTAATTTAATCTTTTGAAATATTGATAGATTCGGACTTGAGGCTCCTCTCAATGATCTTAGACTTTTGCCATTTGATATGATACAATCAATACATAAGAAGGCACAAAAATAACATAATTTGAACGACAGTTCAATTTGAATTCAAAAGAGTATCCAATCATTATGCAAATCAAATTGATCGATATCTTCATTCGAATTTAGTATCAGCATTATGATAGGCAACGCATCACCTTTCCTATTTAATAAAGCATTGCTGTCCCAAAAATTAGGTCCCCAAACGTGTGAACCATTTCATATAAATATATATATATATATGTGTGTGTGTGTGTGTGTGTGTGTGTGTGTGTGTGTGTGTGTGTGTGTGTGTTTGTGTGTGTTTGTGTGTGTGTGTGTGTGTGTGTGTGTGTGTGTGTGTGTGTTTGTGTGTGTGTGTGTTCATAGGAACTGGCATCATCTCGTTCTTGATTATTGTTTTGCAAGACTGAGATTAGTCAACATCTGTTGGAGAACATGGCAAGCACGATCAACGGATGGAACCCGCACAATCTTGCAAAACCCAAAGGACAAGCTCAGCACCAAGACAAGAATTTTTTCTATTTCATAATGACCTTCCTAGAAAAACTACATTCCGTAAAGTCTAAGCCGGCAATGGAATCCAATAAGACATGTGGGGAAGACGCCTATATAAATCAAAGTCGCATTCCAGTTTACAAATGAAGAAAGACATCAACCAAAGAGAGAAGACATGAAGAAGGTGCGCATCAGATGGCCGAGGTTTTGCACGGCCTGTGCGGTCGGCAACGGTGGTGCCGGGCTCAAGATCAACCATAGCTATATTAGAAGCGGCAGCCATGAAGACGAGGCCCCAAAACCCGGGTTCTCCGGCAGTGGCGAAGATGATGTCTCCGCAGGTGGTGCCGGCAGCACCGCCAGCGGCGGCAGGGGGAACAGGGTGATGGTGGTGGTGGACTCGAGCCTTGAGGCAAAGGGCGCTCTGGAATGGGCGCTCTCTCACACCGTCCAAAGCCAAGACGACGCTATCGTTCTCCTTCACGTGGCCAAGCCCTACGAAGGAGGTGAATTGAAATAATTGAGTTTGCTTTCTTCTTGTTTTTATGACGTCATGGTATGAGAAGATGGAAATCAATATGAGATTCTGGGCGTTTGTGAATTGGCTTGCGTTTGCAGAAAGCAGGAGGGAGATTGATGGGAGGGCTAGGGAGCTCTTGCATTCGATGAAGAGCATGTGCCAAACGAGAAGACCAGGGGTGAGTCTCAGTTTGACTAGTCATTCCCAACATATGTGTTAAGAACAATGTAGCCAGATGCTAATTTGTAGGATATATTGTGGATAAAATCTGTAAACAATGAGAAGAATGCGTCGATAAGTGTTTTAGAATTCGGATGGGTCTATCTGCTCAATCGGGTGTTGTTGGTCTAGTTGTGGCTAATTCGATTATATATCGCTTATGAACCGACATTCTCAAACTGTACCAAAGACTGAACCGGACTGCCAAGCGACACCCGATTATTAGATTGAAACCGGCAAAAGAGCCGGACCTATACTCGGTTGAATTGGCCGAACCGGTCGGTTCGATACAGGTTTTGCAATAGTGGTACAAATTGGGATGATGAGAATCCGCCTGGTCACTATGGGCTTTTCATGCTTGCTTGTTGTCACTCCTCTTTTCTTTGATCCGTCTGCTTTTGGGCCTTGAATGTCTTTGATCTCAAGCTCATGATTGATCCTCTTTCTATTCCTTTTTTTTTTCAAGGTACAAGTGGAGGTGGTCCTAAGAGAAGGGCAAAATAACAAGGGTCCGATCATAGTGGAAGAGGCCAAGCGGCGGCGGGTATCGTTGCTGGCGATCGGCCAGAGGAAGCGGTCGATGATGTGGCGGCTGACGAGGCGGTGGTCCCGGAGGTGGCTCCACCGCGGAGGAGTGGTGGAGTACTGCATAGAGAATGCTGCTTGCATGACCGTCGGCGTGAGGAGGAAGAAGAGTCTTGGTGGGTACTTGATCACCACCAAGCGTCACAAGAATTTTTGGCTTTTAGCTTGAGTTATCTAATTATATTAGCTATTCGCCCCTAATTGTTTATAATTTATTCGAATTAGAGTAAGCCATGGGGTTCGTTGCAATTGTTAAGGAATTTATGTGATATATATCTATATATATATTTTTCCAAATATTATATATTTTCCTTTAAAATGTATGTGAATGTCTTTCTGATTTTCCCGATTAAGAAAGTACAGTTTAATCTTTGAAATTTCATCTTGTTTTACAATGTCTATGTATTATCATTTGCCAAGCAAAAACAAAAACATGATTACGCATATTTTAGCAAGTAGGAAAATAAGTTAATAAATTTTACTTTTCAGAATTGTTTGTGTAGAGAAAATGCAACCACATTATCATGACCTTTGCTCAAACAAGATATTAGACAGGACACACGTTACACATGAATCTATACTTTTAATTTATCGGGCATAGTCTCAATTTGAGTTCTCAACCAATATATCTATTAAGATTTGACTTTTATCTAATGTCGAACACCTTAGTTATTTTCGAATTATGAACCCACGAGCCATTTAAATATATAAAGTATTTTCTCAACTTTTTAAAATAAAGAAATATTTTATTCCAAGGAAAAAAAGTCAGAATACTTTGACATTTTATAAGTAAAAGTAAACACATTATTAATTACGTTAAAAAGCGAGTAAATTGGATTTGATTAATTTAATCCTCCAAACTTTATCCTTTGGTACGACAACAATAGTTAAATTCTCATTTTTATAGAAAAGCCTGATCCATTGAACAATCGAGTTGGCCCCAACATCACTCAACCGTACTAGGCCATTAGGTTATATGACTCTATACTATTATCCATGCATATTCATCTCAGCACCTTCCTTTTGTAGTAAATGTTAGATTCTCCTATCAACCAATAAAAACAGTATTAAGTATATAATAATTAAGTACCATTTATTATGGAAAGCTTTTTTTTTTGTTGGGGGGGTCAGAAGGAAAATTTTTATTTCACATAAAAGAGAGACGTGTAATTTAAAGACAAAACCAATCCCAATAAGTTATAGTCCAACGCAAATCTGAAAAATAAAACAACTCAGTACGGCTTACAAAGACCCACTCATTTAACTTCAAAGCACAATCGGTGACTAATCACCAAAACTCGCATCATCATTAGTGATGAGCACACGTCAAAATTTCCTTCTCTAGTACTTATAGCTTTGTCAAAAGGAGATGCACATCTACATTTGAAATCCCCAACACTATTACCATATAGAGATGACGACAATAACAACAATAACAATAGGTTGAAAGAGCACTAATAAGGAAGCGTTTGGGACTTGCTTTGCAAATGGGCTTTGGCCACCTAAAGGCCTTTTGGCCAAATATTGTGTATTTGGGAAAGGTTTTACAAACCCCATTAGGGGAAGGCTAGCCTTTTGAAGGCTGAAAGCCCAAGGCTGGTCTGGGGGTGCTTGAGCTTTCAGCCTTCAGGAAAGGCTTCGAAACACCGTTCATCAGGCTTGTGAAACACTCTTCATCTTCTTCATTGAGGCAGACATCCAGATTGAGTAGGGTCGTGAATGGCCGACGACGGAGCAGAGAGAGGCTAGCCATGGTCATGGTGACCCAGGTGATGGTCGCCGATGGGTCACACAACCTCCGGCAGTATTTGGATCGCGCGATTTGGTCACGTGACCCTTGCCGAGACTCTTACCTAAGGTCGTTGGGGTCGCGTGACCCCCAACGCAATGGCCCTCACCGAAGGTCTCGCCTGGATCTCGCGACCCTTGGCAAGATCATCGCCTAAGGTCACGTGCCAAGCAGCCCTCGGGCCGTGCGAGCTCAGGCGAGGGGCTCGCCAAGGGTCGCGAGACCCAAGTGAGACCTTCGGTGAGGGCCGTTGCGCCGGGGGTCGCACAACCCTAGCCGAGACCTCGCCGAGGTCGTTGACCACAGGCGAGCTCACCGAGGCTGTGAGACCTCAGGCAAGGGTCTCGACCAGCGTCTCGTGACCTCAAGTGAGGGTCTCGCCAGCGGTCGCCCGATCGTAGGCGACCCTCGCCAAGGCCACGCGACCTCAGGTGAGGGTCTCGTTTGGGTCGCCAACGGTTGCCCGACCCCAGGCGGCCCTCGCTGGTGGTCTTTGGGGGCCGCCTGAGGTCTGGCAACCTCAGACAATGGCCGCTAGTCACTGCTGCCCTTCACCGGTTAATTTTTTTTTTTTTTTTAATAATAAAGACTTCTGTAAATATAACTTATCCAAACACAATTTTGGCTAAAGGTATTTCGCAAGGGACTTTTAGGTTACGATTTACCAAACGCAATTTGCATTCTGAAAAACCTCTTCAACCTAAAATCCTTTGCATTTTCCCAATGACTTTTTTCAAAAGTCCAACTAAACGCACCCTAAGAACCTTATAAATCCTAGACTTATGCCTTAATTGTGATAGAAGAGCACCTAAATCTAGATTTACCTCTAATTCAGGAGAGGAGAGTTTCAAAATAGATACTGGTTGATTACAAACTCACTTTCAAATAAGCAGATCATCGAACGCGACAGATGAGCTACGGAGATTTGTGGAACCCTTGGCCGTATGGAAAGCTATTGAGATGTTCGAAATTGCCACTTATTATGGAAAGCTACTAAATTAGGTAAAAGTCTACCTAGTTTTATACTGATATATGATACTTATTATTCTATATAATGATGTACTTATCATGCGTGGGAGTTACTAATATTGGATAAATGTATCAAACGAGTAATATGATAAATACGTCGAATATTTGGCATTGGCAGAAGACATGAATTGAATTGAAAAAAAAAAAGAAGTAAGTCGTAGAAAAAAGACGTAGTATTAGTGTCATTTGTCCTATATGTGCAAATAAAAATCGGGCATATTTTTTTTACTCGGAGTAGAGCATAAACCTAAAAGAATTGAAAAAAGGCCCATTCAGGAACAAGAAAATGACATCGTGATTTGGATTAGATCTCGATGAAACAATACATCAATGAGAAGTTTATTTCATAAGTTTAATGGATTTTTTGTGGAGGGAAAGGGGACAAAACCAAAACTCATCTTTCTTGAAAAATGGAAGAAAAAAAAAGCCGCTTCATTAAGAAATTCAAAAATTAGATTAGAAAAGGGCCCTACTATGAAAAAAAGAAGAAGAAAGGGGTAGTATCTAGTATGCTTACTTTTTTGGTATAAAAAAGTTACTTCAACATTGTGAAAAAGTTATGTAATATGATCACTTGATACATCAGTACTTAAGTTTGAGTTATTATTGGCAAAGTCACTAACCATGGGGAGACGCTACTAATTACCTATTGATTTCAAAATCATACAAAAAAATTTCTAGTTGCGTTGATGGGCATATGCTTACCTTTTCATATTCTTAACCATTTATGTGAGTAAATAATAAGTGGTAGGCTGGAATTTATTTCTTTACGAAAATTACTAACTTAAAAAAAAAAAAAAATCTAATACCATCATAGAAGTTCTAGTTCACAAAAAAAAAAAAAAAAAATCCTCAACTTTAGATTTAATCCCAATTCTGTTTCAAATTTTTTTGTCAAAAAAATAATTTCCAACTTTCACTCTAATCTCAAATTTGCAAACGCGTCTGAAAATTGCCATTGATTTCTTCAAATTATCAATATTGAGGTTAGTCAGAGATTCATTATCAGAACAGAACACGTGTCTTCATTAACTCATTAACATTTATATGGAACAATAATAGCCTCCCGATATTAATAATCTTAAAGAAATCTATAAAAATTGTCAAATGCATAGGCAAATTTCGAACTAGAGTGACAGTTATCAATTTTAAAAAAAAAATTAAGGCAAAATCGGGATTAAACTTAAGATTGAGTATCTTTTAGAGATTTAGTCCATTATGAAAAAGACTAACAAAAATTGCCCGTTGATACTTGTTTTTTTTCTTCGTATTAAAAAACTCCATCACATCGAATAGTTACTAAATATGGTAACTTTTTCCTGGAGAAAGGTGCTTTTAAACTTACTGCTTTTTATATGTAATAGGTAACTAATGATTAATGCATCTACTAATTAACCAGAAAAGCAGTGAGGGAGGACCTACCCTCGAGCCTTATCCATTAGGTCAACCTTCGCATGGGCTTCATGAGAAATTCACTAGTTGAATGTGACCTTTTGACTTGAGTCATTACTACTTTTCATGTTAAGGGTTCGGTGTGATGATATTAATAAAAAATGACCCGGTGAACCTTGTTTGCCGTTACTTAGAAAAAGCGAGCCATCGGTTCAAAAAGTGAAGAATAAATTTAAAAAAAAATAATCAAAGTATTGTATCCTCTTTTCAATGGTATGTATGTGAAATTATAAGCTACAGCAAATGAAATTATGAAAAGATAAAAATTACTTATCTTATCTTATCCACAAAAAATTTGTGACAAAGCACAACTAGTCATCTAGTCAAGAATCTTAGCCTCTTGCATCCTCATTTACATATCAAGGATTGAGGAGGTAATTTCAGTAATAATTTGTCGAATTCAACTTTCAGGACTATTCATAGATTATGGTTTACCTGAAAAGCCATCAGCCTTCTATCTTGTTTAGGGTCGCTCTTTGAATAGGGAAGTGGGACATCGCTCATAATTTAGTGACTCGATGCTTGTTCCATCATAAAAAGATGATTTTGACCATCTCAACAGCCTCAATAAGTAGACTTTCAATCAATTTTAGTAGTAGCTTTCGGTGGTAGGGCCGATGACAATTTCCTTTTTATGATTGAAAAAATCATAAAAAATTAAGTATCTCCTCATTCTTGAAAAGATGTATAAATTCCTCTAATTCTAGCATGCATCATGTAAAATCTTTTGAGGTAAAAATAGTATGAGTGTCATGATTTTCGTACAATGCTCACTTAATACACAAATATAAAAATTGATCATTTGAGTGTCATCAATGATTTTCCCCATCAGAAAATCCAATGTCGACATCGATTATCTTACGCGCCTACTCTGCATGCTTAACATGCGCAATTTTTTTTTTAATTATTTAAATTATTTTTTGTTTTCTTATTTTTCTCGTTTTTTTTAAGGCTAGCAAAAATTACAACAAGAACCCCTCACCTAGGATTGGGCAAAGGCTGCCTTGCCCTTGGCCGCTAAGACCTTGGGCGAGGCCATAGCAGCGTCGCCGGTTGTAAGCGATAAATTATTTTATGTGATTTTAAAAAAAAAAAAATTTAAAAATTACATAAAATAATTTATCGAAATTATCACTCAAGTGATCTTTTTATCCCTATGTGACACTCAAATAAGCAAAAAAAGAATATATAAAATTTTAATAAATGCTATACAAAATCATGAAATTCTTGCAATTCTTTTTTGCCAACCTTTTGTTACAAGCGAGACAACGTGTGACCGGGAGGCACGTGGTTTCACATGACATGTTCTTTGCTCTGCCGTCGCCCTTTCTGCTGTTTTCCCTCCCACTGGAACTGATTTTTTTTCTGACATCGCATGCGATTCAACTCGAGAAGCCTCCGTTCCCTTCAAAGATCCTGTCTTTCCGATCCTCTCTACATACCCACCAATCGCCCGTGCTCGATTTCGCGCCGCGTCGAGCTCCCCAGTCGGTGGCCGTCCTTTTCTTGATTCAAGAATCTCTGTTGGGTCGCCGCCTCGATCGAGTTGGATTGCGCCGCGCCGCAAGAACTGGCTTCTTGACGTGCGCGAGGAAGCCCGCCCTTTCCTGATGGCTTCTTGATCGAATCTGGGAAATGGGTGCTCGCGAATTCTTGATTCGGTGGTGAAATTGTCGTGTTGGGGCGGCGAGTGGCCGTACGATGAGGCGGCGGGCCGCCGACTACCGGCGCCCGGTGCGGAGGAAGTATTGGTGTTGGATCTGGGCTCTTCTTGGCCTGTTCTTGGTCGCTGGGTTGCTGTTGTTCGTGGTTCAGCATAATCAGAATGAGGATCGGGACGGGAAGCCTGTGCAGGTATGATTGCAGGGGTTCTCTGTTGATGGTTCTGTTTCATCTGCTGACCACGCTAGTTAAAGGGAAATCCCATTCAGTAACAATTTGATCTTAGTTGATTGGTGGTGTCATGGCCTCCTGCGGGTTCGATTTGATTTTCAGCTGGCGATCTCTGGACCCTCGTTATTTGAATTGGTCGTGTCCTGGTCGAAATGCTTGTCATTCAGCTTGTAGACGTTCTATCTCTCGGTATTAGTTCCTCTTTCTGTTTAGATTAACCTCTTATTGTAACTCCGGTAGCTATTTACTCGCATAAGCGGCCACAATGAAGGTTTTAGTCATAATTTTTTTCCGACCCATGCTTTCTACCTAGAAAATTATTAAGAGGGATTAGATGGAGTGGAAAAGGTCAGGGGAATACAAAGAAGTTAATCTATCCGGCATGTGGCTGAGAAACTAGCTAGATCATGCTTCTTGACATTGTTGCACTTAGAGGTAGAGGATTTCTGAGTGAGCGCACAGAGTTCGATATGTTGTCTCTTCTGCTAGGTTTTGCGTAGCTTCCAATGCCGGAATGTGTAGATTGGCGTTTCTAGTGTAGCTGATAATCATTTTGATGTACTTAGGATCAAAATGGTCACTTTTTCTCCTCCCCGTTTATGCACTGTCAGGACTGAATTGAATGTTTCCCATTGCTTTCCTGCTCCTGGACTGTAAGTGTCGGAATTGGTATTGGTATTAATTTTGACAATGTATCTCAGGAAATGAGAGAAAGTCCTCAACGGGAAGCTCATCAGGTTTTAAATTTTACTGAAGAGCTCGTGAGCACGACATCACTTTCTCGGCAGTTGGCAGAGCAAATGACACTTGCCAAGGCATATGTTGTCATAGCAAAGGAACACAATAACCTTCACCTAGCATGGGAGCTGAGCTCAAGGATACGAAGTTGCCAGCTCTTACTCTCAAAAGCTGCAAAGAGAGGAGAGCCCCTCACGTTAGATGAGGCGGAGCCAATCATTAAAAGCCTATCTTCTTTAATTTTTAAGGCGCAAGATGCGCACTACGACATAGCAACCATAATAACAACAATGAAATCCCATACCCAAGCCCTTGAAGAGCGTGCAAATGCAGCTATAGTTCAAAGCACAGTATTTGGACAACTGGCAGCGGAAGCTTTACCAAAAAGCCTCCATTGCCTAAATGTCAAACTCACTGTTGATTGGATCAAGAACCCATCACTGCAACAACTCATGGAAGAGACTAGATATTCTCCTCGGCTTGTCGACAACAATCTGTATCACTTCTGCATATTCTCTGATAATTTGCTGGCGACATCTGTAGTTGTTAATTCTACTGTCTCTAATGCTGATCATCCTCAACAGCTTGTCTTTCATGTTGTAACGAATGGAATAAGTTATGGAGCGTTGCAGGCATGGTTTCATCATAATGACTTAAAAGGAGCAACCATAGAAGTGCAGAATATCGAGGAGTTTACTTGGCTGAATGCTTCTTTTGCTCCTATCATGAAACAGCCGTTGGATGCAGATGCTGAGCCAAAGACATGGAACCAAAAGTATTTATCTTTACTAGATCACCTCCGGTTTTACATTCCTGATATCTACCCACAGTTGGAGAAGGTGGTTTTTCTGGAAGATGATGTTGTCGTCCAGAAGGAATTGACACCGCTGTTTTCATTGGAAATGCATGGAAATGTTAATGGAGCAGTGGAGACGTGCCTGGAGGCATTTCATCGCTACTACAGGTATCTTAATTTTTCGAGTCCACTCATAAGCTCCAAGTTTGACCCTCAAGCATGTGGTTGGGCATTCGGAATGAATGTTTTTGATCTGATTGCGTGGAGGAAAGCAAATGTTACGTCTAGGTATCATTATTGGCAGCAGCAGAACACAGATGGGACACTGTGGAAGCTTGGTACGCTCCCACCTGGCCTTTTAGCCTTTTATGGACTCACAGAGCCACTTGATCGACGATGGCATGTGCTGGGTTTGGGCTATGACATGAACATCGACAGTCGTCTAATAGAGAGCGCAGCTGTCATTCACTTCAATGGCCATATGAAGCCGTGGCTCAAGTTGGGAATTGGCAGGTATAAGCCTCTGTGGGAAAGGTATGTGAATACAAGTCATCCGTATCTTCAAGATTGTGTTGGAGCATGAAATGTTCTACCTCTTGATTTTTGGTAGCGCACACAACGACAGACACTTTCATAGCCGCCACAGCTCTAGCATAGAGTTACAAGCAGAAAATTTTGAATGTCGTTAGGAGATTCTCTTTTTCTTCTTTTTCCCTAATTATATATCAAATTATTAGGATTATTCTTATAGAGGAGAAAGTGAAATTCATTATTATATGAGGCTTCAAATTTTTCTGGTGGAATCTTCTGTTAGCCTTCTAGAAGTATAGAGTTATTCTTTTTCCCCCTTTCAATAGTGGATTTTGTAATAATCTCATCTCATTTCAAGAGGGAATGGAAAAGTTACTGGTTGTGTTGCGATGCTTTTCTGGTCTGTGGAGGCCTCTTTGTGACGATTCATATTGGAGAAACGATTGACCAACAATGGTTTTCCGATAGTTATGCTGGCATTATACTCGCTTTTCCTGCGTATTGAAGCTGAACTTTCATGACTGCTGTCAAAGTTTTCTGTGATGGAAGATGCATGATAAATGCGGAAGATTTCGTAACTACAGATTATTGGTGGAAACTACATGAAGCTGTTGTATGATCACATTTATGCAATACGACCACTTTCATAAGTTGTTTACTAATCATCTTTTTCGAATCATGAGTCTTTCATCTCCTCTGGACAACATAGGGTAAACCAATTACGGATGACCGTAGGAGGCTGCTTGCTCAGTGTCGCGATCTCGGTGGTTCTCTTGACAGACTGACTTTGAGCAAAAATGGCAGGAGGCTCATTTTGCAGTAAATTCTGATAAACCGGAATACGTTGGTTCTGAGACATTTCAAACTTCAGGATCAAAGCTTTTTTTTCTTTTTTTCCGACAAACAAGGATCAAACTTAATGCAAGTAAAAGTAATACAGTGATAGAAACCTTAGCAAGGCGACGCAAAAGATACATAAACTAAGTTACTGATAGATCTGCAAAGGTACATAAACTAAGTTACTACAAAAAGAAAAGAGGAATTTAAGGACAAGGAATAGGCCATCCCGACAGCCACCACAATGGCAGTAAATGTCCTAGTCCTAGATCTGACCCTCGAACATCGACAACTTACGGGAATTGGACAATCTTTAGAGCACGGTTCTTTACAACTACCGTAAATAGAAGGAGCATTTGATCGATGGTAAAGACAAGATATTGCCCTAAACATCTGAACCATTTCAATCTTTTGTGGAAGGCCATATTGCAATTTCCGAGTACCCATCCTCCGTAGCACATGCTCGGAACATCCCGGTCGTATTAAAGGGCATAGTGACTTCTCCGGTCGCAGAAACTGCAACGAGGCCAACATTCCCCTTCGGAACCCTCTCTTTCACGACGCAGGCAGCTGCTTCTTCCAGGGAGAGTCCTTTGAACTCCATAAGAGCGGCCACATCCCTTGCGACAGTTCCACGTATTATAGCCTCACCTTTGCCCGTAGCAGATACTGCACATAAACCGTTGGCATACGTCCCTGCCCCTATGAGGGGCGTGTCTCCTATCCTTCCAACCATCTTGTTGACTAACCCTCCAGTAGAAGTTGCCGCAGCTAAATTCCCATCACTATCTACAGCGACGCATCCCACAGTACCAATTTGGCTGTCACCATCAGCAGTGGCAGTGTCCTTCTCTGTCTTTTGCATGGGTTGCGTATAATCAATCTGCAGTTATATGACAGAAATGTGAGCACAGAATCAAATTCCAACTAGGGTTATCTAGTGATTCTTGAACCAAAACAAGCAAGAAAAAAACAAGTTCTTCATGGCCCAGCCGAGAACATTCATGGTGTCACATGCCTCACGCCATTCCGCATATGTCTGGCTTTGTGATATTCTGGCGTTAAAGGATCTGATACTTTAGCCACCAGAAAATGTAAATGGAGGAAGTCACATACGGGAAGTAAACTCTTTTGCGCATGTCTCTGAAGTTAGTGGTTCTTGAGAATTTGCACTAACCTAAAATTTGGCTGATCATCGGGAAGCAATAGAAAATAAGGCATTTATAAAGGATTGTAGATGTGAAATCCAATTTGCAGTCGCAGAAATTCAAATGAGGAAAATACCTGCACTCTGTTTGCTTCTTTGGCCTGTTTTAGCCTTTGAATGTTCTCCGGAGTGATAAAATGAGATGCATCAAGAGTTTCTACACCCTGGCATATTTGAAAAGTCAGCATAGATTAAAACCTCCACTAAACACAAGATTAGAAGCCAAAGCAACTGTAAACCAAGAAAACTGGAAGGGCAATTCTATCAGAGGTTCAAATGCAGATGCAACATGCATATGTGTTTACAAAAGTTCAGAATTGGAAAGGAAGACAAAGAGATGCCGCATACCCCTGATATCTTTGCAGAAGTGATTTAGCAAGCTAAAACGGCCTGATTGAACTAGAGAGGTTGAATCAATGAGCAATATCTAGAAAAATACAAAAATACAGCCAAGAAAGAAAAGATCTGGCTTTGTCTTCTGATCACCAATTAAGTTCCAAAGACTACAGAGATGCTAGAGTATATCGAACCTCCTTCACTTAAGAAGAGTGACCTGGTAAGACTTTTAACTCACATGTTCCCTCGCAAATGCTTCTGCCCCATCAAATGCCAGGTATATATGAGGAGTTCGTTCCATGACCAGTCGTGCCAAAGATATGGCGTTGACAACAGTGGTGAGCCCAGAAACAGCTCCACATTTCATGTTTCCATCCATGATGCAAGCCTCCATTTCAACAGTGCCACCGCTGGTTAAGACCGACCCTTTGCCTGCATTGAAGTGAGGGTTGTTTTCCAACTCCCGGACCTGGTTATCCCCGAACACAGCAAGTATACGACCAAATTCTTAGACATGGAATAGGCTCTCATAGACAAACTGTAGCCATGCATCATAGGTAAAATTGAACGAGCATAGTTCACGTCTCAAGCAAGTCAAGATTGATGTAACCTGCAGGAAGATGTCTTAAGACTTTCAAAACATCAGCAGGCGTAAACCCAGCAACTTTTGGCTCACCCTCTTTGTTTCTCATTCCAAAATCTGTTTAAACTCCTTCTGTATATTGATGTTTTTGAGCATTAATTTCTAGCAAGACCTGAAATTCTTCTATAGAAAATTTCCAATCAAGAAAGTGCAAAACACTTTGCACTAAGATGCCCTCACTATAGTTCCAAGTTTACTGAATGTTCTTGAAGAGACGCTAGAGCTCCAGATGAAGCATGCCATACTTGTGTTCAGAATACCAGATTTAAGAAATGTTTGCATAACATAAAACAGAGTGTATTTTATAGCATAAAACAGAGTGTAAAAGTAAAATACAAGCATCTTGATCTTATACTAAAACTAGAAAACTCAAAACTGTCCAATTTCATGTACTAAATCTTCTTGCCACTGGAAGATCTAGTCTCACCTGGAGAGGGAGGGGGAGAGAGAGAGGGAGGGAGAGAGAGAGAGAGACTGAGTGCACACAAGGAGACATGCACAACTTCCAAGTTCAGTATGATGATGAGCTGCGGATCCTTCATTTGCCCGGGATTCCTTTGCTAAGAACACCATCATAACCCAAAAAAACGAAAAGAGATACAGAGCAAGAACGGAGAAACCAGATGGGTCATTCGAAATCTACGAGCACAACTCTCCAATCAGCTCAAAAAGATGACTTTTTTTCCCTGTTCTGTTCTTTTACCCTGAACTAAAAGAACTCGCTATCCCACCACGAAACACGTAATAAGATCGATGATTATAGCGCAAATCAATTACCACGAGCTCGACGACGTCCAGGGGAGACTTCTTGGACTTGAGAGCGTCGACGCCGAACTGGAGGCAGTGGCGGAGGCAGGCCTCCCTCGGGAGGCGGCGCTCCGGCGGCAGGGTCAGCGGGATGTCCCCTGCCCCGCCGTGCAGCGCTATCGCCCACCCCATTCGCCACCACCAACCACCGCCGCCGCCGCCGCCGCCACACCTCTCCCTCGATCTCTCTGCAACGACCGTGCGTGCGCGTCTGTCCACGACCGAGGCCCAACGAGTCACGATCGGCAACTACCTCAAATACTACTCGCTGACACTACCGAACAAAAGGAAAAAAAGAACCGGATTTTGCCCTCGACATGATTGGTTGGTGGCTGCTGATTTTTTTTTTTTTCGATCCTACTTTATTCTTATTCTAACTTTCACGTACAGATTATTGCTCTATCTTCTTGCAAGACATGAGAGTCAAAATTCACACTTGAAACTATATCATCCCCATCCCAACCCCTAAGAGGTGGAGACCCTTCCACCACTGGGGCAAAGCATCGGGAAACAGTCTATGACGCCGTGATCCTTTATTGCAATTGAGGATAAAGGTAGGATTGAATTACATCCTGTGAAAATTTCATTAAAGAGCAATGGTCCATTTATTTTGTACGGAAATATTTTTCTTTCCATTTTCCTACATTTAGATCGCTTAAAAAAATGAATAAGTCAACCGAAAATATTTACTTAAATTAGGGAAATAATTTCCTTTTTGAAAAAGATCGAAAAATCATTTTCCAAAATATTATTAGATATTGATGTTTGAACCAGAAACTATGTTGTTTGGTGTAGTAACCCCAACACTTGTTCTCGGGCCCTTGGCAACAAGGTCGAATTCTTGACGTATTGATACAAGTGTAATAGGTTTAAAGCTAAATTGGCCAAATTAAAAGGTTTAAGACTAAAGTGGCATAAGTGTAATAAATTTATAATTTTTTTAATTATTCTAATTGAAAACAATATGCCTAGATTGGGAAAAAGACAACCGCTTTTTCTAGCAAGAATGAAAACACTTTCCTTAAAATCACCAAACAAATAAAAATGGATTTTTTTTTCCTTAAAAATAATTTTCATGAAAAATATTCTGCTTTTATCATTAATTTTTTAGTAAAACAAATGCAGTAACGTTTTTTGCATGTCAATTAATTTTTCATATGATAAATACCGAAAAGTCGGAAAATAATTATCCGAAAACAGTTAACGAACCCTAAGTATCAAAGATTTATTTGTTTAAGATTGCTTTTGCATTATACTGTCCTTATATGAACTCACGTATCATTTGAATTTTCAAGGGATGATTTTACTTTTTAATTTTAGGTGTTGTTTACTCACGAGGACTGAAAATGATGAGGACTGCGCCATTTATTCATGGTATTTGGTAACTCAAATTAAAAGGCAAATCGAATCAAAATCCCGTATGGATTAAAGCAGACTAGTCTTTGCCAGTTGCTCCTTTTGGATCTGTTCCATGCTTGAATTTCTGTAAAAAAGAAATACAGAGATTGCCAGGTGAGAAGAACATATTATTTTAAGTTATCACGATCGCGAGCCAAAATTCATTTTCCAAGAAAGCTAGACCGCCCAAACAATAAAAAATAGACAACAAGAACGTTTTTGAATATTTGCACAATTGGTCCGACGTTCTGAATTTTCCGTTTGGAAGCCAAAATTCAACTATTCAAATCTCACCAATAACATGTAAGTGCTTTGAGAGGACATATGCATAGATGAAAGGTCTTGAGTTAACCAACTGAGGGATTTGTGGAGGTGTTTGATAAGATTCTGGTGCGATCATTATAACTATTCTAAAATTTTAAGTTGTTAAATGAAGGTATTATTTATTATTTAAATATTCTAATACTTCCCCTCATACTTAATAAAGCCCGGAAAGAATCGAACTTGGTAGCTCCAGCTCTGATATTATATGAGATTTTAGTAGAACCACCGTTAACTGTTTTAAAAAACTTAAATAGTTAAATATTTTAATAGTTTGATGAGATTTTAGGAAGTGCAATGTCTATGTCCGTACCCTAATATAGTAAGAAGCGACTCATGATTAAACTTTTTCTAATGTGCTTCTAGAATGGCATAAACAAAGGCTTTGCCGCGCACGCACGTGCAACTTGAGGACTCTTTGTTTAAGTCTTTATGGATGAAAGAGCTCATTTACTAACCTTTTTTTTCATGTCCTTTTTCTCTTGTTCCGATCCGATTGGGAACAGATTCCAATCAGATAGTTAGGTGAGAGAGGGTTTTTTTTTTTTTTTTTTTTTTTTTTTTTGCCTTAATCAGTTGTTAACCACAATGTTCATCGGCCCGTTAAAGCCGAAGGACCCAAGAACGAGCTCATGATACGATGCAAGAGATAATGTTTTGAAATCATATCGACAGGCAATGACCACATCGGACGAGCAAGCTATTATCTGTTCAACTTGTTTCGACCAATTGAACTGGCCTACTCATATCACTAAGAACACAAAATTGTTAATATATGGTCTGATGCAACCGGTTGGTATGTCCTTTAATCAAGGGAAAATTCCAAATAATAATTGAAGTGTCATCATATACATATACATATACATATATAGTAGATCTTGTTTTAAATAAGAATCCGGTCATATCAGTTTTAAAAAAAAAAAAAAAAACCCTAAGTTTCTAGCTGATGAAGCGCATTTGCATCATCTATCTTCTTTGAATTTTTCCCGTTCTTTTTTTCCTTATTTCCTTCTTTTTCTTTCTCTTAGTTTTTTTCATTTTTTCTTCATTGATGTCTAATCTCAAGCAATGGCTAAAGAGGACTAAGTGAGGATTGCCCTCACCAAACACTTGTTCAACTTGGGGAGGGCCAACCTCGTCGACCACAAGCAAGGGATGGCCTCACCCAAGGCAAGGTTGCTGGCCTTGGCCCTCACCACGCTAGATCTAGGGAGGCAACACTTGAAATCCACAAGCAAGGGTCACCCTGACCAGTCACAAGCAAGGCTGACTCTTGCCTAATCTAGGCAAGGGGACCTCGACCAGATCGAGCAAGGGGACACATCCAATGAGGGTTGTCCCCTTGCCAGAAAATAAAAAAATTAAAATTATATGTGGATGAAAACGCCTTAACCAATTGAAATGTTTAGCCGACCAGTGACCACCAAAGCCAATTTCTTATTTGGAATTGTAATGGCCATTGCAAGCCCTTATTTGAGATTAGCATGGCCACTTAATACAAGGTCAATTTCAAGCATTTATCTAATAAAATAAGAGCACTCCAAATCTTTACTTGGAATTTTCCCTCAAACCAAGATGTCTTAATACACTTCAAGATCACGTGTTCAATTCCACCCTTCCAGCAGGACAGTCCATCCTAGGGATTGAACCGTCACCTCATACACCATTTGTTAAATTTAACACCATGATGCGGTCGAACATGCCACCTCTTCGACCGGTTGACCCCGGTTCAACACCCGTTTTTGACCGGCTCAACCTCCTGATGATTCACATAGGAGCAACGGGACCCTGTCGAAGTGGTAATAGAACGAGGTTTCAAGAGGGAATGGAAAAGTTACTGGTTGTGTTGCGATGCTTTTCTGGTCTGTGGGGGCCTCTTTTGCGACGGTTCATATTGGAGAAACGATTGACCAACATTGGTTTTCCGATAGTTTTGCTGGCATTATACTCGCTTTTCCTGCATATTGAAGCTGAACTTTTATAACTGCTGTCAAAGTTTTCTGTGATGGGAGATGCATGATACATGCAGATGATTTCGTAACTACAGATTATTGGTGGAAACTACATGAAGCTGTTGGATGATCACGTTTATGCAATACGACTGCTTTCATAGGTTGTCTAGGAATCATCTTTTTCGAGTCATGATAGTCTTTCATCTCCTCTGGACAACGTAGGGTAAACCAATTACGGATGACCGTAGGCTGCTGCTTGCTCACTGTCGCGATCTCGGTGGTTCTCTTGACAGACTGACTTTAAGCAAAGCTTTTTTTTTCCTTTTTTTCCACCAAACAAGGATCAAACTTAATGCAAGTAAAAGTAATACAGTGATAGAAACCTTAGCAAGGCGACGCAAAAGATCAAGTTGCTGATAGATCTGCTAAGGTACATAAACTAAGTTATTACAAAAGGAAACGAGGATTTTAAGGACAAGGAATAAGCCATCCCGACAGCCACCGCAATGGCAGTAAATGTCCTAGTCCTAGATACGACACTTGAACGTCGACAACTTACGGGAATTGGACAATCTTTAGAGCACGGTTCTTTACAACTAACGTAAATAGAAGGAGCATTTGATCGATGGTGAAGACAAGATATTGCCCCAAACATCTGAACCATTTCAATCTTTTGTCAAAGGCCATATTGCAATTTCCGAGTACCCATCCTCGGTAGCACATGCTCGGAACATCCCGGTCGTATTAAAGGGCATAGTGACTTCTCCCGTCGCAGAAACTGCGACGAGGCCAACATTGCCCTTCGGAACCCTCTCTTTCACGACGCAGGCAGCTGCTTCTTCCAGGGAGAGTCCTTTGAACTCCATAAGAGCGGCCACATCCCTTGCGACAGTTCCACGTATTATAGCCTCACCTTTGCCCGTAGCAGATACTGCACATAAACTGTTGGCATACGTCCCTGCCCCTATGAGGGGCGTGTCTCCTATCCTTCCAACCATCTTGTTGACTAACCCTCCAGTAGAAGTTGCTGCAGCTAAATTCCCATCATTATCTACAGCGACGCATCCCACAGTACCAATTTGGCTGTCGCCATCAGCAGTGGCAGTGTCCTCCTCTTTCTTTTGCATGGGTTGCGTATAATCAATCTGCAGTTATATGACAGAAATGTGAGCACAGAATCAAATTCCAACTAGGGTTATCTAGTGATTCTTGAACCAAAACAAGCAAGAAAAAAACAAGTTCTTCATGGCCCAGCCGAGAACATTCATGGTGTCACATGCCTCACGCCATTCCGCATATGTCTGGCTTTGTGATATTCTGGCGTTAAAGGATCTGATACTTTAGCCACCACAAAATGTAAGTGGAGGAAGTCACATACGGGAAGTAAACTCTTTTGCGCATGTCTCTGAACTTAGTGGTTCTTGAGAATTTGCACTAACCTAAACTTTGGCTGATCATCGGGAAGCAATAGAAAATAAGGCATTTATAAAGGATTGAAGATGTGAAATCCAATTTGCAGTCGCAGAAATTCAAATGAGGAAAATACCTGCACTCTGTTTGCTTCTTTGGCCTGTTTTAGCCTTTGAATGTTCTCCGGAGTGATAAAATGAGATGCATCAAGAGTTTCTACACCCTGGCATATTCGAAAAGTCAGCATAGATTAAAACCTCCACCAAACACGAGATTAGAAGCTAAAGCAACTGTAAACCAAGAAAACTGGAAGGGCAATTCTATCAGAGGTTTGAATGCAGATGCATCATGCATGTGTGTTTACAAAAGTTCAGAATTGGAAAGGAAGCCAAAGAGATGCCGCATACCCCTGATATCTTTGTAGAAGTGATTTAGCAAGCTAAAACGGCCTGATTGAACTAGAGAGGTTGAATCAATGAGCAATATCTAGAAAAATACAAATATACAGCCAAGAAAGAAAAGATCTGGCTTTGTCTTCTGATCACCAATTAAGTTCCAAAGACTACAGAGATGCTAGAGTATATCGAACCTCCTCCACTTAAGAAGAGTGACCTGGTAAGACTTTTAACTCACATGTTCCCTCGCAAATGCTTCTGCCCCATCAAATGCCAGGTATATATGAGGAGTTCGTTCCATGACCAGTCGTGCCAAAGATATGGCGTTGACAACAGTGGTTAGCCCAGAAACAGCTCCACATTTCATCGTGTTTCCATCCATGATGCAAGCCTCCATTTCAACAGTGCCACTGCTGGTTAAGACCGACCCTTTGCCTGCATTGAAGTGAGGGTTGTTTTCCAACTCCCGGACCTGGTTATCCCCGAACACGGCAAGTATACGACCAAATTCTTAGACATGGAATAGGCTCTCATAGACAAACTGTAGCCATAAATCAAAGGTAAAATTGAACGAGCATAGTTCGCGTTTCAAGCAAGTCAAGATTGATGTAACCTGCAGGAAGATGTCTTAAGACTTTCAAAACATCAGCAGGCGTAAACCCAGCAACTTTTGGCTCACCCTCTTTGTTTCTTATTCCAAAATCTGTTTAAACTCCTTCTTTGTGTATTGATGTTGTTGAGCATTAATTTCTAGCAAGCCTTGAAATTCTTCTATAGAAAATTTCCAATCAAGAAAGTGCAAAACACTTTGCGCTAGGATGCTCTCACTATAGTTCCAAGTTTACGGAATGTTCTTGAAGAGACGCTAGAGCTCAAGATGAAGCAAGCCATACTTGTGTTCAGAATACCAGATTTAAGATATGTTTGCATAACATAAAACAGTGTATTTTATAACATAAAACAGTGTAAAAGTAAAATACAAGTATCTTGATCTCGTACTAAAACTAGACAACTCAAAACTGTCCAATTTCATGTACTAGATCTTCTTGCCACTGGAAGATCTAGTCTCACCTGGAGAGGGAGGGAGAGAGAGAGAGACTGAGTGCACACAAGGACACATGCACAACTTCAAAGTTCAGTATGATGATGAGCTGCGGATCGTTCATTTGCCCGGGATTCCTTTGCTAAGAACACCATCATAAACCAAAAAAATGAAAGGAGATACAGAGCAAGAACCAAGAAACTCGATGGGTCATTCGAAATCTACGCGCACAACTCTCCAGTCAGCTCAAAAAGATGACTTTTCTCTCTGCTCTGTTCTTTTACCCAGAACTAAAAAGAACTCGCTATCCCACCACGAAACACGTAATAAGATCGATGCTTATAGCGCAGATCAATTACCACGAGCTCGACGACGTCCAGGGGAGACTTCTTGGACTTGAGAGCGTCGACGCCGAGCTGGAGGCAGTGGCGGAGGCAGGCCTCCCTCGGGAGGCGGCCCTCCGGCGGCAGGGTCAGCGGGACCCCTGCTCCGCCGTGCAACGCTATCGCCCACCCCATTCGCCACCACCAACCACCACCACCACCACCACCACCGCAACTCTCGCTCGATCTCTCTGCAACGATCGTGCGTGCGCGTCTGTCCACGACCGAGGCCCAACGAGTCACGATCAGCAACTACCTTAAATACTACTCGCTTACACTACCGAACAAAAGGAAAAAAAGATCGAGAACATAATTGACATAAAAGAAAAGTTAGAACCGGATTTTGCCCTCGACATGATTGGTCGGTGGCTCCTGTTATTTTTAATTTTTTTGTCGGTTCTACTTTTTTTCCTATTCTAACTTTTACTCTCAGATTATTGCTCTGCCTCCTTACAGAGCGTGGTAGTCGAAACCCACACTTGAAACTATACCATCTTTACCCCCATCCTTGTGAAGGTGGGGATTCGAACCCCCACCTCTCCCTTCCATATTAAAATGGTGGCCACTGGGGCAAAGCATCAAGAAACAATCTGTCACATTGCGATCCTTTATTGCAATTGAGGATAAAGGTAGGATTGCATTACATCCTATGAAATTTCATTAAAGAGCAATGTTCCGTTTGTTTCATATGAAAATATTTTTTTTTTCATTTTCCTACATTTAGATTGCTTAAAAAAATGAATCAGTCAACCAAAAATATTTACTTAAATTCGAGAAAATAATTTCTTTTTTAAAAAAGATCAGAAAATCATTTTCTAAAATATTATTAGATATTGATGTTTGAACCAAAAACTCTATTCTTTGGTGTAGTAACCCCAACACTTGATCCGGGTCCTTGGCGACAAGGTCAAATTCTTGACGTATTAGTACAAGTATAATAAGTTAAAATGTTTAAGACTAAATTGGTATAAGTGTAATAAATTTAGAATTTTTTTTTTTTTTTTGGTTATTATTCTGATTGAAAACAATAAGCCTAGATTGAGAATAAGATAACCTCTTTTTCTGGTAAGAACGAAAACACTTTCCTTAAAATCACCAAACAAATGAAAAAGGATTTTTTTTTTCCTTAAAAATAATTTTCATGAAAAATATTATGCTTTTATCATGAAATTTTTAGTAAAACAAATCCAGTAACTTTTTTTTGCACGTCAATTAATTTTTCGTATGATAAATACCTAAAAGTTGGAAAATAATTATCCGAAAACAGTTAACGAACCCTAAGTATCAAAGATTTATTTGTTTAAGATTGCATTTGCATTATACTGTCCTTATATGGACTCACGTATCATTTGAAATTTCAAGGGATGATTTTTCTTTTTAATTTTAGGTCTTGTTTACCCACGAGGACTGAAAACGATGAGGACTGCGCCATCGTTTATTCATGGTATTTGGTAACTTGAATTAAAAGGCGAAGCGAATCCGAATCACATGTGGATTAAAGCAGACTAGTCTTTGCCAGTTGCTCCTTTTGGATCTGTCCCATGCTTGAATTTTTGTTAAAAAGAAATACGGAGATTGCCAGGTGAGAAGAACATATTATTTTAAGTTATCATGATCGCGAGCCAAAATTCATTTCCAAGAAAGCTAGACCGCCCAAACAATAAAGAATAGGCAACAAGAACGTTTTTGAATATTTGCACAATTGGTCCGACTTCCTCAATTTTCCGTTTGGAAGCTGAAATTCAACTATTCAAATCTCACTAATAACGTGTAAGTGCTTTGAGAGGACGTATACATAGATGAAAGGTCTAGAGTTAACCAACTGATGGATTTGTGGAGGTGTTTGATAAGATTCTAGTTTGACCATTGTAACTATTCTAAAATTTTAAGTTGTTAAATGAAGGTATTATTTATTATTTAAATATTCTAACACTCCCCCTCATACTTAATAAGGCGGGGAAAGAATCAAACTTAGTACCTCCAGCTCTGATACCATATGAGATTTTAGTGGAATCATTGCTAACTGTTTTAAAAAACTTAAATGGTTAAATATTTTAATAGTTTGATGAGATTTTAGAAAGTGCAATGACTATGTCCGTACCCTAATATAGTAAGAAGCGACTCATGATTAAAATTTTTCTAATGTGCTTCTAGAATGGCATAAACAAAGGCTTTGCCGCGCACGCATGTGCAACTTGAGGACTCTTTGTTTAAGTCTTTATGGATGAAAGAGCTCATTTACTAACCCTTTTTTTCATGTCCTTTTTCTCTTGTTCCGATTCGATTGGGAATCAGATAGTTAGGTTAGGTGAGAGAGGGTCTTTTTTTTTTTTTTTTTTTTTTTGCCTTAATGAGTTGTTAACCACAATGTTCATCGGCCCGCTAAAGCCAAAGGACCCAAGAACGAGCTCATGATACGATGCAAGAGATAATGTTTTGAAATCATATCGACAGGCAATGACCACATCGGACGAGCAGGCTATTCTCGGTTCAACTTGTTTCGACCAATTGAACCAGCCTACTCATATCACTAAGAACACAAAATTGTTAATATATGGTACGATGCAACCGGTTGGTATGTCCTTTAATCAAACCAAGGGAAATCCAAATAAGAATTGAAGTGTCATCCTTTATACATATAAATGTGTGTACGTGTGTTTGTATTTGAAATATTAGTATTTTTCATATAAAGGTCTAAAGTGAATCTTGTTTTAAATAAGAATATGGCCATGTCAGTTTCAAAAAAAGCCTAAGTTTCTAGCTAATGAAGCGCATTTTCATCATTTATCTTCTTTGAATTTTTCCCTTCCTTTTTTTCCTTTTTTCCTTCTTTTTCTTTCCCCTAGTTTTTTCCCTTTTTATTCGCCGATGGTGATCTTAGGCAATGGCTGAAGAGGACTAAGCGAGGGTTACCCTCACCAGACCCTTGCCCGATTTGGTGAGGGCCATCGAGGGATGATCTCACCCAAGGCAAGGGTTGCTAGCCCTGGCCCTCACCATGCCAGATCTAGGGAGGCAACACTTGAAATCCACAAGCTAGGCTGACCCTCGCTAGATCTAGGCAAGGGGGCCTCGGCCAGATCTAGCACTAGATTTGGCAAGGGGCCACATCCAATGAGGGTTGTCCCCTTGCCAGAAAATAAAAAAATTAAAATTGCCTATGGACAAAAATGTCCTTAACTAGTCGGAATGTTTAGCTGATCGCCAACCACTGAGGCCAATCTCTTATTGGAAATTGTAATGGTCATTGCAAGCCCTTATTTGAGATTGGCATGGCCACTTTATACTCTTCTTTAATACAAGGCCTATTTCAAGTATTTATTTGAGAAAATAAGAACACTCCAAATTCTTATTTAAAATTTTCCCTCAAATCGGGATGTCTTAATACACTTCAATATCACATGTTCAATTCCGCCCTTCCAGCAGGACAGTCCAACCTAGGGATTGAACCGTCACCTCATACACCATTTGTTAAATTTAACACCATGATGCGGTCGAACATGCCACCTCTTCGACCGGTTGACCCCGGTTCAACACCCGTTTTTGACCGGCTCAACCTCCTGATGATTCACATAGGAGCAACGGGACCAGTCGAACTGGTAATAGAACAAGGTTTTATGGCCGATCCAAGTTCACTATTCCGGACCCGTTTTGGGCCGTCCGGTCTCTTCCCTATCAGACTGGTGGACCTCTCTCCACTCTCAGGCCCAAATGATCAACTGAATTTTGAATTTGTGCATATCTCTCTCCAGAGAACTTTATTTCTCCATTTAATGGTGACTCAAAATCTCTTAAGAAAAAACAAAATGTTCCCAATTCCTTTTTATGCATGTATGAGCAGTGCAAAAAATCAACAATTCAATATACAATATCTAATTAAAGAAAACCTCATCTAAAATTGCAGAAATGACAAGATGGTTGAAATTTTGATATATCATGACACGGAAATCACTACTTCGATTTTCACTTTGGTGTGACATCTCGAGATCAATCATCCAAAATGTTGTGTAGGTTCACCGGATCGCAATGCACGCCATGCACAATGCATAGAAACCTCGCTACATGAGACATTGATTATATACAACGGTCACTGGGGACAGTTCATCTTGGCACTGGCACTGCTGTCTTTCCTTTTTCTTGCCTTTTCTCCTACGTAAAATACATAATAAATACGGCCCGAATTCGTGCGGATTTCCTCTCTATCCATTTCCATTATTTCGAAATTCAAAAACTGCGACCATTTCTGTCTCCGCCGTCATTAATTCCGTCCCCATCATTCTCTCTCTCGCATCGCCATCGTCACTCAAAGATATTCATTCTGCCCAGAGATTCTACCGTTCGGCCCGATCCATGGGATGATGAGAGTCACGAGAGTTGCGAGATCGCATGCAACACGGGGCTTTCAAATCCCACGTCGTCGCCGCATATGTATATAAAATCAGAAGGTCCTTGGCTTGGAGTAGCAGACATTTTCTCCCGTTTTCGAAGTAGGAGAAGAGGGACATGGGTGTTGATCAGAGAGACGAGAGCAGGAGCAGCACGACCGCAAAGAAGAGATCGTGCGATGCTATGGCCACGATCAGGAGCGACGGCGCAGCAGCGGCGATGATGGCCAACAAGACCAGTAGGAAGATTCTTCCCGAGGATGAGGACTACATAGAGTTTTGTTTCAGAGAGGACGGCGCGTTCCAGGTCATCAAGGATAACCGGGACAAGTCGTCGGCGTCGGCGTCGGCGTTGGCTCAGCTCGATTGCGTGAATTCGACTGCTCCAACTCCAAGGCCCGTCGACCGGAATGTCGGTTCAGTGCACCTCCCATGTTTGTTCCAAAAGTTTAAGTTTCGATAGATGATGCAAGTCATGTTATATATTCGCATATGCCGGTGTTATGAACATCGTCATCTGCAACGAACGTACGTTCATTTTTCAATTTCTCTCATTGGGGAAGTTGGCTAATTTTATTAACGTTTTCTCTCGATCTTATTGAGCGCAGCTTGATCATAGCAAGATCAATACGGTAAGGAACGAAGTCGTGGAGCATTCTCGGTCTAAAGATGAAGGGAATGGATCGAGAGGCAACGGGCAATGCAAAAGCTCGAATAAGAAGGTCGAGTTCATAAACCCTAGAAGTCGATCAACCCTTGATCATACAAGCGACGTATTCTCATAGATCATCATCATAAGATAGGAACCGTACGTGCTATCATGCCACAGGAGCTCACGCATTTTCCCTTCCTCCTTTTAAATGATCTTTACAGGAGAAGAAAGGAGGAGTCAGCCGCGCCGGGAAGGAGACGACGGAGCGGACGGACTCCATCAAATCGGACGGCAGCGGTCGCGGCTCTTTCTCCTTCCCCGCGTAAGCCTCGATCGGACCTAGTTTACGGATCGAATTGGCTCGCGAACATTTGCGTGACGGAGCGTTGTTGATCGTGAAAATGATGCAGGTTGAGGGTGGAGTGGACGGGAAGTCCGGTGCAAATGCCAAGACCGGAGGCAAAGGAGGGATTGCCGTTCTTGAAGAAGCAGAGAGTTCCGCGAGTCCGAGTCCGCTTTCAGTGCTGTAGATTCTGAGAAGTCGGCCGTTCGTGCAATTTATCTTCTTTTCTCTTTGATTTTCCTTTTCCTTCCTTAGCTTTTTCTTTTGTTTTGTTTTCGTTTTCCAATTCAGAATTTAGGAGATTCAAGTGAGCATTAGAAATATTATCCCGGCAAGAGTCACATTGGAATTTGAAGCAAGCTCTATCTCAATGTCTCTCTCACTATCTATAGTATTTCAAAATCAAATGATGTATTTTCATTAATGGTTCTTTTTCTGTGAACCTGTGATCTTTACTCCAAGAGTCACTATCTCGAAAATAAGTTACTAACATATGTAAAGGCAATCAACTCTCGGAGGAATTGATTCCCTACCTAGAACAGGAAACCAACCCTATAGCTTGGAGTTGGGACCAGTCTGTTTTTTGTTTTGTAAGAAATGATTTTATTTATGATATACAAAGGTTGCACAGTTTCAACTCAAAAACATATGTTGGTCAAGTAAATACATAGTGGTTTCTTCATTTGAAGACAGGTTCGATTATCGATGGGTACAAAAAAAAATTTCCCCCCTAAAAGAGGCTTTAAAATCTGTCCAGAACCAATTTAACATTGGAGTGGGACTAGTTCAACCAATCGAAGCGGATTAAGACTCGAAAACGGGCAGATTCGGCCTTTAAAACGGGGAATCAAACCAATGCTCTCTAAAATTGACCTCGGATCAATCGGTCTGAGCCAGTTTAGTTTGGTTTGTGCCCTAAACCAGACCCGGTGCGCCCCCCCTCATGAATGGGGCTTTATGGGCTTCATTTGACCCCCATCAAGCCGGTCGAATGCCATTAAGACAAGCTTGAAGCCCAAATGTGAAACGTGGATTGACTGTGAATTCCTGAATTTGAAAGACAAAAGTACTAACGGGAAGGAAGCCGAAAGAGAGAGTGATGGAATGAAGAGAGAGAGAGAGAGAGAGAGAGTAAAAAAGAAGGGAAAGAAGACAACTTCAGTCTACAGAGTCACAAAACTTCACCGGTGTTGATCCCAGAAAATTAATCCCGGCTTGCAATTCCAGTTGACAATATGCACACCACCATTTGAAAGGAGGAGGGCCTCTGCTTTTAGCATCAATGAAACTGGTCCTCCATTTTCATTGAAGAGGCTTCCTCAACAAAAGGGGGTTATTAGAACCCAACTGCAGTAAATGGGGGGAAAGAAAGAACATGTCCACAGGCATATTTGAAGATGTTTCAGCGAATTTGCTGATGATTAGATTAGAAGAGAAAAGAGCTGGTTATGCGACCCGAATCTTCGCCCAGAAATTTTCCGGTCGCATTTCGAACCACCTAATTTGTTTCGCTGCGTTCTCCGCAACTTGTTGCTCGTCATCTTTCCTTCTGTCAATCGACATCTTGCCCTTCCCCAAACTTTCGGCTTCTGGACAGAATTGGAGGAATCTTTTTCATGAACTACCCCGTGTACTCTGTATTCACATGCTCCTTTTTTCTTTGATTTTTTGCTGAAAATCTGGGCTCGTAAAATATTCTTTAAAGGATGAGTCGATGTCCTAAATATAAATCGTGACATGCCAGAACCTTCGATTCCTGAAACCGGGTTCAATTTCGTGATTAATTTCAACTGGACGCGATTTTAGCATGACCTAACCTACCATGTAACTTTCAGGAATTTTTAGCACTTTTGACCCGTGGTCGATTACTTTTTATCCACATTGTGCATCTCCAACTCATAGGCGACTCTTGGTTGTCATAAAAATCTCAAGGTTTCAATTACGAGCACAAGGTACAAAATCGATAGAAAAATCGGTTTAGTGCCGTTCAACACAAATTTTGCAATTAGGAAGAATCATCCACAATTTAATTACATGTCTCTGTCGAATCGACTTATTCCTATAATTAAAATTAGGAATTCGATTGGCCCTTTAGGAACAGTCCTTCAATTTGTGAATTTTTATTCATTTTACTATTTAATAACTCATAATCCTATTTTGGTAACTAAATATTTGCAACTTGAAAATTTAAAACAGACTTTTCAAGTAATTAACTATTATTTAATGGATGAAAATGGGAGAATTTTGAATCCCGATTCATGCAGTAACATCGTTTTGAATTCATTCAATTTGAATTGGTATTTTCCGGTCTCTAATCGATTTTAACGGTGCCATATTGACCCTTGCCCATTAATACGGTCGAGCAGTCGATTTCTGATCGAATTTTTAAGT
Organism: Eucalyptus brandiana; assembly: GCA_014182725.1. Classification (NCBI taxonomy): domain Eukaryota; kingdom Viridiplantae; phylum Streptophyta; class Magnoliopsida; order Myrtales; family Myrtaceae; genus Eucalyptus; species Eucalyptus brandiana. Next base: position 31,151,022 of record CM024677.1, read on the forward strand.
TTGTCGCGTTTATATCCCTTAACGGTTTCACCGGATATATTAATTATCTCGTGAGTAGCTCAGAGAAAAAAATTATAGGTGCGTCGATGAAAAATCTATTTCATTTAATCGAAACAAGGTCAAAAATCATGATGTCATAGATTTGGAGGAATCTTTTTCATGAACTAACCCGTGTACTCTGTATTCACATGCTCTTTTGGATTTTTCTATGGTAAGATATATGACAAACTAGTGCAGCATTTTTTTTCTTTTTTCTTTATTATTATTATTATTATTTGCTTGTTAAGTTACATTTCAGGTTCTTCATTATAGCTATTCCCTGTTTCCGCTTTCATCTAAGACAGAATCAACATCTTCGGATTGACTGAGTGGTCTTAATCAGCGGGCCTTTTTCATCTCTATTTGCTCTTTCTTAGGTCATCATGCCAATCAATTTCCGTTCTGGAAATGATCATGTATCTAGCAAGAGCCTAACTGCTTGAAAGGTCATGCGCTATTTATTGCTTTGAGTTCTCATTTCCAATGGGTGACATCTGTTCCGAGTGTAAGAGAGACCCTTCTGGTTCATGACAATGGTCTTATCTTTGTTAGTTCACACCAAACCGCGAGAAAAGAATGAAACTTGGTTATAGAAAAGGAAAGGAATGGCATTGGAAGGATCTTGTGCTCTCGTGATGATTTAACTAGTGTCAACCAGGTCGAGAACAGCTGCCAAAGAAATTTTCAAGCTGATTTTATGCCCCGGTGCAGTTTTTCTCTATCGTGTTTTCTTCGACATCGACACTTAGGATACGTCGCTTTTTATTCTTATTCATTCGATATTCGATCTTTGAAATGTTGCAGTGGGTAGGCTCGGCTTGAGTTCCATTTTGCATCCTCAGTATGAAGCAGGTTGGTACTTTGGCCTATGAATGCTGTTGCAGGATAAGGTTCTGCCTCTGCATTACCCTTCTGTGCGTTAGCGTGTACTGCACAGCTATGTTCGTTTCATCGAAGAAACTCATGAAGCTCCTCACCTCAACCGATCCGCCTGTATATCAATGCAATGCCAATAGAAATCTGCATTATACTGTACTGCAGAACTAGCCTGTTTGCAAGAGTATATCCTGTATGCCTGCCAGCAAGGATGAACATAGTTACGAGGAAAAGCCTTTTCGGGCCTTTCGACCTTGACTCTGTCCGCTATGTGTTTCCTACAGGTTTAGCCATAAATCCCAGAACAGACGACTACCACAAAGTTCTTACAGGATGAGGAAGTTAAAGGAACAGGGCTACGAGGACATGCATCCCTTCATTCTCGACTTAGAAAGCCGAGATTCCGGGGCGCTCTTGCATTGTTCTGTTGGCAATAGACTTGGCGTAAGTAGAAAATTCGATGAGGCGGACAATTTAGTGAAGCATGCTGAAGTTCAAGCTGAAACAAAATGGTGCAAGGAAGTACATTACCAGTCCACCATAGATCTGGATCTCCCAGAGCTAGTCGCATTCTTGCAAGATACAAGCGCTGCTGGTGAACGACATCCTCCTCACGGAAAGTGCAGGGTGCAAGGTTGTGAACTCGACCGTAATGCCATTTCGTGCCTACTTGACTCGGATACAGACAGCGGAAGCCAGGCTACTAGACATGCTTTATGGACGGAAACTTCTACATCATATGCCGTAAAATTCGAGGCACAGCAAGTACTCCACAAGGATCGAGTAGAGATACGCAGTCCTGGACAGGCTGCGATGGAGAAGAAAGCAGATGTTCGTGTGAAAGACGAGATTCCAGTCGAGCATATTTCACCTGAAATGCCGCCAGTACACGGACATGTAAGAACATGCTGGCTGCTGCATTTTGTTATATACGTCTTCCACTGGACATGTGGATACTTAATAAACATAAACTAGGAAGGATTCCATAAATAGCGAACAATGTCGCATGCCATCTTATTCGTGGTAATTTAAATGGTATAGTCTGATGTTTACAGATTCCAGGTGAGACATCTGCGGCACCGATTTCTGCAGCTTCATATGTAGCGGCAGCAATGGAGCATGATGTTCCTCCCAACATTAACCAACGACGAGAGTGCCCTGGGAGTTCAGAATTTGCAGATACATACGAAGTGGAAAGTAAGCTGATGCTCGGAAGCGTGATGCCGGGAGCCGGAACAAGATCGGGTCAGATACTCGTAAAGAAACCGGTTTGCGGCAATGCCTATTTCTCTGCAGCTAGTTCAGTCACAACAACTCCCACGGAGTCTGATACGGCATCGTATTTCCGTACGATCTCTCTACGCTCGAAATCGAATAGCAGTACAACCGGCTCTACGTCCTTTTCATTTCCACTGTAAGCCTGAATCCCTCTCCAACTACACATCCTATACAATACCAAGAGAATTGTCAAAGAGGTTTCACCATCGAGTCTTCTCGCGCGTGAACAGATTGCCCTTCGAATGGAATGGCAGCCCAATAAAGCTGGCGAAAGCTAAACAGACAAAATTGCAGGAGCAGCAGAACAGGCCGCGGTGGACACGTTTTGTCTGCTGCAAACAGAAGTACATAAGCCAGTGCGATTCGGATGATGAGATTGCTCATAAGATCATGAAATAGTTGTTGTGTAATAAATAGCTGTTGGCCATTCGAAAGACTGCGACACAAAAGTTTCTATGCATCTGATTACTTTGGTAAATACAGATGAAGCTAATGCCTTCACCGACAGTCGACCGAAACAGATTCTTCTTGTCAAAAGAGGGACTTAGACTAAACCACGGAGCTCCATGATCGATGCAGAGGGGCACGGCATTTGATTAGAGGAACAATAAATTCGTTTGTTCAGCCTAGGCCAGGCAGAATCATCTCTACAAGCGAAGTTTAGGCACTCATTGATCACGACTACACACGAAATCACTGCAGTCCCATTCCAGAAGTAAACCAAAATCACGATTCCCAGGAACAAGAAAACGAGATTTCACAACTCCAACACAAGAATTCAGGCTTTTACATTAGCCGACTTCTTCCTGCAATTCAGCAAACAAATTTCTTCCTACAAGAAGATCAAGAACCGCTGGAACTGCGAGAGATCTCCCCACCCACCTGGACATTTCAAGAAAACCAGGTGGGGTACTGGCCACATTACAGCACTTCTTCTTCAGGCGTGCCCTCCATTCAATTCCATCATCAAGGACCCCCTGACCCTCCATTGTCAAACGCGTTAGGTGACGAAAAAGAAGCAAATTTGCAACCCCCCTCCAGAATTAGGCCGGCCCCTAGTAATGGCGGGTCACGATCAACCATGCCCTGGACCACTCCCCTTGTGGGGGTGGGGGGAGAGAGAGAGGCACTGAGGTTAATGCGCTTCACTACCATATTAATCGCCCCTTGTTTAGACCCTCTCGTCAAAGGACGGTGCACGCAAAACCGAACCAAACGTGGGTTAGGTTGTCTTTCCATTAGGCATTTTTCCAAGTTCGTTCGAGGCGTGCTTCGCTAGAGCATGGGGCCTACGGTCGACCCGTTTATAGGAACCCCACCATTAATGGCGACGGGCCTCCCCGTGTTCGCATGCGTAGGGTGGCCGAGGGCCCCCCGCAAAAAATTAAATGATGCAGTAGACCGTTCCGGATCGAGCAATTGGATCGTCGCTAAAGAAAAGTATACAGTCGGAATTCGTTAAGGCGATGCGTCACGTAGATGTTGCTATCGTCGAGACGAGATCGAATTGACGTACCCGAGGACGTATCTAGCTTAATCGAAATTGGGTAAGACGTGGAACTCCGATTCGAAAGCTTTTTTTTTTTTTTTTTTTTTAATGAGCAGGCAACGAGGGAGTCACGATGTCCAATCCCACACATTCGCCTCGCCTCCCCTCCGCACGTGCCGCCACTCCCGCCGCACGTGGCCGGCCCCACCCAATCGAGCAACCACCCACCTAACACGGTCCCCCTGCCCCCACCACCTGGCCCCTCCACGTCATCCGACCCGTCCCCATCCCCGCTACGCCTCCCCCCGGGGACCGGTGCCGCCGAGTAGATATTTCGCATGCCCAACGTAAACCACAACCCGCTCCGCCATAGACGCCTCGACTACGTGGCGAATCACGGCATTTGCTCGCCGGCCCGCCGGCCCGCCATTTCGCCCCCATATTTCACTAAGCATGAGGAATTAACTGAGCGGCAAAATCCCACGATCTTCATCATCCGAAATTTACATGTCAAGAAAAAAAAAAAAAAAAAACGAATTTTTCATACCTGTCTTGCAATACACGACGCATGCGAAGATCGCTGTTCGGGCACTGAAAACGTTGTGGGGGAGAGATCGCAAGTGGTGGCCGGGGGTGGGGTTCGGTTCGGGGGCCGAGTCGGGACAAACCGACCACTCCGCCCCCGGCCAATGACGGGCCACCGCGTGTCCCCCACTGCTTAAAGCCCCGTCGCCATCGCCACGTGGAGTCATAATCGCGCGTGCGACTCGTCACTGCCCCACCACCCCCGGCTCGCCCCCGACCTGGGCCCCACCCACCCAAACCGACTCGTATGCCAACTGCCCTCTTCCCCGCCCAAAATCTGGTCCGTACGATCTCCCCACCCCCCAAAAAAAAAAAACCCTAAAAAAAAAAAAAAAAAAAACAAACCGATCGACGTCGTTATCACCATCGGCTCCGATCGAAACAGCGGCTACGTGGCGCGCTCTCGAGTGAGCATGCAAGCTTTCAGCAGCAAAACCACTCTATAATCCCGTCTATTATCGCCACCAATAATTTGGTTTTCTTACATGGAGAAAAACCCCCCCCAAAAATCAAAAAAGCACAAGAGAAATTAAAAAGGGAAAATGCAAACCGGAGGAATGGGCAGGGAACAGGTTAGCTCGTGGCTGCACCGCACATGAACATCAAGAACAAACCCATGCGAGACTTAAGAATTAAAACCCTTCAAAAAAAAAAAGGCCCGAGAAACTCGCAAGCAAAAAATTTACAAAAAGTCGATACTGCAAAAATATAAGTCGATATAACGTTCTCCTCCTCTTTTCCCATCTTCTTTTTTTTTTTTTCGGTTTATTTTGTTATATCTTTTTTTTTCCCAAGGCCTTTTCCTTTTTTTTTCCGTCCGCCTTTTCGGGAGTAAAGGCAATGAGTGAAAGAGAGAGAGAGAGAGATTTTACGGGAGGTACAGCCCCGTCGGGTCTTGGTCTCCGTCCGTACTCCATTGACTTTGACTCCAGTAAGCATGATCGACGGCGTTGGGGAGATCGAACAGCCCATGATCGGCGCCCGGCTGCCAGTCCAACGCCCCGAAACCTCCGCCGCCGCCGCCGCCGCCGCCGCCCGGTCTGTTCCCCTGCGACGTCGAGGTGGGCAGGTCCACGAGCACGTTCTGGTCGAGGAACCCGCCGCCGCCGCCGCCGCCGCCCAGCTCCGGCATCTTCATCTCGTCGCCGGGGCCGGCGCCGGCGCCGGTGGCGATATGGTGCCACTGGTTCTGCTGAGCCTGGTGGTCCTGATTCTGCTGCGCCATCACGGCGCTGAACCCGTAGGATAGAGGGCCGTCGCCGCTCGAGGAAGTGATCAGGCTCGTGAAGCTCCCGATGTCGGAGAACAGCCCGAGCCCGCCCTCCGCGGAGCCCGGATGCTCGTAGCCGGAGTCGCTGGGGTTCGCGTTCATGCCCTGAGACATCATCGACTTGTAATCGCTGATGTTCAGCAAGCTCGACTGGTGCGACGCCGAAGACGGCGCGGAGACCGCTTCGGTCGCGACGGCGGTGGTCGTCGCGGTGAGGCTAGAGCTCTCGCTGCTGGAGTGGGAGCTCGTCTTCGGCTCCCTCGGCGGATCCTCCGCCGCCGCGGCCGCAGCAGCCGGCTGGGGCTCCGCCGGCGCAGCGGCGGCGGCGGGCGAGGACTTGGGCTTGGAGGAGCGCTTGGACTTCCGGCAGCCGCCGCCGACGGGGACGTTGCGGAGGACGCCGCCCTTGGTCCAGTACCTCCGGCAGCTCTTGCAGAAGTGGCGGGGCTGGGAGAGGTTGTAGTTGTTGTAGTAGCAGAACTTGGTGTTGAGCGAGTCGCAGCGCGGGCACTTCAGCGCCTGGTGGTTCGGGTGGTGGCCGTGCTGGTGGTGGTGGTGGCCGTGCGGCCGCAGCCTCCGGTCCCCGACGGCGGACGAGGCGGCGGCGGCGGCTCCGAATATCCGCCCCCCTGGGATCGAGTGGATATCTTGCATGTTCTCCTCCTCCTTCCTCGCTTCCTTCCTCCCTTCCTTCCTTCCTCCCTTCCTCCTCCTACCTCCTCTTCCTCGAAGACGAGCGACCCGGGATTCGTCGGGGGATCGTCGCGGCGATGCTCGAGAGAGATTTGCAACGGGATCACATTTGGTGGGCGCGTGCGGACGCCATCTTCTCTCGCAGTGCGAGGATGATGATGACGACGACGACGGCGACGACGATGATGATGATTTAGAAAAAGGCCAGCGAGAGCGAGAGCGAGAGCGAGCGGCTTCAGCCTGCGGAAGAGAGAGAGAGAGAGGAGCGAGAAATATCAGCCCGCATCAGTTCCTATTTTCCTTTATTCATTTACTTTCGTTTGGGGGGATGTGAAATGACCAATTTGGCCCTGCACAAATTAAGGTACATTGAGTTACTTATTAGTGACCGGGACATCTGATTTAGCATGGGTAGAGAGACTGGTCCTTAGGGCAAAATTTAGGCGATGACATAAGTAGTAATTACTTCTCGAATTTATATGTTGAGACCACCTGAGTTCGATGAACGAAGTCTAGAAGGATCGTTCGGAGAAGGAGGACGTATTACCTAAATATCAAATTCGACGTAACGGCATATGTAATTGGTTTCGATCAAAAAAGGAAATCCGATTAACTAGATTAAGAAAAGTCAACTAAAAAAACTTAAATTATTTGGTGGAGTGCAGTGGTATGCTTATAAAGGCATATTACAAACACGTAATTAGTGATGCAAGGCTACACCCAACACTCGTTTAGCTTATGAGTGCTCGACTCGACCGTATATTGTGAAATAGGCACGGCTCTTATGGTGTAATCGAGCTTTGAACCCATCACGAACAATAAGGATCAATTGGAGTACTAGGACTCGAGATCTTGACATGTGCTTAGATGCCGAGTTTAAAAATGTTCTAACTCGAGAGCTAGAAGTATCGAGTGAATGGGCACGACCTGCATATAAGGCACATTATAATGGCACGCTTAAGCAATGTAACATTGCACCTAACACGATCATGCATGTACTTTTGGTGGTGATATGACATGATTTTCATCGATAGAGACGAGATATTTTGTGAAGTGAATGGAATCTTGTGGTTCTAAGCTAAAGACACATAAAACATACTGAAAGCACCCCCTTGATAGTTTAAATGTACACACCACGTCATGTCGCCTGATATTTTTCCAGTCGAAAATCTTATTATTTTATTTTTTGTCAAGCATTTCCTAGTGATCTATTGATAATTATATAATGTAATCCTATTGTATTGCATACCGATATAATTTTGGACTTTTATAAATGAAATAAAGAAACTAATTCACCATCTTAGTATCAAATGTTGGGTTTGCTCCATTTTTTTTTCTCTTTTTTCTTAATTTACCCCTTCTTTTCCAAATTAATTAGAACCGTTGCAATTTCAGCAAATTCCCAAAATTACGAAAGTCTGTCCAATCAGAGATATTTCTTTCGCAGACCTGCGATGGCGACTTGTGTCCTGACTATAAATGGCGGTTTCCGTGCTCTAGTGCATGGCCTATTGCCGAGGCAACATTAGGGGAGGTGAAAATAGCGATTTTTTTTTTTTTTTGGGGGTTAAAAATAAATAGGGGATTTTGACATCGCCGACGACGAGGGGGCGCGATAGGTCCGCGCACGGGGGCGCCATCCGCCCGTCCGTTCCCGGACACGTGGGCGGCCGCGAGACCCCCGCGGCTGCTGTCCACAAACGTCCTGTTGTCGGCTTGTCGGCCACAGTACTTTTTTTTTCAATCTGATATCTGCGGGGAAGTTGTCTGTTGCGACTGGCGGAGGGGCCGCCACGTAGCGACCGCCCATTGGCCGAACCGTCGAAACTGATTTTGTGTTTTTTTTTTGAGGTACAACTGTGCCTGTGTCAGTTTACATCCAACCGGATACTGTACGAACCAGTGTTCGCCGAGAAATCTTTCCGTTTATACAGAACAAGAATGTTCAATGATTCGATCCCGTAATATATGTACATACATATAGGGAAGATGTAAACAGTTTTTGAACTTTGGTCTAATTTATTATGCAGTCTATGACATTTTAATGTATTCAATGTAATTCCTAAATTTTAATACAATATGTAATGTGATTCATAAATTTTTAATTTACTAGATATGATCATCAAATTTTTTATATATATTCAATTTAGTGCACAGACAATGTTCAATGTTGTCCCCAGTTTTGAATTAATAGAAGGATAATCAGATAGTTTGGGGACCACGTTGAATGTAACTAAAAAATTCAAGAATTACACTAAACAAATTAAAAGTTCAAATGCCACATTACACGCCGAGCTAAAATTCAAGGACCGCATTACATATTTAGCTAAAGTTCATAGGTTATATTGAACAAATTAAACATTTAGAGTCGCACTATACACTAGATCAAAACTCATGGACCATTTATGTTATTTTTCTTTCTAAAGTATATTTTATTTTTGGTCAAACTCTCACATGTATTTAAAAAAGTGAGTTTCATTTAAGAAATAGTCAAAAAAATTTGTCTTGTTATTGAATATGTCAATTTGTGATAAATCCATCTCCATATATCTAGCGGTTTACTTCTGGAATATCAATGCACAAGTCATACAATGGGATGGATTAGCTTGAGAACATTTGATTTTTTGTGATAATACTTACCGTGGTACGTGTTTTAATTTTTTTTACGGGGTGCCCTAGGGGAAACTAGAAAATTGGCCCATATACTATTATTACTGTTCGATTTTGGTCGTCATATTTATCTCGTGATAAATTCAACCATGAACTAATCTTCCGTCATGGTTTAAAATTATTTTCAAATGTCAACAGGGCAGGCTGACCAAACACTAGTGCTAGTACAAAAGGTTGGTCCCTATACTATCGTCCTACTGGATTTTGGTTCTCATGCTTCACTTTCTAAGAGATCAGATCATTGAACTAATCTCCATTCTTGATTCGCATGCGATTTGCGTCCTTTCCGGTTTAAATGCAAATAAAAAGGTTGGCCAAATGCTTTAGCTTAACACTTGGCATCCACGTGTTGTAATTAGTGCAAAACCGATGGCCTACTAAGGCTGCGTTTGGTTCGGCGTTTTGAGAACTTTCGGGCTGCAGCCCGAAATCTTTGAACGCTTCCGTTGGCTTTGAACTTCGGTTTTGGCTTTCACTTGCGCTTCAAAATCTTTGAAAGCCCAAAGCTGGTAGGGACTAGGCTTTGGGCTTTCAAAGATTCCGCCAAATCTTTGAAACTATTTACCAAACACACCGCATTTCCCAAAATAGCTTTGGGCTTTCAGCATTTGCATTGGACTCAAAGCCCCTTGCAAATGCTGAACCAAACGTAGCCTTATCGAAACGAATCATTACTCTTGAAATATTTAAATAATAAATCGTGTATTAATCTAACAACTTAAATTTTTAAAACAGTTTACAGCAATTTTACAAAATCTTATATGATATTATAATAAGGGGTTATAAGTTCAAATATTTCCAAACTCCTATTTGACTCCTTAATTGCATTATGCGAAATTAGGGAGTCCGAGTTTTAAAATATTGGAATAATATATAAAGCCTTAGTCTAGCAGCGATGTCGTTTTGTTCGTCTCTAGCACTTAGTCATCAAATTCTATCTCCATTTTGGAGGTGACACAAAATTTACCTTGAAATCAAGATTGGAAATTAGGGACATTCACAAAATAAAGTATGAGGACCAAAATCAAATATAAGCTATAGGTACGATGACCAGTCTGGCAAATTTTCCCCGATTTTTTTTCATTGTCATGCCTTTGTGTTCATCTTTGAAGCTCCGTTAGCATATTCCATCCACTATGGGATGGAAGTACGCGAAATCACGACCGGAGGTTAGCATAGGAACCAAGTCCTTCATAGGATCAAATGTGATGACTGAAAGACAAGATCCATTTTCTAAGGTTCCGTTCGTTTCGCAAAAGATGAACAATTTGGAAAATATATTCCTATAAAGGATCGCTAGCACCTCTAAAAATAATTACTCAAATAAAAACATATCCATCGTTCACAAAACATTTTTCGCCGATAATCTATTTCAAGCGACACAAATGATCATTTATAAGAATATGTTCATCAAATCATTCGTTTTCCACAAAAGAAAAAACTGAGCCATCCGAGAGAGAGAAATTTATCGAATCAATAAGGTTCATAAACCGATAAGAACTAATTGCTGGGGTATGCCCCATTGGACAAAGCTTGCTAGATCCGGATGGAACAACAATCGAGATGTCAATAGTACCATCCAACAACATTAATACAACGACATGACTTGGGAGCACTAACACGAGCAAGACAAGAGAAACGACTGACACCAATCTTCTCGGCGCCTTATGGAGTCCGATCGATCGGTTTGGATACGTTCAAAAGGCGACGGTGCACCCACCACTAAGGATGGACTTAAATCGGTCGCTGATGGTTAGAATTTATGTTTGGTATTTTGCCTTCCAGCTTCTATATACCGACACCCCAAAAAAAATTAAATAAAAATGAGAAAAAAAGAGGAATTTTCCGAACTTGGGTAATTTGCCCTATTACGTAAGGATCTTAGGGTTGCTACCTCTAGCATGTAGCAAGTTTTCCTCTATGTTAAGTTGTTGCTCCGTCTTTGACCGAAAAACATAAAGTTATTGTTCGGTTGATGTTTCGGCCTCATACGTTATGCATACCTAACAATTAATCTGGTCAATCGCTTGAACCGGACATTCTCATTCATCAAATATAAGACCGATAGCATGAATGCAAAAGGAATGCAAAACGCCATTCTCCGATATTGAATACTTGATACTTTTTTTTTTTTCGATTCTACTCTATTCCTACTCTAACTCTCACTCTCAGATTTTTGTCATGCCTCATTGCAGAGCGTAGGAATCGAAATCCACTTCTAAAACTAAATTGTCCCCACCCCAACCCCCTGAAAATGTGGGGATTCGAACCCCCACCTCCCCCTTCCAGTGACCACCCCAATGGTTTAATACTTAATACCCTTGGTCCACTACGATGGTGGAAGAAAACATTGTTAGTACAAACATGGATGAGACACTATGAGTTTAGGTTCGGCATTCTCAAAACCATCGCCGTTCAAAAAAACGAAGTTTAATGAGCAAAGATTTAACACTTGTGAGAGTGAAACCTCTGTGAAGGTCATCCCATCTCCTTTGAAATTGGATCTGTACACTAATGAAACCCAAGGGAAGTGAAAACCCAAAATCATACATGCAAAATCCTAAAATCTAGATTAGATTGGAATAGAATAGAAATCTACTTAATACAGGAGAGATAAGTTTCTAAATCTAGACTAGATCAGAAGAGAAAAACTCCACAAAATGGGAGGAAAGCAAGAAAAAGAGAATAGAGAACCAAATCAGCTAAAGAAAAAGGAAAAATAAAGGGGAGGGAGAGAACTAACTCAACTCCTCCCCTCCATAGAGATTGAAGAAGAAAGCTGCCGGAAAATTAGAGAGAGAGGAGAAAATCCTAAGGGAGAAAGAGAGACGATCATACTCAAAATAGTGTCTATCTCGTTAGACATATGTTTTCTTTTTCCTCTAAAAATCTTATTAAGACATAAATAAAGAGAGATTGCCAAGTTCGGATGCTTGTAATCCGTGCGATACCATGTTCAATGGACTGTTCTTCCTAAAAGTTCGAGTAATTATGAAATATGTCAACGGTATATTTCTACCATATTTCTAGACGAATCTGAAGACTCGATATCAAGAGTCTGACATAGGATGCACTCGACAAGACGACTCGGGCGCACACGTATCCGAGATCGACACGTGCTCGACACATCGGCACACTAAAGTAGGTGCAAACGGGTGTGTGCCCGATAAATGTTGGTCCCAAAGTCCAAGCCCCACTCGAGAGGCCAATCCACATCCCAATATCTCATCCAAGCACGCTCGGACAAGAGGGCTCCGCGAGGACCCCTCCATTCTCTTCGGGCATTATCGAATGTGACGAAACAGTGCGGTACGCTTGTGGCCACTTCAATGTCGATCTCAACCTGTTCTTCGATCCGACCCGACGTCAATCACTCCATAAACAGATCCCTCCACCATCATCCCCCCCGCCCCAGAAAGATCCGAACGATCCGGGCATTTTGTCATGAGCCGCGCCCTACTGTTCTCTGTGATGATTCGTTCGCGTCGGTTTCGAAAGTTTGGATCGCAATATCACATACAACCCACCTGGTTCCCTTTGTCAAGTTGTATCAACTTCAATTCGGTACGTTTTGTGATGTCCCGAAATTCGGCCCTATTTCGAAATATATGAAAGGGTTATTTCGTCGATGCGCTTTTAGTTACTTTACTCTGAACTAATCAGTCACGAGTTAACTAATCTATTAAGTGTGGCAATAAATGATTAAAACACGAAAGACTAGAGAATTCAATTAGAAATTGATTGCTCGACCATAAGAATCGACAATGGTCAAATACTATACTATTATAAGTCGATTAACGAACGAATATAAATTGATTCGACGGAATTACATAGTTGGTTCGCGGGTGATCCACACGATTACGATATTTGCGTCGAACGATGATAAACCGATTTTATATTAATCTTATATTCATAGTACGTAATTGAATCATCGCGATTACAAGATAACCGAGAGTTCTTTGCGATTTGAAGAGGTATAAACGTGGATCGAAATTATCGACCACTGGTTAACTGCATGAGAACCCCTAAAAGCCACTAGATAGATTAGGTCGTATTAAAATCGCGTTTAATCGATTTTTAACCACGAAATTTAATTCAATTTCAATATTGATTTTTCGAGGCTTTCGAGATTTAATTATTGGACGTCAACTCATCATCCGTCGAATTATCGGCGAGTCCGAAATTTTCGGAAAATGAATTATCGAACAAAAAAATTCGGATCAAGAGACAAAATTGAAATTAAGGACCAAAAAGATTGTTTTTATGAAATTAATTGTTTTTATGAAATTAAAAATAAAAATAAATTGAGGGGATAAATTTCTTGGTTGAGAGGAAATTATGAAGAGTGGATGGAAGGGAAAATGATGAAAATTTTAGGGATTTTAGGGCTCCTTCTATTCTCTCTCACGTCCATCCCCTCCCCCCCCCCCCACTTCTGCCAAACCCACGCACTCCCTTTTCTTTTTATTTTCTTTTTCTTTTTCCCTCTATCTTCTCCCCCACGTTCTTTCCCCTCCCCCTTCTTCAGCCGACCAGCCCCTTTCTCCTTCCCCTCCTCCATTTTTCCTTTCTTCACCATCTTCTTCTTCTTCGTTTCATCATCTTCATTTTCCTTGCATCATCATCTCAAATTTCCACCGTCATTTTCACTCGCCCATCTCTGCCACCACACCAAACCACCATCACCACCACCGACACCCTTGACACCATTGACGTAGCCGCAAGCCGCCATTTGCTCGAGCCACCCAAGCTTGAGCCGTGAGCTGGAGCTGCCACCGCCATTGTCGAGCCTCCGTTCGAGCCACGAGTGTCACGTTCTTCACGTCGTCGTGCCGCTGTTGCTGCGAGCTTGCTGTCACCGAAAATCATGTGTTAACCTTCTAATTGTGAATTAATGTGTTAATTATGTTTAGGGATAGATTAGTTTAATATTAATGACAGTTATTATTAGTTAATTTTAATTTAGCCTTAATTACAATTAAAGATGATTTAGATTAAATTTAAGTGTGATTAGTTTAAGTGATTATGATTAGATTAATTAATCATGATTTATTTAATTAATTGTAATTATTTTAGTTAACGTCATTAATTTTTAATTAATTATAGTCATGCTAATTAATCGAATTTATTTTAATTAATTGCAATTAGCCTAATTAATCGTAGTTATCATAATTTATCGAGATTAGCTTAATTAATCGTGATTAGTGTACTTAATGATTGATTAATCATTAAATAGAATTTTATGCTAGTTTTTCTAGATGGGATCGTGCATAATTCCAGTTGTTTGCACGTGTGATGCTAGGCTATTGATTGCTCAATTATATATTTTTATTTACTATTTTCAAAGATGTTTTAGGGGCAAGAAAATAGAAAAATATGAGGTGTCGGCTTTGGAGGCCAAATTTTAAGTACTAAATAAAATCGTGGGGCTTTAAAATGAAATGTATAAAGTTTGACGGGTTGATTTCAAATACGTGACCGCGTACGGATATTTTACTGAAATTTTTAAATATAAAAAAAAAAATTGCCAAAATTAATTATTTGAAGATGAACTCTTTTGTTTTGGGCTAATTAGTGGCAATAAAAATTGGTTTGATTGTTGGTGTACTTAAGTGGTCATTTAATCAAACCCGTCACCCAATGGGAGTTTAGGAGTAATGCCCGATTTTTATCGGATGCTTGGTAGGAATTCGGATATCGAGTCATGGTTAAGGCCACATCGATGTTCCTTTATGGAATGCTATCTAGGTGGGGTTTCTAGACGATACCATGCCCGATAGAACGGGACAATGCCCAGTCATGTTGGAAGACCGCTGACTTTTGTGACTTTTGTGTTGGCCGTGGCTTGTGGGGTCATAATAATTGGAACACATGTGTTGGCAATGCACATAGAATTTTAGAATATGTTCTGATTATTATTTATGCATGTTGCACTATTATTGCCATGTGATATGTGCTAATATGCATGAGTGTGTCAAGGTGAGGTAAGTTTGTATGTGGTATGTGTTTAGGCTACCTCTAAGACAAATTTGCGTCATAATCAAGGTTTAGGCTGTTAACTTGCCAAGAGTTATATTTCACTATGTTGTTGTTAATTATTTTCAGGTGCGTAGAATAGAGAATTGTTACGTGCGGTTTGGGGTCTCGATGGACCAAGACGCGGGCATGCCTGGTATTACTTTTGGTTGATCTCATCGTTAGTGAAGTTTAAGTTAACCCCGACCCTCTCTGACCCTTTTAGCCTATTGGTCATTAGGAAATTGTCTTTAAAGTAGACTTGTAAATATCAAACTTTCTAGGGTCAACAAGTGGATAAATAAATGTACCGCTTTTTGGAAATCGTCCGTTGTATTTTACTATTCCTATTTTGTTGAATGATTGGGCGTTTATATTTAAATCACTTCTGCATGGCTTTAATTGAAAGATAAAAAAAATGAATCGGCGATGCGTCCTAGAACGTTGCATTTTTAATCTATCGTCGAGGGATGCTCTTGCGCTTGGGTTCAGGGCATGACACGTTCTAACATCCAAACCATGCCCTAGACACCTGGAATGCTCTTAGAGAATGCACCTCGCGCTCCATCTATATCGTGGAACTACAACCGGGTTCTGAAGCAACGAAAGGAATGATGGATTAGCAAAATGAAGGCGGGGACGCGTTGCATGAAAAACCGAGGCAAGTCCTCATCGCTTCGACCGTGCGAGGTGGTTGCTGTTCGAGAACGGCGTAGGTAAAAGTACGACGACCCGAGAATCTGTCTGTACCCTTTTTGTTCTCTCGAAAGTCGAAGTGGGTCAAAACTCCCCATCCCCAGCACGCGCGAGAGGAATGCACTGCACATGGGACGGTGCAGATCGAGAAGGAGAAGGGGACCCGATCCCATGCGAAACAACGACAAGGTCTCTTCTTCTGCTATTCCATCGACATCTCTCCCTCCCTCTCTCTCTCTCTCTCTCTCTATATCTGTGCGTGCCTGCCTTGATAGGATTGATATCCCTCGCTAGATTTCCAAACGTAGATGGGAAGTTGGAAATCTTGCATGGTATGCCTCGCATCGGGTATCCTTTTTCTCTCGAGATCTTTTCCCGCCTCCTAAACGGGACACCTTTCACCATCTCTAGAGATTGCAAAAGATATCAATCAACTCGTCCTCTCTCTCTCTCTCTCTCGGGGTCATTGTCCTAGGACACTGACCAATGGACTCAGGCCAGATGGGCCCAGTCGGTTGGCTAGGAGACACCCTTCTTGGGTGTGGCCCCCCACCAAATCTGCCCCACCCTTCTCTTCCCCTAAATTGAATCTGCTAGCCCTTCTGAGAGCGGAAATAATTGAAGTACCTGCGCGCAGGGGCACGGCACGACCCACCCTACACGGCCCGGCGCTGGCTCCGCAGATGGATGGTGAGATTCTAGGGTTGGTCTTTAGAGCTATTATTCGAAACCTTAGCTTTACCTCCCCCAGTGCTAGCCTACCCTACCATCCCTAAATTGTGCTACAATTTGTCTTATGAGTAATTTTCTTAATTTGATCCCTACCGTTTCGATGAAATGACTTCTTGGAAATTTGCATGTTTCTTGACGCAATTTCCTTTTCTTAACTCGAACCAAATGCGGTGCTCATGGACCCTTGGGGCATTATGTACATCTTAGTTGGGTCAGTGCTCATAGGGATGACTTTAGAGATCGAAATGTGGAGATCAAGTTAAAAATACATACCGACTTTGTTTAGAAAGGTTTCTTGTCCTAAATAGCTCAAATACGCCTAAATGACATGACATGACACCTAAGTAGTGCATATGGACAGAATTCCGGTTCAATCGAAAACAAGGTTGTGAGAAAGTTGAATGAACCCACCTTTTCTCCAACGATTATATAAGTGGTAAGCTTAATTGTGCCCGTAAATATGATCCCATTGTTGAAAATCTAGCATAGCTTTTTGTTGCGTTACTGAGGAAAATGATTTTGACTTTCGTAACATTTCACTCATCAAAATATGTTGAGTGGATTCTGCAAGATTCTCATTGCCAACAGACTGACAATTCGCGATCTTAACTCGCAAGAAGAAAAGGGAAGTGACCCACATTCAAATTTCATTATGTGATGTCAAGATCATGCAAGCATGATGGTAAACACCACGCGGTATAACATTTATCATGCCGACTCGAAATTTCCATACCTTACGTATTATACTTTATAATATTTAACGAGAAAAGTATTGCAAAGTTCAACCCCACATAATCTTCGAAGCACACGGGACCTTGAGGCTGCCGATCTCTTTTACAACATTAGGTTCGGCTTATCGAGAGAATGTCTAGTGACCGTGGTCCCCTCGAATTAGGTAGAATATATAAAAACATGTACTTTCGCGGTATTATAATGTGGTGTGACGGTGGATCGAATAAACAAGTCATTAAAAAAATAATACTTTAGTGTAGAATTTTCAATTAATGCGACGATCCCTTAGTCCAGCCGAATACCGTTCAATTTTCACCGGAGGAAGGCAGGTTCGATGGGTCGAGTCGTGACTTGTGAGCTTTTGGAATTGAATGCTGTTTGGGTCCCTCCTTCCAGTTCATCTCTTGTCCTCTTCACGAAGGAACTGCATAACCAATTCCAAACGACTCGTTTCTTTTGTTTAATTTAATCAACATTTTCCGGATTTAATTTTTGCTATCCCGGTGACACATCTATCCGAAACCAATACCTGTTTGACGTGTGTACCTTAGACTAATTTTCATCTCATAAATGAAATCTGTATTGATCCTCCGACCCTAATCTATCCTCCTTTAGCATTCCGTCTAGTCTCCTATTAAAATGCGTGCATGTCAACATATGTAGTAGACTATCACGAGGCAATCCAACACGGAAAATGACATTATCCAATGTGAAAAATCCACGTGTTGATACATGCATTTTAATGAAGGGTGGATTTGGATTAAGGACATCAAGTAACGATTTTTTGAGCCGTGAATTAGTTTATGGTGAATGCATCAATGGAATATTGTTAGAATTTGTGAAACTACTGCTAACTATTCTAAAAATTTAAGCTAAGTTTCTCCTTCGACATGGAGAATAATAACATTATCCCTCGTGAATAGGTTGGACTTTAGCTTAAGCCTAAAGTGTGTAAATTTTATAATTGGAGAGGTAAATTGAGGTTTAAAAAGATTTAAACTTAAAATCTCTTACTTTAATACCATGTGAGAATTCATAAAATCGTTGTCAACGATTTTAAAAGTTTAAATTGTTAGATGGATGTATTGTCTAATATTTAATTACTCTAAGAAATACTAATTTGAAAATTTTTGTGAGCAAAAATATTGATTTGAAATTTTTAATGATATTAATCATTTTTACGCGTCGGAAAGGGATTTTTTTTTTTGATAACTTAGGAAAACCCATAAGCCGACAGTTGGAGGGCAAATCCTGGGGCTCACGGAGGAACCCACTATCCCCATGAAGCAGGTAAATCTAACTGCGACGTGCTGGGAATTCGAATTTCTCCTCTTCGTGAGGGAGAGAAAGCCCGAAACCAGCAGTGCCACTCAGTGCGATGGTATCGCAAAAGGATCTTTGGTAAAGGGAAATGTCAAAATAAAGGGTTGAGATATAATATATATATATATATATATGGATGTATATATATGTATATGTTGTAGGGAGAGAGAGATTGAGAGGGAGTGAGATTGAGGACAAGGGACACTGACAACGAAATGACACGAGGCTAGGCGAGTCGAGTCAATCGGCCCTCGTCCTTGTCTGCGACGTTGGTCCCTCCTCCAAAGCCACGCGACAACAACACATGCAAATCGACACATCTTCCTTTGTTGTTTCCTTCTCCCTCGTTCTCCCTTCCATCTCTCTGCTATCATTCTTATTCCTCTAAACAAAGATTTAACTTTATTTGACGTTAGTGGTGGGATGAAACCCTAGGCCAAGATCTCGTAGTCACATCTCCTTGATCTCTCTCTCTCTCTCTCTCTCTCTCTCTCTCTCTCTCTCTCTCTCTCTCTCATAATAATTTTTCTTACTTATTCCCCTTTTCTAGCATGTCAATTCGCTTGAATATAAAAACCAATTTATCATCATCAACTATCAATAACTGTATTACCATATTAAAAAGTCCAATTTAAAAAATTATGTTAATAAATAGAGAGATTATTTGAATATAAAGAACATAAATGACCCGTTATCAAGAAATGTGAAACAACTATTTCGATATGTTTACTGCTTAGTGAGCGAGTTGTAATTTGGGCGGCAACGTGGGGGTTGTCTTGACTTTTTGTGAGGCTCTCCCCAGGAACATTTTTAAGATTCATCTCATGAGCTCTTTTGTATCAAGCTATGCCTTTATAAGTAGCAAACAACAGCAACTATTGATCGATAGTTAACATAGAAGAATCGATGTATTCATTGGTGAATAGATTTGTCTCTAGGATGGTGTGCTTGGGTATTGCACATGTTATTGTACGATTTTATATATTTGGATAAACACAGTTATGAAAGGCCAATTCGAAGTATAGGATGGTGTCTTGTCGATGTTTTCTCTTATAAGGCTACTAGCGTCACGGTTAGCTAAAAGAGAGGCCTAGGATGCGACTTGACCTCAAGGCCTTCAGGCCATTGGCAATGCTCCTTAAGATTTCATGATTGACAATGATCTCTAGGCTAACATCATATGAACATAAAGGATATATGATGTGAAACAAATTAATTCAACATGTTTATTGCTTACCGATTGAGTTGTAATTTGGGCAACGATATGGGGGTTGTCTTGACCTTTCACGAGGCTCCCCAACTTGGAACATTTTGGGGATTCTTCCCACGAACCCTTTTGTACCAAACAATGCCTATATAGGTAGCAAACAACAACGGCTATTGATCGAATTTGCACGTGTCTTAATAGTTAAACCTAGAAGAATCAATGTACTCAAATAATGAATAGATCTATCTCTAGGATGATGTGCTTTGGTGTTGTAGATGTTATCGTACGATCTTAGATATTTGGGTAAATATGGTGATAGAGGGTTGATTCGAAGTATACGATGGTATTTCATCAATGTTTCTCATATAGGGCTGCTAGCTTCTTGATCAGCTGAAAGAGGGGCCTAAGATGCAACCTAATCTTGAGGCCTTTAGGTCATTAGCAATGCTCCTCAAGATTTCATGACCGACAGTGCAACCATATGGGATTAGTCGGGTGAGCGAGGATCGGACAATAGCATGATCTAGACATGGTCCCAATTTGATCCTTCGCATCCCACTAACTGCAAAGTAGCTTCGTATTTGTGGTTGTCCCTTCAGACTTCAACTCAGGATATCAGAGAATTATGCCTTCTATTTCTGATAAGCCATGAACTAGATCAAAATCATTCTCAAAAAGTCAATAAGAAGTGATCTTATTTTTTTCATCGGCCTGGGCTTCTTCATCCAAAAGATGTCGTCTTGGATGGATACTTCATTTTTTGCATCGATCGTGGATTCTAGCTAACTTCCATTTGAACATCCTTTCCACGCAGACGTGACCATGCGCCACAACAGTTCCCCCATCCATAATTATTTACGCACTGTCAAGTGGCTTCCTACGTTGGATTCTCGAACAGTACAAAGAAAAAGACAGCCGAATCCTGGAACTGTGCAAGAGAACTGATGCAAAAGGAACAGACCACGAATTGAATGAATTATTTTATCGAGACCTGATTAGATTCCAATGGGCCTTTCTGAAGATCGTGCGAGGAGTGGACGACCTTACAGTGGCCAACCAGAGCAGGGAATCATCGACGACGGGTCAGGATCAAGGCCGGTCAGACGAGCACGAGGCGTTTTGCTAGTAGAGGTCGAATTGAAGCCGTGAATGATTACAACGACAGGAGGGGTTTCTTCTGGTTCTTTGTGCGTGCGGTGGTTTGGCCATTTTGCTTCGTGGAAGTGGGATTTGGGACGATCGCGCACGCGATTGCTGGTGGGATGGAAGTTGAACTGATCCCATGATTTGAGCGCCCTTTGTGCTCGGACCGACTCGTGTTGCGTTGGTACTCGAGTCAACGCTCGTGCTCGAATTTGTCGGGCTATGGTCCACTCCACACTCCCCATTGATAGGATGACAAGATCAAGGGAGTCCGCAGGCTGCCCTGGCAAGAGTTGCGGGGCACACCCCCAAGACGCCAAAGGGTTTTGTATAGTTTAAGCCTATATTGTTAGTGGATTCAGACTCATGAATGTGTCAATGGGTTAGGTCGGATTTCTCTAGTCCCCAACTCAACCTGGATCATAAGAGTCGTATTTTCTTTAAATCAACCCGACCCAAAATACATAGGACGTGTAAAAAAAACCTAGGTTGAGTAGGGTTAGGTTTTCTTAATACCCCTATTGGGTATTTATATTCTCTTCCTCTCAGCTGCACGTAAGTTTAACTTAAAAGTGAACTAAGACAAAATCTCATAATAAATTCTCTTTCTTGCTACTAATTGTGTGCTAAATCCTAACAGAAGCATCGATCAGTATTACCCCTCGGATTGCATCAAGGCTTTGTGAGCACCGGCTTAATCCATCCGACCGTCGTCTCATTTTTTTTTTTCTTTTCATTTTTTCTCCCGATTC
This sequence comes from Eucalyptus brandiana, assembly GCA_014182725.1. Lineage (NCBI taxonomy): Eukaryota > Viridiplantae > Streptophyta > Magnoliopsida > Myrtales > Myrtaceae > Eucalyptus > Eucalyptus brandiana. Next base: position 31,172,522 of record CM024677.1, read on the forward strand.
GGGATTAAAACCAAAAGAATAATAGTTTAATGGGTTGGGGATAGAAGATCGTGGATCGTCCAGGTTCTTCGTTCAGGTAAACATCGTTTTCGTGGTCGAATAATTTGTTTGTACAATCGAAGGACGGGTTTTAATGATGATGATCTTCGATGTCATCGCACGAGCGTGGGGGCACGAAATGGATGATGGCTCTCTTTTTCAAAGATCATCAGTGGGCGCACATGCAGGGGATCGATCGGGTCTCGTGCGGATGGAGGGCCTGCCACATGGGTCGAGTCACGTTCTTGGCCCAACCCATCAATAAGCAGCTAATTGATGAGTTTGGTCGGCTGGATAGTGGCCAGCTAGTTAGTTAGCAATTAGTACCAGATAGAGACAGTAATCAAGAGTGGCAACCGGTTGCAATTGAACTGAGTAGGTGTCGGACAAAGAGGATGAATTGGTGATTGAGTTCCCTGGGAAGATGAGGCTATGTCTTGGGCATGAATGAGCCACTCAACGATAGACCTGTACAATGGGTGGGTCGGGTCTAGTTTGAGTCGAGTCATAAATTGTTCGACTCAAATTGACTCATTTAACACGTTTATAATCCATTTATTGTAATACAAATTTCTGGACTTATACCTAACCTATGCGCACCTGACCAATTTAACCAAATCTAGAAAAGCTTGTTTCTTGTGATTTAAAAAAAAAAAAAATTGTGTTGTTAAAACACTTTAATGCAATACAAATTGAGTGGACAATTTTTATAAATTTCTTTTTTTTTAAAAAAAAAAATTTAGGGTTTTTTTGTTTCTTGAAAAATGTTTTCTAGGAAATTATTTTCTAGGAACATAATAATATTTTCTAGTATTTACCTAAAATCAAGATAAATTAGAAAATATTTTCCGCCGTTTGGCATTAGAAATGTGATTTGATTTTCCTCCATGTACTCCTTCTAATTTTTTTTTTATTTTTTCTTTTCTTTTTTTCTTTTTCCTTCTTCTTGGGCCGTCATTAGCCAACAACTAGCCAGGCAAGCTTGAGCCCCGCTAGCGCTAGACATTGGTGAGCTCAAGCTTCACTAGCCTCTAGTGAGCTTGTCTCTTGCTTGGTCGGCCGTAGGTCGTCGTTGTGGCTAAGGAACATGGAAGAAGGAAGAACAAAGAAAAATTAAAAGAAAAATAAAAAATAATTATAATTTCAATTTTTTAAAAATAATTTTATAAGACTGAAGAAGGAGAGAGTGTGTGAGAGCTTAGTGAGTTGGAAATGGATTCTAAACTTAACCCATTTAAACCCATTTATTTTAGCCTTAAATTTAAAACATCTTTAAAGTAGGCTCTTCAAAATTGAAGCGACCCATAAATAGGTTTAAGACCCATTTTAACAAGTTTGCTCAATGGTAACCCTGCTTGACTTGAGGTTGCTTTGGTAAAGAATAGATTTATGGAGTATGTGCATGAATGGCACGCATGACATTGATCATTAGGGTCTTGGCATACTAGTTAGTAGCAAGCAGATACTCAAATCTTGTGTGCTTGACTTGAGCTCAAACCGGTTCGTTCATCTCTAAGAGCTCGCACTCCCAAAAATTCTACTAATGCTTCTCATATTTGTGTTGGCGTTGTAAAAGAAATTGACTTTGATGTACGATACTTAAAAGTTAATAAGAATCGATGTCATTGACCGTACATCGACTATGATTTTGAATATAATATCGAAGTCGGTTTGTCTGATGAAAAACCATTTTCAAAAAATTGTTTTCGGACCTTTCGATGGTCAAACGTTGGTACAAAACCTGAAGATCAGGGCGAACACAAAATGTCACGGCCAGGAGGGTTTGGGTTCTTACGCCGGCGATCATGGGACTCGAATTGTTCAGGCCCAAAACCAGAAAACTTGGTCCATGAAAGCTCCATACCAATTCGGTCGGACCCTTAATTCCACGGAAGATGTCTCGTTTTATCACTACCAATTCTTTAGGTGCAGAAAAGAGAATGATATTTCTTATGCATTAAAACATTACTTTTCTGGATTTATGTTATATAAGCATTGAACTATTGACTCCTAGCACAAGCGTGAGAATGGAATGGCGACAACGTTACCGAAAAAATCACAGCAAGATCAAGAGATAGAAGCTAACTTACCTAGTGACGGAACATAAATAAAAAATTATGCAAGAGAATTGGCTCCATGATATTATTATTCGGTCTTGTCTTCCTACTATGAATTGTTTGGTTTTGACTGATTAACCTTTAGGGCTTCGTTTGTTTTGTAAAAAAATTGACACCTATGGCAAATATTTTCCATAGAGTCATTTTTTTTTGGAAAAAAATGATACTATTTTTCATGTTTGAAAAGGAAAAATTACTTTTATTTTTTTAAAGATACGTGCACCATTCGTGCCATGTATGCTATATCATCAAATTATGCGAACTAATTTTCATCATAAATACTTAAATAGATTGTAAGCAAGTTATATTTTTCTCTCTTAGGGAATTCGGCATCTGATGCTTAAAAAAAATCAAATTTTTTTTTTTTAAATTTCCAATCTTCTCAACTCTCTCTTATGAAGTGAGATCCAAATACTCTCTCTTTTCAATCATGCTTTAAAACTAACGATTTTCCTCCAAGTGATTTACGCCTGCGATCGTGGGACTCGAAGTGTTCAGGCCCAAAAGTAGAAAACTTGGTTCGTGAAAGCCCTGCGCAATTCAACCAAACTCTCAATTCCACGAAAATCTTTCCTTTTCCCTTCCAATTCTTTTTAAGTGCAGAGAAGAGCATGATTTTTCTTATGCATGAAAACATTGTTTTTCTGGATTCATGTTTGTATTTGAATTGCATCATAGAATGATAAACAAATGGGCTGAACTAGTAACCTAGCACAAGCGTGACAATAGAATGGCAAAAACATAATAGATTCCAAATTGGAGCAAGATCAAAAGATGGAAGCTAAGGCCCGGCCATGTTTGTTTAAATCTGTTTCTGTTCCCTGGAGCACAAATTTTTGTTCTTTTATTCAGAGGAACAAAAAAAGAACAGAGACACGTTTGTTTACACTTTTGTTTCGAGAACAGATTTGGAACAGAAACAAGAAGCTAAAAAAACTTGTTTCTTATTTCCGGAACAATTTCGAAAAACACTTTTTTTCTCCTTTTTTCTTTGGCCAGTCACCAGCCAAAAGGAAGAAAAAAAAAAAAGAAAAAAAGGAAGAATAAAATTAAAATATTAAAATATTAAAATAAACAAAAAAATTAGACAAGTTTACCAAATGTGTTTCTATTCTTTTTCTATTCCAGGGAGCAGAAATTTTATGTAGTTACTAAAACGCGTTTTTCTGTTCAAAATTGTTTCCTAGAACAGTAAATAGTGTTTTTTTTTTTTTTTTTTTGTTCCCTAGAACAATTTTTTAACATAAACATTTACAAAACACACCCTAACTTACTCGGTGGTGGAACATTAATAAAGAAAAATATGGAACGGGATTGACATTGTAATCTTTGGTCTTGTCTCCACTATGGACAACGATCAATATAAATAAAAAACTTCAAAGACTCTATTTATTTCACGAAAAATTTAACGTCGTTGGAAACTATTTTCCAAGAAGTCATTTTATACAAAAATAAAAGCATTTTCCCGTACTTGGAATTTGAAAATAAAGTCGAAATATTTTTCATTGTTTGAAAAGGAAAACTAGCTTTTATCTTCCTAAAAAGGTGTACACTATTTTTGCAATATAATGACTATATATGTTATATCATCAAATTTTAAATGCAGTTTTGTTGAATTAAATTTTCAAAAGATATGTACTTTAATAGACAATCCTTTTTCTCTTATAAAACTCGACCTCTGGTGCTTAGCTCCCGGATCCGGCCTTGTGGTACTTGGAATTTAAAACAAAACCAAATAAAGTAAACGAAGTGCGAGAAAATAAAACAAAGACGTGAGCCTTATTAATATTTTCCCGTATTTGGAATTCCCGCGAGGTATGAGTCAAAATGAGATATGTGCTAAATAATTGTTTACAATCTATTAAGGTATATATGTTGTCAAATATTTAATTTGATCAACCTTTGTTTAAAATTTGATGACGTAACACACATAGCTCTTATACGCATGAATAAGGCATATCTCTTTAGGAAAATAAAAGGAAGTTTTCCATTTCAACCAATATAAAATAATTTCTAATTTATTATCGGATTTCAACCGAACACTAAAAAAAATTTGTCTTTTTTTTTTTTTTTTTTTTTTTTTGAAAAAATGACTTCTTGAAAACTATTTTTCAAAGTATCAAATTTTCTACGAAATAAACAAAACCTCAACTCTGACCAATGTCGATGTAAAAGTTCTAAGACCATCAAGGTAAAAAGAAATCTCTTAAGTCGGGCCATAGCAACACAAACTACATGGGTTCCTAGCTCGCAGGGCCAAACTTACTCCATATCCATTTAAGCTAAAACTCCTTCATATTTATGCCATTGATGAGCACTTCCCTAGAAACATATACGAAGCTTTCTCTTCGTACGACTCGAGAAATTAGAAAATATGTCTCACCCGCTTGCGAATCATAGAACCTCTTTATAAGACAGATCAAGATTGATTTTCCACTTCCACTTTGTCCAACCAAGGTTGTGGTTGTGCAGCTCGGTATGTAAATAGAGAATCCGTTATGATAAAGTAGAGTCATCGGACTTTAGTGAAGGCCGATTATGAGTATTGACCGACAAATGGAACATGTCGGGTGTCAACAGACGAGGAGTAAATCATCTAGATTGACTAGGAATATCGACGGTCAAATATTAGCATTGATTGTGAGAAGCCAGTGGAATTAAGTCGATATGGCGTGAGTAGTTTTGGCCATTGATTGAGAGCCGAAGTCGAGTAGTTTTGGTTCACAAAATTTGGCTAAAATCATATTGGGAAAAAGTGTTAGAAAAATCTTTAACTTTTTGTATTGGTACCAATTTAGTCCTAAATGTTTTATCAATGCCAATTCAGTCTTAAACCTTTTAATTTTGTGTTAATTTAGTCCTAAACTTTTTATTGATGTCAATTGAGTCCTAAAACTTTTGATTCGGTGTCAATTTATTCATAAACTGTTTGATTCAGTACCAATTCAGTTTATTCGATTAATTTTGGCCGGATATTGCTAATGTGGGTGTCGATTGACTGACGTGCTATGGCTAGTGCTGATGTAGATAACTTTTAATAATAATTGATTTTTTTTTCAAATTATTTATTAATTTATTTCTTTTTTTTTCCTTCCCCTCCTTCTTCCTCCAACCAATTGTCCACGGTGATCAGCCAAAGGCAAGGGCTGTTGAGGCTCAAGCCCTTGCATGAGTGACCTCATGGCTTCTAGTGAGGGCTCAAGCCTTGCTAGGGGCTGGTTGAGGCTCGACCACTCTTGCCTAATGCGAGGCTCCCTCACTGACGAGGCTCATTGGCCCTTGCTTTTGGCCAATTGCCTAGCTGATGATTGGTTGGAGAAAGGAGGAGGGGAAGGAAAAAAAAAAAAAAAAGGAAAATGGAAGGGAAAAAGAAAAGGAAAGAAATAAATTTATAAATAAATCGAAAAATTAAAATATTATTAAAAATTATTCGTGTTGGCCTCGGCTATGTTGTGTTGGTTGATCAGTGTCCACATCAGCAATATCCGGCCAAAATTAATCGGAGAACTAAATAAGTATTAAATCAAAAGATTTAGGATTAAATTGACACTAGATCAAAAATTTTAAAACTAAATTGATATTAATCAAAAGTTTATGACTAAATTATCACCAAGTAAAAGAGTTTAGGAGTTTATGACTCTTGTAACAATTTTTCCAATCTGACTTCAAAGATAAATGGAGGGAACCTTATTGCAGTCAAACTCTTTGGCGAGAGCACCAAAGGCGTTGACCGACAAATCGAGTCAATCCATTATTGTAACCGGTTTCTTAGGGCGTGAACAGTTACCAAAGGTGTCGGTTGACGACAGATTCAATTAATCGAATTATTGTACTCACGCTCCGAAGGCGCAAACAGCTGTGCCATCAAACATGGAACAAAAATTTATTGCGCAACGGTAATGGTCGCAAGCAGCAAAAGTTGAATGAATCTGAAGTTATAGAATTTAAAAATACGCATGTTAATCATTTTATTTCTATGTCAGAACTATTTTTCTGTTTTAAATTTATTTATAAAACAGAAACTCATTTAATAAAATTATTTCATTTTTCTATTTTTGTAATAGATTTTTATTCTAGAAATATTTTTGAAATAAAAATTAAAAGTAATTTTTTTTATTTCTCTATTTTTCGAACAAAAATAAGAAATAATTTTTTTTTTTCATCGTTCGTTCTTACTACTAACTATACCCGTTAAACGGGTGGGTCGGGTTGGGTTTGGGTCGAGTCATAAATGGTTCGACTCAAATCGACCCATTTAACCCATTTATGCGACCGTTTATTACGAATGTAAAAATTTTGACTCATACCCAACCCATACCCGACCTATTTACCTAAACTTAATTTATTATATATATATGGTATTGCTAAAATAATTTTATACAACATAAATTTAATGAATTTTTTTATAATTTTAAAATAATTATTTTAAAAAATCGAATTTTAATTATATTTTTTAAATAATTTTTTTATTTTTAAATATAATTTTTTTTTTTTTTTCTTTTTTTTCTTCTTCTTCTTCTTTGGCTGGCCACCGGCCACGACGACGGCCACGGCCACCACGTGAGCCTTGCTCGACGCAGCGAGCTTGACTCTCGCCGGATCGACGAGGCTCGAGCCTCGCTAAACGTCGGCGAGGCCTCCGCCTCACCGGATCCGGCGATCTCGAGGCCTCCGCCTCGCTAGATCCGGTGAGCTCGAGGCTCGCTGGCATTGGGTGAGGCTCGAGCCTCGCTGATTTGGCGAGCCTCGAGCTCGCCGGGTGTCAGCGGCCTCGCCGGATCCGGCGAGCTCGAGCTCACCTAGTCGATCGCTAGCCATCGCCGTGTCGGCGATCGAAAAAAAAGAAAAGAAAAAAAAAAAAAGAAAAAAAAAAAAAAAAGAAAAGAAAATTAAAATAAAAAAACAATTATAATTTCGATTTTTATAAAAAAATTTATAAAGCTAAAGAGAGAAGAAAGAGATGGTGAGGTTTTGAGTGAAAATAAATGGGTCTTAAATGAGTCAACTCTCTGACCCATTTAAGACTCATATATTTTAGTCTTGACTAATTAAAACTTATTATGGATGTTTTAGAAAATAAAGCTTGACTCATTAACGACCCATTTAACTATAAATGGGTCCATAAATGGGTTGCACAACCCATTTAACACCTCTACTACTAACCAATTGTCCATCCGCCATCGCCGGCCATCGTCTACCATTCTCCTGGTTGCCATCCGCCACGTCGCTCATCACTAGCCATCGGCTGACGTTCGAAAGAAGAAATTTTGTATTGCTATTAAAAAAATTTATATTTCGAGAATATAAATTTTATGTTATTATTAAACCCGTATTTTTACTTAAAAACTCATTAAAAAATTTATTTTTTTCTAAAAATTATTTTTCAATAGAATAGTTATCATTCACGCCTTAACTCAATCAAAAGTTGGGTTCGTTTCGTAAGCATGGATCGGGTCCGACCCGAATGATCAATTGGGCCGGAGGCCCAATCAATCACCAATCGATTTCCGTTCTCGCCAAAAAACTAATTTCAATCGATTTAGCCACAAATCAGGAACAACGACGAAGACGAGTACGAAGAAGAAGAAGACGCAGAGCAGAGCAGAGCCGAACCGGCGAACAGCGATCGAGCTCGAGCCGCAATGGACTTCTGGAGCCGCGCCCGGAGCTTCGCGGAGGAGGCCGCCAGGCGGTCGCAGGAGCTGACCGCGGAGGCCGCGAAGCGCTCCCAGGAGCTCGCCGCCGGCGGCCCCTCGCGGCTCGCCGACGTCGTCTCCGAGACTGCGAAGCGGTCCCGCGAGATCGCCGCCGAGGCGTCGAGGCGGGCCGACCAGATCAAGCTCGAGGCCATCAGGCGCGCCGATCGGCTCCGGTCGCTGGCCGCCGAGGGCTCCGGCGAGGGCGCCGCCGCGGGGCCGGGGAAGGAGGCGGAGGAGGCGGCGGCGGCGGCGGATCTGGAGAGGTTCGGAGTCACCGACGAGCTGAGGGAGTTCGTCCAGGAAATCAACGTCACCACCTTCCGGGATTTTCCCCTGCCAGGTGCTTGCTCCATCAATGGATTTTTTTCACTTTTTTGAATGTCTGGCAGTTGATGACCGTTAATACGTTAGAAATGGCGTGCTTCTGGCTGTGGAGTCGGAACTCGAATGAGTTTAGGCTGAAAATCTTGGCGTGATCACGTTCTGTGGCGGAATTCGATTGGTGATTTGATGTGCAGAAACCAAAATGGTGCAATTCGCTTCGATTTGTGTCGCTCGCATTTTGCCGATTTTTCGAGTTCTTGTACACGGGCGATGAGTATGGTGTTGATGACTATAGTTTAGCTTGTCTAGCTTGTTATTGGAGGAGTATCGATTGAGGTTACGCAGTGCGAGCTTCCGAGGGAAGTTTTTCGTTGGTTGCACGGTTCCGCTGAGGTTATGCTGCGAGAGGTTCTGTGGTTCCTAGGGAATTCTTTTGTTGGTTGCTCAGTTTCAAAAGAATGGTTTTTTTAATGATATTGGGCATGCGAGCTGGGAATTTTGTGTTGGCTTGGCATAACGATGGAATTAATGTAATCCTTTGCTTATTGTTGAATGTTTGCATTTTCCCGTTGCTGATGTTTCCTAGCTTTTTGCAGATGATTCTGAAATGTCAGATGTTCCTATGGTCTCAAATGTAACGCAGGACCTTACGGAGTTTCAAGAAAAGCATGCCAAGCTTGTCCTTTCGTCTGTAAAGGTACTTAACGTTGGCTCCATTAGCAAATCCTCGATATGCACAAGAGGGGACAGAGAGAGATGGAGAGAAAAGAGGTGTAAATCTATGCATTTACGTTTGGGTAAACAGCACCTTTGCCTTCAAGGCTATAGAATCACAGTTGTATAGGGGGTCTTCTTTGAGGAAGGTTGGCTGTACTTTTGCTTATAATTGATTAATCATGTTAAACATAAAGTGTTGCATATCGAAGTCTTCTCGGTGCCTACATAAGAGTTTTGAAGGCAAAGTCAGTTACCTAAGACTTATGGCACAATGGTGCTCGGACAATTTTCCTACACACTTCAAGGTCTTTTTTAGTATTGCTGAGTTGAGCTTGGCCCCATCCTCAACATTTCTGAGGTTCATGATGAAATTTATCTAAGGGATGAAATTCCCAGTCAAGTAGTATAAGTCTAATCATCTAATTCTATTGTCAGGAAGAGATCTTTGTAGATCTTATTTTCAGCCGAAGTCTTTAATTTTGCTTTGCACATCAATCACAATCTTTCTAAACTAAATAAATTGTGGGAATGCTATCTACTTCTAATATTTGGTTGCCATTGACCTATTGCAGGAAATCTCGAAGTTGAGATATGAGTTGTGCCCGCGGAATATGAAAGAACGGAAGTTTTGGAGAATATATTTCATCCTAGTTAATAGCCACGTTGCACCGTATGCATCCTAACTATGATGGAATCTCTATCTAAGATTTCCTTCTTCTTCTTCTTCTTTTGAGATGAGTTCTGATGCCTAGTTTTGTAACATTGGATAGTCTTTGACTTGAGTATGTTGGAAGCCTAATATTAAGATTTTCTGATCTTTAGTGTCAGTCATGGTAGTGGAAATGAGTCATGGTTCTTAATTATTTCTATTTAGCTACTATGGGATGTCATAGTAGAATGAGCAGGGGTCTTTTCAATCTTCTTATTGTCGCTTTGATTTGATTTGATTTGAGCCCAAGGTTTTCAATTCAATATTTTAGACTCAGCCTGTTATCACTTTAAAAAAACATATTGTAGAAAAATCTTTCTGCATGGCAGTGTTGATCAATTTTTCATTAATGCTAACTGAAAGACTGTGGAGCCAAGTTTAGTTCAACTCTCTTGAGACTTTCTTCATCCTGCCTGGAGCCTTTTTTGGTGAAGATTGAGACACTGCCTGACTTCCTAAATGAACTGCATCTAGTGCAATGGTACTTGTGAAGGATTGTAGTGTTTGCATTGTACTGAGCAACTAGAATATGTTAGCATGATGAATACTTTTTCCAAAGATGGAGACATCCTGTCAGCATGGTGAACAGAATAAACGGAAATGTATATATCATATGTTTGATTGCTAAATTTCCTGTGATTTTGGTTGTCCCCAATCATGCCTGTTGACTGTTCTGCCTTTTATGCACTTTGTGAACTTCCTTACTGTTGGTTGTTGGTAGCTATGAGAGGCAATACATGGAGGATGTTAGACAAAATGCTTCAGAAGAAGTTAAAGATGTTGGACAAACAGCTTCAGAAGAAGTTAAAGATGTTGGACAAACAGCTTCAGAAGAAGTTAAAGAACATTCAAACGCTGGAGTAGCATCTAAAGCAGAGATAAAGGAACCAAATAATCCGAGTAAGCTAAGCAAGACTTCCTCCTCAACAGAGCAAGACTTGGATGTCTTCCTTTTGGGAGATCTTGGAGATGATGATGAGGGACCAGGTATTATGACTAGATAAATTTTCTGCTGTTATTGGTGTACATTCCGTGAAAGTTGATCAGTCTCTATTGGTGCTTTTTTGATCTGTCTGTTGATTCATCCGCAAAATTTGATGATGGCAGACTTTATTGTAGAAAAATTTGGTGGAATGCTATGAGACCCTATGTGGTCATATGCTATTGTTCTCAACTGTAATAATTGCCAGTCATTAGTTGATAGCCAACAACTTGTCACGTCATGTCATTTGCCCTTAGTGGTGGTTTGAGAGCTTTTGACTATGTCTACTTGATTGGTGTTTAAGATTCTACAAGCCCCATCTGACTTACTGCAGTGTTTTATGGTTGTGCAACTGGACATTCAGAACTGGTAATCATACTAATATTCTGGTCTTTCAGATGCTGGAGATGCAGACTTTGATGATGATTTTGACAAAATGGCGGATAGTTCGGTGAGGATCCTTTAGCTCTTTCTCTTAGACCAAATTCAGTTCACTTACACCTACGTTTTTACATGACCAGAAGCATTCAGATGAAGTGGCGTAGCATATTTTTCTTATATTTAGTTTAGTGTAGTTTTTCTTGCATCAATAAGGTATTCCATGAGCTGTCTACCTGGTTCAGATATCTATTCAACCATAGCTGTTGAGCTAGGTGCAGGCCCTGCCCAGTCTGTGGCAGATGCAGGGCTTGGTTTCACTTGCTAAGTAATTCAAGAGGAACAGATGCATTAATCTCAATTGGCTCATTGTCACAAGTTGACCTAACACTTGATGATAATGCTGACTCGATTTGATTATTTAATGTGTAGGATGACGAGAAAGAGAAAGAGAAATAGTAGAAGATTCTGGGAGTGGCTGCAACACAGCTTGTCCTTTGCGGTCTGCATCAGGGAGATCTTTGTGTGGCAACTGAAATCCAAAACCTTTGTGTAATATCCACAGATATGTCCTCCAACCTTTTCTCTTCTCTATCTAGTCGCTCTGGTCTCTCAATTACTTTCTCATTTTTGTTGGGAGATAAAATGAGGGAGGGTGGTCAGTTGTAGAAAGTGTAGACGTTTGCAGTCAAGTGAAATGTATTTGTGACTCCATTCTTTGTAGGATCAACTGTTAGAAAAATAATGTCACTTGACAATGGCTCACTACCCTGTCTCGTAGTTTTTGTAATCCGTGCTTCCATAACAGAACATGAACCTTGCTACTTGACTTTCTTCATTCTCAGTATGATTTTAAACTTTGTTAACTTTCTCGAGCATTGGTGAAACTTGATCATCTGCGAAGAAAAAAGTGTCTTGTTTTGTGGAAACATTTTGTTTTATTTGAGTAATACGGTTTAGAGTACTTTGAAGTCACTTTACTTTTGACTTCTTTTTTTGGCGACGTTCAAAATAATTCTTTTTTGTCAAATCGACCACCTATGATTTGTTAAAAATCATACAAACATTTGCATGTAATTGAGAAGTCTTTTATAGGTATTTCCTCGTCATCGGAAAAGTAAATATAGTCTTTTAAATAAAGACAAATAGGCGTTAATTGCCTGCGTTTGACACAGCTATGCGAATGGATTTTGGGCAAGACCTTTTTGCTAAAGCTGAGTTGTTTGGCAAGTAAATTTCGAAGCTCAAAACCTGACATCAGTTAGGACTTGTATTGGGTTAAAGCCTAACATTTGCTCAAGAGGCTTTAGGCTATCTTGGTTCAGTTTTTGGGAAAAACCTCAAAGGAAATGCAAATAACTGAAGGATAAAGATTTTTTTTTCGAAATGCAAATATTATTTAATAAAATATAAGTCAAAATTGTATTGCAAAGAAATTTCGATTAAACGTTGTTTGGAAAAAATTACACTTGGAAAGGACGACGAGGGCTCAAGTCATTGAAGAGCCAAATTTGGCACCAGTGGCCCTCGCCTCGCATTGGCAAGGGCCGCCTCGTGCAACCCAGGTAATTGTAGTATGAAGTCATGCGAGCTCAGGCAAGGGTCACCGACAACATTGCGCAAGGTAAAAGAGCATGGGTAAAAGCAAAATTTTGAAAGTTTAGTGAGAGGAAAGTTAGAAGGAAAAAATTGAATTAGCATCTTGAAAATGCTTGATGCTCAGGAGGACTTGCATTGGGTTAAATGTTTTTGAGAACCTTAGTAATGCATCTCCAAAGGACTCTCCCACACCATTTTACAATGTTTCTTGTTTTTTAAGTAACACTCTCGCAAAAGTAAATATACTCTGTTTTGATAAACACAAACATGCCTTAGTTGCCTTAAGTAAACTTCTTAAAGTGAGAGAGTGATGCTTCTAAACTAATTCGATGTTGAATACTTCAAAAGTGTCTCATTATGTACCGATATTAACATCGAGAATCATACATGGTTTTATACATTAAAATTTCAAAAGGATGAAATTGCGTGTATGCAATTCTTTTTTCAAGTTTCAATATAATATAGTATGGAATAGGCATTTCTCAAATTTTTCGATATGGACCGTGATAGTGATGAAATCTCAGCTCGAACTATATTGTCACATTGTGTAATCGTTGGATCTCTATTCTTTTCTCCAACCACGGATAAAGCCTGTAATCGCTTGATAGTCAGTGTTTTCAAACTAAACCGTTAGTTTATGTTGACCCTAGTACACTCAATTTAACTTGACGAATTATTACAAGCATTAAAACAAAACTTGGATCGTCTACACAGATATATATAGAGGTATAATTCAAGTCAACCCACAAACAAAACCGATCACGAAAGTTCATGCTAAAAAGTCGCCGAATAGAAATAATACAACTCTCTCAGCTAGTGTGAGCTTTCTCTCTACCCCTTTAGTGATAGCTTGCCCTTTTCCTAAAACCCTAATTTCCCAAACCCTATATCTTCACCTCCATGGCAGAATCGGTGCCTCCTCCATCGGATTAGCAAATTCACACCCCTTTTCTTCTTTGCAATTCATCTTGAATGGGAGAATCACCGCTACTTCTCCAGTATCATCTCTCGCGGCATGGCTGGCTGCAATGGAGTCTCCTCAGGATCGATTGAACCGGAAGCCTGATCTATTCATCAAAGTGAGTTTTCTATACCACCGATCCTAGCACAACTCTTCTACAGATAGCTATCTCCTATCCAGAACCCATCACCTAGCAAAACCCATTTATAGATAGCAATCCCATTCCCAAATCCATCAACCACTGAACCCAGATTTCGTAGAATATAGGCGCTCACCCATCCAAGAGCTCCATTCACTCCATTACCCAAAACCTTCTTACCTTCAACCAACCCGGTGTGGATGATAACCAACTCAGATTGGCAGCTCTGTGTAGGAGCATGGGAGATCTATGGTCTGAAGAGGACAGTACCGGACTAGGCACTGAGATTTCTAAGGAAGAAAAAAGTGAAAGTGATCTAACTCTATGGAAAGCCATATTCAAAGCCAAACGTCAATTTCCAAGCATTTTTTAGTACAATGAGGAAAGCATGGAAGGCAAATTCAGTCAAATCTGAGTTAATAGAACCTGGTTTCTTTTCCTTTTTATTTAGTTCGATGAGGAGAAAAGAAGAGTATTGGATTCTCGGCCATAGTCTTTTGCGAGTAACCTATTGGTCTTATAAGAAAGAGATCCAAACATACTTGAACATTATTATGAATTCAGACATTATGCATTTTGGGTGCACATTTTGGGCCTTCCCTAGGCTAGAGTAACTGAAGATTCGGCATGCTACATCTCCTCTAAATTGGGGAAAGTTGAGGAGGTAAAACTTGAGGCGAGGAACAATAGCTCGCACAAAGGCAAAGGTGCGGTTGGACTTGTCTTGTCCCCTTAAATAGGAACGGTTATCAATAGTGGTTATATTTCAAATACGAAAGGCTCCCACTATGCAAACTTCTATTTAGAAATACCTTATGAAGAGACTGGTCTAGCTTAGGACAATCCAAGTTGATATGGCTCGTGGCTAAAGGCGTAAGTTAGAGAATTTAGTCCATTTTGGAAGGCTTTCTATGGGAAAATCAAACTTTCTGTAGCGAATAAAGATATTGCATTGGAAACACCCATAATTGCTATGAAGAGCCATTGAGAATAGAAAATGTAGGACAAAATGAAATGGCTATAGCTACTGCAAATCCCACAGAAAATGAGTTTATGGAAGACATGAGAAGGGTAGAATATGTATCTATGAGTAGTGGTAAAAGAGCATAACATATTCCAATATTACTACCTTATTTAGCTGGCGATGATATGCATACAGGGAAATCCGAGAGCGAAAAAGCAGTTTACAAAAACTCCAATGGCAAAGGGGGAAAAAACGTGTCAATCCGTACAAGGAAAAGGCCTCATTGATCCTCTTAGCGGTTGAGGAACAACTTCTTGATGCCCCAATTCAATCATGGGAAGGGGTCCAAACACGAGCTTTGGTGGCTAGCCCTAACAAACTACCTAAGAATAAATAAAGAGTTTGAGTTGGAGCTGTCAGAAGTTGGGCATACCTTTAAAAGTTTAATACCTTAGAACCTCAGTGGCTCATGAAAGGCTCAATTTGGTTTTTCAGATGGAAACCAAGAATAAAGCAAATGTGATTGAGAGAGTGAGGAAATGCCTCCAGCTTGATTATTATGAATTTTTCGATGATCATGATTGAGGCGGATTGATGCCTTATGAATAATTTACGCATTTATCATATAAAGATTCACAAGTGTCGGTTACTTAAAGGTTTCGCGAATGCACTTTTATATCTATTGTTAATTTTGAATGCCCTAAAGGTCGGGGTTCAAAGATAACAATAATAATCTTAATTTACATATTAGGGCTTTTAATTTAATAACATTAGGTCCACATAAATTGCATTTTAACTGGATTAGGACTAATGGGCTGGTGCTGAACGGGAAGCCCTAACCTTAATCGGATTTACAGGATCAAGCCCATTTAACCAAATCTTCGGCCAATCCATCGATTTGCTTGACCGAAAATCATGCATGCAATATATAGATATATAGTATGTGATCTTCTGAATTTGGAAGGTAAGTGATCTAGAGTGCAAATAATCTCTCAGCAAAACAGGAAATTGGAGAGAGACTCGGTTAAGGGAAAGAAACAACGATCCCTCTGTATATAATTCACTCCTTCATCGTGGCAAAAATCTCAAGATATATCTTCTCGGTCGTCTTCAAAAAGAGAAACGCAAAGTCCCTTTTCAGAGGTGAATTCAATCGATCTGTCATCATGTCGCTTGCTGCGCAGCTCCAAGAGGCTTTTCAAGCTTTTCAAGCGGCGGACCGGAAGTATAATTTTGCCCAGAAGAAACGGAACCCTGGGTGAGTACCAGTATTTACGATTCTTTTTAGTGGAAGGAGTATTGTTCTTTACGTTCTTTTCCTCTCCTCAGCCCACGTGAAGTCGCGGACGCCATGGAGGCGCGCGCTGCTGCTAGGGCCGCCCTGGACGAGGTCGTCGCAGTCCTCCGACAGGAGGAGGTGCTGATTCTCGATTCCCTGGAGCAGGCGAGGGCGTTCACGCAATTCTTGGAGCAATTTCCTGACTACGGCAATCTCAGACGCGTGTGTATCCCCGGTGGCGTCGACGAGAGAACCGCCGAACGGATGTGCAGAATTATGAGGATGGCTGGATTCAGGCCGCCCATCCAGACCTTCAACTTACCGGACTAGTCTCTCGTTTTGTATAATGCAGCGTGTTAACTCTCTTAGGTATGTTATTTAGGAGTGTCAACGGTTCTATTCGATTTTTCATGAAATTCGAATAGTTCGTTGTTTGTGGTTTGCTTGCTTCAATGTTATTTGGGAGTGTTAATAGTTCCATTCGATTTTTTTTTTTCACGAAATCTTAATAGGGTGTAGTTTGAATTTGCTTGCTTTAACACCAAGTTCATTATTTTGACCAAAAAGTAAACTCGTATTTCTCTCTTTAGTTTTTATTACTTGGATATGGTATCGCAGCACGTTAACTTTGAATCCTAATTACTTTCTCCAAAATAGAGACGCGAAAACATGAGGTAAGTTCCTCGGATGATTTTAATAAATGTGTCATGTTTCAATCAAACAAAAATCACTTATAAGGTATTTATGGAACATAAAAAGGAAAAAAACCTGTTTTCCCAACGACGAACCCACCCCCAAAAAAAGGGGGGGGGGAGTGAAGAAGCAGGCCAAAAAGATAATATGGTGTCCAACTATTGAACGCCATATTGTGACGGTAAATAGTTTGAGATCTTATAAATTGAAAAGCCGCCACAATAGAATCCACAACCTAGGAGAATCCCCAATAACAAATAATCCATCAATATCCTACTAGATCCCTAAATCGTTGTGGAACGAGATATGGAAGCTTCATACGTACCCTAAAATCCAGTTTCTACTATGAAACATATGTAGCAACGCACTTTCGGAAAATCTTCACAAGAGGAGAATGTTACCTAATCCAATATGCCTGCTATGTGCTAAAGCACTAGAAACTATGAAGCGTCTGTTCATCCTATGCGACTGGACAAAGGACATTTGGTCAAATCCTTATCTACAAGCGGACACTTCTCCATCAAATATAACTTGCATCAACAAGTGGGTCTATGAAAATCTCACCTCCAGATCTACTCCATACTTGAAATCCCTGTTTGCCGGAGTCTTGTGGCAGATCTGGAAAGCTCGAAACGCCGTGGTGTTCCAAGCTCGAAAGCCTGACCCGAGAGCAACTCCCGAAGATGCCACCACCACGACCTTGCTATTTGCGAGATGGGACCTGCAAATGAAGAACAGAGATAGTGGATCAGCAACAGCAGCAGGGAAATGGAGTCCACCTCCAAAAAGCGAGATGAAAATTAACGTAGATAGTTCGTGGTGTAGCTCAACAATGACTGGATCGGTTGCTGGGTTATGTAGAAACAATGACGGAGTCCTCGTGGACGGCTTCACCAAACAGATCCACGCTTCTTTTGTTTGGTGGCTGAAAGCCTGGCCGTGCGAGAAGCACTGCTGTGGTTGAAGAAGAAGAGGGATACACGAACTGATCTGAAACTATAGTGTGGAACTAATATGCGAGTGCACTTATCATCGAACAACTTATCAGTGACCGAGTGCTTATTAGGCCGAGCGGATCCTCCATGGGCAGCCCAGTCCATTGTGAAGATTGGAAAGAACTTCTAGCCCAACTAAGTAGAGTTTCCATGAGGTATGAACTGAGAGAATAAAATCAAGCCACAAATTAGGTTGCCAAAGTTCACCGAGCTAATTCCCTCCCATTGAATTGGGTTACTAATCCCTCTTATTCTCTATGTTTAATTTTATGTCTGGACTTTGTATCTACCGGTGCCCTTCTGTGGGTTAGTAATGAAAATCACTATCTTCTGACCCAAAAAAAAAAAACAGAAATAAAATTTGAAAAATTTGGGTAATCCTTGAAAAACTCATTATAATAAAACCGCGCGAAGAGAGAACAGATAAGCTCTCTCTTAAACCGCGCCAGCCTTTACATTCTCGCATGGCATCTCCACCAAAAAAAAAGAAAAAAGAAAGGAATAAAGACAAAAATATATACAGTAAAAACCTAACTTATGTACTAGCTGGATTTACACTGACACATTGTATTTATGGGCATGAATTGTCATTTTTTATGGGAAGAAGAGACGAGTCCCAATGAAATTCTCACACCGAGTGGAAATCGGAATCTAGGAATTTTCTATTTCCCTCTCTTTTCTAATATGAAGGTCTTGGCGTTCCTTATTTAATTTCAATATTATCTTTGGATTCGGACTTGATTCTCTGGACCTTTAGCCACCTTTCTCGCTTGTCTTACGTGCTTCGTCTTCCAATAAATGAGTCACTAAGCACCTTGGTTTAACTCCCCCAATCACTTGAGTCTTCTTCATTCTTCCTCCTGCTCTCTGCTTGCGCGTCTATCATAGGAGAAGGGCAAAAGTGAGTTGGGTTACTTGTGGAGTTGTCAACAGGTTTGTGTTCTCTCCGCATCCTCGATTTTCTGCTCATTCGAAGTCGTCTTCGATTCAGATGTGCACTTCATTGCCTATCGAACAGCTAGTAAAAAGCAGTTGATTTAGAACTGGGATAATCTGAATTCTTGACCTTTTAATTCAGAACGACAATTTTTTTGGTCTTCAATCGATTTCCAAGGTCACTTTGAGACGGTTCATGGGGATAGTTTGCATTCTTTTTTCTTGGGTTTTCCGTGAGCACAAAATGCTTGTGAATAGTTTTTCTAGTGAAAATTTAAAAAAATTTCACCAGGTCGGTGTAACTAACATTATTTGAAAGGATTGATTCACCATAATTACTGACGTATAGCTTCAGAGTCTTTCATTTAAAGTCCTCAAGATATTCCCGGATCAGCTGGTTTTTCTGCTTCTTTTTTCTGTGCTTTCGATTTCATGTTAAAAGAATTCATTCTGAACCGACAGAATATGGAGGAGTTGAAGCAGAAGATCCTGTGCACTAGCCTGGAGCTCGAGGCAGTGAAAATGGAAGCGAGCGAAGAAATTAAAAGGTACGAGGAGAACGTGAAGCACCTGCTCAACCTCCTGAAGACTGCTTGCCAAGAAAGAGATGAAGCCAGAGACCAGCTTCAGAAGCTGATCAACAAGCTCACCTCACAAGGCATCAATGACATATCATCCTTGTTCTCTCAACGGAAACATCCTGATGACTTCCTTGTGCCGGTGAAAGCGAACTCAGGCATAACTGAATCAAGCAGCCTCTCCGATTCCTACAACAATCACCACTCACATTGCTCATCCCCTGTGAATTCGTTTCTGGATGCAGTTTCTTCACCCAACCTCTTGTGTTTTAACATGGTCGATTCTGGTAATATGGGCTTCACCAACCAGCCTTATGTTCAGGAATATAATGGTGCTATGATTAGTGGTTCAATCTCCTTGGTGAATGCTAAATTAGACCCAGCATCTGTCATTATCAATGACCTTGTCAAAGGAAAAGCCCTGCCTCAAAAGGGCAGGCTCTTGCAGGCCGTAATGGAGGCCGGTCCTCTACTTCAGACACTCCTCATGGCGGGGCCACTACCTCGGTGGCGGAACCCTTTTCCTCTCCAACCATTCAAAGTCCCACCAGTTACAGTGAAAAGTTGTGACCTGGCAAATGCTTGTCTCAAACCTGGTGCAAGTCCTAGCAACTACCTGGTGAAAACTATGAATCAATCCCCACATCCTGACGTCTCTTGTGTGTCGTCATATATATGTGCTCAGCCTCGGTGCTGAACTTCGTTTGTGGAGCTGGCCTGTATCAGGGTCATGGGTGTCTATTGCCTTCGGTCAGCTGTGTCGGTAATAGATTGCCTTCGGTCAGCAGTGTCGGGAATCAGATTCCAGTGGGAAAGGGGCAGAGGGCATTTCCTTCTTTTGTTTAAGCATTATCCTGGTATGAGGTGTAATTGCATATCTTCGTTGATTTGTCCCGGTGTGAATGGCATATAGTTTCCTACTAGTTAGTTTGTGCAAATGGACGTCTCCTTTGTATATAAAACTCTCATGCATCTGATTATGGCCAACATTTTTCTGAATTTAGACCAGGAAGCTGCGCTGATTTCTTGGTCATTTGCTTTGCAATGCTTGAACACATTCTTGGTCGAGATATAAAAGACGATGATGATCGAATGTTGAAATTCGTCATTTCTTCTTCAGAACTTTCTGGTTTTGATGAGCTTGTTAAGTCCAAGTCACTCTCCGAAGGTTAGTGAAAATCGATGCTGTAAAGAATTTGAACTTCTTGCAATCAGAGGGAAGCGGCGAGGGTGCCGTTAATGTCTAAACAATGACAGGTAATATGGCCAATACATATATGTCTGATGAATGTCAAGGTTCACCGCAGAATTGATGGAAGGGTATAATTTACATTATTTTGCATTATTATAAAAAGAACCTTGATATCATCTACACCAAAGACAAACAAGTGCAGACATAGATAGAATACATCAACTTGCAGAATCAAAGACTCGAACTGCATTGTTGTAACCTCATTGTAACCAACTCATCTTGAATTCACTCTTTTGGCCGAAAATGAAAACCTTAATTGCTTCGAAAGAATGTTCCACCACATAGAGGACGTGGGACGGATAATTCTGACGCAATGAAGGCGAGCTAGGACGATGACCATCCAGAAGCCATCTGAGCATAAAATATTGCAGCAATTGATCCAATTGATACAGACTTCTCCACAAGATCCCTTCGAGTCCTGGTCCAATCTCAGCTGCCGCCCTTGATGGCAGCAACCCTCCTTGCTGGAACCACAGGCGATCTCCTTGGTTGTGTTCTTATACACCGTCTTCCTCCTCTTCAGCTACTAATCGATCTTGAAATGGTTTCTCCAATGCCTTTCACCTCACCACCTTCTCAAGAAACCAGGTCCTGAGGTAGGCAGCACCTGAATGATGCCAACCTGGACAACCCATTCCTCCAGTTGTTAGACAAAATTAAATCATATGCGGAAGCCAAAATCGATAAAAGACAAACCTCCAGCCATTGTTTGCAATCACGTTCGTCGAATCTCCTGAAAATCAAGGAAGCAATAGGCGCACTCTACTAACCAAATCTCTTCACGTACTGATGGTGTATTCTCAATGTGAAGATTTTGTGTTAGACCTTGATAACCCGTCAGAAATGAACGTACGTCTCTATTTATACATCGTCTCCCATCAAGACGAACGGTTGTCAACGAAAGGCACGAAGCGTGGAAAACTTCATGTCGAATAGTCGTAACTTTTAGGAGAAAATTTGGGTATAAATATGGGATCACTAAAAATAAATAACATTCTCCCACTTGATCCCATCATTTTCATCATACGAATCATTCAACTAATTCCACGAAAACTTTATGCTTAAAGAAAAGAAACAAAACACATGGATCATGGCGACATGTCCTCTAAGAGTGAGTAATACCTTCCATGTATCACAATGCATCTTATTTCTTTAATATCAGCCTATATGTGACAACATATCTTAATGAATAAACCTCATGTTTATTCCAAAATCAAGGATAAATGTTATTCTCATAAACAACAAAATGTGTACACAAAAATTGAGAATCAACAATACAACTGAATAAGAGTTCCATACAACAAAAATTGTTCATATGTCGACAAATCACATAATGGGACCTATTCCCATACTAGTTACATGATCCTTATACTTCATCGGTGGCATGCCTTTAGTTAAAGGATCAGCTATCATCAATTCGGTGCTAACGTGTTCAATGACCACTTTATTCTCCTTAACACGCTCCCTTATGGCTAAATACTTAATGTCGATATGCTTACTTCGATTGCCACTTTTGGCATTTTTAGCCATAAAAACTGCAGCTGAATTGTCACAATACATTCTTAATGGCCTAGAAATAGAATCAACAATTCTAAGCCCAAAGAATGAAACTCTTCAACCATACACCATGCGAGGTAGCCTCAAAACAAGAAACGAACTCAGCCTCCATAGTTGAAGTAGCAGTCAAAGTCTGCTTGGCACTTCTCCATGACACGGCTCCGCCAGCTAACATGAAAATGTATCAAGATGTTGATTTTCGTGAATCAATGCAACCCGCGAAGTCCGCATCCGAATAACCGATCACTTCCAAGTTGTCAGTCTGTCTATACATAAGCATATAGTCTTTGGTACCTTGAAGGTATCTCAACACTTTCTTTGCAGCTCTCCAGTGGTCTAAACCTGGATTACTCGATATCTTCCCAACATTCCAACAAAAAAGCAATGTCGGGTCGAGTGCAAACCCGAGCATACATCAAGCTTCCAACAGCGAAGCATATGGAATGTTGCACATTTGTTCCCTTTCTAGATCGTTCTTCGGGCATTGATTCAAATTGAACCTGTCACCCTTCACAATGGGTGCTATACTTGGTGAACAATCTTTCATCCGAAATCTCTCTAGGACCTTATTGATATAGGTTTCTTGAGACAGTCCTAAAATTCCTCGAGATCTATCTCTATGGATCTTAATGCCAATGACATAAGATGCCTCACCCATATCCTTCATGTCAAAACTCCTAGAGAGGAATTGTTTCACCTCATGTAGCAACCCCTTATCATTGGTTGCAAGTAGTATATCATCCACATATAGCACAAGGAAACAAATTTTGCTCCCACTAACCTTCTGGTATATACATTGATCCATGACATTCTCTATAAAACCAAATGAAGAGATAACATCATGAAACCTTAAGTACCATTAGCGGGATGCTTGTTTCAAGCCATATATAGATTTCTTAAGCTTGCACACCAAATGCTCACCTTTACTAGAGGAGAATCCTTCAGTTGTTTCATGTAAACTTCCTCCTCTAGTTCTCCATTGAGGAACGCCGTTTTCACATCCATCCGATGTAATTCCATATCAAAATGGACAACCAATGCCAAAACAATACGAAGAGAATCTTTCTTAGATACAGGAGAAAAGTCTCAAAGATAATCGATTCCTTCCTTTTGAGTGAATCCTTCGGCAACAAGTCTAGCTTTATATCTTTCAATGTTACCCAATGAATCTTTCTTAGTTTTGAAGACCCATTTACAACCAATAGCCTTCGCACTGTCAGGTAACTCAACCGAATCCCAGACTTTGTTAGATGCCATAGAACTCATCTCTTCCTTCATGGCATTATACCACAAATTGGATTTATCACTATCCATGGCTTGTGAAAACGTTTCAGATCATTCTCGGCTCAATATTGTAGTCGACTCTTGTAAATACACAATATAATCACTAGGAATAGCCGATTTCCTTGTTCTAGTAGATCTTCTCAATGTTGGATCAACATTCTCTTGAGGAGCATGTTGCTCAACCGATCGTTCAACAGTTTACGTAATTGCTTGAACAACCGGATCTACCGGATCAATATCGCGGAGTTGTGAAACTTCAGCAATTGGTTGTTCAATAGCCGGGCTGAATCAAGGGGCATTATGAGCAACAACCAATCTTAAACTTGAGGTGGAAAGTTGAGTGTCTCCGAATGATCTTCCTTAGGAACATGATCCCTTGGTCGATCGCTCCCACGATCAAGTCATTTTCAAAAATTTAGTATTTCTTGATTCCATAATCCTAGTGGTATGAGATGGACAATAAAACCTGTATCCCTTGGACCTTTCGGCATATCCAATGAAATACCCACTTATGGTCCTTGGGTCCAACTTCTTTTCTTGTGGATTATAAATTCTTACTTCAGACGGGCATCCTCAAACGCGCACATGATATAAACTCGGTTTCCAACCCTTAAATAACTCAAAAGGTGTCTTTGGGACAGCCTTGGTCGGAACTCGGTTTAATATGTACACTTGCCGTCTTAAGTGCTTCAGTCCATAAGAATTTAGGAAGTTTGGAGCTACTAAGCATACTACGCACCATGTCTAATAAGGTCCGATTTCTTCTTTCCGCTACGCCATTTTGATCCGGAGAACAAGGCATAGTATATTGGGCTACTATCCCATGCTCTTGAAGAAATCTTGCAAATGGACCAGTGCTTGTCCATCTTCGATGTATCTACCATAGAATTCTCCACCTCTATCTCGATCTCACGATCTTAATTTGCTTATTGCATTGTTTCTCTACTTCCGCCTTAAATACCTTAAAGGCATCTAATGCTTCATATTTATTATGAATCAAGTAGAGATACATATAACGTGAATAATCATCTATAAAGGAGATGAAGTATTTCGACCACATGAGTCCATATCCGGACTACAAATATCCGTATGTATGATTTCTAATATTTCGTACTCCTCTTGGCACCTTTCTTTGACTTGTTAGTCCGTTTCCCTTTATGCAGTCCACACAAGTATCACAATCGATAAAATCTAAAGTATCGAGTACTCCATCATTTACTAATCGCTTAATTCTTTCTATGGAGATATGTCCCAATCTCCGGTGCCACAACATAGATGAATGTTCTTTCACAACACATCGTTTCATACCAGCTTTATTTTGAACATGCATCGCATCATAATAGGCATTGTCTTGTAAATTAATTCGAAAAGACCATCGTACAAAATACCACTCCCAACAATTTCAGATTTAAATGATAAACGAAGTTTGAATCTGAAAAGTTAAAAGAGTATCCCAAAAGTACAAGTCTTGAAACTGAAATTAAGTTTCTAGAAAAACTAGGAACATAAAAGGTCTTTTCCAAATCTAAAACAAAACCACTATTGAGAACTAGTCTATATGTCCCAATAGCTTTCACATGCGAACGCATTTTGTTTCCAGAATAGATGCTTTGTTCACTTCCCACTGGCTTCCGGTGGTTTTGAAAACCCTGCAAGGAATTCGAAATATGGATTGTAGATCCAGAATCAATCTACCAAGTGTTGTGACTTACATCAGTCATATTAGATTCATAACAAACACAAGAGATTGGATTACCTTTCTTCTCGAGCCAGGTCTTAAATTTGACACAATCCTTCCTCATATACCCCTTCGTCTACGAAGAAACACTTGGATTCTTTCTTAATGTCGCTAGGGAGGTATTTTACCTTTTCCCTTATTCTTGCCATAGCCCTTATTCTTTCCTTGTGTTGCCAAATGAGCACTTTCTCCCAATTCCATAACCAGTCTTTCTTCCTCTTGAACACACATGGTCATGAGTTCATTAATAGACCATTTATTCTTATGTGTGTTATAAGAGATCTTGAAAGGTGCATACTGTTGTGGGAGAGTGTTCGAACATAATACACAAGGAAGGATTCAGATATCTCAACCTCAAGGTTCTTAAGCCGAGCTGCAATGTTCCTCATTTGCATGATGTGCTCACGCACACCTCTAACACTAGTGAGCTTCAATGATGAAAACTTCATAATCAGGGTCATGGCATGCGCCTTCTCAAAACTGCGCATCTATGGCCTCCAATAAAGCCTTAGCATTGCTATGCTGAGCAACTGAACCACGAATACTAGGAGATATCTTAGCTCTTATAAACATGGCACAAACGCGGTTGGACCGCTCCCATTGGTTATAAAGAGCTATCTCAGCTGGAGTGCTCGAATCAGTAAGAGCAGGTGGTTCGTCTTTCCTTATAGCATAGTCAATGTCCATCCACCCCAATTGAAGAAGAACTGACTCCTTCCAAATTTTATAGTTCTCACCATTCAGTACGGGAACATCAAACTTAAATTCAGAGAAATTCACAGGTTGCGAAACTGCATATCAAATAATCATGCTTATGTCACAAAATTTGAGGCAAATAAAAATAAATCATGTTTTACCAATGCAAACATGTCACAATATGAATCACATAAAATAAAAACTACATGTGGGCTAAGTTTTTAATTTAAATAGATTCATAATTATATCATGAAGAAACTATCATATTATATGCATTTTCTTAATCCCTGTGGGTAAATTAAGAAAATAATATGATATTTCTTCCTAATTAATCATATTAATATAATGAAAATTCCTGTGGGATAAAATTCATCATATTAATATAATTAATTACAATCAATGTCCATTTCTAAATATGATCCGGAGGCTTTTAATATATAATTTAATTAATTAAAGATGCTGTGGCCACTCTCTAATTAATTAATTATATGGACCATTGGACATTTATTTTCATGCATAAAAAATATTCATAACAATGCATGAAATGACATAATAAATAAACACATCAAGGGCATAACAGTAAATAAATAAATTGGCCAAGGGCAAGATTGCAAAAACATGAAAAATTTGGGGCAAAAATGTAAATAGAAGCCGCGGGTGGGAGACGACGGCGCGTGCCGAGCACGTGCGCGTCCCAGCGCACAGGCGCGTGCTCGGCACGCGCAAGAACCGCGCGGGCACGTGCCCCGCACGCGCGCCGTTCGGCGCGCGCGTGTGCAACGCACGCGCCCGGCAACCGCCGCGCGCGTGGATCCCACGCGCGCAACGGTTGCCGCGCGCGTGAGAGCGCGTGGCGCGTGGAATCCACGCGCCTGCAACCGCAGCGCGCGCGTGGGCTCCACGCGCCTTCTTCCTCGCGCGAACGTAAGCGTTTCTTCGCCGTTTTTCGCCGTTCCGCCGTGGTTTCGCCGGCCGTTTCTTCTCCGGCAGCCCATTTCAGACAAAAATAAATAATGGGTTTTGAAGAGCAAGCCGGCACGACCACATGGATACAAGTTTCAGCGAAAATGACGAAGAAATAAGCTCCAAATCATGAGAAAATTCCCAAAAACACAAAACCTCAACCACGAGACTTCCGCCGCCCGATTAGCCTCCGGCGAACATCAATATACCGGAAAAACTCATGGCCAACGTTCCGATGGCGGTGCGACCGAATGGGTCCGAAATCATGGGGTGGGTCGCCGGAATTTGTTTGGAATTTGGGAGTTTCTCTCTCGGCCTCAAAATGCCGAGTTACTGTTCATCTCTCATATGCCCCAAAAATACACCGAAAATATGCCAACAATTCGAGAAAAACAAGGCAGAGGCATTAACGTGCTCTGATACCAAATGTTAGACAAAATTAAATCATATGTGGAAGCCAAAATCGATAAAAGACAAACCTCCAGCCATTGTTTGCAATCACGTTCGTCGAATCTCCTGAAAATCAAGGAAGCAATAGGCGCACTCTACTAACCAAATCTCTTCACGTACTGATGGTGTATTCTCAATGTGAAGATTTTGTGTTAGACCTGATAACCCGTCGAAATGAACGTACGTCTCTATTTATACATCGTCTCCCATCAAGACGAACGGTTGTCAACGAAAAGGCATGAAGCGTGGAAAACTTCATGTCGAATAGTCGTAACTTTTAGGAGAAAATTTGGGTATAAATATGGGATCACTAAAAAATAAATAACACCAGTTACACAGCCACGGCTTGGACTCCTTCACCATGCACAACCTGCCAGCCACTCGGTTCTGCCAGAACGAAATGGAGATGATGAAGCTGAGCATCGGCATCGAGTGCGTGGTCTGCTCGGAAGAGCTTGAGGAAGGGGACTGGTTGAAGCATTTGCCGAACTGCACTCACTTGTTCCATGTTGCTTGCATCGACACTCGGTTTTCAGCTCCACTCTGATTGTCCGCTGTGCAGGGCGCAAGCGGTGTGCCATTTGAACGTCCAAAGTGAGAGCGTCGTGTCTGTGCAGAGTCCGACAGGGACGCTCAATAAAGAAGACTTCATCCATGAGAGGGCAAACCCGAGCCACTACCAGAGTTTGAGGTCTCAGATCCTAGAGAAATCAGCGATGGCGAGAGACGCACTGGTGAAACCAACTCATGAAAATGCATACAATGTGATCAGAGAAGCACCTACAATTTTTAGAAGTTTGATCGGGGACATGAAGAATGGGACAGCTTTTGAGATTGAGCTGGCACGGAAAGGACTAGTATCCCAGGGATTTTCAGCCTCTAAAACTCCTAGAGAAATGTTTGACCGTTTGGCAATCATTTTAAATGGACTTTTGACCAAATGCTGGTCTTGGAAAAACTAAAAACCCAATACTAAAACTCATTTTTTCCTTCCAAAACTATCTTCATAAATTCTTCAAATTTCCGATTTGGTCCCTAGTTAATTTTTTTATTAAAGAAAGGAGACAACCTTTTGCCAGACCGATGAATGGCTACGGCCGCCACCAGCCATCGATTGAGGTCGCCCAAGTTCAGGCGACCTCTGGCGAGGGTCGCACAACCCACCTGAGGGCCACTAGAGGTTGCACAACCTCGAGGGTCGTGACCCTCGGTGAGACCCATTCAACCTAGGTGGCGGTCGCTTGGGTCGCGTGCCACCAGTGCTAGATCTGGCTCACCAATGACCATAGCCCTTCGTCAGTCTGGCAAAATATATAATATACCCAAAGCCCATTGCAAAAGTGTTTTTGCTAAATATACATTCAACTCAAAGTTCATTTTCAAAGAGATTTTACTAAACACAATTTACATTTCCCTTAATAAGTTTAATTTTTAGTATTTGCATTACACCCAAAGCTCATTTGCAAAGTTGAACCAAATGCACCTTAAACGACTTCATGTGCTTTCTCTTCTACAATTGACATAACCGTGAGAATCTTTCAGATTTTCTCCTTTCCCTTCATCAATCATATTATCATGCTCGTTACCACGGTCGCATCAAGAACACACTTGGAAAACGGGTCGAGAACGGGGGACAGAGATCAGCAATCAAAATCAAAATTTGCCCGATGACGCAGAAACGGGACACACCGTTACTCGACAATTGATCTTTACATTTTGATCGATGAAACGAACCGGAGCCACCATCCCCCACCGACACGACAGCCCGTGGACCCTTTGGCTTCCTTTTTCCCGATGGCTAATAAGACGGCGAAGAAGATATAATCCCTCTGTCCGTTTTAGACTTACACATGCTGGTCGTAATTTCACTTCTCTAAACTGGCTATGATTTGGTTTGAATTTGATGTCATTTTGATCACACATGTTTACATGCCTTTCTGATATAATATGATACCGAAATCATGTTCATTCTTTGCTAAGAAATTGGGGAACTCTGTTTTAAACGTGCTTGAATTCGTTGGAAGGGAGCTCGAACTTGCTGGTTGCTTTGGTTCATCCATTAATCAGAGAAATTGTATTTTGCTTTTTTTGGTTAGTGACTTACAAGTGTACCGTGTGAACATTGCTGATGTGCCCATTGCATGTGTGCATGGGTAAATTGGTAATTATGCTGAGTTGCAAGTTCATCTTACTGATATGCTCATTGTTTATGTATTCATGCATTATTCTGGCGTCACTTAATCATTAAAAATTGTGCATGATGGTAAAAACATATGCTCTAAATATTCTTCGTTGATTTTGCTGGATTTTTATTCCTAATGATGTATTTGTCGTATCATTTACTTGTTGAATGTGGTCTGATATATGTTGTTAGAAATATGAGCAGTAAGCTTTTCTCAAGCTTATTTTATATAGTGGAATCATGAACTATGGCCTTTTATCTAGTGGATTTCCCACTATATTATAAGGGTACACTAATGCTAATTGGATCTTAAATTCAAAAAAAAAAAAAAAAAAAATCCCCCAACAAATATGTATTCACCTCTGTAAATTGGAAATCAGCCAAAAATATTGTGGGAGAAATGATGATATCGCTAAATCAAAAGTTGACGCGATTGAAGCAAATGATTCTGATCATTTCCCAAACCTATATTGTGGCCAATGTGAAAAAAAAAATGAATGATAGATTTTGGTGCTACCAGGCATATATTTACCAAAAAAAAAAAAAAATACCTTATCTTCCTATCCTCTAGTAGGAAGGATAAGAGATTATTTATCTTGGTAGTTTGAGAATTGTTCAAGTTCTCCGAAAAGGAAAATTCTTCTCAAACTTAAATTTTAAAATAAGGCTGAGAAATTGAGAAACTTCTTAATATATTTTTTTGGAGAATGAAACTGACACCTTCTATTTCTAGGCATTGTGATTGTCAAGAGACAATAGCAATTGCAAAAAATGAAACTTTCAAAGGTTAAAAGAACATACGATTGAGACGTGGTATGGTAAAACAATTGCTTAAATTTTTTTTATGTCTATCAAGTGGATTTGGCCGATCCTTTGACTATTCATTAAGGAAAGGGAACTTGAGCTAGTTGAGGAAAATCAATGGTGATGGTAACCCAATCTTTGTAATTGGCAATATCATGAATTAGGTTCATATGGATAATAACAAATTACTTATTGATTTGGTGATGTACTATCAGAAAATTTTGTCCCTCCTAAGGTGCAAGTAATGCAAGACTGTAGTAAAAGAAAAGTTGAGCTAAGCTCTTAATGGATTCCATAGTCATTATCGATGGCGGGTTAAATTACAAAATACACCTAATAGAATCATTTATATAAATGTGAAGAGAACTCTCTCCTATGAGAAGTTTGGAAAAAATTTCTAGAGTACTTATAAAAAGACCAGACACTCACATGGCTAGTTAGCACAAAGCTACGTTGAACAATAAAAATTGGGGAGGTGTAACATGATTAGTGATATTTATAATTCATAAAAGAAACTCTTGGTTCATAAAAGTTTTAAACTTCACCATTAAGTTCGTAAATTATATTTCACTCTTTCGAGATTTGGCTTATAGCCTAACAAACACTTGTTTACATTCGATTAAGTTTAACTTGGCATTCTTTTTCCTTTCTTTTCAAAACCTTGGAAATTTGTGAGGGATTGTTAACAATTTTGAAATATTTGAGAGTAACGACTTTAATAAAAGTTATAACAGCCATCAAAATTATTAATCTGTAAGGATTTTTGTAACTTTCGTGTAATGTTTATATAACAGTTTTGTAGCAATTTTAATTGTAATCAATTTGTAACGGATTGATGGCTCCCTCTCTTTTACCTATATATTGTTACACTAAAGATAATTGGAAAGGTGATACAGAAAAACATGAATATCTTTGCTCTTATTCAATTTTTTCCTTTCTTGTAGGTTATACATACAATTTAATTGTTTATGTTCCTTCTATTATTCTGTATGGAGTAAAGAAGAATGTTCGTTATATCTCGGGAGGTAATTGCTAGAGCCTATTGCATCGGGATAAGAACTGTGCTTACACATGTCAAACAATCGATCTTATTTTCTCATTGTTTCCAATAGATTTCCAACAATTCTCACTTCCACCTTCTCCAATTTTTTTCTAGCATCTTAGACAATTAAGATAATTAAGTGAAAATTCAAATTAAGATTTTATTGTTTCGCAAAAAAAAGAATGATTTGAAGAATATGTTTAAAAAAATGGTGACCTATATCACTTGAAATAATCAGTCCATAAAAAATAGTTTTCACTATCAACAACAATTTATGTCTGGATGTTTTCGTGGAAAATAAAAATTTTATTTATTTATTTATTTATTTATTTTTGTAAAGCGATACCAATGATCAATTTTTAGAAAAATATTTTCGAAATCATTCATTTTTCATAAAATAAACATATCCTAAAGATGTCAATATATCCCATTGTCCAAAATAAATATTTACAGACAATCATATTGTAGCTATAATTAATCTTTAAAGCAGCTATTGTAATTAGGCATCTTATAAAGACACCTTAACGTTCTTTTTTTGTCATCAAAATAGTAAAAATTGAAGAATAAATCGGTCTTTGAAAGTGAAATAATTATGATGTACTGAAAAAAAAATGGAGAATTGTGAAGATAAAGAGAAAAATATTTTATATTTAAATCGAAAAGAAATTGCGAAAAATTCACCGCCATTATACATTTGAATTAATATTGATATTCAAATAATTTTAAATTCTAGAAAATCAAAGTTAGAAGCATAAATTTAGTTTTATTTGATTTTATTTGAATTTTATTGTTATCTACAAATTCCATTGGAAGTTCATCTGCAAAAAATTGAATTCAAAAAAGGAGGCAATAACAGTAGTAATATTTGCAGCAACAAATATTCACTACACGAACTTTTCATATTTATTGTCTTTACACCCTCTAATTAGTCTATAAAGCACAGATGATGTGATTAGGTATCTTATAAAGAACCTTAACGTCCTTTCTTGTCATCAAAATCGTAAAAATTGAAGAATAAATCGGTCTTTGAAAATAAAATGATTATGGGAAAAAAATATAGAGAATTTGTGAAATAAAGAGAAAAAATATTTTATTTTAAATCCAAAAGAAAATCGAGAAAAATCTTCACCATTGTAAATGTTATAAATTTGAATTTATGTGGATGTTCTAACAATTTTGAACTATAGAATATCAAAGTTAGAAGTTATCCAAATGGAAGAACAGAAACTTCGATTTTATTCGATTTTATTCGATTTTATTCAATTTTTATTGTTATCTACAATTCCATTAGATGCTTATCTGCAAAAATTTGAATCCAACAAGGAAGACAATAACAACAGTAATATAAATAGCAATAAACATGTATTTTCCAAAAGATACAAACTTTTTACGTTTATTCTCTTCGCAACTTTTGATTAGTCTATAAAGTACAGATGTTATGACTAGGCACCTTATGAAGAAACCTTAATGTCCTTTTTCGTCATCAAAATTGTAAAATTGAAGAACAAATCGGTCTTTAAAAGTAAAATAATGACAATTTACCAAAAAAAATAAGGAATTAAAAATAAAGAGAACAAAATTATTTTTAAATCCAACAGGAAATCGCAAGAAATTCCCCACCATTGCGAATGTTATAAATTTGAATTAATGTTAATATTCAAACAATTTTAAACTTGAAAAATCAAAGTTAGAAGTTATCCAAACAAAAGAATAGAACTTCAATTTCACTTTGAATCAAAAAGGGAGGCAATAATAGCAATAATATACACAGCAACAAATGTATGTTACTAAAAAGATATGAAATTTTCACATTTATTGTCTCCACACCTTCTGATTAGTCTAAAAAGCACAGATGTCGTGGCTAAGCATCTTATATGGCAACTTTAACATCCATTTTCGTCATAAAATTGTAAAAATTGAAGAATAAATTAGTCTTCGAAAGTAGTTTCGATAAACTAATTATGAAGTACGAAAAAAAAAAAAAAAACATAGAAAATTGTGCCAATAAAGAGGAAAAGTATTTTATTTTAAATCCAAAAGAAAATCGCTATATATTTTTGGCCATGGCGAATGTTATAAATTTGAATTAACTTGAACTTCAAATAATTTAAAACTCTAGATAATGGAAGGTAGAAGTTGTCCAAACAGAAGGACTTCAGTTTTATCCCATTTTATTCAATTTTTCATTATTATTTGCAAATTTCATTATATGCTCATCTACAAAAATAACAATAACAAAATATGCACTAATAAACATGTATTATAAAAAAGATACTGACTTTTTACATTTATAGTTAAGAAAAAGTCATGAAAAATCTCAAACTTTACTTCAAGTAACAAATTTATCCAAAACTTTTTTTTTTGTAACACAAAAACCCCCAACTTTGCCAATCATGACATATTTATCCCAAACTCTATGGTCAAAGGGCATTTTCGTCTTTTAATTTTCAATTTTTTTTTTCAATTTTCTGTTTTTCCCTTCTTTGTTTTTCCCTTCTTTTTTTTTTTTTTCCTTCTCTCATCCCTCCATCAGCCATGGCGGAGGAAAGCCAAAATCAAGCAATGGTAGCCCTCGCCTGGGCTAAATCTAGTGAGGGTTACCCTTGCCCAACGCTAGTGAGGGCTACTATCACGCCCCAATCCTCAAGAGTGTGCCCATCCCTCTCTGATCGATAAAAATTATGCGACTTCACAGGACGAGTCGCCGACCCTTTCATTTTATTATACATGCGAAAGCAAAAATAAATCCTCTAACAATAATCATCTCGGGGTAGAAAAGTAGGACATCACATTCATAAACAAACCACACTTTTATAAACATACTATGTCATTTACACAAGTTTATAACCAAAAGACTAGTTCTCAAAAAGAGGCTGTCCTATTTGACCTACTCTTCAGGTCACCTCAGCTCAGCTCTAGGTCCTCCCTTTACAGCCTTGAAAATTTTAAACCCACGACGGAGTGAGATATAAATTTCAGCGAGTTCACAGTCTAAGCCCTGATTATGAGGGCCATAACCACACCACCACTCAATTAGCACAGAGGACTTTGAGTTCATTTCTGCACATCAACATAGTTCATATCACATTACATATAATTAGTGCACATAACAACTGGAACACCTCATCAATTCAATTAATCACAAGAGTCATGATTATAAGGCCAAACTGTTATAACACGTCAAATTCCATGCCACATAATTTTGTCTCATAATTAGGCACATCAAACTCAAACAATCATACGTTCCAATTATTAATTACACCCCTTAAGGGTACGGCCAACTCTAAATTTGGTGGTCTTCTAGCATTGCTAGGCATCATCTCACCTCCTTTGAGTACGGCGACGTCTCTTAATTAGACAGCTTTCCCAAAGGGGCGTAGGTCCAGAATCTATTGCGACTCGAGTCCCAATGAATGGGTAACGTCCGACTTAAAAGCCTAGAACGGTTTCTCTTAACCAACACACGACCAATCAATTTCAATCCAGGATACTGTGCATTGCACTCAAATATTTCAATTAAAATGGTGAACTTGACCTATTTTTTTTATATTAGAAATACACGGTAAAATAGTCATATGTGGGTACACGGTCAATTCACACTAGAAAAATTGATATTCTCTAATTTAAAATCACACTGGTTTATATAGTATATATAATTATTTTTGGTGTTAAAACCCGACACCCGAGATTTTCTGAATAAATAATAAATTTCACAAATTTTGGAATTAAATACTCAAAATTTCAATCAGCACTCAATTTGCACCAATTAACATCCAATTGCATAAACTGAATATACCATTACAATCAGCACAAAATTCTGGTCACCGGCTATTCCGGTCTAATTTCCGGAAAATAATTAATAACTAAATAAATTACCGGAGATTAAATAAATTACAAAATAAATAAATTTAAAGCATTTAATTGAATTAACCTAGACTAACTAAACTAAATAATCTAACTAACAATTAAATCTAACCATCCTATGTATTTAATCTAAGTACACTTACTAAATAAACTAACTAATTCCTAACTAATCCACCTAACTAAACTAATTAAACTAACTAAGTACTAACTATATACTTAATCTAACTAAGCCATCCTAAGCCTAATTAACTTAATTAATCCACCAATTAGCTAATTAACACACCTCTAAGTGTCATTAGCCCACTAATTAAGGATTAGAACACAACTCACCCGTTAAGCCCGAAAATCGGCTCACAGCAACAGCGGCGCAACGGCGGCTGAGACTTAAGCTCAGAGCGAGGCCAACGGAGCTCGGACCGGTTGAAATCGGCCAAGGCAGCCCACGGTGGAAGACCGAAAGAGCTGGAACTTCCGCGGCTGAACTTGCGGGGCCGAAGATGGCTGCTCGATAAAGCTGAACACAGAAAATAGCTTGCGGTCAACAAGTTAAATCTGTTGGGGATCTTTGACTCTTGGGGGGGACAAATTTTAGTGGAGAGGGGCAGCACGTTGATGGCTTAATTCGGTGGAAGGAAAAATTGAAAGAAGCTGAAGTTGATTCGGTGGACGTGAAGACACGAGGTAAGGTGGAAGTGGAGATGGTCGCGTGTGCAGGCGTTGAAAAAATCCGGTCAACAAAAGCTTGAAGATGGTGAATTCGGTGGAGGTGGAATCGTGTGAGTGGGTGAGGGAGTCTCGGTGGAGAGAAATGAAAAGCAGAGCAGAGAGAGATCGAGAAAGAGAAGACGTGAAGAGGATGGATTTGCGGGGACGTGCTCGAGAAGTTTGGTGGGGAGAGAGAAGCCAAAGTCCAAAGAAATATCTTGAGTAATTAAAGCTTGGTCCCCCCTTGGTTTTCAAGCATATCACCTTGTCTCCTATTTCTTTCTAGCCTAAATTCCACCAATAAAACCAATTTTGAAGCCAAAATTTGCTGTCCAAGCCTAAATCCGAATTTCACACTTTGGGGCTTCAATTTCATCCTCAATTTCTCCAATTCGAAGTCCTATTTTAAAGAAAAAAAAGTCCACATAAATTCTATAAATTCCCATCAGCACATAGCCTGGCTTGAAAGTCCAAATCTCCTTCAAATGAGTCCATCCGAATTTCTGTTCGTTTTCCAAATCAATTTTTCATAAAAATCTCGGAGTCTCCAAAAATTTCTCGGAAGGTGAGTCGACATTCCTAAAATGGATCGTGACACGACAAAACTTTCAATTTCTGAAATTGAGTTCAATTTCACAGTTAATTTCAATTTGACATGTTTTTAGCACATCCCAATCTACCAGATAGCTTTTATGAACTTTTAATGCAATTGACCCGTGGTCGATTATTTTGGAGCCACATTGTACGTCTTCAACACATTGGCGACTCTCGGTTGTTATGAAAATCTCGAGGTTTCAAATACGGACATAAGGTACGAAAATGACAGAAAAATCGGTCTAGTGCCGTTCGACAGAAATTTTGCAATTATGTGGAATCACCAACGCACTAACCACATACCTCTATCGAATTGACCTATCTCCAGTCTCTTATCAATTTTGACGGTGCCGTAATGACCCTTATAGATTGGAACGGTCGAGCAATCGATTCTTGGTCGAATTCTTATGTTTATTACGTTTAGATTCTTTAATGGCTTCACCTGATAGGTTAGTTAACTCATGAGTGGCCAACTCAGAGAAAAAGTCTATAGGCACGTCGATGAAAAGCCCATATCATCTCATCGAAATCAGACTCGAAAAGCAGGATGTCATAGCTACCCTCACCTATGTCAAGCAAGGGTTGCCCTTGCCTGATCTGGCAAGGGTCGGTGGAAGGAAGAGGAAATAAAAAAAATAAAAAATAAAAAGAAAGAGAAAAAAAATTTAAAATATAAATGAAGAAAATGCCCTATAGTTTGGGGTTAATGTGTCACAATTAGCAAAGTTTAGAGTTTTTCGTGTTACAAAAAAAAATTAGGACAAATTTATCAGTTTGAGCACAGTTTAGGGGTTTTTGGTAGCTTTTTCCCTTTATAGTCTTGACACTCTCTAATTAGGCTATAAAGCACATATGTTATGACTAGATACCTTACACCCTTTTTGGTAATCAAAATATAAAAATTGAATAATAAATTGGTCTTTGAAAGTAAAATAATTGCAATGCACAAAGAAAAACATAGAGAATTGTGAAAATAAAGAGAAAATTATTTTATTTTTAAATCCAAAAGAAAGTTGCAAAAAATCCCGCAATCCCGTTGTGTGAATGTTATAAATTTGAATTAATTATCTTTAAACAATTTTAAACTCTAGAAAATCAGAGTTAGAACGTATCCGAACGAAAGAACAAGACTTTAATTTTATCCGATTTCATTTGATTTTTATTGTTATCTACAAATTTCATTACATGCCCCTATGCAAAATTTTGATTCCAACAACGGATCAAAATATATCAGAGTTAGAACGTATCTGAACGAAAGAACAAGACTTTAGTTTTATCCGATTTCATTCGATTTTTATTGTTATCTACAATTTTCATTACATGCCCCTATGCAATGACAAGAGCAATACAATAGCAACAAACGTGTATACGAGAAAGATACGAACTTTTCACGTTTATTGTCTCCACACTTTCTGATTAGTCTATAAGCATTGATGTTGTGACTAGACACCTTTAAAGAAAATTTAATGTCCTTTTTGTCATCAAAACTGTAAATTTGAAGAACAAATCGATCTTTGAAAGTAAATGATTACGATGTATGGAAAAAAAAAAAAAAAAAACATAGAAAATTATGAAAATAAAATTACGAAAAATTCCTAGCCATTGTGAATTTCATAAATTTGAATTAATTTAATATTCAAATAATTTTAAAATCTAGAAAATCAAACTGAGAAGTTATCCAAACGGAATAGAAGGATTCAATTCTTTCCCATTGTATTTGATTTTTATTGTTATTTACAAATTTTATTACATGCTCATATGCAAAATTTTAATTCTAAAAAAGGAGTCAATAACAAGAACAATATATGCAGCAATAAACGTGTATAACAAAAAATATATGAACTTTTCACGTTTATTGTTTCCACACTTTCTAATTAGTCTATAAAACACTGATGTTGTGGCTAGGCACCTTATAAAGAAATCTTAAAATCATTTTTCATCATCAAAATTATAAAAATTGAAGAATAAATTGGTCTTCGAAAATAAATGATTATGATGTACGGAAAAAATAAACATAGAGAATTGTGAAAAAAAAAAAGAAGATAACGACCATTTTATTTTTAAAATCCAAAAGAAAATTGCAAAAAATTTCTCAACATTGCGAAAGTCATAAATTTGAATTAATGGCGATGTTCAAGTAATATTAAACTCTAGAAAGTTATCCAAAGGGAATAATAGGACTTCAAATTTGTCCAATTTTATTTGATTTTCATTGTTATCTACAAATTTCATTACGTGCCTATATCCAAAATGAAGCAATAATAAGAGCAACGTAGGCAGCAACAAATGTGTAGTACTAGAAAGATACCATCTTTTCACATTTATAATCTCTGCACTTTTTGATTAGTCTATAAAGCATTGATGTTCTGACTAGGCACCTTATAAGGAAACCTTAACTCCTTTTTCGTCATCAAAGTTGTAAAAATTGAAGAATAAATTGGCCTTTGAAAGTAAATGATTACGATGCACCAAAAAGAGAACTTAGAGAATTGGAAAAATAAAGAGAACAAATATTTTATTTTTAAAATTCAAAAGAAAATCACAAAAAATTTATCATCATTGCGAGAGTCTTATATTTGAATTAATGTTGATGTTCAAATAATTTTAAACTTTAGAAAATCAAAGCTGGCAGTTATCCAAACGGAATAACAAGATAGTTTTATCCGATTTTATTTGATTTTTATTGTTATCTGCAAATTTCATTACATATCCATATGCAAAATTTTGATTCCAAAAAAGGAGGTGATGACAAGAGCAATATACGTAGTAACAAATGTGTATTACCATAAAGATATGAATTTTTCATGTTTATTATCTCCACACTTTATGATTAATCTATAAAGCACAAATGTTGTGGCTAGTCACTTTATAAAGAAACAATAATATCCTTTTTGGTTAAAATTGAAAAAATTGAAGAATAAATCGGTCTTCAAAGGTAAAATTATCACAATGTATGGAAAAAAAATAGAGAATTGTGAAAATAAAGAGAAAAAATTAATTTTTAAATCCAGAAGAAAATTGCAAAAAAATCCCTAGATTTGCAAATGTTATAAATTTGAATTAATGTTGATGTTCAAACAATTTCAAACTCTAGAAAATTAAAGTTAGAAATTATCTAAAAGGAACAAACTTCAACTTTATCCGATTTTATTTGATTTTTATCCTTATCTACAAATTTCGTTACATGCTCATGTGCAAAATTTTGATTCGAAAAAAGGGGCAATAACAAGAACAATATACACATAAGCAAACATGTATTATAAAAAAGATATGAACTTTTAACGTTTATTGTCTCTACACTTCCTGATTAGTCTATAAAGCATCGATACCTTAACATGCTTTTCATCATCAAAATTGTAAAAATTGAAGAATGAATAGATTTTTCAAAATAAAATGATTACGATGTATGAAAAAAAAAAACATAGAGAATTATGAAAATGAAGAGAACAGATATTTTATTTTTAAAATCCCAAATAAAATCATGAAAATTCCCTGCCACTACAAATGTCATAAATTTGAATTAATGTTGATGTTTAAATAATTTGAAACTTTAGAAAATCAAAGCTAGAAGGCTTCAATTTTATTTGATTTGATTTTTTTTTATTGTTATCTAACATTTTTCATTACATGTCCATATGCAAAATCTTGATTCAAAAAAAGGAGGCGATAACAAGAACAATATATGCAGCAACAAACGTATATCACCATGAAGATATGAACTTTTCACGTTTATTATCTTTGCACTGTCAGATTAGTCCATAAAGCACTGATGTTGGGGCGAGGCACTTTGTAAAGAAACCATAATGTCCTTTTCGTCATTAAAATTTAAAAAATTGAAGAATAAATCAGTCTTCAAAGTAAAATGATTACGATGTACTAAAAAAAAAATGAGAGAACCTTGAAAATAAAGAGAAAAAAATTAATTTATAAATCCAAAAGAAATTTGCAAAAAATTCTTCAGATTTGCGAATGTTATAAATTTGAATTAACTTGATGTTCAAACAATTTCAAACTCTAGAAAATCAAAGTTTGAAATTATCTAAACGGTATAAACTTCAATTTTGTCCAATTTTATTTGATTTTTATTCTTATTTACAAATGCCATTGCATGCTCATATGCAAAATTTTGATTCGAGAAGAGGGGCAATAACAAGAGCAATATACACAAAAGCAAACGCATATAACTAGAAAGATACGAATTTTTAATGTTTATTGTCTCCACACTTCCTGATTAGTCTGTAAAGCATCGATACCTTAACATCCTTTTCATCATTAAAATTGTAAAAATTGAAGAATGAATTGGTTTTTGAAAATAAAATGATTACGATGTAAAAAAAAAAAAGAGAGAGAATTGTGAAAATGAAGAGAACAAACATTTTATTTTTAAAATCCCAAAGAAAATCACAAAAATTCTCCGTCACTATGAATGTCATAAATTTGAATTAATGTTGATGTTTAAATAATTTTAAACTCTAGAAAATCAAAGCTAGAAGGACTTCAATTTGATTTGATTTGATTTGATTTTTATTGTTATCTAACATATTTCATTACATGACCATATGCAAAATTTTGATTCAAAAGAAGAAGAAGACAACAAGAACAATATACGCATCAACAAGTGTATATTACCACGTATATTACCATAAAGATATGAACTTTTTAGGTTTATAATCTTCGCACTTTATAAAGAAACCTTAATGTCCTTTTTCGTCATTAAAATTGAAAAATGCAAGAATAAATTGGTCTTCAAAGGTAAAATGATTACGAATTGTGAAAATAAAGAGGAAAAAATGTATTTTTAAATCCAAAAAAATCACCAAAAAATTGCCTAGCTTTGTGAATGTTATTAATTTGAATTAATATTGATTTTCAAACAATTTTAAATTCTAGAAAATCAAATCTAGAAGTTATTTAAACGGAATAAACTTCAATTTTATCCTATTTTATTTGATTTTTATTGTTATCTACAAATTTCATTACATGCCCATATGTAAAATTTTGATTCGAAAAAAGGGACAATAGCAAGAGCAATATACTCATAAACAAACGCACATTATCAAAAAATACAAACTTTTAACATTTATTATTTCCACACTTCCTAATTTGTCTGTAAAACATCGATGTTGTTACTAGACACTTTATCAAGAAATCTTAACGTCCTTTTCATCATCAAAATCATAAAAATTAAAGAATAAATTGGTTTTCGAAAATAAAATAATTATGAAGTACGTAAAAAAAAAAAACCAACATCGAGAATTGCGAAAATAAAGCGAACAAACATTTTATTTTCAAAATCCAAAATAAAATCCAGAAAAATTCCCCACCATTACAAATATCATAAATATGAGCTAATGTCGATGTTCAAATAATTTTAAATTTGAGAAAACCAAAGCTCGAAATTATCCAAACACAAGAACAGATTTTCAAAAATGATTTTATCGTTATCTACAAATTCCGTTTGATTCCCATCTACAAAAAATTTGAATCCCAAAAAGGGAGGCAACAGCGACGGCAGTATACGCAGCAGCAAACGGGTATTGCCATAAAAAGATACGAACTTTTCACATTTATTGTCACTCACGTTTCCATCCCAACATCATTAATTTTCTCGTTCTCGTTTTCTTCTCCCGTCCCCCCCAAAATTTCTCCCCACTCCGGCGAATCCAAATTCCGGTGATCGGCGCCTCCGATGCGGTGAACGCATCCTAGGGTTTGTCAGTACTGCGGCGGCGGACGGCGGCGACGGTGATCGTACTCGGTGGTGCGAAGAGGAAGGAGAAGATTGTGGAGGGCTTCGCTCGTTCTGGGTCCAGTTCGATTCTGCGTTTTTTCGGCGTTTGAGAGAGGGAGGGAGATGTGATGATGATGGGCATTGAGGCCGCTCGGAGAGGCGGCGCGGCGGCGAAACCGATGTCGGCGCCGGCGGCGAAACGGATGCCGGCGGCGGCGGTGGGGGCGCCGGCGGCGGTGTCCCGGGCGAGGGTGAGGATGTGGATTCTGCGCGCCGCCACGTCGGTGTTGCTGTGGACGTGCGTGGTGCAGCTGACGGCGCTGGGGGAGACGTGGGGCCCGAGGGTGCTGAAGGGGAGGCCTCCCTGCGATCATCGGGATCGGTCGCCCCCCGCTACCGAAGCGAAGGAGGCGGTGGAGGTCTCTTCTGGGCATCGTCCTCGGCGCGTTTTGCCTCCCAAGAGTGAGTCCCGATGCTTGCTCCTTGAACAGCTCGTGTAAATTTCGTTTCTTTTTGGTCCCCGATCTTAGGTTAGCTCGTGTTCGCGGTGTTGGATTCGTGTAATGTCTTTGAATTCCTATGGTGATGTTGGGTATTCATGGATTTTCTCTGGGTGCGAGGAAAATGCCTTGATCGTCGATCTTTCTTGTTGTGATGTCGTCGTCGTAAATGTTATGAAGTTTTTCCAGAGGGCAAGCCTGTGGTGAGTGATTAGATTGGTGTGATTATTGGGTCGGTTTCGCATTTGGAAGTAGGACTGTTTTCGGAAATCATGTTTAGCACGCATCTGATGAGAGACTTTCTGAGCAGTTACCATGCAACAACATTTTTTGTTCTTTGTGTTTGATTGGCTTTTTGTCCTTTTAAGTGTCAATAGTCTTTCTTCGCAAGTTTCATATGTTGTCTTTCTGGTATTTGCTAAGAGAAAGCGACCCACGGCCTGCACTTTGCCAACACAAAGAATACCACGAAGTTGCATTGAATTGTACTTCTTCTCATTGCATAGGGGTTTACAAGAACAATGGATACTTGATGGTCTCTTGCAATGGAGGACTTAATCAGATGAGAGCAGCGGTGAGCGAATAGCTATGTTTTTCCCATGTTCGAATAAGAACACTCAATAGCATTATCCGGTTTCACCCATGTCAATATCTGAGCACTCCATGACTTTCTGACACACTGCAGATTTGTGATATGGTTGCCATTGCTAGATATATGAACGTCACACTCATAGTCCCTGAGCTGGATAAAACTTCCTTCTGGGCTGACCCCAGGTTGGGATGACTTTGTTTCTTTTGTTTAATTACTAGATACTGCATTCTAAGCAAGAACATGGCTTAAAGCTGTTAATTTTATTTGGCAGTGAGTTTCATGACATATTTGATGTTGATCATTTCATCACCTCTTTGAGAGATGAGGTTCGAATCTTAAAGGAGTTGCCACCCAGGCTCAAGAGGAGAGTGGAACAGGGAAGAATTTATTCCATGGCGCCAACCAGTTGGTCAGACATTTCTTACTATCATCGCCGGGTCTGTTGTCCCTGAACCATATGAACTTGTGTCCATGTTGGATAGTGTTCCAAACCTGATTTCAATATCAATAGTTGTTTTGTCTCATCATGTATTATTGAAGTGAAATTGTGTCATCAAGTTTCATTGGTTCCGTTGTTCCCTATCAAGGGTGCTGGTTCCTAATCCTAGCTTACTTTCAGTTATTTTTCTTTTGGTGCATATAGATTCTTCCCCTGATACGGAAGCACAAAGTGGTACATTTGAATAGAACTGATGCCCGGCTTGCCAACAATGGCCAACCACTGCAGCTACAGAGGCTGCGTTGCCGGGTGAATTATAGTGCTTTGAAGTTCACACCTCAGATAGAGGAGCTGGGAGGAAAAGTCGTAAAGCTTTTAAGGGAAAATGGCCCTTTTCTTGTGCTTCACCTTAGATATGAGATGGACATGTTGGCCTTTTCAGGCTGTACTCACGGTTGCAACGATGACGAGGTGGAAGAGTTGACTAGAATGAGGTGAGTTGTGAGCTACCTTTTCATTCAAGTGGGTAACTTGTTTAAGGATCCCCTGAGCATATTTCCCCTCTTTTTTCACTTCTTGGCAGATACAA
The DNA here is from genome assembly GCA_014182725.1 of Eucalyptus brandiana. NCBI lineage: Eukaryota > Viridiplantae > Streptophyta > Magnoliopsida > Myrtales > Myrtaceae > Eucalyptus > Eucalyptus brandiana. The sequence goes on from CM024677.1 coordinate 31,216,613, forward strand.
TTATGATCGGTGGAAAGTAAAGAAAATCGATTCTGAGATGCAGAGGATAGAGGGTCTTTGTCCTTTGACTCCTGAGGAGACTGCTCTCACATTGAAGGCTCTGGACATTGATCAAAAAATGCAAATTTATATCGCTGCTGGTGAAATATACGGTGGAGAAGAAAGAATGGCAACTCTTGCTAGGACTTATCCAAAATTGGTCAGTACCACAGAGCCCAAGGGCTAATATCTGGTTTTTATTGCTTCCTTCTTGTTTGTGTCTCTAGTCATTTGGTTGACTTGTTCTGCTTGTAACAGGTTAAAAAGGAGACAATACTAGAGTCCTCAGACCTAAAAGCTTTTCATAATCACTCATCACAGATGGCAGCATTAGATTATCTTGTATCCTTGGAAAGTGATGTTTTTGTTCCCACCTATAATGGGAATATGGCTAAGGTTGTTGAAGGACATCGCAGGTAATAATCGTTACGCATGAAATTAAGTCTTCTAGTTTTCATCTTAACAGCTGCTCTCTTTGGCTTCAGTCAAACTTATATTTTAAGTTCCAAAAATTCAACTCTTGAGATCTTGTATCTGGCGAGAGCTATTAATGTTGTTTGGATCCAGTTGTCAAGTTTGGACAATTAAATTGCAACTGGGTGATGATATCTGTTGAATCTCATATATAATATGACGGGCCTTTATATCATTTTTTCCATGCCATGATTTTTCAAAGTTAATACTTTCTAACTAATTTCCGATGGTACAATTAGGTTTCTTGGTTTCAAGAAGACCCTTCTATTGGATAGAAGGCTTCTTGTGGAGTTAATAGATCAGTTCAGTAATGGAAATTTAAGTTGGGAAGATTTCTCTTCTGCTGTTAAGGAAGCCCATGCATTCCATGTTGGTAACCCAACGAGGAGGTTGGTCATTCCAGATAGACCTAAAGAAGAGGAATACTTTTATGCAAACCCACAAGAATGCTTATGATCATCTAACGATGCATAATTGGTTGTTGCTTGGGTGATCCTGATTTTCTCAATTTGTGTCCACAACTCTAGCTATTCAGAGAGATCTTTACCCTCTTCATCATATCGCTATGGTCAAAAGAGTTTCGTCCTGAAAGGGCCATCAAGTGAAATGCATAGAAGAATTTACCCTTCAAGAAAGGGTCAAATCCTGCAGAAGCTGCAGGCTGCAGGAGTACAGTTCAACCTCCTCTGTTCTTGCTGATTGTTCAATTGATGTACAGAAGTGATCATGCCATTGTGGTGTCATGTTCATTCAAGTTGGTTGGGCACCTTCACAGCAGATGCAAATATAGATGTGGTTTGCCGCAACTGTGAATTTATGGAAGGCAATCCACATCTTCTCATCAGCCGCATCTTTCCTTTTTCCTTTTCATTAGCTGCTCCAGTTTCTTCTCATACACATTCTCTTCAATTTCTTCACACATAATCGCTGTTTCTTTTGCTCAATTCCACAGAAACACTGAAGCAACTGGCAACATGATTAGGAACACTCATTGGACAGGAATGTCATATAATTTCTCCTTTGTTTCTTTCTTTTCTTTTTTAGGTGCATAAGTAACCGCAGCCTTTCTGGTCATCTTTGCAATATGTCCACAGATATTCATGTAAAGCAACTGTTTTTTTTTTTTTTTTTTTTTGTCATGTTGACAACCATGGTATGTTGGATAGAGCTTCATGCGATTGGTAATTGAGACATTTGTTACTTTCTTGAAAAATATGTTCCCAATTGATTTTTAGCCTGTTGGTTATGACAACCTAACCGAAGCAACCAAAAGCCAATTGAACAAGCTCATCTCTATGAAAATTTGTAATTTCTGGATTAGTATTTGTTCTTATTCGTTGCCCACAGGCTTGTATTATTTAGATGACTAGTGAATGGTTCTTGTTGTCCTTTACTTTCTTTGGAATAAGAACTGTATTAGACCGTTGGCATGTTGATTTCAGTATCTTTACCGGGAAAGAAAATGCACGAGTCTTGTGAATCATGATAATTGGTCATTGTGCACAGCATGTAAGGTGAGAGACCAAATGGGGTCTATTTTCAAACCAAGTCATGAATGCTGCTAGAGAACATACATGATGACAAGAGGATACTCTGTTTCTTCAAGAAGATGTGGTTGTCGACTTTATTATGCGAAGGCCATGAGTAATGAGGTAAGAAGTAGAATGCCTTTTAACAACCACTCTGTTTCTTCATGGAAGGATTGTCATGATTATCGCGGGCTAATGAAGAAAAATCATTCTCGACTGCTCACTTCTTTGTGTAGAACTTACCCATCGATCTCACTTTTTTTAGGTTAAGCATGCTTTAACTGCAAGTAACGTTTGTTGATTATCAATTAGATAAACCAAGGGTGATCACGTACTGCTGTGATTGTGATGGTTGATCATCACATCTCTGCTAATTCAAAAGCTATGAGTAGAATGTGGGTTTCCTGGCGTTAATTACTGCTGGATATCAACTGAACATGACTTTTGACACAAGTAACATCAGCCGGTCGACCGATCCTTTTTGCTGTTTATCCATATGCATATAATGAAATATTTTTGGAAGATGTTATTGGCATTCTTGAGGACCTTGTTGTTCACTCTAAAGAGAAATTGAACTGAATGTATTTCTATGCTTCGGATTCTCTCACTTGGCAAAAGTACCATCAGTTTCGGGAGAACTGATGGGTGGAAACAAACTAATGAGAAAGAGCCCTTCTAATTATTGAACTGAGCAACTAAATCAAACCCCATTGTATGTGTGTTCGCAGAACGAGCTGAAATTTGTAATGCCCACATATTTGCACCCAGCAAAACAGATTACGAGCTCCGCTTAAGTGAAAATGTGTAGAGAAATATGCTAATCGTGAAAAGCACGACTATCTTCATGGATAATCAAGTCGAATCAAGTGAATTACGCAAGCAAATACCAGAAATCATTCTCGAGCGAACGGGATTTGTGGAGGGTTAGAGAAAATCCTCGGATAGTAATCATCACGGGCACCGACCAAATACGATGCTTAAACACCAGTACAACAAGGCTCGAGGTCACCTGCCAACTTTTGTCCGCAAGAAGATTGTGGTTTAGCCCTAAAATCATTTGAGTGGGGCATCTTATACTATAAGAAAAGCAAAGCAAGAGAAGCTATTGCATGCAAGATAAGTCCGCATTACTGAGGAAGCCGGTAGGGTCTCCAAATCAGTGAGAATTGATTTATGATTAAAATATTACAAGTAAGTTCGACCCCCCGAAACAAAAAATAAGAAAGAGAAATATCACAAGTAATACATGCCTGAAAGTTATGTGCATTCAAACAAACTAAAGACAATGTACAATGGTCTCGACTGGATAAGTTTATTAGCCAGGAGAAGATTGGATGAACCCTATATGTAAGAAGGTTTAACCCAAAAAAAAATTGAATAAATCGTATTACAAAAAGAATATCAGGATGATTGTTATGCTACCTAGCTTTTCCCCGTCTTTAGCTTCTTCAGGGCTGGATCTGCAATCTCGCCTGCAGCTCGAGGCCGCGTGACTCCTTGATTTCTAGCTTCAGTATCCTGCATTGTACACAGAATTAAGGTCATTCCTCGATGCTGCAAGTTATGTCGACATATTTACTTAGATTGACCCAAAATGAATAAGAGAAATGACAGACTGAGGAAACTAGGGAAGTACCTTAGCAAGAGATGAAGAGGCGGCATTTCTACCATTTGCTTGCTTCCCTAGATCAATTTGTACCGAGATGCTGGCCTGGGATAAATCTACCCCAGAGCTTTGCAATGCTTGAGTTAATCTATTCAACAACCTGTTACAGATAAATCTCCTATTATCCAACAATTCACCATTTGACCAAATAAAAAAACAAAACAATTCACTATACAATTCTACAGGATAGCAGAGAAAGGCCTGATAACTCGATCACAAGTAGTGGACAGTGTGCAAGACTTGTCACTTCACACTGTAAATAAAGCAACCATTAACCAGGAATCAATCAAGTGCATTGCATGAAGAGATTAATGTATAGTTTGATTCCCCTAAACATTTGTTAAGGAGTGCCTCGCCGGCACCAGTTAAGCAATCAGAGAAGGAAAGTTTGCAATTGTCAATTCATTGCTTTATTAGTGCTAAGCCAGATCAATGCTTTGGAATATTAAGTACGCTTTAATAAATGTCATGGGGACACTCATTAACAAGACACCTATGAAAAATGCAGATAAAGAAAATGGAACGGAGTAAAAGATGATATTTCTTTCATATAGAAAAATAGTTTTGACACCCAGTTTTAGATTCATCTGCCAGTTGGGATAAGACAGATCAGACCAACACCAAGAAAAACAAGACTTGGATGCAATATTGGTCAAAAATACTCAGCCCCTGTAGAAGTCCCCGGTGTGGCAAATGGGGTCTTGCCTTTGCTCTCAGAGCAGAAACTCTAAAAACAGTTCCTGTTTGGAGCAAGTGCAAGACAGTTTTCTGCCAACAAATGCAATGTACCGCAATGATTGGCTACAAATTACAATTGCAACAAGGAGCGTGAAATATGCTGCGCATCTGGTCCTTAATTATTGAGAATGGTTTTGAAAAGATATGAAATAAGGACCACATTGCAACAGAAAAACCAGTAATATAATTTATTTTTTTCAAGTATAAATCTGAACAAAAGAACTTTAAAAACTGATGCTTACCCTTGAGAGTAAACATTGGAGATACTTATTGTACCACCTTCAATGGTCAGCTCCTCTTCTTTCAGTCTGTCGGTTGAAGCAGAGCACTCGTTAGTCAATGATTTGATTCTACTAATCTGTGTTAGTGGTTGGGACGCCTTGTTTTCCAAATTAGGATCCCCTCTTGCCACTGCACCACTACCCCTGACACAGTTCGAGATGTTGGGCTGCAGAGACATTGGAAATGGTACTGCTCTATTTGTCATTCCAGGGTGATGCTCTACAGATTTGAAAGCAGTAACAGATCCCATCTCAGGTTCAAGTGGGTTCTTGGCACTCCTGAATACGGCTGGGGCCATGGCAATATTATTCTCATCAACTTTTGCCGCAAAGACCAAGGCAGGACTGGACCCGCTAGTGATGTTTCGAGATTGATCAACATAATTATCCGTCGGCCTCTGACCATTTCTCTGTTTAAGGAAATTTTGTGAGATGGAAAGTAATCACAAATGCTTAATGAATATATCGATGTCATGATCTCAGAAAAGCAATCATCAGTGGGGTCAACACAGTCATTACATTAGTGAGATGACTGCCTGACTGGTATCACCCACATTGCGGGATGCCTTTGATATCCAAATAAAAGCCCCCATTGCTGAACTAACAAGAAATTTCCACTCTATTGCCAATATAAAGAAATGGCTGATAGAATTTATGGAACAATTTTTCATCCAAAACACGCAATTCCACACCCAGAGAGAAGACTGACGAATGAGAGGAGGGAATTACCAGTGGCATCATATTTGCTGGTTCTTGGCTCCATCCTTGAAATGAACCTTCATAATTAGTAACCTTTTCCTGTAGATACTGTATGTACTCGATAACCTGTATAAAAGCAATTCCTTCATCAATCAAGATTATAAGGTTTCTTCTATCTGGCAAGAAAGAAGGAAAAAATGAGCAAAATGAATGCCCCAGTACCTCCAGTAAAAATGATGCCTTATCTCTCTTTTGGTCGCTGTTTGGGATTAGAGACCTCAACATCTGAAACCTGCAGCAGGAGGTCTACATGTCAAATACACGACAGCATAACCTGAAGGATTTCCAGAAAAACATTTCTGATATTCAATGCACTTGGAACATCAATGTTTCATCTTTTATATACTGTAGTGGCATGTCAAAAGCGGTGAGATCCATGGTATTCCACAGCATGAAATGTGAATAGATAGTTTCGACTAGCCACTAAATTGCTTATCTATGGGTAATGTTGCGTGAAAATGCCGTTGCACAAACAATCAGATGTGTTAGGATGAAATTGTTTGATCTTTAGAGAGAAGACAGTGAGTAACGCTCAACTCACCTGTCATTTATTTTGCTCCGCCTACGCTGCTCAGTTGCAGAATGCTTGGACCGAGGTGTGTTGGCCTTCTGATCACTACTCTTTCCGTCAACTTTCACCCTCAACTCCCCTGCACCAACTCAAAACTTTCCTCATCAGAAAACATGGTATTTAGATGAGATCATCCTTTTCTGCGATATGTATAAGCAGCTAAAGATGCACGTATCAAAAGAAAAATTTATGAGAGGATATAACATAAGATCAGCTAGTTATAGATGACACTGCCATAAAAATAAATATGACCTAATAATTACCTTTAGGAATAGGGGAAGTCTCTTTCTTGAGCAAAAAATCTCCATCATCATCATCGTCCAATTCTTCTTCCTGATTGCTCCCACTCTTTGCTGATCTTATCATCTCCATAAAGCTCTTATTTTTGGCCCCTGATGGCCTATAAAATGAGAAAGCTCATCCTCAGTATGGACTTAAAATGCTGTAACCTAATGAAGAACCACGGACAAAACAACAGTGAAGCAGCAAGATAGAAAGAGAGAAAATAGCCACTGACTGCGAGGAAGAGAGTGAACTGAACGAATTCCGGTGATTGTTATTGGAAGATGAGTGCGACGGCCGCTCGGATGCCGGCCATGGCCCCAATTTCACCTCCGCCTCTGTCAAATTCAGAGCCAACCAAATGAGTTTTTAAAAAGAAAAAAAAAAAATATCCATTCAGTTTTTCACGTTTTCTCATAGACACGGGTCTTTCACACGCACCGAACAACTGATTTACCTACCTCGGACAGAGGCAGAAGGCACGTTCTCGTTCCCTGTCTTTCCCTTCTTCGCTGCAGATTCATCCCAAAGCGTGAACCCGCTGTTAGTATAAGAACTGCAGTTGGAGTTCTCGTCCGTCCGGTCAGTGCTACTTGCCTGAGCCACCGTATAAATGGTCGCCTCAGGTTTTGGCGGGTTTTGATTATTGAAATACGAAATGTGGCTGATGCTGTACGTCCCGATCCCTCCAGGAAGCACGTGTTCCACCGAATGCGGCGGTGGGGCCGAGGGCGGCGGCCCCGGAGGAGCCGGAGGCGGCGGCCTCTCGAGGGACGACGATATCTCGCTCGTGGCCTCTTCCTTGGCGCCCGTCTTCCCCAGGAAGTCGTGGGTTTTCAGGAAGTTGTCTGCAGGACAAGAAAGAAGAACCGAGATCAGGCTCTAGATCACACGCCCCAAGATTCGGTTCAGCTGTGTCATCAAGATTGATGATTCCAGCAATCTGCTCAGGACAAGATCGAAGAAGGGTCATCGTAATTCGAAGTTGAACCATGCCGGGTCACCATCGCGACGGCCTCCGCGCGCGACAGCCGGTCGGAGTCCAGATCCAAAGATGTGTCCTTCTCACTTAAGACACAACAGAGAGACGAGGAATTCTTCGCTGTTCAGCAACCGCTAACGACGGGCCTCCATTTCAGTCGACACGCGACGCACTCCCGGACAATTCATCGCGCAATATTCCCCCCTCCATCACCGCTCATGCGGATGATGATGCTGTCGTCGTTCAGGACAAAAGACGCGAAAAGGGTCGTCGATGATGCCACCCACGAACGAACGCGCGCTCATGTGAAACATGTGGGACTGCTTTGAAAAAGTCGGTCACGAGATCGACCCGAGATCGTGTCTTCATCACGTAACTCAAGGCACTACCCACGCACGCACACGCACGCACGCGCGCGCGGCAATACCTAACCGCAACGGATCTAAAGCCGCTCGAAAAATTCCAACTTGGCCGCCGCTGCTGCTGAGGAGGACGCGGGTTCGAGGATCCTGAGGTCTCTCTCTCTCTCTCTGTGTCTGATCCGACCAGCGAGCACCCTGCACCGGGGGGGTGGCCCGCCCGGCCCCGCCCCGCCCGTGCCGCCGTGCGCACCCGTGCCCGCTCACGTGATGTCAAATCAGGCCCGTCGGATTCAAGCATGGGACCCGCCACCACCCATCTGATGTCCGGATTCGCCTCTCCTCGGTTCTCTCTTTTTCTTGAGCTTGCTTTTCGGATTCGGCAAAGCCATGGCCCCACCCGAATTCACGGCCCGGATCCACGACCCTCCTCTCCCTCTCTCTCTCTCTCTCTCTCTCTCACGTGCATCCACTAACCTCGATCGCTTCCCTACCCATTAAAATTTTACAGATATTTCCCTCTCTCTCTCTCTCTCCTCCCCCATTAAAGCACGATCGTTACCAAATCCCCGCAGGGGAGGACGACCCATCAGCGTTTTCCTCCTCTTCTTTTCTCTATTGCCCTTTGCTTTTTCTCGGGATCTAAAAACTAGATTTTCGCAATTAATGAACAGGGAAGAGAAAAACCCTTTTTCGTGAACTGGCCGAATCGACGTAATTTATGATAAAAAAGGTAAATTTCGAACGAGAGGGAGAAGGAGGAGGAGGAGGAAGGATGGGACGGGGGGTTGTTTTACCTTGAGAAGGAGGCTGTCTTGGATCTTGGTGGTGGAGGGTCGAATGGCTGCACAGCGACAGGAAGTCGTGCGTTGCTTTCCTCGCTGCAAAAGAAAAACCGGCTTCGATTTCATCGTCCCATAATCGTCGTTCGTTGCGTTTTCTCAAAACTCGGACAAGAACCCGATAAAAAAGAATGAAAGAAAAACCAGAAACAGACGCGACAGCATCAATCTTGCAACCGAGATTGTAATACCTTCCGTTCCGAATGGACGAGGTTGAGGAAGCTCCATCATGCACGACCTACACGACGACGAATCGACGCGGTGGCGCGGGACTCGACTGAATTATGGAAACGGAGAGCTGTCAGACTTCGGCGAACCGGCGGAGCTCTCGAACAGCAAAGCTTCCCACCGAGAGTTTCCCGAGCTCGAAGCGAAGCTGGACTGGAAATTACTGGGAGCCCGTCGCAGATCTGCGACACGAAAGCAATGCAGATTCGCTCGGGAGATGGTTTCCCGCCTCCGATCTCAGCCCGAATCGGGCGCGCGCATTCGCTCGGCCGGGTCGCTTGGGTTCCAAGCGACCTCTCTCCCCTGATCGAGCCCACCTCTCGAGAAAACCGCCTCCCGGAAAATAAAAAAAGAAAAAGAATTCTTCGCCGCCGGATGAATTCAGCCTGGAGAATTCCCACGAATCTGAAGGCGACGTTCAGCAAAATTCGGAACTGGGCACAAAGAAAACTAAGCAGGGTCAGATTTGCCGAGCCGGGTCAGCTGAAAACCACGATCCCTTCCGCTAGACGTCTCGAAACCCGAAGCATAATTTTGACCAAACGACAAAACGCGAGGGAAGGACAAGAGACCTGAGACGATCTGGAGACCGCCGCAGCAGCTCTCGCTGCTCCGCCGCCGCCGTCGCCGGAGGAGGACCACCACCGAACCGGATTCGAACCCAATTCAGCTCAGCAGCAGAGCTCGCGAAATTCAACGCGACCGGCGAAGGGCTCAGCTGCTTTCGCTCCTCCTCGACCTCTCTCCCTCTTCTCTCTTTCTCTCTCTACTCTCTCTCTACACAGTCTCTCTCTTCTTTCTCTCTCTTTCTTCTGTAGGGGAGGCCATGGGTGGAGATGTTTTATACAGTTTCATGTAAGCGTTGCGTTGCTTTCAGTTTCCGGTGCGTCCCTCCTTTGTTCCGTTTTATCCATTTTTTTATTTATTTCTTTTTTCTGATTTCCCGACCCCGTAATGATAATAATTATTGGGCAGGGACGGGGGGGAACGGGACGGCGTTCCCCCCTCGGACGCCGTCGCGGCTGCGGCGGGGCTGACGGCGTTAGTGGGTGGGGGTGGCGAATTTTGACTGACGGGATTCCGAAACGTTTCTTTGATTTTGATAAAAAAAATTCGGATTTTGGGAGTCCACGAAAATTAAAATGACTTCGTTGAGGATAGCCATTGCCCCCGTTAGTAGCACTCGTGAAAAACCAATTTAGGAAAATTTCACAGTTTTTTATTATGATTAATACTATAAAAAACTTCAAACTAGTATCATATAATAAATTTGTTCCAAACTAATTTATTTACTATAAAAAACCCTAATTCAATAAATTTACAAGGAATTTACCTTTCATTAATTTTCATTAAATTTTACCATCAAATTGCTGAGTTGAATAACACTTAGCAATTGATAAGTATACCAATTTAAAGTTTTACTCTCATTTTGTCACATGTATGGTGATATTATTCCAATTTAATAAAAACTAACAGAAAGTAAATTTATCACAAATATAAAAAATTTTAGTTTTTTATGGTTAAAAAATTAATTTAAAGTAAATTTATCATAAGTGTATTGATCAAAAATTTTCGTATTGACCGTTTTAATTAATTTTTCTGAAATTATGCACTTGAGGTAAATTTATCATAAGTGTGTTAATTTAAAATTTTTGTCATATTGACCCTTATAATTATTAATTTTTCTGAAATTTTGCACTTACAGCGTGTTCAAATTTGAATTATTTCGAATAAATATTACTTAATAAGTGTTAGGCGACAATGGGGGATTCGAATTAAAAAAATCGGCGCCGCTCGGAGGCAACTCGGTACGGCATCCGAGTCACGGAACTCAATGATTTGGAAGAGTCATTGTTAATTTTTATTTTTTTTAATTTTATCCTATTTCTTTTTTGTTTGTTTGTTTTGGGGGGATGTGACTAAATTAGTGCTTTGTGGCGATCCCGATGCTAATTGTAGTTTACTTCCCCCTAGGACTGATGCTATTCTCTTTATTTTTATTTTTTAATTTTCTTTTTTAATGCACCAGGAGTCTGGTAGTGATTTTTTTGCCCGTGTCCACTTTGGTTTAGAAAAGTAAAAAGGTTGGTCGATGTGGAAATTGCAATTATTGGTATTTTTTTTGTCCTAAGAATAATTGTTATCTTGACACTTCAATTTTTTTGTGAGTTCCAAATGTTATCTAGAATTACTCGAGGCACCGATTCAAGAAAAGAGTCCATCTCCTTTTTCTAATCGAAGCTTTCATGATTGAAGACAATCAAAATTACATATCGTATTTTACTAATCTGGCAAAGCAAATTGAACAAGTAAAGTCCTTTGAAGTCGAATTTTTTCACAATTAATAATTCTTTAGATTTTAAACAACCTTTTCAAGGTTCTATGCCTTAAACGGGTTGGCCCCAGAAAGTCACATATGTTGCCTACATGGTCAAGTTAGACCAACTATAGATTACTACTCAAGCTTTGTTTATTTCACGAAAAATGAATGATTCAGACAACATTTTCTAAAAATAATCGTTAATATTACTCACAACTATGAATAAATGAAAAGATGTTTTCATCATTTATAAAAATATTTAAATATAAATTATTATTGATAATGAAAATTATTTAAAAAATATTTTCCAAATTATTTATTTCCCGCAAAACGAATCAAACCTTGATCATTCATCATCGTTAGGCAGTGTCATTGCTTGAAGCATAATTAACAAATTGGGTCAAAATTGGAATTGGGGAAATGTGGAATTCCCAAATGGTCCAAGCAAAGTGAAACTATTCTCCACAATCTCGCAAAAAACAAAAAAAAATAAATAAAAAATGGAGTACCCCTGTTGCTCCGGTTGAAATTATTGCACATAGGACAGTCCCTAGTCCTTCCCTCCCTGTCTCACCAAGTAAATTGCATTGTGACAAAAGCACCAAGCAGTTGCGATCATAGCCTTTCAAGTACCAACGGCAAAATTAAAGTTTTCGGGTGGCCCGCTGGGTGTCAATCGACTCCTCATCACGTGCCGACCATCAGAGCTGATCTCATCTCAATTTTTTCTTTAATTTCTTTTTAGCTTTTGATGATACAAAGTACGTCGAGGTCCGTTTCACGTGCATCATCGAATGAGGTCGCTCTCCCCGGGAATGGCCGGCTTGACGAGTTGTTGTGAGAGCAAGAAACGTGACCGGGATATATAATATGCAATATTGGAATTAGAGATTCAAATGCTCGATGTATCCTCTATGTGTCTCGCTTCTTTGTTTCGTGCGATGCATGATGGTGTTGGCGTTTTTTCTAATCGATGCCACTCCGTGACTGATCTCTGGGCCGTGACTTGACTCGTGTACTAACTGCTCCGCCCACTAAAAATTCAAAGGTTTCAAATCGACAGCCGTATCGTTATGGTTTGACTAAATCACAAGACAAGCGAAGTTTCACTCGCAATAGGACTCCAATTAAAATTCGAGTGAAGATTTCCTTTCAACGACTAAAGGGGCATCAGCTCCGGCTGCCTAGAATCCCAAGGAATACCCCACGAGCTTCACAAGTCAGTCGATAAGACACTTTCAGATCTCGACCGTGGCTCTTATCAGAACAGACCACACGCAATCAGTAGGATTTGAACTTGTGGCATCCGAGTTTCCAAGCCCGAAAGCCCTCCGGCAACAACCTTAATCGATCGCGCCATCTCTCGAGCTCTAGGGTTTCCAAGAAAAGAGCTACCCGCACGTGCATGGGTGGCTGCGGCGGCAGGGGGGAGGTGAACCGTGCTGGCCGGCGGCTGGATGAAGCCAGTGCGGAAACTTTCTTCCGGAGGAGAGTGATGGTGGGGCGATGATGTCACGTGAGAGGGTTCCGAGAACCGTGTTTGACTTTACAACAGTTTACCCGGTTGACCTCCATCGTTTTTTCCCATGATGGGCATCCCAGAATAAAGAAAGAAGGGCAGAGAGAGAGAGAGATTAAGATAAAGGGTTATGGACAGACAGGGATTGAAGGGACTTACACACCTGATGATTAGCGCACAGATCCCGATTTCGCTCCCCCGTTTTTTAACCCCTCTTTTAATGAGTTTCATCTGTAACTGCGCACTGCGCAGAGGCATCTAGAGAGAGAGAGAGAGAGAGAGAGAGAGAGAGGGGTGATGATGGCAGAGGATGTTGGTGGCGGAGGAGGAAACCTCACGTGACGATCCATGTCTCTCTCTCTCTTTCTGCTCTGTCTTCTCTGTTGTTTTTTCAGTGGGGAGAAGCTTTTGACATTTGTGGTTCTTGGGTTTGGAGTCGTGTTGTTGTATTGTTTCGAGCTGGAACCGGAAAGTGCGGAGCTCCTTCTCCAATCCAATCCACCCCCCCATTACCTTTTTCCCATGTGCCTCCTCCTCCAGCAGATTCTCTCCCTCTCTCTCTCTCTCTCTCTCTCTCTCTCTCTCTCTCTCTCTCAGAATGGCCATAAGATCTGTTAAATCTTATGTCCCGGCATTGGGAAAAGAATCTTCATGCATCGAATGCACCGCCCGCTCGCACCACGCGTCGCCACAGCTCTTGAGCTCCTCGGGGAGCTAAAGGTCGTGTTGGTCGACACGAGGGACGAGTCGGCCTATCGCGAACTGTCTAAAGGGTCCTCGTTAAATTGCTTGAGAGATGATCTCGACATAATCAATGACGAGATTCATCGACTCATCTTATGTAATTACCGAGTTTTCTAGAGTCACAAAAGGAAAATGTTGGATCTGCCTTTGTCCATTAATCGAACAATTTGTATTTCCGAGGCTTCAATTAATGCCAAGTTATGTTGGTTTCTAATCATGCCTCAGTGTCCATTTTAAAAGTTGATCCTTGTGAGCATCCATATGGAGGTAAACTATTTGGCTGGCGTGCTCTATTATTGATCAAAGCGAAAAGAACACATATTTAACATATATATTTAAGAGGGAAAGAACGAGGAAAAAAATACTGTGAAATTTAATAATTGTGTCACGCTAGAGAGGAACAAAAAAAATAAAATACCCGTTTTTCGTTTTTGCGATCATCTGTCGTTTTCCAAATTTTTTTTCTCTCTCTTCTATCAATTAATTAATTTATACTTAAATATATGTTGGGTAAGAGAGAATGCATCGCACATGCGAGCCATGGAGTTGCAAACTCTCACGCCCCCAAATCTAATAGTAATCAAATCCCCAATCCACGTTCCCATCCACCTTGTGCTTCCACCTTTTTTGCTCCTTTCCCTTTATTAATTTTTATAAACCCCCTTTTTAAATTATTGCCAAATTATTAAAAAAAATATCTTGACTAATAAATTTCCCTTTGCACTATGCTTTAACGTGTCAATATTATTTCTTTTTTGTGGGGGGTGGCTCCGGCAATCATGGTGAGCATTCACACTTTATGGTGTGTGGACAGAACGGAACAGCTCGGTTTGATCAGATACTTTGATGCTTCGTGGGTTTTATTTTGTCTTTGTTTTTAGGGACAATAACGCGAATAGTCCATGAACTTCGATCCAATTTGCAATATCAACTATAGACTTTAGATTCGTGCAATGTGGTCCATAAACGCGGATCTAATGTATAATATAGTCCATAAACTTTCAATATTTTCAATGTGGTTTCTAAAATATTAGTAAATATTCGATATAGTCCTTTTGTTTGAGTTATTTTTACATAGTTTCAAGACTAAAGTAAATATTTATTGATAATTTATGAATCACATTAAAAAAAAAATTAAAAGTTCAAAGATGGTATTGCGCATTAAACCAAAGTTCGTGAATTATAGGGATCATTTTCCTTTGTTTTTACTTTGGCAGTCCTATGCATGCATGATCTATCCTAAGCAGTGAATATTCTCTTTATTTTTCACCTGTATTAATGAATTCAATCTCTTGTTAAATTCATTTTCCTTTTATGTGGTTAATTATATTGAATCTTGCAACGCAAGGTGTATTATTAGAATACAAGATAATCAAACAGCATATATATCCAATAATTTAAATTTTTGGAACAGTTAACATTGATCCTATGAAATCTTTCGATCGGCAGCACTTTCGTAAAATCTTTTCTAGTACCAAAGTAGGAAACCCTGAGTTTGGAGGTTTTCATATCCCTTATTTGCCTCCATAATTGTATTTCTCCACCCTCATTAATAGGTTGAAGCCTAGTTTGTGCACCAAGGAGAATGTTAGGATATATAGATATTAAACAACGTTTCCATTTAACTAATTAAATTTTTAAAACAGTCGGTAGCAATATTTTTTCAAAATATTTTCTTTGAGTACAATGGAGATTAAATTCCAAACCCACAAAGTAGACTGCTCCCAAACGAGTTAGGTAAAATATAAGTTCGAGTCTCATCGAAATTCGAGTTACAATTTAATGTCATTTGAGTTGGAAGTTAAACCAACCTACACAACAATAATGGTACGAGCATGAAATGCATGTGATTAGTAAATGAGTTTCGAGCTATAATTATTCTTTTCATAAGAAAAACCTGATTACTATAGAGTTAGATTCTTCTATCGAATCGAGGTAGAAAATGAATGATTTAAAACACATTTTTTTCAAAGTAATCATTTAGAATGATTAGTTGGTCAAAAATGATTAAATTTTTTTTAGGACTAACGAGAAATATTTTTCACATGATTATAAGTAGAAAAACGCGTCGGGTTGATTCGAAAACACGGGACGCAAATGAAAGGAAAACCGGTAGGTTTGCCCTAGAGTCAATCATTATCCTATTATATCCGCTGCGGGAAAAGGGAATAAAAACAATGGGCGAGGCGAAGCTCGAGAGAGCACGTGACCAGCGATCAGGGGGAAGGGAAAGAGGGGCGGGCGAGATCCGACGGTTGGTGACGAAACGTCAGAGGGGGATGAACGGTCGCTGTCGTGCCTTGTCACAGGACGAGGCGGGATGCGACGCGAGAAAGCACCCCCCATCGCCATGTGGGACCCGCCGGGGCGGGGGTGGGGGCGGTGGGGCCCGGGAGGCTCACGTGCGAAAGGAACCAAAAGCGGACAACGTGTAATCGGGACTGCCTCCGCTTTGATGGGCCAACCCACCTAACCTACCTCTAGTAAGGTACGGGGTGTGG
This sequence comes from Eucalyptus brandiana, assembly GCA_014182725.1. Taxonomy (NCBI): domain Eukaryota; kingdom Viridiplantae; phylum Streptophyta; class Magnoliopsida; order Myrtales; family Myrtaceae; genus Eucalyptus; species Eucalyptus brandiana. The sequence goes on from CM024677.1 coordinate 31,232,447, forward strand.
GGCCCGCGCTCCCCCCTCCCGCCCTCCTCCGGCGTCACGTTCCTCGGTTACATCAAAACCCCGTTTTCGTTTTCAACGTCAATCTCTCTCTCTCTCTCTCTCTCTCTCTCTCTCTCTCTCATTGTCACTTGTCAGCATGACTGATTAATAAGGTTAATTCCTAGGAAAATTCAGAACCTGCACATATGTGATATATTTATTTATAATTAATTTTTAGATTATTATCTTAAATTAATATATTTATGATAAATTTACATTTTCAATTAAATTAGATTAATATTGGAAAAAATTACAAAGCGAATATATTTGTGAAATTGATATACCCGTCAACTGTTACATGTCATCCAACTCAACAATTTAACAATAAAATTTAACAAAAACTAATAGAGGACAAATTTGTCATATATGTACAAAAATTAATTTATGATAAATTTATCATAGGTACACTAATTCAAGATTTTTCTTGACATTGACTCTATTTAATATAATCCGTGAATTTTTAAATATTTTCATTTATTGATAGTTTAGAGATTTTATTTAATAAATTAAAAGTCTAGGACGACTTTGCACGTAACCTCATTGCGAAAATTAAAAGTTTTGGGACAACATTATATATTGAATTAAATTTTAAGAATCATTAGTGTTATTATCCCTCTTTTCTCCGGTCCATGTGAAACCCTAATAATTAGGGGCATAACCGTGATCAATTTGCAATATTGATTCTCGATAATAGGACAGATTGCATACGGTCGTCATTCAATGTCCGATAAACATTCAAAATCAGCGCGCCATTCGATTCGCTCCTCGAACTTAGGAGACCACTGAATTATTCATACCACTTACACATAAAAGATTTTATCGACTAAGAATAGATCCAAATTGTGCATTCTTGATCTCAAAAGTTGAGATCCGAAAACACCTAATGTATTCAAAGACAACCCCTTTCGAGTTTCGACTTGAGGAGGCCGACTGCAAGATCGAGATGCGATTAAATCGAGATCTTCACGACATGTCGAGGGATATCTGTGTCGTGTGCTAAGTGAACAAGCTTCCTAGTTACACAAAACAAAAACTCACGAAATGATCTGTCTATGCCACTTATTAAATTGAATCATGCATGCACTTATCCGTTATAATCCCCCCCCCCCCTTCACCAAAAGCTTTGAGGACACAATGATTAAGAGCTTGCTCCTTACACAAAAATAATTGAAACACTTCTTTGCTGAAAGGAGGACAATAGTAGATTAATCTAGATTCCAATGCATTAAATTAAAAAAAGAAAGGAGAGGGGCAGAGAGACTATGTTCATGAACATTAGTACCATTGCCTTTTTTTTAAAAATCTTCTCTCTCTCTGATTATTATAGTTATTTTGCTCTCTGTTGACATTAAGGAAGCTATGAATTCCTTGATTTGGATGGAGATAGATGGTTTTGTTTCCAAATGGAAAAAGACATGGTGAGTGTCATGACTTTTGTTCAATGGCTCATTTTGGTGCCATAATTCTTAAATCAATCACCCTAGTGCCGAGAAAGCTCGATGAGGCAATAAAATTTATAGAGGTGGAGTGAATGATATTTTAAAGTTGTGTTACTCAAGTGGTCGAAAGAAAAAGTCGTTACGCTGAAGCGGTGACTATGTGAAAATTACAGAACTTATGGTTTTCCTTTCCCTAGTTATTTTAGACGGTCCTAAAAAGCAAAGCAGAAGCCTGAATTTAATTCTAGTCTAAAAACATATAACACAAACAAACAAAAAGAGGTAATTCTCAATAATTATTCGAGGGGAGATTGTAAATTGGAACCATGACTCCATTTAATTTGTAGAGATGAATGATCTTGAAAACATTTTTTAAAAGTGATCTCATTCACAAGAATGAATAAATAGATAATATTTTTATCGTTCGCGAAAATGTTAACAAAATAAATTGCTATTGATAATGAAAAATATTATTCATCGGCTAATTATTTCTAACGACATAGACAATTGCTTTTGAAAAAATATTTTTCCAAATTATTCGTTTTCGCGTGATACAAATGGAGCAAGTATGGGAGGGGACAAGGCAAGACATGATGTGGTGTCAGTTCGGATCGTGATTTAAGACATTAATTAATCTCGTGATTTGTTAATTATCTTTTTTATTTAATCAAGAGAGAGAGTTTCCCGCAACCTGGACATTCCCTCCTTAAGGAATCCGTTTAGGGATCAGTTAACAATTGCTTTCTTTTTTTCTTCCCATTTTTCTAATCCCGGCGGTTTGCGCGTCTTTCGGTCGTCATATAAAACTCCGACCTTCAAAATTAATATTTTATCCTCACGTCTTTATTAATTAATAATAAAAAAATAATTATTTTTTAAAAATAATAAAGAATAATAATAAAATAATTAATTTTTAAAAGTCTCCTATGGGGGGGGACGCGTGTCGCGGCCTGCGCGCGACGCGCACCACCTCACGTGATTAAAAAAGGAGGGGCGCGGGGCTCGCCTACCGCAGATCACGTGGCCAACTCACGCAATTGGTGCGCGACGCGGTGGGGCCCGCCCTCCATTATACGGGAAACGGGATCTCTCTCCCCACCCCCCGTTTTTATCCCCGTTCGTGGGCCCCGGTTTTGTCGTCACTTGCCCTTTTTGGGTCCGAGTTTTATTTTATAAGTTAATGTTCGATTGGTCTAATTCGATAAAAATTCGCAGGCGCTAGTTCGTATTAAAAAGCACCGACTTTAACTCGAGCGTCAATTCTAAACTCAAACTTTTTTTTTTTATCTCATAAAAAATGTAAATGTTAGGTCAAGTCTCAATTCGAATCCAAGCTTGTTGGCACCTCAATATTCAACATGCCGTTCCATTTATACTTGATAAAAAGTTGACGGGAATCTGATTTGGATACCGAATGAATGTTTATGTTTTCTTATCTAAAAACAAAAGGTTTTGGGTCAAAAATGAGATTGGGCCTTAAGTCGTCGCTTTCTTGCGAGACAGGCAAAAGTTTGGAGAGGATTAAGGTTTGTACATTTTTACGAGGCAAGAAATTGTGGGTTGGAATTAAAATTCGACTTTCGCTTAGCTAGATTCACGGAAAATGAATAATAATAAAAAATAATCTTCATAAAATCGACTATTTGTATTGCTTATCAATATGACTAGACGAAAATTCTTTACATGGTTCACGAAGTTATTTAAATGTAAATTGTTGTTCATAATGAAAATATTTATTAATAATATTTATTTTCTATGAAGTAAAAGAGTTCTAAAATTTGTGCATTTTAAAGTTAATTAGGCAAAAATTTACATTATTGACGTTTTGTCATGCTCAACTCCTGAAATTTCTCCTTTTTTTCTTTCGCTATTCCTTTTCATCTTTATCCACATATTCCCGGAATTCCAAGACTGAAATCTGCTGATATGTTTCGCCCAAAAAACCCAAAGGAAAAGAACGGGGGAAAATCTCACGACATTTCTCAGACGGTTAAAAAGGAAAGGAGAGAACGATCGAGAGCAAAAGACGAATTACCCGCCCCGCACGATGCTTGTCGGGACGACATGAACACTCGAAAAATCAACCCACGTGTAAAAACCAAAAAGACAAAAAAAAAAAAAAAAAAAACGAAAATTGGATAAATAAAATAAAAAAATAAAAATAGAAAAGGCAGCGTCAGTTAAAAACGAGTAAGGAGGGGAAAAAAATGGCAAAAGTCACCAAAAATCATCAACTATGTCTACTGTGATATATGTATTTCAATTTTTTTTTGTGATACCAAAAAACGCAAATTTATATCTGTATGATATATTTATCCTAAAACAATTATGACGCGAAAATCCCAAGCTTTTGCCATAAAAATAATTGAGTTAATATTCGAAAAACTTAAAAACTGGTATATCTCGATAAATTTACCAAAAACTATTTTTTGACTATGTAAAACCCCAAACTCTAATAAAATTATCTTGACTGACCATAAAAATCCATAAACTGGTATATTTTTGACAAATTTATCTCAAATTAATTTATTCGATCACAAAAAACCTCAAATTGGTAAATTTGTAACAAATACACCATCCGCTAAATTGAATTAATATCACAAAAAAATCACAAAAATTGTAAATTATGACAAATTAAGCGTAAAATTCTAAATTTGTATACTAGTAAACTGTTACATATCATTTAACTTAATAATTTGACGGTAAAATTTAACGAAAACTAATAGATGATAAATTTGTCACAAGTGTATCAGTTTGAGGTAAATTTGTCACATGTGTACCAATTTAAGGTAAATATGTGATGCAAACGTAAGTTCACAATGAATGAAATTTTGGATTTTTCATGGTTTTTTTAGGGGGAAAAAGGGGCCAAAATGGGGAATCTAGGGTTTCGTCGGGAGGGGAAGGGCAGAAAGGGGAATTCAGGGGGCCGAAGTCGTGGAGTTGGTTGAAGGAGGGGGCGGTCGTTCGTTCGGGGGGCGTGGGACGTTTGCTTGCGTCGCTTGACGCATTGACTGGGCGGGTCCCCAGCACCACGGAAAGGAACGTCGCACGTGAGGATTAAAGTTGGATGCGAGGCGTGCCGTCGCCCCCACTACATAAATTCCGTGTTTTCCCCTTTTTGGTCCCATAATTAATCCCACGAGACGTCGACATCCCGGATTTTTTTAAATTACCCGCGTCATCGAAAGATCCTAACTTTTTTCGCCCCGATACGAATTTGGGATACTGATGACACGAGAAAAATTACTATGAAATTGGAGTTGTGATTTTCTTTTTATGATTGATAGAGACACTCTTATCACGCCATTACAAGTTATGAGGGACTTATCAAAGCATTGGTTTTAATTAATTCCATGAGACATTGATACCCCAAATTTTTCAATTCATTTTTTTCGTATGTTGTTGAGATATCGAATTTTTATGCCCGCGTGATCAAAAGATCTTAAATTTCTATCGCCCTAATATAAATTGGAGATATTGATGATGTGAGCAAAATTATTATGAAATTGGAGTTGTGGGTTTTCTTTTTTGCGATTGACAAGTTATATGGGGTTATTGAAGGCATTGATGTCGCTATAGTTAAAGTTTAAAGTTTTTCTCTAGTATATTTTGTTCCCACTTTCGTTGGGACATAGGTTCAGTGTCTCTGTCTCTCTCAGAAATTTTTATATTTTGATTTAGCCAATTGACCACTACAAAATTTCGTACTTTTTCATCGTAAAATTTCCAAGTGACCTGTCGAGTCATGTGGCCAATCCGTTGGAGGGTAGATCGGGATCTAGGGCATCGACTCGAGATTTTTCTTATGTGATCGGGTATCGTTATGTGAATTTTTTTTTTTTTTTTTGGATTACATTCCGTGGAAAAGGAACAGGATAGGAGAGAGAAGGGGTGGGGTTAAACAAGAGACGGAAAATTGAATGAAGGTCGATGAAAAGGATAGAGAGAGAAAGAGAGAGTAAGAGAGAGATTTAGAGAGAGAGAGAAAGAGAGAGAGGGAGGCTCACGTGCACCCATCCCCTGCCACTCTGATTGCCGGCTCGCGTGCGGTGGGGACCCCTCCCTCCCTCCTTCCCCGGCTTTTTTTTTTTCCCCTTTTTCTATTTTACTTTTTGCTCCCTGGAAATTCCGGTCCCCCTTCCGTTCCGTTCCGTTCCCTCTCTAACGGCGTCAGCTCCGGACTTAACGTCCCGTCCAAGCAAACCTCCGTTTCCGTACGGACGTCGTGTCCCGTCGGACAGCGAGAGGGCCGAGAGATTCGACGGCGTCCGAGCCACACGCACGCACGCACGCTCTCGTGTCCTGGAATTTTTAGTTACTGTCGGTCGTAGGTTGTTAAATTGGTTAATCGGGGGCGTTAAAATAGTGGTTAAAAGTGGACCGACTCTTTCTCATTATCGTTGCGCTTCTTGGATTATACCCATTGGTACTTTTCCCGTCGAATAGTGATTACTATAAAAGCCTTTCATATCGTGATCTTCGTGCATATCACATCATCAGTTCATTGGCCTTTGTTTTTATTATTCTTTAGGGTCATTACGTGAATATTAATATTATGAAAAATCCAAAAATTAATACATTTATTATGAATTTACCATTTATTAATTTTCATTAAATTTTATTATTATATTATTGAGTTTGACGATACATGATAACCGACTAGTATACAAATTTATAATTTTACATTTCGTTTATCAGGAATGTACAATTTATGATTTTTCATGGTATCAATTAAATTTAATGATCCACCCACGCATGGCTGCATTAGTTTAGTCGTGCTCCTCTGCATCACTGCGGACTGAATGGTTAGGGGTTCGAAACTCTCAAAGCGATTTTGTGACTTAAGTGGGGGTCCCGAGGGGGGATTACTAGGCCAGCCTCTCTAAGGTACTGACAGGTGCTGTGCTCCCATAAGGTGAGTTAGGCCTGGATCCTCGGTATAAAACAAATAAAAAAAATTTAACGAAAACTTAAAAAGTGTAAATTTGTCGCAAATATACAATTTTTTTTTTCTAGTTTTGCATTTTTTGTGATTAAAAAAATTAATTTGTTATAAATTTATTAGAAGTGTATCAATTTGAAGTACTTTGTGGTATTAACTTTATAATAATGGTTAACATCTTTTAGCATGATGAGAAAGGCACTTTTAGATAAGTAAAATCTCGATCCATGGAGTACCTTGCTCAAGTCTCATAAATCAAGTAGAACATGAGCTAAAACCACCCTTATCGAGTGCTTAATTATTTATAGCAAGGTAGGCTTGGGTCGTTTTATATTTAGTGGTTTTTACAAACTTTGAGCACCACAGAATTTGCTCCTTTGCTTTTTGCACTTGTCCTATATCTCTACGTCAACATTAAATAGCACGTCATTCTCATTTATCTCTCAACCGTTCTAGACTGAGCTTGGACTTATAGTTCTGATGCCGATGGTCATGTTCTTATTCCAATCCTTCTGGGTCCAAACACAAATTTGATCATATAAGAATTTAAGGGTTTCATTTGGTTGCACTAAAAAAAAAAAAAAATACTCACAACTTTCCAGCCAAGTAGAAAAAAGATTTAAAAGATTATTATCACTAAAAATTTTAAATCAATACATTCATGTCATATTTATACTAAGTTAGGTACACCAATGTTGCGTGTATCTCAAACTAATTTTTATACCATAAAAAACTTCAAATTGTTATACATGTGTTGTATTTATAATAAATCGGTGCTCATGTCACGTTTACCCTAAATAATTCAGGGTGAATGTGACATGGGATATCGGTTTTGGATATACATGACATGGGTGTTATAATTTGGAGGTTTTTACGACATAAAAATTAAATTTTAGGTAAACCACCCACTTGGGTGGTGCCGCTGGCGGCGAGCTTCTCCCTCTAATGCAAGGGGAGGAGTTCGATTCCCGGGCGTCGCAAGGTAACTTATCCGGTGGCACGTGTATAGTGGCTAGCACGTGTTACCCCTAGGGTTTACCCCTCGTTACTCCGCTGAATGTCCGGTGTTGATACGGTGCGCGGGTTCTTCCTGGCCAAAAAAAAAAAAAAAATTTAGGTAAATGTGACACATTCGTATCAATATGGATTTTTTTTTTTTGTGATAAAGCATGTTTAGAATTGAATTAATATAATAAAAATGTAGAACAATTAAAAACCAAAAAAATCACATCAAACCCGCAAAGTATTCGAGCCGTTGTTGGAGAAATAATAAACCCAAATTTGGATAAATATATATAAAATCGCAGCCAATCAGTGGATCCTCCGTCACGAGGACATAATAATCCCCATCTGTCTCGAAGTTAGAGCTGGAAAACGAAAGGAAACATCTCTGCTTTTTCTCTTTATTTAATCGTTCATGGCCAAAAAGCGATTGTCTAGAGACAACCAACCAATTAGGAACCTCAAGTTTGTTTATTATATTTAACTAAATTAAAGATATCCTATAGCCTAGCCAGATATAAACCTAGCATTGATCCATCCATCTATCTATCTGTCGCGCCATTTGATTAATGCTAATTGCGTACCATCGTCTCTTTGCTTGGAGCCCAAGGCAACCATCTTGAGATTGCTTCGCCCATTGAAACAAGGCGGGGTCGGGCTTAAGCATCAGTCGGGGTCGGCGGGAGTGCGACCCTTTCGGGCTGCCGCGTCGGTAAGTGCCCTCCGAATCCCGCTGCCGTCGTTCCCTCGCGACAGAGCCGGAGCCGGAGCCGGCGGCAATCGGTGTTCAAGATGGCTGTGTCCGGAGAGGGGCAGAACCGTAAATAACGCGGGGAAGGGGGGAGTGGGGCCCCCGTCTTTTGGGGGCAAAAGAGGGGCAGTGACGAGACGTGAGAGCACGTGCTTGCTTAGACACGACACCCCTACGGCGGCTCGTCCCCCCCACCCCCTCCCCTAGGCGGTTCGTTCCTCCCGTCACGTGACGGCGTCACGTGGGAGGGGCAAAGAGGTGGGACCCACACGGGGAAAAGAAGCCAAAAGCAGATCACCCCTTGCGGGACCCACGTGCCTCGCCCTCTTTAGTTCGGGTCGGGTCGGGTCGGGTCGGGTCTTTGGGTCGTTTTGTCGATCGCATTGAAATGGTAATAAGATCGGAAGCAGCTCTCGAAATTTGGAGATGAAATCGACCGAGTGCATGCCACGAGCGAATCTTAATTGACCATTCACGCCACTTCAATCGTCTTATCTTTCCCCTAAATTAATCTTGGGTCGGATTTGGATCTTGGGTCGTTTTATAATATCAGAAGAAGCTCTCGAAATTTGGCGATGGAATTGATCGAGACGCATGCTTGACCGTTCACGCCACTGCAATCGTCTAGTCTTTCCCTTGAAAAATAAACCTTTCTAGTCCCTTTAGCCTGCCTCGCTTGCCCAGCTGATATGCCCCCCATCCAGACATTCGGAACCCGGCCCCCCTCCCCCTGGACATCTCGTCGACACGCGCGGTCCCGACCCCAACAGCAGGCAGCAACTAGGGAATCGGGATGGACTTTCTCGACGAAGTACAGTGCGCGCGTCATTATTCCGCCACCCTTTGATATCGCTTTCGTTCTGGGGACAAAGCGGGAGAAAACGCAAACCTCGTTTTTCATTCCTGCCCTGCATCTCTCCTTTTCTCCTTTCGTCAACAGGGACCGCACAAATGGACCCGTCTTGAGTTGATGATGAGATTCAGATGCATTTCCCCACGTTTTATGCACAACTCTGTTGGCTGCTGTAGCATCTCTTTCCAGCTTTCTGTCAAAATCTGCCATTCCTCAAGAGAAAAGAGAGAGAGAGAGAGAGAGAGAGAGAGATCCAACAGCAGAAATTCACTATGCATTTCCAAGTTCTATACATCTACTCTACCCTTTTCTGGAGAAAGTAAAAAGAGCCCACAAATTTTCACTTCGAAAACCCTGGAGATTCCTACAAATGCCAATGCGGCAGAGGTGATAGAACAAAAAAAAATGGTACTTTAATTAGCTTTACTTAGCTTCTCGAACAGCAGGGTGTCGACGACGGTCTTCACGTAGGCGTTGAAGCACTCTCTGCAGGAATTGGGCATGAGAGCAGACCTGTGGAGCCTCCGGATGTCATCGGCGTGAAGACACACTGAGCTGGGGACAGCGGACTTGGGCTGCTCCAGGCCACACGCGGCCAGGATGGTGTGGGTCGCCGCTCTGGCAATTGCTTTAAATGTGTTGACTCCTGCAGGAGCGACAATGAATGAGGAACTTTGCTATTAAATGATTAAAATGAAGTTAGAGTGATAACGAGTATTCAGAAATAGAAAAAAATGAGATAGTTGGAGTAAAGATGGCGAGATCTGAGGATTGAATATAACAGCAGAATGATATCCATATGACGGTCGGTTCAACCAAAACAGGTTCCACCCCTATTGCGTCACAGATGCTGCTTTGTTGGCGATATTTCCTAATGTGTTCAGGCAATGCAAGATATACCAACTGAAACAGGACATGTGATCAGTCACGCAAAAGCCCGTGAAAGAACATTACAGATGCAAAACATAAATCTGTCACCAGGAAGCATGATACATCTATACGATCCCCAAAGACAGTCGATCAAGATTATGCCCTAGAGATGTTGGTTTTATGAGATCTATCACTAACTGAAATCCATAAATAAGGAGAAAGTTGCTTATCAAACATACCCAGCTGTTTATTGCGGCTAAGCAACTTCAAATTGAACTTGACAAGAGACTGGATTTCACTTTTTGCACTGTCATCTCTTCTAGAGTGGCCAGCTACCTGCGCCTCATCCAGCATTGCTTTCCCATGTGAATTCTGTGATGAAGCAATGCTTGCCCCAAGTGTGGCAGGAAAAGAACTAGAGGATCCCGACACAGAACCGGCAGAAGATGTCATAGATGGACTATTGTCTTCTTGGTAAGTGATGCCGCGTGATGTTCCAACAGATTTATTTACATGATACTCATGCCTTTGCAAACTGGCTCGGTCAATTGTGGCAGGAGGCAATCCTGGATATGTTTTCTGTCTCTGCCTATCAATTACTGGAGATCTAGGCTTAGAGGATCCCGACACAGAACCAGCAGAAGGTGTCAAAGAAGGACAATTGTCTTCTTTGCAAGCAATGCCGCATGATGTTCTGACTGACGTATTTGTATGACGCTCATGCCTTTGCCAACTAGCTTGGCCCATTGAGGAAGGTGGCAATCCCGGACCTCTTTTCTGTTTTTGCCTATCAATTGCTGCAGAACTAGGCTTAGACAATTTATCACCAATATGACTGACTTTATGCTCCAAAGCTGCTGCAGATTCAGTGTTGCGACTTTTATTTACTTGATTCCTCAATTCTAAGCGACTATTATTAAGAATGGCTACTTTTGGAGGATTTCCTTTCCTGACCAATTTGTTTGCTGCATGGTGGACACTAGCCGTTAAATCACGACCTTGCCGTCTGGACTTGGCTCTATCCATCATTTTCCATGCTTTGGTGATATCGTACTTATCTTCGTTGTGGGAAGCAAAACCTAACATAGAATCTTCATCTTCCAATGGTTGATGACTTGAGGATGGCTGACCTAATCTGTCATGCTCTTGAATATGACGGTCTCGCTCTTCCCTCATATGGCGCATGGACTCCACATTACCTGAATGAAAGCTCAATGACCCATGTCGCAGTGCATCCCAATTCTCACGAAGTGCCTTTATACGAATATGTACATCACGACATCGTCGAAGAGTTCTTGCGCCCAAATATTCCACTGCTCTCTCTGCAACATTGGGATCCCTTCTTTCACCTTCTTGGGACATTTCCCCATCAATACCATCTTCCCTATCAGATACAGCTGCACTCGGGTTTAAAGGTGACGACACAGCAGTTGTGGGGTGCTCAATGTCAGAGGTGCTGCTATCTCTCACGATATCCAATATTGAAACTCGCGGCTCAGTTGATGGCATCGAAACATGTCCGATGCAGCTCTCTCCTTCGTCCGTCCTAGCATGCTCGTCCCTCATAAAAGCACAGTCATGGCAAAACCAATCCCCTTCGGGCACAGTGACACCCAAGCCAACACAATAAGTATGCGATGCCGAATTGCAGAGCTCGCAGAGCAGCAGGCACCATTCATCCTGCGAGCCTTGACAGACGCCGCACCTAGTTTCCATATAAGGATCGAAAGGTCCAATTCCATGGGGATCATAAACCTGCAAAAGAACACAGATAGCAAATTTGCTTCTTTCACTAAATCATTCAGTGGAAATAACGTTCACGGCCATATGCTCAAGCAGAATGGAAGACAAACATCACCAAATTAAATTAAACAAATTCATCTTAAACCCTTCAAGTAGCTCGAATCCTAATTAACATTAACCAATTTCGATCAAAAGAACCGAGGAAAACCCATGACTCGCCATGAGGAGCCGCGATCGAAATCAATAAATTTTGCTGATCAAGCCCGAAAGAAAGAGGACCCAGTTGCCAAAACCCAGAACGCAATCTACCCAGAATTCGAAACATCGGAACCGACCTGGTCACGAGGCGGGACCTTCACGACCCTCTCGCCGGCAAAGACGCCGTCTTTCGGCGGCCTGAGGATGGTGGAGAACCGGCCCTTGCACATGGGGCACTTGGACTCCACCTTGGCCCACTCCATGATGCACACGAAGCAGAAGTAGTGGTCGCAGCTGTCGATCCGGCCGCGGACGGCCCTGCCCTCCTCCGTGAGGCAGATCCCGCAGCACCGGCCGTCGTCGACCTCCCCCGTCGGGGGGCGCCGCCCCTCGTCGCCGCCGTCCGGGGATTTCTTCGGCCGCTTGCTCGTCGGCGGCGAGGCGGGACCGGCCATGGTTGAGCGCGCGCCGCCGAGGGAAGAGAAGACCGAGTCAATGGGGAGGACACGTTCGAACCAAAAAAAAAAAAAGAAAAAAAAAAAGGGGAAAGGCACGATTTGGGAAGAATTGAAGTTGCAGTAGAAAGCCCAAAGCTGGAGGCCCAAAGGGTCACGAGATCAAAAATCATGTTACGTAATTTCAAATTGAACCGACATAATCTTTTTTCTTAGGGTCTTGCCTTTTGCATTCTTTATTTGATTTTGACACCCCCTTTTACACAAAGACTGAAAAAAGGGGCATATATGAGAATCTCTTTATTTATTTCTTCTTTTCTTTCACTTTCCTTTTTCATCTTGATGGTTTGGTTGATTAGGGATTCATGTATCAGACGATGTCATCGTTTCCTGACTAGTTGTAGATGCACAAGAGTTATTCTCTTCATGTTCAGGTCTCTGCTCACGCTTTTCATGGGCTTAAGCACTTTGATCACTTTGCTCCAATTCTTAGAAATTATCATAAGAATCAAATGACCACCATAGAGAATTAAATTTCTAGAAGGATTGTGTTGATATAGAGATGGTTATGCTGGACGTGCCAATGGCTTGTAAGGGGTGATGGTAAGGTATAAAGGAGGCTCATGAGGTATTGTGAGACCGCCGGTTGGTGGTGTGCATGGAGGTGTTAGAGGAAGAAGATGAAAAACTGCCCATGATATGCTTTGACACAGGCGAGAACAAAAAGGAAAGCGGAAGAAAAAGAGGAAACAAATTTAATTAAGGACTCCACACTCAACTATGCGGGTACAACATTTAAAAGAGGAAAAAACGAAGAGTAATATAGTTAATACATTGTAAGAGGAAGTGTTTAAACAAAATAAGGAATGGAAAAATTACTGTTCTTGATTATTTCCTTTTTAAGGGTTTCTTGCTAATTTAACAAGATCACAAGTTTGTAAATATATAAGATAGACGCAAGGTTGCAAGAACTCGATTAGTCTTGAACAATTTGTACACAATATCTCGTTTCGTGAGAGTCCGAGTCACTTGCGATTCTTAAGAATTCATGCATAATGCGATCATCGTTTCGTTCTCTTGACAAGTTCGCAGTGAGCACCTAAAGAGTTTGGATTTTACTCCTCTGCTCATCCACGCACCTCACGAAGTCGCTCAAATTTTTATCTGAACTCCCTCCATTGATTGCATCCCGAGCGGCGCTGCTTATCTCCTTGGCTCTGACCCTTTGGGGCAGATCGCCCCTCAATGACTCGGCCAAAACCCGGGCCAACTCCACCGCCTCCGGTATCTTCTCCGACCCCTCGCCGACTCGGATCCCCATGCCCAGCTCGTCCACCAGTAGCTTGGCATTCACGAATTGATCCGCGCCCATCGGCCACGTCAGCATCACCGCCCCGGCGTTGAGCCCCTCCAGAACCGAGTTCCACCCGCAGTGAGTCAGGAACGTGCCCACGGCCCGGTGCCTCAGTATCGCCACTTGCGGGGCCCAGCCCCTGATCACGAGGCCCCTCCCGGCCACCCGTGCTTCGAAGTCCTCGGGGACCGTCTCGACATCCCCCGCCGCCACGTGCCCTCCCCTGATCGACTGCCTCGCGCATAGGATGAATCTGACCCTGCTCTGCTCTAGCCCGGCCGCCAGTTCATCCATTTGCCGTTGATTCAGCACGGCCCGGCTCCCGAAGCACACGTAGACGACGGACCCACTGGGGCAGGCGTCCAGCCACGTCAGCACCTCGCTGGCCGACACCGAGCTGGGCCCGCCCCTGTTGACGGGCCCGGCCGAGCCATCGCCCTCGGCTGGCAGGATCGGGCCCACGGCCCAAACCCGGTCGTGCCCGAGGTCTTTCCTGAGGTGATCCAGGTAGGCCCGCTCCAGCCCGTCGAACGAGTTGACCACGATTCCCCAGCTATCGATGTTGCCGATCGCGTCCTCCCGGTGGCGCTCCATCTCCGGATCTCCAGCCTCGTAGCTCCTGTATGCGTCGGCCAGGTGGGAGCAGGGGAAGCGGGGGCAGTCCGGCAACCTCGAGAACGAGACCGTCGACTCCTCGTCGGGGGGGAGGAGGTCCCGCCACAGGGCGAAGGCGACGGAGAGCGCGAAGGCGCCGGAGGGCGAGAAGACGACGCGCGGGACGCCGCGGTCGCGGGCGAAGCGGTGGGTCCACCCGAGGAAGAAGTCGGAGACGACGGCGCAGGGTGGGGAGGGGTGGGACTCGAACCACCGGGAGAGGAGGGGGAGGTGGAGCTCGCGGAGGGCGCGGACGGTGGCGACGAGGCGCCTCTGCGGCGGGTGGGGCGTCGCAGGGGGCTCCGGGGAAGGCAAGACGAGAGGCTGGAGCGAGGAGGAGGAGGCGAGGAAGGGGTCGAGCAGGTGGAGGTTGTCGGGGGTGACGAGGACGGTGACGGTGACGGGGGCGGCGGCGGCGGGGCGGGGGAGGTGGAGGAGCTTGTGGGAGAGGTCGAGGAGGGGGATGATGTGGCCGGCGGTGGGGTAAGGGTACATGAGGATGTGGACGGACATGGCTGGAGCTTCGATAGTTTGCGGTGGTCCAAGCTAGTAACAAGGGGGACGTGGCTATCGTCTCGCTCTCCTCTGCGCTTCGAAGTGGTGGGCTTTCGACGGAGGCGACGGCAAGGCGGAGGAGGCGACGGCGAGGGCGGAGGTTTAAAAAGGGCGAATCCGTCGAAAAAGAAGATGCTTTCTCCAGCGACGTGCGGCAGGGGGAGAAAGAGAGAGGGCTGGCTTTCGTTGTCTGGGAGTGATTGCTTTCGTCAACGCCACAAGGGAAGTGGGCCCTCAGTGGGGTCCAGGGAATCGAGCAAAACCAATAAATTAATAAATGAATTATAATTAATCAAATTATGATCTTGTCCTTAGATGAAAAATTATTGCTACTTTACAACGGGCGATGGGTTCGGTTCCAAGAAATTAATCTATAAAAGCATACTTTTTATTTTATTTTATTCCTACACTCAGACATGACATTGAAAACTGCAATTAAATTAAAACACTAATTCAAATCTCGTTTCATATTATCTATAAGAACATGACTTACCTATTGCTCTTGACTTTTATGCTTACATGCGGTAGAGGCATATTTATTTCTACGCTCACATGTGCAAGAAGACGAGAAAAATCTTAGAAAGGGGAGAGAGAGAAGCGATACTTTTATATATTACCTTTCATAGTGCAAGAAGAGACCGTGCTCCCTAGACAAAAGGGGTTCACTGGGGAGGTCAATAGCGAGCCCAATGCTAGTGCCGACAAAAATGCAGTCATTTCTCTAATTAGATAGTAGTCGCTACATAAATTTCCTCCCTTGTTTCCCCAACATCAATCGCTAGTTGTTCATCCTTCAACTATTACGCTTTGCATGGGCAGCCTCACCCACCATTAGCATAATGCTATAAGCTTAAGTCACAGTTAACCTCCACCTGCACAACTTTCGAATTGAGTTACTTCATAAATTTATTTCTTTAAAGAAGGCATTTGCCATCTTATTTGCTCGACATGGGTACTTCATGTCATGTAAGAAAGCATTTAGGTGGCTGTAAATAATTCTATAAAAATTTTACACTTCAATGGTTAAAAGGAAAAGCTAGAAACTTGCCTCTTTTATGGAAAAAAAAAGTTTTTTTATAAACAAAAGGGCGGCGCTATTTCTACTCCCTATATGACTAAATTCACCCATTTCCCACCAAAAAAAAAAAAAATTGCTCTTTGTCATTCAATTACAATTTAAATTGGTTGTCCTAAATTTATTTACTTTGCTTTTTTTAGTATTCTATATCCATGTAAATTTTATTAAACCTAAATATTGCATAAATTAAGAACTTTGTTTTGAAAATGCTAGTGAAATATCATTATTTTGGTTGACAAAAATCAATATCATATATGAACTGTTTATGAAAAATATCAAGATACCTCATTGTGAATAGATATTTCTCTAAGTCTTACATGCTCTCTATAAAAGATATTGCCAATATAATAAGGGAAAAAGATAAATTCTTTGATATAGTAAATAAAGAGACTCGATAAATATTTTAGGTTAATAAGATTAATAAAAAGTTCACTAAGAAAGTGAGCCTTTGAGATAAGAGGGTCGAAAAATAGTTAAGTTATTATTAGATTAATGATGAAGAATAGACTTTTTGAAATTATACTATATCAAAAAGTGTCTTTACAATTAGTGAGATAATTTTACATGGAGTATAAAAAATGTTCTAGGAATATCTAATAATTCAATTTTCTTTGATACACCAAAAAAAATGTGAATTGTTTAATTATGTTAATTGTACTAAATAAAAAAGGAAATGGGCCATCATTATAAACTGCAATTGAAAGATTGAAAGCAATGTTGTCTTTTTAGTATAAATAGGGGTGGAAATAGCGCCGCTCAAACAAAATTGGATATAAAAATTTCTGCCATGGGTTGAACATTATGTATAATAAAATACCTTTGCCTAATTAACCTAATTATTGACTATTTTTTTCCTTAAAAATGGATTACTATATTAACATCTAAAAAAGTCTGTATGATAAAAAAAATGCAAATGTCTTTTAAAAAAGAACGGACTCAATCATCATGATAATAATATTATTACTGATATAAAATTTGACTTTTATGTTCAAGAATTTGCATGATGGGTAAATTTATAGAATGATTAGTTGGTACAATCATATCATATATATGTATGATGTTAAGAAAATTTTTATATTTTATTGTTCATAACTTTGCTCATACTATATTTGGTCTGATTGATGATTACTTTGTAATATTACGTATGATAAAAAGGTTTATTATTGAATATAACGTTATTAAGAAATATTATTGCACATCCGATTTAAGTATTTTCTGTCTAGACCGGGTGCAATTTCTCCGGTTAAAATTCTAATTTTCGATACTTTTGCAAGAAGGGAGACTTGAACATTAAATTATGATATTTTAGCATAGTGGTTCCAGTTAGGTCAATGGATGAGTATAGGCTTTGATGAAATTGTGTTCGATGCTAGTTAATTAAAATTTTAATGATGTATACGAGTTAAACGGATCAATCTATTTTATCACCCGACACGATTATCTCATTTGCCACTTTTTAGTACCGGTGAATCGGGAAGGACAAATAAACCAATTAAGCCACTAGAGGGTGAACTTTGGCATTCAAAAGCTTTTGATGGCTTGAAATCACTTCATAAATAGCATATAAGCAGATATAAAAATTAGTCATGAATTAAACATTAGCATCGTCCTCCGGTTTCTACACTTGCTGAATCACTTTGACCTCCATTCAATGTCAAAATCAACTTAAGAACGCATACACATAAAAGCTTTATATTTGTAAGTGATAGAGAAAATTGTGTAATTTCTTTATACATCCACGAAGAGTACTTATATATTGACATCATAAGATGACCTTCTAGTGCAACTATATATTATGATATTGATTATAATTGATCGGGGATATGTACAAAGGTGAAAACAAAACACGAGAGATACGTTTCTAATAGATTATAATTATAAATATCAAGAAATTCATGTATTCAATGGTAGAATTTAATTTCAAAGTAATCATAGGTCATCGTATTGACTTATGCAAAATCTAAATTCAATTTAAGCTACCATTTTAATACTCAAATAAATGCGTCAATATAGGACCATTACTCTTTTGCCCCTTACATATTATACATTAGATTACATTCATTAATGCTGCAATATCTCAACCTTCCTTCTATATGAATCAATGACGTTGCATTGACTTATTCAAAATCTAAATTCAATTTAAGCTACCGTTAATATTTTGATATGTATGTGTAGAAATAGGACCATTACTCTCTTGCCATATACATATTATACGTCAGATCACATTCTCTTTTGTTTTTTTTTCTTGTATAATTAGGTAAACTAGATCACATTCCTTATTGCTACAAAATATCTCAAACTTCCTCCATCACCGTCACCAAACTTTTACATAAGTCCCCGGGAAAAGTGCCAAAAAAGTCCTAAACCTTTTGTTATTGTGCCGATTTAGTCCTAAACATTTTTTTGGTGCCGATTTAATCCTAAACCTTTTTAAGTTGTGTCAATTCAATCCTTTCACCAATTTGATTTTCTTTTTAACACGGACACCGTCGTGACGTGGACAACTTTTACTAATATTTTAATATTTTTGAATTTTTTATTTTTATTTTTATTTTTATTTATTTTTTTTCTGCTCTTCTTCCTCCAGCCGGTCGCCCTGCTAGGGAAGAAGAGCAGAATAAATAAAAATAAAAATAAAAATAAAAAAATTCAAAAATATTAAAATATTAGTAAAAGTTGTCCACGCCACTCCGCCGGCCGGCCGTCAAAGAAAAATCCGGCCAAATTGGCCGAAAAGGACCGAATTGGCACAATTTAAAAGGTTTAGACTAAATCGGCATCAAAAAAAGGTTTAGGACTAAATCGGCACAATAACAAAATGTTTAGGACTTTTTTGGCACTTTTCCCTAAGTCCCCTCATCGTTGAGACTCTTCCTCCTCACTTAACATTGCCATAATGGGGAGAACTGTGCGCGCTCTGGCTCTCTTGACAATCCTATTGCTCGTGACTTCATATTAGTATCAGTCTCTCTCTCTCTCTCTCAACAACCTTGCGAATTACACATTTATGTACATGTTAGGATCGAGTATGTACTGAAATTGCTTCATTTGAACTATGGGACGTAAAATTTGGGGGTACTCCCAGGGGTAAGAGAAGAAAAGCTTTTTCTCCAATTGGGGGAGGGGGGTGGACAAGGCGTGCAGGCATCAATACCTTAAAATAAGGAATGCATCGAGGTTGGGTGATGGGTTACCGGACTACCGTTGGAAGCCCTTGTCGGAAGCTTGCTTCCTGTTGGTTATATACGTGCTTCATACAGTGTCTAGAACCGGCACGTCTAATTAGTATCCTTGGTTCTAGACACTATGCGAATCACATATTTGTGTACATGTTTGCGTTGTGTGATGATACAATTCTTTTTTTTTTTTTTTTTTTTTTGGATTTTGCAGGGACATCAAGCGCGGATGAAACTGGAAGCAGTAGCTTGCCTTCTGAGGAAACTCCTGTGGACAATGCTCGTTGCGCCAAGTCCAAAGACTGCGCGGTGCACTGCCTGCGATTTGGGTGCATTAATGAAGGTTGTGTTGATGGGCTAAGTAGCACGGACATGCGACATGGACGCGTGATACGACACGACATGACATGCCGACACGTCATTTCTCAAAAATAGAAAATTTCGACATGTTGGAACATGTTATTATTGAATAAATATTTTTATTTTTAATTAATTTGATTCAAATTCACAAATAAATAAATAAATAACAAGAGCTTAAAATGAATTTACACTAATAATATTGATAAATATATTCATAGAAAATTTGAAAGACATATTCATAATTAATGCTTAACCATATTTGAGAACGTATTTTTAACTTTAATAAAAATTATGGATAAAATTAATGACTAACAAAAAAAAATATAATCAACTTTATTTAAATAAATCTATGATATTTTGTAATCACCAAAATTTATCATTATTTAACATTCAATATTTTTATCTTTTGAAATCATTTTTTAACTTATTTATTTATTTTTATAACAAAAATAACTTTGCCGCTTAAAAGTTATGTCCCCTCATAAACCTCTCAAAAATTATTTATGCTCATCCCCCAAAAATTAGTTGCCCCCTCCCATTTCTCTCTCCCCTGTGTCCCCTAGGGTCCACGCCAACCCCAAAATCAGGGCACCCAATATTTTCTCCCCCCTCAGTTTCTTCCCTACTCCCTCTCTCCCCTCCCCCACGACACCACCTGCTCCCCGCCCCCATCAATCATCCCGCACCCACGACACCACCTGCTCCCCGCCCCCATCAATCACCCCCACCTGCCCCCTCGATTTCTTCCCCCACCCCTCCTCCCTCGGTTTATCTCTCGCCCCACCCCACGCCACCCCATCCACCCTCCTCCCTGGCTCCGGTTTCTTTCCGTCGTCCCCCCACCACCCTCTCACTCTCTTTTTGCTAAACCCTAACCACGGCCTCTTCTTCCTCCTCGTCGCACGATCCTCTCAGCTCTTGCCTCATCACAGTCGCTCGCCGAAGGGCCTTAGCTGCAACCTCGCCATCGGCCCTCTGGATCGCCTGCTCTTCCTCTGGCCCTCCTTGCCGTCACAGGCGTTGCCTCCCCTCCCCGGTCTCGCCTCCACCCTCCATCGTCTTTTTCAACGATTCTCTCCCTTGAAGACGCGCGTCGGAACGTGTCGAGAAAAGAAGTTGACCACTTGTCGAAAAAATCTGACACGCTCCAACATGTGTCGGAGTGCTTCATAGTTGATGGGTTGTGCAAGTGTCGATGCACTTGATTTATTATTATTTGATGAAACAAAAATAAAATACCCATTCTTCGTTTTTGCGATCATCTATCGTTTACGGAATTTTTTTTTCTCTCTATTTATCAATTAATTAATTTATATATAAATATATGTTGGGTAAGAGAGAATGCATCGCACATGCGAGCCATGGGGCTGCAAACTCTCACGCCCCAAATCTAATAGTAATCAAATCCGCAATCCACGTTCCCATCCACCTCATCCACCTCGTGCTTCCACCTTTTTTGCTCCTTTCCCTTTATTAATTTTTATAAACCCCCTTTTAAAATTATTGCCAAATTATTAAAAAAACATCTTGATAATAAATTTCCCTTTGCACTATGCTTTAACGTGTCGATATTATTTCTTTTTCGTGGGGGTGGCTCTGGTAATCTTGGTGAGCATTCACAATTTGTGGTGTGTAGACAGAACGGAACAACTCGGTTTGATCCAATACTTTGATGTTTCGTGGGTTTTATTTTGTCTTTGTTTTTAGAAACAATAACACGAATAATTCATGAACTTTGATCCAATTTGCAATATCAGCTATAGATTTTAATTTGTGCAATGTGGTCTATGAACACAGATCTAATGTAAACTTTCAATATTTTCAATGTGGTCTCTGAATTATTAGTAAATATACGATATAGTCATTTTGTTTGCGTTATTTTTACATAGTTTCAAGACTAAATTAAATATTTGTTAATAATTTATAGATCACATTAAAAAATTAAAAATTCAAAGATGACATTGCGCATTAACCAAAGTTTATGAATTATATGGATCATTTTTCTTTGTTTTTACTTTAGTAGTCCTGTGCATGCATGATCTATCCTAAGCAATGAATATTCTCTTTATTTTTCACTTGTATTAATGGATTCAATCTCTTGTTAAATTCATTTTGCTTTTATGTGGTTAATTATATTGAATCTCGCGACGCAAGGTGAATAATATTATTAGAATACTTAATAATTTAATAGCATAATAAAACAATGAACGACATTAACAAATGTTGAATTAATATTTCTAGTATAAATTAATTCTATGCTCTTTTTATTATTTATTTTTGTATTTATATATAAAAATATATATTTAATCTATAACGTGTCGGAACGTGTCAAAATTTTCTATTTTTTTGAGAAAAAACGTGTCAACGTGTCGTGTCGTGTGTCGCGTGTCCGTGTCGGTGTTACATAGGCTCTTGCTTGGACTTCAATCGCAGGTTCTTCTTCCTCAATCCTCTCACATCTCTCGGTGGATGCTCGAGTTCCTCCTCCGCTAGCCCCTCCTCCACGACCGCTTCGTCAAGCTCGCCCTCTCCCTTCTCCCTTCTCCCTCTCCTACAAGATAATGATTTTTATAAAGGCTTAATTTGATTTCCTTAATTTGATTTCCTTAAAGCCTCTCACTGAGTAATGGGCAATTTGTGACACGCATTGATTCTCATATGCAATCTATATGAAAATCCCTATGACATTTTTATTTGATTCTTATTTGATGAAAATTATGAATTATCCTAACATGCATTGTCCCAAACATGAAAATTGTAAATCATGAATTATGAACGCTTCTGAAGCTCTAAACATACGTTATGTAATATATAGACACGTCAATCGATGTATCTAAATAGTAGGACGCATCGAAATATATGTCCCGCTCGAGATTCTTTAATATTATTCACAATATATTATTTCAACACTACCGAATTCATTTAATCAATCGTGTATATTAAACTATATCAGGTATGAGATGAGACAGTATTAAAGTTCCAACCACCTTTAGGCTCAAAAGGTCCGATGCCCTAATATGCCTCGATTAATACAAGATTATCTAAAATAAGAGATGTAAAACATATGTTCTAAGGTTTAATCATCTGAAAAATGCAATTAGACCATGTAATCAAATTACCCATTTAAATTACCAACTTGCCCTCTCATTGAATTAGGTTTTTATTTTACTTCCAATTCGGTCCCGATTATTTACCTTGTATATTTTCCCAGGAAAACAACCACCGTTCCGTATTTTCTCTCGCTCTCTTGCTCCTCTTCCATGGAGGAAATCGACCCCGACATTTCCCGGTGGATCCTCGAGTTCCTCCTCCTCCGGCAGCCCCGCCTCGACGACGGCGCCGTCAAGTTCGCCCTTGCCGTCCTCCCCCTCCCCGACTCCGACCTCCGCCTCAAGAAATCCGTCCTCCTCCGCTCCATCCAGTCCGAGGTCGACGCCGCCTCCGTCTCCGAGGAGACCCTCGACGCCCTCGAGGCCATCGAGGAGGTGGACCGGGCGACGGCGGCCGGCGGCGGCGGTCCCCCGCCCGCCGTCTCCGACGCAATGCGGGAGGCGTACCGCGCCGTCGCCGTGGAGTGCGCCGCCAGGTTCCTGCACGGGCGGGTGGACGAGGGGGGCGAGTATTCCCGCGCCGTGGAGAGGATATGGCGGGGGAGGGTCCGGCGGATGGAGGAGTCGGCGGTCAAGAGCGGGCTCCTCTCGCCGGAGCTGCTCCGGTGGGGGCGCCGCGTCGAGGCGGCGATGCGCGATGAGGGGGAGCGCGAGAGCGTGCTGGCGATGAACACGAGGGGCGATGCTTTCAGGTCGGTTAGGGCGTATTTGGGCGAGGCGTGGGAGAGGATGGGTCCTTCTTTCCTCGAGGTGGCGGCGAGCCGGATGGCGGAGGATAATCCGTGTAGAGAACTGGTTGTCGCGAACGGTCGAGCGGAATCCCGTGCGTGCGAGCGCGATGATTTGCCCGACGTTAGAGCGAGTGCCGGTCTGAATAGCGAAAGGCCGGCTGTAAGGATAGAAGATGATGGGGAAATGCCTGGTTTGTTCTATTGGATTTAGTTGCTCTGCTACATTTCAATTGTTCTTTTTTGGCCTGTCCTTTTGTGATGATCTTATTCTGTTCTGGTTGATTGTTATTGGCGCATTGGAAACAAGTAGGTGAATTGGGTTTTTGGTAATGTATCAAGTTGTTTTCCTTAGAAACATCGAAGCCGGATGAGGGATTGATCAAAAGAAAGCAGCTTGCCCGCCATAGGCGATCCAAAGTGGGAGTTAAGATCATTGATGATAATGGGGAAACTGAAAGAGATGTTGCATCGCGATGCGGATTTGAAACCGTCCCTTCGCCTGATGTTAATAGAGTTCAAGAGGCGCTCAAATCTAGTTCTGTGGAGCTGCGAGCGGCAGTCGCGGACCCACTTCCTGATGTGATACGGTTGGCTGATTCCCTTGTGCGAAATGCTGCTGGATCGTCTACGAATTTTGAATGTGCAGAAGCACAGATTAGGGAAGATGTTAATGCATCCGATGCCTCTGCTGACCAGAATGTTGGGCCTGTTCCAGGCGGTGAAGAAAATCATGTTAACCAGTCAACCAGCCATCAGAATAAGCAGTGTAAACCTAGTTTGTTTGAGAGGAACGCCTCTGCTCGCACCTATGAGGTATCTAATTAATGGTTGCATTTTGCTTCGCCTCTCCATACTTCTTTCATTATCCTGTGTATGTGCAAACGTGTGCTTTTCTCTCAGCATCTCTGTCTACTTCACACATGAGAGTTATGGCTTGAAGCATATAATAATTATGCAACTTAATTTGTTATCGAAACTTGGTGTTGGTGTCAGCACTTGTCTTGTCTAAATAAATAGCTTGTCCTTGGTGGAAGATACTTTGCCAGCGTATATGCAACGATGGGATGCCCTGCATACATACCTTAATGCTTCATTTTGTTATTAGTTAAAAGAATTGGCGGATGCTTCTAGTTGTGGGAAGAAAAAAATGTTCACTTTCAGGTCTTGAAGATAATTAGTAAAGCATGAAGAACAAAGGTCCTTTAATCTTTTGTAACTTTTTTTTTTTTTTTTTTTTTTGGTTATAGAGACTCAAAAGTTTCCACAGATTCAGGAAAAATACATCTACGTGTCATAAGAATGTTTTTAGACCATGTGAACATACTTGCTGCACTAGACTCAGGGTTGTCCTCTCTCGTCATCTCCGTGATAGGTAAAAATGAAGTGCTATCGAGCGCAGAGGATGCTGAACTGCCCCTTTCCTCTTCCTACTCACTTTTGGGACTTTTGTTAAGTTAAGCACTTTTTGTTTAAAATCCCTCCCTTCAAAACATAAATTGAACCTCTGTAAGAAATTTAACTTGGAATATTCTCATCTTGAGACACGAGGAAGTATGATGTGTGGTGCAGACATGAAGTGTACAGGTTGTTTTTGTATTTAAGTGGGGTGCCTTTGTTTGGTAAGTAGTAATTAGTTTAGTGGAAAATAATAAAATCCCAGTACATGGAAATGATGCAAAAGAAAGAGGAGCAATAGAAAAAGTTAATACATTCATAAATTGATACGCACCAAATGGAAGTCAAATTTCTCTAAACTAAGAATTAGGGATCGAAGATTGACAACTTCATTCTTGGAGGCGAACTTGTGAACTGTTTCTCAAGCTTCATTCCTTTTTTGCCATCTCAAGCATATTTAATAAAATATTATTCTCTCTTGTAGCCCGAACAGACTGGTATTTGAAGGATAATAAGTCTGAATCAGTTGGTGCAGGGCTATCTTTACTGCAAAGTAATGTAATTATGGTTAACAAGGGACGCATTAATTAGTAATGTTAAATTTGGGTGGCATGCAAATTACGGTACGTATGTAGTCACTGGACCTTCTGATCCATTTATCATCGCATTCTCTCAGTTGAGCGTTTGAGAGGAGCTATGCATCTCTCAATGCTTGTTGGTTCTTCAATTGATTCAATCTTTGAAGAAAGCCATCTCTTTACTGAAGCAGTCTCAATACTGATCATGACCTGTTCTGTTCCTCTTCATATTATTTCTTGATCTTTATAGAGATTTTGCTTAGGTGTTGTAGGATTTCTTCATCTTACATTGATGAAAACAAAGGTGGTGATAGCTTTGATCTGCTGAAAGTTTAATCCTTTGTGGATTAATTTAGAACTATATTTGGAAGTTGGCCAGCATAAAAATGAGGGCATCATGGAGCCATGTCAATCTAAAAGTATATCTAATCATTTAACTGATTCATGAAGCATTGAAGTTTAGCTGTAAAAAGGTAAAGTAGGCACTCTTAATGCTGATCAACTCTTGCAGATGCAGAAGTATACTATGCCTAATGCCTCTTCTTTATTATGGTTTTTTGGAGAAACTTTAGCCTTTCTTTGTTCATGGTTCAATATTCTGGTTTGTTTCTTTTGATGATTTGATAGTTGTAGCTCATATTATGTTTGAAAATGATCATTTTTTCAGTGGGACGATACAAAAGATGGCTCACCTGAAGAACCTTCGGGCTCCGATAGGGTTGTGTTACCCAGCCCAAGAAGAAGCACCGTTTCTCCATTGAGGAAGCCATTGACTCGGAGTTTGAAAGTTTCTGGACGGAGAAAAGCAAGGAGATGGAGTTTGGAGGAAGAAGAAACTTTGAGGAATGGTGTCCAGAGGTACAATATTAATTTTCGCGGTATCCATTGACAGCGTGAGGGTCTCATTGTCGATATTTGTTGTCCATAGACTTTTGGGTGCCTTTGTGTTGAAGTGTTGTCATGTGCTTTGAGTCCCAAGTTGATCAAAATATCGCAGTATCTCATTGTTATATTGGTTTTGCAATCTAGGTTTGGCAAAGGAAATTGGAAGCTCATCCTACACTGCTACCGCCACATTTTCGAGGAGAGAAATGAGGTAATGCTGGAAACTCATCATACCATAGATTTGACTGCCTTACGAAGTGGAGCTTTTCTGTTCAGGTGGACCTGAAGGACAAATGGAGGAACATGAACCGCTACTGAAGTGCGAATAGCTGGTGTTTCAACCAGTGCTGGAGAGGCTTGCCAGCCTATCGATCGCTTGCCAGTGCAGAAGTTTGTGTCTAACTTAGGGTGTGTTTGTTTCACGGAAAACGTAACGTTTTTGGAAAATGTTTTCCGGGAAACCATTTTCCAGGAAAATGGTTAGTTTTCCTTTGTTTGGCGATATGTGACTGAAAGTATTTTCTGGTGTTTGGATCGCATTTGAAAAATGATCTAACAATTGATAATAGTGTGCCTCTTACTTCTAAATTAATTTGTTGAGTTCATGTTACTTTATAAATGGATTTTTCTTGATTAGTTTAGTAAATCAAGAATTTGAACTTGCAAGAATTCATACACGTATTTTTTTTTCCTGAAAATGGACATGATTTTCGGTTACGAGAGCAAGTCAAAATAATCTCATTAATTGCTTCAATACATTTGGCTCTCTTCAGATGGATGCGCCTCTCGTGCGGCTCTTTGCAAGTTATCCTGAATTGCCCATGGACACCACGAAGGACCATACCCAGAATCTATGTCCTATAGATAAGGAAATTGATCAATTCTCCATGGACACACATAACTATTGCTCCGCAACATCCCCACAAAGGGTCCTCATGAGTTTTTCTGTTCTCCCACAGGATACTTTGATATCAGAGCTTGAAGCAGAGAGTTCAATGACGAGCTTAAGCCTATGGTAAGAGAAGCTCAGCTCTTTTAGAGCTGGGAGTTGTGCAGCGCCAAGCCATAACTTGCAACAGCAATAAGAAGCACCGATATTGTCAAACAGAAATTCAGAATGCACTAGATGATCTTTCTTGCGTCACCCACAACTTGAAAGGACTTGGAACTTCAAATATTCCATACTCTTTGAAGACAACCTGTTTGAATGATAAAGATGTCACATTTTATTGCAAGATGGCCTCTACGTGTATTTGTTCATTTCTCTTGAGCATTTGGTTTATTACATGGAAGATAACCTGTTTGAATTGTTATGCTACTACAGCAAGTAATCAAAGAACATTGTGCCACAAAAAGCAACTGGGATAGCTCCTACAAGTTACCAAAGGTCCAATGTTCGGACCATATCAAGAACAAACATTCAAAGTCTAATGCTTAGCTACTTGAATAGCTACTACAAGTAACCAAAGAACAAGTCTAATGTTCAGACAGTATCAAGAACAAACATTGAAAGTCAGATGCTTGTCAATATCCACTCTCTCTTCTATTTAAGAAATCTTCGAGCCATAACTTCTTCAGCTTAACACTTTTGACAATGAATGCTTTTGCAACTCTCTCATTATCTACTAGATAATCAAAGGCATGTGCAAGGGTAGCTTCATCAAAACCTTCAACCTCCATCACTTCTTTATAGAGCTCAGCAACATCCAATTGATTTTGACTCATCTTTTTTATTGCATTAGCAACCTCTCCAATTTGCTCCGAGAGCATTGCAAACCTATCATCCTTGTTAGTGGCACGACTTCGCTTTCTATTAAATCTTGAAGGATCTTCTATTCCTTTCGTAGTATTGTCATTACCATCATCTAGTTCAGTTGAGAAGTCTGAATCGCCAAAAGAAGGTAAGTCGATGTCTCCAAATTGTTTTGCAAAGCATCCTGTGGCCATGTCTCTTCCAGCCACCAAAGCAAGTTCATCGTACATCTCGATTTTCTTGTTCAAGTACTTCTCATGGGTAGGATGTGCCTACAAAAAATCACAAAAACACAAAATTATTGCAGCCTCCAATTCCTACATATCTCAGCAGCTGCATGTATACCAAGGTACATAAACTTAACCCACAATTTTTGGATATCAAATGCTAAGAGTATTAAGTTATATAGAAATCTGAGAAGCACATTACCGTTATTTCTTCATCATAAACTTCCTTTCGAACAACTGTGATCATCTTCAAGTTATGGTCCCACTGAAATCCACTCTTAACCCGCAATTTTTGGATGGTAGCCCAATTGTTTTTAATAGTTCTAAGATGATTGTCCACATGATCGGCTCACATTCAGTCCTAAATTTCTCATTTATAGCTTGAGCAACTCGAACAAAGGAAGATGGTTTAAAGGTGGCTGAAGGTTTGTTCCCTTTGGAAGCCTCATCAGCTAGTATCTCTAAAAACATACGCTCCATAGGTCCTGACCATCTGAAATGCTTGGACTTCCCTTCTCTAGTCTTGCCCATTGCTACATTATCAAACATATCCCACACAAGAAATTGTGATAAACAAAGAATAACACAATAATGAGACATCATTTGACTACTGAGACAAGGAAACATCACAGTGATATAGGGTAGTAGATCAAGTTCACATTTACAAGAACTTCAATCACAAAGTATTCATGTCACATCAAAAACATCATACAACTTCTAAGAAGATACAAAACTAAACATTCATCCTATGCCTAGTATAGTCATCCCACATTAAACGTGCAATACTATCTCTTTTTGCTGCCCACTCTCTGTTTTCCTCCCTCTCCTCTCTTTGTGTTTGTTGATGTCTTCTTTCTTGACTTTGAGATTCAACCTCTACATTTAGTTCTTGCATAAAGGGATCATAAGGGTCAACTCCCATAATGAAGTTATGTAAAATACAACACGCTAAGACCACATCAACTTGAGTATCAAAAGACCAAAAGGGTTCGGCGTCTAATACACGAAAACGCCTTTTAGGACCCCGAATGCCCTTTCTACTGCAGATCGTAAAGATGAATGGCGATGATTGAACAACTCTTTCTCGTTCTCGGGTGAGTGGTCACTAAACTCCCTCCTGTGATATCGAACTCCACGATATGGAGAAATTATTCCCGGTTGGATGCCATATCCGGCATCGGCAAGATAGTATTTACCTACCAATTTTATGTAAAGTTTCAATAACATTTTTCAAGAAAATAGGGTATAAATTTTATAGAAAATATGGAATAGTCTATACCTTCAGGAATTTTCATTCCTCGAGGCCTTGAAAGTGCATTTGTAAGAATACGAGAGTCATGGGCCGTGCCTTCCCAACCAGCCAACACATAAACGAATTTTAAATCATAAGTAACAGCTGCAAGAACATTTTGTGTTGTTTTCTCTTTTCGACCACGAAATTTTCCTTGAATTTCTGGGGGAACCGATGCACGGACATGGGTACCATCAAGAGCTCCAATACAATCCTAATGTACTCAATAAGTAAGTAAATCTAACAACATACTATAAAAATAAAGTTTGTGACACTTGTCATATTACATACCTTAAAGTACGGATAAAATCTTCGACTCTTGGATATTGTCGAGGGTGTAGTGCCATCTAGTGGTCTTATAACATGCTTGCATAATTTTAGAATTGCTTGTAAGGCAATTCTAAAGTATCGATGAATGGTCTCAGTGGACCTATTGAACCTTGACCCTATTACTCTCAACCTCACATTATGTCCTAGAATATGGCAAAAGACCAGCAATTGCTCTTTAATTGATACATTTACTGTTTCATGTAAAAAATTATTTGACCTAAGGACTCTACACAATTCAAAGAAAACTTGTGGTCTCATACGTATTTGATTGACACAATTAGTATCTCCCGAATGTAAAATGCGATTAATGAATAACTCTCTCTCAAAATCTCTTTCCCCCCGTGGCGCTCTAGGTATTTGACTACTAAAAGCTTCATCCTCCATTACTAATATACCAGCTGCCATTACTGACGTAGCTGCACCCATTATTGCTCCATTAACATCATTATTTTCCATCTACAAGCAATAATAAGAATTTTCTGAGCCTGTTATGACAGATGTTTTATCTTAAGGGTAAACTTACTAGCAAACATTGAATAAATAAATAAATTGTTAAAAGGATTAAGAAGGCTAGTGCAGCAACATCAGCAATAACAGAATCAACTCGGAAGGAACATATAAATTGAGTAAGGAAAGGCATATGAAGTGGCCAGTAGCATAAAAGACTAGGCAAAGTAAATTGGGTGCAGTGCTCGAAAGTACCTTCACTATGAAAACAATGTCCCACTCTAAGCCTTTTGACTGCAAGTGCGAGAAAGCATAAGTTCCATACCAGAAAGATCAGAATTCACAATAAATAAAACCAAAAAGAAAAAAAAAATATCCCACAGTCTAGTGAATACTTGTTATGTTTGAGAAAAGTACCTGATGAATAGTGGTCAATGTTATGGAATTTTCATTGTCATGTCTCCGTGCATGAGTTGATAAGAAGCTTGACACATCATCCAATAGGTACTGAAGAACCTGCAGAGAAGAGAAACCCCATCCAAATAGGACTCTAAATACATTGACCACACTCGAGCCAACATTCATATGTAAGTTTTCTTCTTTAACATGGCTGACATAACAATAACAAGAAAATGAAAATTTCATGGTGAATATTCCATATAGTCTACACACCAGTACTTTTGACAAAAAGCATGAAGAACTAATATAGTAATTATGCCGTTTCAGTTTCTAAAAGATAAATAAACAACACTATGGACGAATGTGACTAACTAGGTGATTAAGATGCTGCATCATGGTTCTCAGGGACAAAAAGCTTACAGATCTAAGGTCGCTGTCTTCATTCAGCAGCTTCCCTCCATCCACATTTAGAACTGCCCGTTGCTCAAGGAGATACTTCTACAGGAGAAAATCATACAGCAATTACCAAAACATAATTTGAGAAACAATATCTTTATTTACCAGGAAAAGCAATATACCACCTTTATTGGAGACCTATGTAGCTATTGAAAGAAAGACATTTTTAATAGCAAAAACACTAAAACTAATGAGCGACACATGCTGTTATACCTTGCAAAACTTGCTTTGTCAATGGTCCAAGTGTCACGTAAGCATTTGTAGCATAAGCTATATGCTGATATTCTTCTTTCTACACAATCAAAACAAGACTTAGAACTCACAAAAATAATTAAAAAAGGTTAGGAGAATCTAAGTTCTTACCAACACTCGATCCAATATCAACTGTATCACCAGTTGCTCTAATTGCTCATTCTTAAGATCAAAACCTGAAGAAGATACATGGCAGAAAAGATAACATGAAAGAAAAATTAAAGTTGGAAGAAGGGACAATCACAAAAGGAAGCTATAGACTCCTAGAGTGGCATTATCAAGCATGAAAAACGGATCATTCAAAATAAATGGATAGCATCTCATAAGAGGAGATTTATCAATATTAGAACAAAAGGAAAACCCATTTTGTAATCCTTCTATCTAAGAAACTTGGAGCCTATGAGTTATTATTATAATCAGATATAATGTGTCCCCCGAAATCAAATAAAAAGACACAATGTAATATGTAAGTTGTAGTCCTCTACACCCTTAGATTGTCGAAAACCTTCCTCAAAGCTAGTTTGTGCGCATGAAGTACGTCAAGTGTACATTGGTAGAATAGGATGTGCGCAGGTGTAGTTAATCTTGAGGGCCTCGAAGAACTGGGACTAATGAGAAAAAGGTTGTTTTCTTATTTAGTGTAAATGGATATCCAGCCAACCATTTAGACATGCACCTATGGATGATTTAGGTGCATTTGCATGGTCGGGACAGTTTTATCTCAGTGCTTGACCCTCAACAAACTAAGGGCATCTTTGATAACCATTTTATTTCCGGAAATAATTTTTGCTCATAAATGATTTTGTTTTATTCCGTTTCCAAGAACAACTCATTGAGTGTTTGAAGGCATTTAGTAGGATTCTTAATTTTTTTTTTTTGTTTCTTTTTCCTTTTCTCTTCTTCTTCCTCCTTATTTGTGGCCGGTCATTGGCCACAGCAGTGGCAGGCGACTAGTTGGGTGGCGTCCGCTGAGCTTGTCGAAGCCTCGTTAGGCCAGAGTGAGGTTCGGCAAGTTCGCTGGAGGCTCACTTAGTTATTGTGAGGCGAGGTCGAGCCTCGTCGATGGCCGCGGGAGGCTTGGCCTCAATAGTTAGTGTGAGGCTAGGCCTTGCTAGGTCAAGGCTAGGTCAATCCTGGTGAGCCTCACTTGGCCATCGGCGGTGGCGGTAGTGGTGGCCAATGGAGGAAGAAGAAGAGAAAAGAGATGGTGGTAGCAGTGGCCAATGGAGGAAGAAGAAGAGAAAAGAAGGGAAAAAAAGAGAAAAAAGAAAAAGTTGGACTTTATTATGAAATTTTTCTCAAGAACAAAAAGCTATTTTTTTTATTTTATTTTGTTCTAAATCTATTTTTGGGAACAAAGAATTGGATTTTTGTTTCTGGAAATAAAAAATTTAGCAAATGGATTTTTATTCTTTTTTATTCTGGAGAACAAAAGAATAAAATCAATTGTTCTTAGGTATTACCAAATAGGGCCTAAGTCAGGAAAACTTAAGTGAAAATCGGACAATTTATATAAGGAAAATTAGGACATTGTTGCTCATCCAACAAACAAAAGTAAATTACGGCAGAAGTATTCTGACTATTGGGAAAAATATCTACGGTCCTCTTCTCAAATCCAAACTCGATGGTCAGCGCAACTGAAAATATCGTTCTCACAAATCAGTTTCGAACAACATGAACCATCGAACTTCGGGGCGTTACAAGCAACAATCAGTTTCGTATTCTTACCCTCTCGTCATCTTCTAACCTTCTCTTTGATGTTTGGGCTTTTTCTCCCACTCAGACAAATCATCTCTAATTTTCAACTTGAAAAATTCTGGCACTAACGTGTGGCGTCCTCTCTTGGCAGCAAAAATCTGTCCTTTGAGTGCGACTTGATGGAGTTTCCATACCTCAAAGGACTTATCCTTGCAAAGGATGACATTCCATGTAAAGTCTTTTGACATTCCAGATTTCGACCAATTTTTGACCAACCTGACAGTGAATGTGTCGATTATGATTCAATTGTTGAGAGGATGTATAGGCATGCTCATGATGAAGAGGGAGAAGTTTGAGGACGTGGGAGTCGCGATGAATGTCTTATAAGATGATTATGCCGAGGGAGGTCGATTCAATCTCGGGTTATCAGCTTAAAGAGGAAGATGGACGAGATCTCTCTCAACGAGAGAAGGAGGGTGATCAGGTCCAGGGTGGTTAGGGTTTAGACTTAGACCTTGTACCCGACCCTATTATAATCGGTTCTTCTTTGTTGGACCCTATATCCGATCCTATTTATATTGGACCCTATACCCAATCCACCATATTTTTCCGATTCGGTTTCAGGGGTCAATCATGTTTTCACTGGAACCTGTTTTGCAATCTCTCCATATCTTATACAACTTCAAATTTTATACTAATACGCGAGAAAATAATGCAATCCTCATAATTTGTATTGAAACATTAAGCACTTATAGTAAATAAATATATGGACTTTTTGACTAAACGAAAAATTAATGATCCATAAGGCTAATTATAATAAATAAAATCATAACACAAATAATTAGCAACAAACATGGGTCTAATATTAGTCTTATTCTCACAACTACTATATAAAATTACTTATTTATGCAAGCATAACTCCTCCTACAAAAGAGAAATTAGGCAAGCCAATCCATGTGGTACACAATAATTTGGCGGTGACGAACACCATTCGTCCATTGGACGGTGCGAGAGGGAGCCAGTGAGGGAGGGAAGTAAGTGAGAAAGATGAATGGCAAAGGAGGAGTGCCGTGTGTGTTGGAGAAAGCCAAGAGGAAAAACGTCGTGTGATTATGAGAACACAAATAAAATTGGGGGAAAAAAAGGGTTTTGAACCTCTACTTACAAAACCGGTTCTAAAACTGGTCCAGGAACCGGTTTCCAGGTGGGTAATCACTTGGAACCTGTTTCCGGACCGGTTTAAACCGTTTCCGAATTTTGGGAACTAGTTCCCGACCCTATTTTCCGGGTGGGCCGGTCCAAGAGCTGGGTATATCCGGTCCGGTTGTACACCTCTAGGAGCCATCCATGCTTGGAGGCAAGACAGTTGACTTGACACTCGACCTCGGGGATTTACACCACGTCAAGGTGCTTAGTGATAGGGTCGAGAAATCCACGCGTTGTTTCATCATAAAACATTCCCAGATAGAATAAGACGGGAGTTCTTTTTAGCAAAGGCCATGGTAGGAAGTTTTAGAATATGGGATTTGGGTGAGAATTAGATACATACATACATATATGTATATATGTAAAGGCCGATTCGTAAATATTTCCTAATTTAACATGATTTTTGGTAATTTTAAAAAAATGTGATTTGATTTTGATAGTCATCACCCAAATCACATATTACGTTCCGCAAATCTTTCCTAATTCAACGTGGGTTTGGATAGGTTTAGGATTTGTGACTTGGGTGAGAATTGGGTAAACATATGTAGGTTAGTTTGGTGCTGTACATTTTGTAAGAATTTATATGTACATGAAATTTCTCATCCAAATCAAATATGATTTTTTGCATGATCAAGAAATTTTCATTTAGAAAACTAATCCTGAAAAATGTTCAATTCACAGAAAATAATTCTTTTCACTTCGGTGAGTAACTTTTCAAATTCGAAAAGTACACGCATGTAGATTAACTCAGTAAATCTCTTATCTGCTAAGGAACTTCTGCCGAGTGTTCAAGAACTTTCCAAGGTGAAAAGTAAATTTAAAAAACCGTCGAACATTATTGAGGTTTATCTATACATAATCAGTATTTTCCTCTGCATCTTCTTCCGCCGCTTCCTCTCTCTCTCTCCCTGTGGACTTCACAGCGACCAGCCATCATCGACTGAAGCAGGTAAATGATGGAATATTCACTAGCGATGGAATCGCTGTCTGCCAACGCAGACACTGCATTGAAGCTTTTTGTGTGGATGTTTCTGTTGGACACAAATTGCGTCATCCAAAGACCTGCATAACTAGAACAAGAACATGCATAATTGAATAGAAAGATTAACTAGAACATGAACATACATAATTAAATAGAAAGATTAACGCATCTATTTTGGGATTCATCGAACATAAAGCGAAAGTAGAAAAGGGATTACTCACTTATCAAGATGATCCACGCATTAAGTCCTTCTCCTCTATTGCCCTCCGTATTAGGCCATCTCATTACGGGCTATGCTCAACTTGGCCTACACTAACCAGTCCCATATTAGACTAATTAAGAAACCTTCTACCTCACCTTAGACCAGCCATGTTTTACGATAACCGTAAAAACAGTAAATTACAATATCAACTAATGTAGTCTACATTAGGAAAACTCTTACAGTTTCCACTTCGTTTTGAATGGAAAGTGTCACCGGAGTGGGAACCCCTAGCACTTGATCTTTTTTTTTCGTTGCTTCCGACGTTTCTCGTAAGTTTTATGTTCTTTAGTATCTTTATCTTGGACATTTTGTGGATGCAAGGCGACCTGGGGATTGATTTTGATGACTGTTTGCTGGTGAAATTAAAACGCTCGGTCTTTGTGTTTTGGTTGTGATATGGCTTTTGCGTTGTCGGGGTCGAGAGCTTGGGCAATTTGTTGAGAACCTTCCTCTCAAGCACGTCAAGCGTACATTAGTAGAATAGGATGCACGCAGGTGCGGTTACTCTCGAGGGCTTTGAAGAGCATGGAATGATATTATATTTTGTACATGTAGGGACAATAACACTATAAGTGCCATAACTTTCATACGACGATTCATCTTATGTGACCTTTTAAACTAAAATTTTATTTTGACGATACTTTTTAAAGCAAAATTTAAGTTCAATGTGGAAAATTGTTAGTCTGAATGTCATAGCATGATTTTCTTTGCAGCCTCTCCATTGAAGCTTGGCTACAAATTGGTGATCAGGATTTCAATTGAACCTATTAAACCCAATTTGTCAATTTGGGGTAAGAACGACATCCTTTCTACACTATTTAGCTAATTATATTTCTCTGGCGAGCCATGTGGCTCAATTAATAATAAATTGATATCATATCGAATTTTTTAATAAGGAAATTTCGATGGCACTCAAGAATGATTTTTATAAATTATGACACTCAAGTGATAGAAAAAAGAAAAAGTGAGTATTTACGATATCAAGCCAATCATTTCGACATACATATTGTAAATCATGATAAATATTTAAAAAAGAAAACGAAAAAAATAAAGAGTGAATAATAGCAAGTCTTTTGGCCCAAGGCACACTGATTACCACGACGAGCATCTAAGGAAAGACCTCTTAAATCCAAATTCTATTATAAGCACGACTGAATAAATCATTCTTATAAATCGATTTTGAGCAACATGATGTGTTGAATCCTGCGCGTGATTGGCGACGATGAGTGAACCCGTAATTGATGACGAATGTGTTTTAACGCTGTCGAGCAGTGTTTTAACAAGCAGAACATCACAAACAAAATACACGAGCATACAAATGATTCACGAGTGGGCGCAGGAATTTATTCGTCTAAGACATCATTACTTTCAGGTGCCATGCCAATCACCAAGAGGTCATTTCCGAGTCCGAAAGACAAGGTGCCGTTTTAAATGATGCCAAGATCACATTCCAACCTCCATTTTGCTCTACCACGTAGATGAATCAAACCACTAATTAATTAAGCTATGACAACATCAGCAAGAAAACAGGGCATGATGGCCCACCAGAATCAATCGAGAATCAAGAACAGAGACACGGTTTTAAAGTATTAATCACCATCCATCTAGAGTTTAAGGTGGCTTTCTCGGACATTTGTCAGCGTGTCCTCCGACGAGACACCAGAAGTCAGAGCAAGAAAATGGCTTCCCAAGAAGTCTCCTAGCTTCCGGGCACTACTTGAACCACCATCTCTGAGTAGCAGATAATGGAGCATAGCGTTGAATAAGCGGATTAACATTGCTTGCGATCTTAGCCCATGCACTTTGATGATAGCCCGCAGGTACGGGGGCATAATACATGAGCTTTAAAAGCTGCAGCGGGGGAAAAGTAAAAATCCTCATGTTAGACCTCATAAATCTGTATTTAGGAAGCCTTTTGATTCTCTGAATCCCCTTCTCTTATTGAGGCTTCAAATTAGAAAAGGGAGAGAACACCTAATGTTTGGAGGACAAAAAGTTCGTTCTCAAGCACTAGAATAACAAAATGTGGTCCGTCCATCACACCCTCCATCTAAGATTCTTGGACTAACCAAGAAAATGTTATTAGTCCTTTTGGTGTCAAAAACAAAACATTCTAAACTACTAATCACATAATCCTATGTTGGAGAGCACCGCCTCTCTCTCTCCTCTAGATATTTCTTTCTCTAGATTTCTCTCTCTAGATATTTCCAGCCATAATATTTGACTAAAGCCAGCTATAAAATATTAATATTCTAAGGATATTTGGTGTGGAAGTCGGTTAATGCACCGGCTTCACCCCCTATAAATAGGGGCTCTTGCCCCTTGAGTGTGAGTATGAAGTGTGGGGTGTGTGAGGCGTGTGCAGTGTGTATAGTGTTTGGAGTGAAGTGAGGAGTGTTGTATTGTGTATGTGTGTTGTTTGTAGAGTGAGTGGGTGAGTGACGTGTGAGAAGCAAGTGAAGTGAGTGGGTGTGTGAGTGTGGAGAGTTTGTAATATTTTTTTTATAAAAGGAGTGAATATTTTACTTGTATAACCACTTGCCTTCTCAACAAGTGGTATCGAAGCAAGGTTGTCAGGGATCGTCAAGCCAAGGAGCGAAGAACATCGGAGTTTTGCTAGTGCAAAATCTAGGATTGTGAAGTCGGTTGATCCAAGACCAAACTTACTTGGTATAGTGCTAGGCATTACAACCAAGTCATGATGGCAGATTTCTCAAGTACAGTGAGCAACATCGAGAAGCTCAATAACTCCAACTATAATAATTGGAGTATCCACATGCAATAGTACTTGTTAGTTCAAGATTTGTAGGATATCGTTAGCGACAGTAACACCACACCGCCCGTGAGTGATAGCGAATTAAGAAAATGGAACATCAAATCAGGTAAGGCTTTTTACGTCTTTGCTGTAACTGTTGAAGATGAGTTATTGCAGCACATAAAGAGCACAAAGACCTCGAAAGAGGCTTGAGATAACTTGGCAATATTGTTCACATGGACAAATGATGCCAAATTACAATGATTAGAAAACGAGCTCCTCTCAATTTCGCAACAAAATATGATGGTAAGTCAATATTGAAAGGGCTAGTACAAACACTTAGAGGGGGAGAATAGGTGTTAAAGAAATTTTTGCAAGGCTTAGTAAAAGTAAACTGCTTTTAGAAGATAATATATTAAGAACGTAAACAGTTTTAAACAATTATATGAAGTTACGAATTAAAGTAAGGAGTTTAAGGAAAGAGAATAGAAATACAAAGTTTATAGTGGTTTGGCTTAGATCAAGCCTACATCCACTCTTCCATGCTGACAGCCTACTAGCTGGATTTCACTATGAATTAAAAAAGATTTTACAACTTGTGATCTTGACTTCCTCAGTGAAGAGTTTCTCCTGATCTCTCACGAAGTCTTACCGTGAGTTTCTCTCTTTTGTACACAAATTTGAGCTTGACGAATGAGAAAGCAAAGAACTAGAAAGCTTCAGACTTTAAAATTTTTCTTTTACGCACACTCTTCAAATAATTGGAAAGTTCCTTTAAATACTCCTCCATGCTTTCACGACTGTTGGCACTTTCCAAAGGAGTTCTTCCAATCTACCCGTTGGACAGAATCAATTAAGGTGATCTCGAGTCGTTGAATGATTTGTGATGAAAGCCAGTTAATCCTGTTACCCATACAATCAGGATCTTTAGTTTCCATAAGTAGAACCTTCCAAGTATACTTCGTTTTTTCAAAAGATTTTCATATCGGACTTGATTCCAATAATCAATCAAGTAGATGCTATATCAACCAAGGTATTCCAAAAACCATACGAACTGAATCCCTGAACATAATCCCGCATTTGGATAAGTCTTCATTCTTCGGTATGGAAACTGTTAGTGAGGGTAGACTTTGGGATTAAGGTCTAGCAGTCTTCAGACTTTGACAGTAGAGTCTGGAGTTCTTCAGACCATAACACTTGAGTCTGTAAGTCTTCAGATTAGATTTTTGGAAATGTTTTGTCAGCTTCAAAACAATGAATGAGTTTTCTCTAACAAATTTTTTCCAAAGTTAAATCTATTTGCGAAGAAATTTCAAAGTTAGATCCTCACAATGCCATCTCTGAGACAAGAATGAGAAGAATAATGATTCACGGGTTAAGGCCAAAGTATAATGATATTGTTACGGCCACCCGTGAATGGGCAAGCAAGCTAACTCTAACTGACTTGGAGACTATATTAGCCAATTTAGAGACCTTAGATAGAGATATGTCAAAGGTCTTGGTTAAGGAGGATGAAAGTGCTTTCTTTAGTAGTAAAAGAGGGTTCAAAGGTCAAAGTAAAAATGGTGCAGGTATTAGAGATGGCAAATATAGGAAAAGTCATGGAGAATAGCAAAAGCGACTAGGAGGAATAGGACCTTGGCCAAGGGGAGCTCATCAAGATTGTAACAAGGATGACAATGAAGATAAGAATAATAGAAGGCATAATGGATGGTGTTATACTTGTGGCAAAGTAAGTCACTTTGCTAGGGATTGTCAGTTCAAAAGAGTTAAAGGAAATGTCGCGGTATCTAAGGAAAAGTAGGGCAAAGAAGAGTGGGATTTCCAAGCATCCTTTGTAGTAGAGGAACAAGAAGAGCTCGCAACCTTCTCCATCACAAAGTTAGAAGATGCGATAGCCCTTATCACGGTAAGTGATAAATTGATCAACTATGATGAAGACTGGATAGTTGATTTGAGGTGCTTAAATCACATAACCGGAGACCAAGGAAAGCTATCAAACATGTGTAAGTACAACGTTGGACGAGTAGTTGTCACCATAGACAACTCAAGGTTGCTGATTACCCATGTTAGCCAAATGTTGATAACACCCCAATTCAGTTTGCATCAGGTTGAACTAAAAAATGTGTACGGTGTGCTAGGAATGAAGAAGAATCTATTGTTCATCACACAACTTCCAGACTCAGGCAATTATGTGGTGTTCGGTCCAAGAGATGTTAAGGTGTACCATAGTTTGAAACCTACTAATACACCAATCATGGAGGGGCGTCGATTAGAGTCAATCTACGTGATGTCAGCTGAGATGACATATGTGGACAAAACTTGAAAGAGTGAAATGCCCGATTTGTGGCACGCACGACTTTGTTACGTGAGCTACCATAAGTTAAAGGTGATGATAAAGAAAAGTATGCTAAAGGGCCTCCCCCACTTGGAAGCCCAAGAAGAGATCGTTTGTGCTAGATGTCAATACGAGAAGACACATCAACTTCCATATGGGGAGTCCACATTTAGAGCTAAGATACCTCTCGAGCTCATCCACTTAGATGTATTTGAACTAGTGAAGCAACCATCAGTCAGGAGATCAAAGTACATGATAACATTCATTGATGAATTCTCCAGGTATGTCTGGGTCGACTTTATGAAAGAAAAATCCGAGGCATTAAACAAATTTAAGAAGTTTAAAGCAGAAGTAGAGAATGGAGTAGGCAAAAAAATACTATGCTTCCGTACAAATAATGAGGGAGAATATACGTCAAATGACTTTACAAAGTATCTTCAAAAATAGAAGATACATTGACAATTTACCTGCCCAAATACGCTACAACAAAACGGAGTGGCCAAAAGAAAGAATTGGCATTTGGCGGAGACATGTAGGAGCATGTTGCATGCGAAGAATGTTCCACCCAGGTTTTGGGTTGAATGTATGAAAACGGTAGTGCACGTGATCAACAGACTACCTCAAGCAAGGCTTGGTTTTATGTCACCTTATCCCACGGTAAGTCACTTTAGAGTATTTGGATGTGTATGTTATGCATTTGTGCTAGACCATTTTCATAACAAGTTTGACAAGAAGGCAGGTTGCTACATATTCGTGGGCTATGATCAAAGAAAATGATGGAAGTATTGTGACCCTACAATAGGGAGGTGTTACACTTCCAAAATGTGGTGTTTGATGAACTATCATCTTGGTGGTCGTCACAATCTAATCCAAAACAAGTTGAAGAAGCGGTTTGTGAAAGAATGGAAGAAAGTGACGAGCTTGATAAGGGCTAGCCAATTAAAGAATGAAATGATCTTGTAGTTGGAAGAGAAGAAGTAAGAGTACAGTTGCCGAAAAAATCAAAGAGTCCATGGCGAACTGGTATACATCCGAGAATTACAGAAGAGCTCCGACCAAGTTTGATGGAAGAACTTGAAGAGTATGAACTTCAACTTAGGAGATCAACAAGGCAAAGAAGACCAAATCCCAAATATGCAAATGTGGCACTGACTAAAGATGTTGGAGTAGTCGAGCTGTCTACATACGAGGAAGCCTCACAAGGCATCAAATGAAGGTAGGACATGGAGGAAGAGATCCAAGCATTAAGAAAGAATGAGACATGGGACCATTGTGCCAATACCTAAAAAGGTACATCCTATATCTTGTAAATGGGTTTACAAACTTAAAACTCGACTAGATGGATCGATAAAAAGATATGAGGCACAA
Source organism: Eucalyptus brandiana (assembly GCA_014182725.1). Classification (NCBI taxonomy): domain Eukaryota; kingdom Viridiplantae; phylum Streptophyta; class Magnoliopsida; order Myrtales; family Myrtaceae; genus Eucalyptus; species Eucalyptus brandiana. Next base: position 31,274,382 of record CM024677.1, read on the forward strand.
TTAGTTGCTCGGGATTCTCTCAAAAGTATAGCCTGGATTATGATGAGATTTTTAGCCCAGTCACAAAGATTACTACATTTCGAGTTTTACTAACACTTGCAGCAAGCAAGTCATGAAAATTATGGCAAATCGATGTAAAGAATGTCTTCTTACATGGAGATATATACATGGAGCAGCTAGATGGTTTCTAAAGTAAGACTTATCCAGACTATGTTTGCAAGTTAGAGAAAGCCCTCTATGGCTTAAAACAAGCCCCGAGAGCATGATATGGGAAGATTGCTGAATTCTTAGTGCAAAGTGGTTACTCAGTAGCCCAAGCAAGCTCGAGCTTGTTTGTGAAGGCGGAAGATGGCAAGTTTGCAATAGTATTAATTTGCGTGGATGATCTAATAAGCACCGGAGATAATGAAAATGAGATATGCCAAATCAGAGCCAACTTCTCAGTGTGGTTTCAGATGAAAGAGCTTAGAGAGTTGAAACATTTCCTGGGACTCGAGGTTGAGAATACCAATGAAGGACTATTCCTATGTCAGCAAAAGTATGTACAAGACCTCCTAGACAAGTTTGAGATGCTTGATTGCAAACCTATATTTACTCCAATGGATGGAAATGTAGAGCTATGTACAGCTCAAGGACGAGAATTGGAAAACTCTACTATGTACAAGCAATTGGGGGGCAACCTTGTTTACCAAACCATAACATAGTGTCACGGTCAGTGAATCCTCTCGTACTCGTGACACTTGTAAGTGGGGCTTGGGGTTATCTGGTGAAGAGTGTGAGGTAGAAGAGTAGAACACAACTAGTCCATGGGAGTGGCGTTAGGACAGTTGGTACTAGGAGTTCTATGATAGAAGGATTATATCACTCAGGAGCTCTGAAGACGGGATATGCCTCTCGTGCACAAACTGGTTGGGAGCTGATGCCGCTCTCCTGACGAGGCCATGGCAGGCCGAAACTAGTTGTTATGCCTAAAGAGATCTACTGTCTCATTCGATGGACTAGACGCCCGAGCGACACTGGGCGTGGTAGCATCTCGTATGAAGAAGCATTCACCGTATTGTTCGTGGAACAGCTACAAAAGGAAGGCTGGCCTGGCGAATTTCGCTGGCTAGGCACCCGCGGGTCGTTTCGAGGCCAAGGAAACTCTCGGCCCGTGACAATAGCCTGATATTGTCTTTGTAGTGGGAGTAGCAAGTCGATTTATGAAGAAGCCATGAAAGCCTCACTTAGATGCAGTTAAGTGCATACTAAGGTATGTAAAGGATACATTTGATTTTGTGCTCTTGTATAAGAAAGAAGTATCATGTGAAGTTGTAGGCCATTGCGATGTTGACTTTGCTGGAGATCGTAACACACGGCGATCAACTACTGAATACATGTTTAGCCTTGGATCAACAGTAGTGTCATGGGGCAATAAAAGATAGGCAACTGCGTCATTATCTATGACATAAGCTGAGTATAGAGTAGTGGCAATGGCAACTCAAGAGAGTACATGGCCGGTACAATTAATGGAGGATCTTTATCAACCGATAGATCACTCGACAAGATTGTATTGTGATAATTTATCAGCCATAAGCTTAGCGGAGAATTTAGTTTTCCATGCGAGGACCAAGCATGTAGAAGTACACTATCATTTCCCGCAGGAAAAAATATTACAAGGCAAGATAAAGATGGAGTATGCCAAAACAAATGATCGAGTTGAGGATATCTTCACAAAAGGTCTTGGAGCTGCAAAATTCAGAGAGTTTCGAAGGCAAATTGGTATGATCGCAAGGTCCATGCTAAGAGAGAGAGTAGTCAATGAGGGGGAGTGTTAGAGAGCACCGCCTCTCTCCTCTAGATCTTTCTTTCTCTAGATTTCTCTCTCTAGATTTTTCTAGCCATAATATTTAACTAACGCTAGCTATAAAATATTAATATTCTAAGGATATTTGGTGTGGAAGTCGGTTAATGCACCGACTTCACCCCCTATAAATAGGGGCTCTTGCCCCTTGAGTGTGTAGTATGAAGTGTGGGGTGTGTGAGGCGTGTGCAGTGTGTATGGAGTGATTGGAGTGAAGTGAGGAGTGTTGTATTATGTATGTGTGTTGTTTGTAGAGTGAGTGGGTGAGTGACATGTGAGAAGCAAGTGAAGTGAGTGGGTATGAGAGTGTGTTAGTGTGAAGAATTTGTAATTTTTTTTTTATATATAGAAGGAGTGATTATTTTTACTTGTATAACCACTTGCCTTCTCAACATCCTAGCATGATTCTTTCAGCAGCATCTCATGTCATCCACATTCTCTCATTAGCAGCACATTATTTAAATACTATATGCGAATTCATACATTTTGTATATTCCTCTAAAATGGTACTCGGTAGACTGGTCCTTATTAGCTTAAGTAGAAGGAAAAGGGATTATGAGACACACCTGCCAATACATGAACGTCTGTATGATGTTGCGCTGCCACCTGAAGACGCATAAACACATAACGCCATGTGATTGTACAAATTGACGGTGAGATAAGCAAGCAGCTCGGTGATCTTAAAAAAAAGAGTAAATTCCATAAACAACGTATGATAACAACGAGACGAATGGCAAAAAGCCAACTCTAGTCTCAGCTTGGGAGGACAATATGCTAAGGGTAGTTGTGTTTTGACTCGACCCATAGACAAGGCTCTTCCAAGTATTTTCTATTCAAGAAAATTGAAGCAGCAAATGGGAAAAAGGATCCAAACAGAATGACATTTAAGCAATTAGGAGCTCATACAACACCGTGGCAGGATTGAAACATAACACAATTGAGAGGAACGATGCATACGAGGAACTTTGAGCATGTTGCTCGTTATTGAAGAATCAAGATATTCTACCTTCTCTGCCCTTCCAAACTACAGCGCAGTACACAAACATGGAGAAGGGAAGAACAATACTGGGACCTACGCTCAAGAATACAATGGCTGAAATGGGGTGATAAGAATACGAGATTTTTTCATGCTTCAACGCTTCAAAGACGACACAAAAATCGTATTACTATGCTGAAAGATGCTGATCAGCAATTGGTTCGTGAACCACAAACTTTACAAGGTATGACGACCGCTTTCTTTTCAACGTTATATACCTCTGTGGGATCTAGAGATTATGGGCTTGTTCTTAACCAATGCCAACAGATTGTAACATCTGAAATGAATGAACAGTTAGTCTCATTGGTTACTCTTGAGGAGGTTAGACGGGCCACTTTTCAGTTGGGGACCACCAAAGCCCTTGGCCCTGATGGTTTAACTTGACTATTTTATCAGAAACACTGGGACATTCTTAAATTTGATCTCCTGCTCCTAGTGCAGGATTTTTTCATGTTAGGACAGTTGCCCCCGACTCTAAATCGCACCTATCTTGTATTGATACCTAAGATACCCCACTCCGAGAATCTGGAACAATATTGCCCAATCAGCCTCTGCAACTTCGCCTACAAAATTATCTCCAAAGTTCTTGCCAATCGTCTCAAACCATGGCTGCCTCTTCTAATCTCTAAGGAACAGTCCAGTTTTTGTAAGTGGCCGCTAGATTCAGGATAACATTCTAATCGTTCAAGAGGTTCTTCACCAATTTAAGACAATGAAGCGAATGAAGAAATTCAATGCAATCATGAAGACAGACATGCACAAGGCATATGACAGAGTAGAGTGGGACTTCCTTAATGACTACCTGCTTAAGTTGGGATTTCATACTAGTTGGGTGAAGTGGATTATGCAATGCGTGTCCTCAACAACCTTCAGTGTGAAATTTAATGGTGAGATTCTTCCTTCCTTTTCACCTTCCCGGGGCCTTAGATAGGGAGACCCGTTATTTGCATATCTGTTTATTTTACTGGCAGATGTTCTATCACACCTCATACATCAAGCTGTTAGTATCGGACACATTAAAGGTATTCGGTTCAACAAGAGGTGTCCAACCCTGTCCCATCTCTTTTTTGCCGATGATGCCATATTCTTCCTAGATGGGACAATTCGAGAAAGCCAGCATTTTGTTGAAATCTTAAATCAATATTGTTTGGCGACTGGTCAGGTAGTGAACCGTAATAAATCTGGTCTGATGTTTACTAAACACTGCCCCCAGAGTTTGCAAAACAACATGGCGTCCGAGCTTCGGATGCCTATATTATCAAGATATGGTAAGTATTTGGGATTGCCGTCTGATTGGGGTCGATCTAACGGGAAATGTTCTCTTGGATTCTAGCACGAGTTAATGCAAAGTTGGAAGGATGGAAAGGGAAATTAATTTCTAAGGGAGGTAAGGAAATTCTCATTAAATATGTAGTTCGGGCGATACCACGCTACACTATGTCTATCTTTAAGATACCTCTGTCAATTTGCAACTCTATAGAGAATAATATTGCCAGATTTTGGTGGAGAAATGACTAGAATAAGGTGGGAATTCATTGGCAAAGATGGGAACTTCTTAAGGAATGTAAAGACAACGGAGGTTTAGGCTTCCGTGACCTTCTAGCCTTAAATAAAGCCATGCTGGGAAAGCAGGCTTGGAGATTATTACAGCAGCCTTGTGCTTTATGGAGTAACCTTTTTAAGGGTTTGTATTTTCCTTCCCAAGATCTACTCTCGGCAACTATAGGTACAAGATCCTCTTGGGGGTGGCGGAGTCTTCTTTTGGGAAGAGATGCTATTCTTCCTAATATCCGTTGGTTAGTGGGTAATGGTCAAAAAATCAGAATTAGAGGCGATCGTTGGTTACCAATGGGTATCATCCATGGACCTAAGACTAATGAGGAACCAGTGCTGGTGGCGGATCTTATTGATTCGACTCACCAGCATTGGAACCTATCAATGCTCCTCAGTATATTGGGAGAACAGATTGCAGAGGAGGTCCTTACTATTCTAGTGAGACCTTTAATCACCGAAGATCAACTTGTTTGGACAGCAACGAAAGATGGTGTCTATACAGTTAAAAGTAACTACTACCAACTACTTCAGACAGCATGCACTCATAACAACAACAAAGCATCAATCTCATATCAGCATCCCAAATTTCTATGGCAAAGGATATGGTCAATGAGAACTGCACCAAAAATCAAAACTTTCATATGGGCGGTATGTCACAATGCACTTGCAACAAGAGTCAATCTTTTTCATAGGCATATAATGTCGAACCCATGTTGCACTCTGTGTCAACAAGATACTCCAGAAACATTAGAGCATCTTTTTCTTTTTTGCTCTTGGACTCGAGCTGTATGGGCTAACCCTCAGCTTATCGGTCACACTTTCCCTCGCTCGATCCAACGAATTGATGTATGGTTATCAGAGAGAGCATCCACACCAAAAAATTTACCTGGATTGGAGCTCACTGCAAACATCCTTTGGCAAATTTGGAGAATGCACAACAACTCTGTCTTCCGCAACCAGCAATCGGACCCTCATTTTGTAGTTGCAGCGGCTGTAGCTCAGACCAGCGCCTTCTCTGTTCCCGCAGTCAACCGATTGACATCAGGAATTCGATCGATGACTCCTCAACACCTCTGGCGTCCTCCAGAACTCGAAACCCTAAAATATAACATAGATGACACCTATCAATCAGGAAGCTCAGAGGGATCAATTGCAGGGATATCCAGGGACAACCGAGGAAGGCTCATAGATTATTACTCAATCACAGTACGCTCAACATTAGCGTTGGAAACAGAAATACAAGCACTTACCTTTACTCTTCGTCATCTACTGAGCCAAGATTTGCAGCACACGAAGCTGGTGATTAAATCGGATTGCCTTACTCTTATAGCTGCGATGCGGGACGGCAGATCATCGATTTGGGAGCTTCGGCCGTTGGTTGTGGAGGCTCTCCTTCTGTTTTCCCAATTCTCTGACCTAGCGTTGCAACACTGTCCGCGCGAGGCAAACCGGGTTGCTGACTGGGCAGCGAAGGCCCAGAATAATGCTTCTCCGGCCCAAATCTGTTTCTTTAATCCTTCGGCTGTACTTCTTGATTTGCTATTTGTGGATATTTTAGCTTCAGGGTGTACGGTTCCTTTTATATAAATAATAGTCTCTCTTTCGACAAAAAAGAAAAAACTACAGCGCAGATACCCGCCCATGGGAGGGCGGGGCGGGGGAGAGGAGAGAGCATGGCATTCCATTATAGACATTGTAATTTTGTGCTCTAGAACCCAATATGCAATTAAAGCCAATGGCAAGAAGCCCATGTCATTGTTTATGTAATCTTGTAAACAGAACTCAGAACTCAGATAACAAGAACATCACATCACCCTGTTGCAGCGGATGTGTGGCATCCAAACGCTTGTCCACATGTCAGAAAATATTCACTTCTAAAGAAAAGTTTCCTTCAACGAAGAGGGTTGAAATTTCTCTCCCCACTCCCCAACAAAGGAATGAAAAAAAAAATCCATCCAATCTCCGCTCTAAATCATTATCCTTTAATGTCCAGCAGCAAATATATGCTAAGGTGGCAGTGATCTCGACATGACCTTGAGTTTAACGTGAAAATTCAATGCAGAAAAAATCACAAATCACTCGAAAACTTCTACTTATTACTAAGAATAATATAATACACAAAATAATTTTCTCTTGTCACGTACTAGGGTTTCGCATAAACATTACAAGCTCATTTCTTAAATATAAATGTGGCTAAAAAACACTAACCATAATCGAAAAATTCGGAGCCAATTCTCAACAGACAAAAATCATCAACTCATAGTCCTTGATCTCATAAATAATATACTCAAATTTGAGCTGATTCCATTAATGTTTTGCCTTCGAATATGACCCACAAAATTGTACCCCTCTTCTTTCCTCCTCCCCTGTTCTTTGGTGTGCTTCACGATTTTATCTCTCTCCACTTTTGGGCACCCCACCACGCACGAAGCTTTTTCTTTCTTTTCACTTGCTTTTGACTTTTCTTCTCTTCTTTTTGTTTCTTTTGTTTTAACGTTAGCTGGGCCCCACATGAAGGTGTACCCAGCCAACATGTTACAGCACAGGAGTTGAAGGAGAAAGAAAGGAAGTTAGTGAATTCACCTGCATGAAGTAGTAGTGTTCGAGCACAGTGGGAGGAAGGAAGATAGGAGTCACAGAAATGAAGAGAATGCACGCTACCACACAAGTGTTCCTCGACATTATCCTTTAGAGATATCTTCTCTAACTTCAATGGGCCACCGAATGCTCGACGTGGATATGAGGACAACATATGTTGTGCAATTTTGTCAATCCAATGGGCCCTATATCAACGTAATCGACGGAAAGGATGCTTTTATGGGGTCCCATGTGATTGATAATGTCTCCGGGCCCTTACAAGCTGTGATACATCCGCATCAAAGTTTGGTCTTTTGTCCCGATCCGGAAGAATTGAGCCCAAGCGCAAAGTTTTCCACAAGTGAAAAAGAATCATTTAGCCAATCTTTGACATCCGAGAAAAATTATTGCAGTAGCTTTCAAATGATTGATTTAGGTCGGGCTTTTGTCTTGATAAACTTTACTTTTCCTTGAACTATCAAAGACAAGTTATTCAAGATTTGCTTGAGGATAATTAAGACGATAACAGAGTATTGCATCGGGTTCTTTGTCTCCAAAAAAGCAACTGTAAAAAATTCGTATTTCCTTTATGGCCATCGTTTTTGCTTTCCCATGTAACGAAGATATCTCCTTTTTATATTTTCCACCATTTGAATAACTACAAAGGACCCATCCATTACAATTGTACACCTTGATGTATATGTTACTGATAAGCAAAGAGGATATATAGGTATGCATCGTTACAATTATTGTTATTATCTCTCTTTTCCCGAAGGACAGGAGATAAATGAGTATTGGCCGCTCGCCAATTTTTTTTTTTTTTTTGGGACCAAATCAAATGCCAAATTCAATCGAGTCCAAAGTCATCGCAACCTGCTTTTAACGTGAGATTTGACGTAAGAGTCCGACTATGACGTGACCTGAATGTAGGAGTAGCAGCTTAGTGGGAGCAGTTCATGTGATAGTGGGAGATCTGGCATCCCTTGAGTGCTTAAACCTCTTAAGCAACCAACTCATTCGATGAACTTCTAAGGATAAGAAATTAAGTACATTTTCAAGCTACCCATTTAATACGAATCCAGGCTTATGTGGAACACTACTGCCCAAAGCATATCCTCGCAGTGCTTAACCTCCTCCACCATCGTCCTTGTCAATTGATGATGGCAAAGGGCATAAGAGTTCCTTCAAACAAAAAGAAGTATGGATGGGTTATGCACCTAGAATCATAATTGGAATTTGCATAACATATATTGCATTTGACATGGAAAGACCCAAATGGTTTGCACGAGTTGTGAGAATGCGAGACAATAGCAGTAGGGTGGATGGAGAAGCCAATGCAAAAGGCCATCAAATTTAGTAGATAATGAAATTGTTTAAAGAGTTTTCTCTTTAAAATGTGCAACTTAGATTCAATGAATAAAGATGTTGTGTCAACTCCCTTATGAAAACTTGTTTCTGATGTCTTCTTTTAATGTTTCTTGGTGCAATTGTATATTTGTTAAATTGGGAAGATGGATAATGAGATTGTCAAGTGCACAAATTCAATAATAATAATGATAAAAAAATGCAAAAAAATAGAAACATGAAGCAAGCGCCATTGTCCTTTAGAGATATATTCTCCATCTTTTTGTGTGCATAGCTTTTATTTGCCAGTGAAAATTAGAAGTGAAGATTGACATTAATCCATTCGGTCAAAGTTGATAATATTTTATCTTGTCGAGGAAACATGTCCTGAAGAATCAACACTAAAATCATTGAAGTTGCAGTTAAGTAGAAGCTATTATGCATTGTCTTTGGTAGAGAGCATAAAGTCAGAGGGAAAAAAGAAAAAAATTCAGTGAAATATTCAAAACGTATCTTCAAATTCCAAATAATTCTACTAAAGAATAAGAAAAGAGAGCTCCGTCCTGAATAATTAACTGTCCAAACTCAAAGTAATTTGTCCACCATATGGTTAAAGCCATTGCCTGCATATCTTTATTAAGGTCACATTCTGCCATCCATTGTCTCGTAGACAAAAAATGCTGCCATAAACTTGATTAATATATCTTCGAGAACAGCGAACAAAGACTTCTTTGTCGCGTATTATGTGGCAATAGATTGAATAATAATGGGAGAAATTCACCAGTAAAATCCAAGTTATTAGGTCAGCCCATCAATGCCCATCTTACATTCTGAAAACAACTCTCCGAATGGAAGCGATTCGGCCCTGGGTTTCCAAGCGGATAGAACCTTGTTCTTTTTTTTTTTTTTTTTTTTTTGCCCTTTTCTTTTGATAAAGAAATTGCAGCGTCCCCGAATGGAAGCAATTCGGCCCCCGGTCTCCGAGTCCTTGTTGCGGCAGTGACGCCGTTGGACGACATGATGACCTTGGAACTTGCTAGCTGGGGCGGGGAAATGACAGCGCAAAATCGGGATGTTGGAAATTTCCTATAATATGAGTTTACATTAATTAATTAATTTTCTATTTTAAATAATCATGTTAATTGATATTCCAATATTTGTTGAATCTTACAGTGATCTGATCGAATTGGGTATTGGCATCTATTAATAATGCCTTTTAGTTAAGAAAAAACGTAGACAATTGTGTTTAATCAAAACCCGTAATGGGAATGGCTGGCGATTAAGACGCTGTTGATTATGGTTTCTTGCGCCCTCTTTCTAAACTTAAAAGGGTAGGTTATATCTATCAGTTACTTTAATCCCATTGAAAACTGTTATATTGAAATATGGCATAGAGAGGAAGATCTGACATTTCAATAGATCCCTGATTATCAGAGTGATCTATTTTTTTTAAGTGAAGCAATGGCTCAAACATGTATGCCTTAATTCTGCTGTATTTATTGATCTAGGTGTTTTACAATCATATATGGATCCGTTTTTTTATTTATTTATTGATTAGTTGTTTATGTGAACAATTTTTTACACGGGATTGAAAGGGCGATCCTTGATCTGTTGGGAGGAGCTTCGAGCTGTGTCTGCAGCCGCTCGGATGCATTGCGAGGATGCGTACCACGCAAAGTGCACCGGCGAGTGGTAGGAGAGGAGCCAGTCATGTCCTCTTTGTCGCTCCCCCATTCCGTCTTATGGTCCAAGCTAATCCTACTGACCTTTCCTTACCGTTCTACGTTTCAGTAGCTTCCGTTTGCACATGCTTTTGAACGGAATAGGAATAAAGCTTGTTTCGCCTTATCCACTCACGCAAAGATTACCCCACACTATCACTCCATCAAGTGATTTTAATTCTCATGTGACAACGTTAAAGATTTTAATTTCATTTGTTCTCCTTATTTTTAGGATATTCTTTGTCACATGGATTTATTCCCCATTTTCTTTGCACTAGGCTCCGTTTGTTTTACCAAAAAAATGACTTGAAAAATATTTTTCCTAAAAATTATTACTTGTGTTGCTACAAATTATTACTATTTTCCCAACCTTTATCCATGCCAACACTAGCCGAGCCATGTTTGATGATTGGCATCCACGTTAGTGATTTCCGATCAAAATTTAATTGATTCAATAGGCAAAACGTGAGAATACTCAATTGGCACAGTTAAAAGATTTATGACTGAATTGGCAAAAATGTAATTAGTTTAAGAATTTTTGAACAATTTTCCCCTAGGTGTGGATCTTTGCAATAAAATTATGTTACTTGTAATATATACGTACATGCATCTTTAACGAATAGTGTTCTCATCTCTTTCTTCCTGAAGAAGTAGAGATAATCTTCTTCTTGAGGGGAAACTATGCCAGCTTTTCCAATAAAAGGAAGGATTTAGTATTTAAATACTCTCATAAATTCATCAAACAATACTTGACCGCAGCACAACCACTTCATTGCACATACATTTAGATGACTTTTTTACATTGGAATTTGAAAAGAAGATAGAAACCTGAGAGACAGGCTTCGTCTCCTTTCCTTTTATTTCCTCAAAAGACACAATACCTTAAACTGAAAGATTTCTTCATTGCCTTATTGACTTCACTCCGCTTCTTTATTCGCTCACGATGATGGTGCCGTGAAATATACTTCATACTATGATGCAATTTGGCCAGCATCAGCGGCTTAATTTAGCTCCCCGGTCTCATGGCTTTGTAGGGCCAACTAGCGGAGGGCAAGGTCCACGTCCATAAGCGCCACACTTTTATGGAGATGATGACGGTATGCACGGTGTATATCTTCTCCGTCCTTTGCACGGCGCATCTGCTGGTCCTGCTTAGATTATCAGATAGAAGATTCATCGTATTTCTTCAACCAACATGGAGAGAGAGAGAGAGAGAGAGAGAGAGAGAGAGAGAGAGAGAGAGAGAGAGAGAGAGATCACCTTTCTGAAGGAGTGCTCGAGCTTCAGTGGAAGGAAGGAAGAGAAGAGCCAACGAGATGAAGAAAGCGCAAACAACAAGAAAGGCCTTCCTCATTATTAATATTGGAGAAGTATTTGGTAGCTATGTATTGGTACTTTGTGCTTTCCATTAGGTGGCTATTTATAGTGTTTTTTTTCTCCTGTTGAAGTGACAAATTATGAATGTGATTATGTTTTATCATCCCGTGGAAATTGCCTTTTGAATAAACAAGTCTAGTTGATCTCATACACCACATAAGATGCATCATTGTGAGACCAATAAGTTTCATATCAAGAAAATAGTCACAAAATTCCTAAACATTTTGCATTTATGCTAGTTCATTCCTAAATCTTTTAGCTGTGCCAATTGTGTCATAAACCTTTTCATTTTTTGCCAATTTAGTTATTCCGGTCAATTTTAGCTATGAATTACTGACGTGAATGTCGGTTATCTTCCATAACATAATCAACGTCAACATAGACAATTTTAACAATTTCTTTGAAAAATCCGAATTTCTTAGCAATTTTTTTCTTTTCTTTCTTTTTCTCCTTCTTTCTCCGTTGGTCCCATGACCAACCAGCCAAAGGTGGGGTCACCCTCGCCGAATCTTATGCTTTTACTGTTGACCTATTGAACGATTTCTATTAATGTGAAGTAGAGGAAGGAGGAGAAAAGAGAAACTAGGGAGATTTATACAAATCTTTATTACGCATGAATTATAATAGGCATATAATAGTTATAATAGGTATTGCGAAGACAAGCTATATATGATAGCTATAACCACAAGGACCAAATATAGGACAATAACGATTTTGTGACAGGATTATGATGCAAATAATAGACATTGCTGTAACTAATGGCATCATTAGCATCACATGATTGTGGGGTGTGCAGACCTCATTTGCAGGTTGACCCCCAAGTCATTACTAACTAGTCATTAGAGAAAGAAAAATAGTTCTAAATCCAATACATTACAGGCCACGTGCTTCACGATCGGGTCGATACATCATCTACAAAATGTCAAATTTAATTGACTCCAAAGTCATTGCGAGTTGTCAGTATTTGTGTGACACAAGAGTCCAAACATCTTTTTGTTCAAGTTGTCCCTCAGAGCAGAGAAGGAAGAAAGATGGGATCTATCGAAAAAAGGGGAATGGAAAATAAGCATTGATGCAGCGCACTTACCTTGGTCAAAAGAAGGTTCAATCGCCTGTGTGTGTCGCAATTCTACTGGGATTTTAGGTAGCGCATGGTAACGCTCCTATTTCTTTTACTTTCTGTTCTTTTGTTAAACGAAAAAAAGAATAAACCTGTTTGAAAAACATTTGTTCCCTAAACAATTTCTCTAATTTTTTGTTCCAGGAACAGTTTTGAAAGAAAAAAAGTTGGTTCTTGTTAGGAAACAATTTCTGAAATAAGCCAATTTTTTTTTTTTGTTTCTCTCTTTGCTGCGGCCACCTCAAATCACCCGAGCCACCATTGATTGCCGTCGCCGTCGCCGCCGCTTGTTGTCGCTCGTTGGCCGCTGTCGCCCGATGCCGTCGGCCACCGCCGCTGCCTGACGTCGCCGGCCGCCATCATCGCTAGTTGCCGCCTGTCGGCCGCTGCTCGATGCCGCCAGCTGCCGCGCCGGCCGCTATCGCTTGATGCCGCTGGCCGCCGCCGCCGCCCGACGCTACCTGCTGCCGCCCGACGCCGCCCTTCGCCGCCGCCACCCGTCGCCGCCCGATGCCGCCCGACGCCACCTGCTGCCGCTGCCGCCACTGCATGACCACCCGCCGCCGACCGTCACCAGCAATCACCCTCGCAAACGGTTGGCGGTGGGCGGCAGCGGGCGGCGGCTGCCAGCGACGAGCGGCGGGTGGCAGCGGGCGGCGGCGGCCGAAGGTCGCCAATTCGTGAGCAAGAATAAAAAATAAATAAATACAAAAAAAGAAATCGTTGCGTTACCAAATGCATTTTTATTCTTTTTCTATTCCAAGAGTAGAAATTTTATATAGTTATCAAACTAGTTCTTTTACTTATTAATTGTTCCTCAAAATAGAAATAAAAAAAAAACTATATATGAAAAAAAAACTCTTCCCCGGAACAGAAGCGTTGTTATGCGCAGCCTTAATTGATGGCTTTGTGAAGAACGTATCTATCTCCTCGGCCGAGCAAGCGAAAATCCTAGCGATGGTGGAGACGTTGAAGTTTCTCTCCTATCGTGCGGCACAACAACTCACTTTGGAGTCAGACTATCTCAACTTAGTGAAGAGTTTGAAGTCTAGACAACACGTGCTTTGGGAAGAATGTGCGCAGATCAGCGAAACCCGTGGACTGTTGCTTCTTTTTTCAAATTTAAAGAAAGTCCATTGTAATAGGGCCTCTGATAGCGTAGCTGATTTGGTAGCAAAATGCCATAGGAAAAAGGCCCTCCCCCAGGAACTAGTTGACAAGCCCTCCGCAGGCCTGCTCTGTTCGGATATTCCGCAAGTGGATTTAGTTTCTAAATTGAAGATATGAAGTTACGACCCCCCCAAAAAAAAGAGTCGAAAGCATCAACTGACCAGAACTGTACCTCGCCAAGGTCGGTCATGGTCTTAAAAGCAAACTCCGAATATTCTCATTGGACAAGGCCAAGGAGTAAGAGATTTTTAATTAAGCGGAGAAGGCGATATGGTCGCTAACCTCGCAACTTCCTATAGAAAAAGACATATATTACCAACTTTAGAATTATTATTCATATTTCAGATATTTACAAAAAATATATATATTTACTTTTACACATCAACATTTGAGTACTGTGAAGGTTTTGAGAATTAATTTGCTAAGAAGATGAAAGTGCATGAACAGACGGAGTTGATTCTTCTTTCTTTTTCTTACAGTACAGAGTATTTGAATTTTTTCACTCAATTAATCCTCATAAATCGACATGGTATTGTGACACATGTTGAAAACATGGTAGAAAGAAAAGTGGTCCATTTGTCATTTTCCCTTGGAATTTTCCACATTTTGTCATCATAAAGCCTTCAGTTTTGACTCCGATCCCTTTCCTAATTCCAACCCAATTGACCAAAAACGACTACTAGTCCATCATAATTCCATAATTGCATATGCCATCCTTGCCCTTTCAATTGCCAAGTCTCTCTCCCAATTTCAATCCAATTAACCAAAAAAGACAACTAGTCCATCATAATTCCATAATTGCATATGCCATGCTTGCCCTTTCAAATGCCCACTCTCTCTCTCTCTCTCTCTCTCTCTCTCTCTCTCTCTCTCATTTTACTGACTTAAGCATTATAGAGCCAACCCACCAGAGAAAACGTCTATAGAAGGAAGATCTTACCAGACCCCTTATGCCCACTATGCCAACAAGTGCCAGAGGGCACACGAAAAAATCAAGCAACAATCTTCAGACATACCCATCACTCGACTGGACAAATTGTTATTGAAATGCTTTGAAGCTAATACATACCAGGTCTCGCATGAGGAAATTGCAGGCATCTTGTGGTCAATTTGGAGGGCACGAAATGGGTTTGCTTTTGGCTCCCGCTGGCCGAACCCGAGCAGAACATTGGATCTTGCAATTACAAAGCAAGCCAGTTTTTGGAGATGGAATCCAAGGCCGGAAAGTGCAACTAAGAACAAGAAAAGCTTACCTTCTTCATGGCAGCCACCGGAGCGAGGGTCTTTGTAATTAACGTCAATTGCTCCAAATCCGAGAACTCGTCGGAAGCAGCCGTAGCAGGGGTGATTCAAGACTACATAGGAGTGTTGGTGGATGGCTTTGCAAATTCTATCTTGGCTGGATCGGTCGAAGTAGCTGATGTTGAGGAAATTTCTCAAATTGATTTTGAAGATTGACAAAACATTTCCATAAATGTTCAATGATTCTGATGAAAGAATTTCCAGGTGATATTCTTGGAGCAATTTGAATGATCAAGAAGTTCTGATGAAAACTATGATATGTATAATCAGACGTTACTCATCAGACTTAAAGAACCAAACTCAAAGACTTATTAAGATGTTCTGGTTGCCTATGATTAAGATTGAATTAAGGACAACGGTTGAAAATCTGATGGAATGTGATCAGATATTATCAATCAGAGCCAAAGTTGTTGTTTAATTATTTCATTCCTTATGTCTTATGTCAAACGGCGAAGAAGAAGATAATATCCTCATGCAACGGCTAGTAGCAATTGGTTGGATTTCCTGCCTTATATATAAGGAGTTTCATAGGAAAGTATCTCTTGAAGATATGGATTTCTTAGAACGACTTATTTGAGGCGAAATATTCTTATTTGCTCGATAAGATGGAAATAAAGGGGATTGCACCAGATATTGTAAGTTTTGGCACACTGATTAATGGTCCTGATGAAGCCTACAACTTTTTCAGGAAAGTGGACGAGCACTATAAGGTTTCTCATACGACAGCAACATATAATATAATGATCAATGCTTTTCTGGGAAAGCTAAAAATTGATCTGGCAGCAAAGCTTTTTAATGAGATGAGTGTCAAAGGTTGCATGCCCAACAGTTACACATATTGTGTGATGATTGATGGATTCTGTAGAGCAGGGGATGTTGACTCTGGGTATAAGCTTCTACTAAAACAAATTGAGAAGGGTTTTATTCCAACGCTTGCTTCATTTGGACAAGTAATAAATTGCCTTTGTGTGAAGCATAGGGTTCGTGAGGCTGTTGGGATCATTCACCTTATGGTTCACAAAGGTATTGTTCCTGAGGTAGTGAACACTATTTTTGAGGCTGACAAAAAGGAGGTGGCCGCGCCTAAGATTCTTGTGGAAGACTTGTTGAAGAAAAGCCATATAACTTATTATACTTATGAAATTCTCCATGAGGGTGTTCGGGATAAAAAGATGCTAAAGAAGATGCTTCCAAGTAGATTCCTACGTGATCCGAAGAAGATGTCCTCTTCTGTTAATACATCGATATCTTGAATGCATGGAACAGTCATACATTTTGCATGATTTTAGTTCCAAACCTTGCGAAGCTTCAATTTCTATTGCCATGTAAGAAAAGGTCTACTGGCATATCAACAAAGAAGACATTCAACAGGATTTTACAAGGATGTGGAGACATCCTAATAATATGTCAAACTACATGAGCACTCATGTATAGAATCATAGCTCTGTCATAGGCTGCTCTTTCCTTTGTTGACAGAATTCCAACATGTCAGCAAGCTCCTCCACTGATAGTCCTGGGTACGTAGCTTCACTTGGGCCGAGATCATCTTCATTCAACTATTGAGGCTCCAATCTCTGTTGCCATGGAAGCTAGGTAAGGCATTTAGCTACCTCTAGGTGACTAAAATCCTCATTTCTGGTGAAATAAGGACTTTTTTTTTTTCCTGATATGGTAGTGCTCCATATAATGCTTACACTTCCCTCCTCTCCACGTCAGAATTCCCCATGTCTCAGAAATCTGCGCTACCAGGAATCCTGCCCATCTGGCCTCTTCAGGCTGAGTTCACCAGATATTGAGGTTGAACACATTTGTGCGCTCAAACTCTGGTAACTTGCAAGGCACTATGCTAAGTCTCGGTAATGTACATCCTCATTTCTCTTGGTAAAAAGAAATAGTGGGACATTTTCATTTTTACTTATCTTAGTGCTGTGGTATTTCGTTCACTCCGTTTAACCTGTAGATTCTTTTTATTCTCTAAGAATCAACCATATATATGTCAGATAATCTTGTCAAACATTGTAAACTTGTACCAAATTGCTTAGAGAAATATGGCAATGTCCCTTGCCTTTGACAGTTTTAAATATCTTCATAGCTCCTTCCATATCTTTGCATTTGGCATATAAATCAGAAAGCGAAGTATTTATGTACACGTCATAATTTCCACACTTGATTATCCACCCTTGGACCATCTTTCCAGTCTCAAGGTCTTCAAGCATAGTACAGGCCGTCAGGACACAAGGGAAAGTGAAACTATTGGGCAGAAAAGTGCCATGACGACAAAATTGCCGGAAAAGATCCAAAGCAATCTGATTCTCTCCATTCCTAACTGCCCCTGCAATTATAGCATTCCAACAAACCACTTTCTCACACGACGCATCACGAAACACCCTTAGAGCATCATCAAACCTATGGTTCTTCGCGAGCAAATCAATCATCCCAGCTCGAACATAACCATTCGCACGGAAACCTTTCCTCAATGCCAGAGAGTAGACTTGCATACCATTCGGCGGAGCTAGCAACGCAGCACAAGCCGAGATAACACTTCCATAAGTTATCTCATCGGCATCGAAACCCAACTCATGCATCCTGCAATAGTGTTTCCACGACTCCAAGAATAAAGAATTCCTATTGAAACCCGAAATGACACTCCGTTGAGAAGCCGTATCAAACAGATTGAATGCATATCCTGTGGCACCACATTTACAGTAGCAATCCATCAAAGAATCCGCAATCCCACTTGGGTTTGTAAAACACGCGTTTTGAGCAACTGGGCATGCAAGATTTTCGTGTTTGGCGCAGTGCACTGCCTAGACTTAATATAATCATCGAAGATGACAAGAAGAGGATGGACCGGAGCGATAGCTGGTTCTGGTTCTCCATCGATAAGCGATGGAGGGTCGATGACGGCCAAGGAATGCTTGAGCTTTACAGCGGATGGCGACGAAACTTTCTCGCGGATGTTGCGGAGGAGGAGAGATTTCATTTGGGCAAATGACCCCTAAATTTCGATCACATATATAACGTGGCTCCTGAATTTTTAATATATTTAATATGATTCCTAAAATTTGCTCGAAGGTTAATATGACCCTTAAATAAGGATTATATTGAATAAATTAAAAGTTTATAAACATTTTCATATAATTCAGAGATTATATTAAATATTAATTAACAATTAGGGACCACATTAAATAAATTAAAAATTTAATGACGATATTATTCATTGGACTAAAGTTCAGAAACTATCTCGGATGAACATTGTATGTTGGATCAAAAGTTTATGAATAACTTATACTGTTAGCCTTTTCATTTTCAAACCATGCTTGCAGTGGAGACGAGGTTTGGTGGTTTCGAGAAACAAGAACGATCCTGGTCAACGAGGAAGCCCGATCTCATCCTCTGAAAATTTCTTTCCTTTTTCTATTCCGTTTTTCAATGGAAAGGTGATCCTCGTACAGCGAAGACAATGTCGGAAATCCGGAGCAGATAATTTTCTTTAATATGTAATCGGTGCATTTTCTTGCAAAGAATGCCTCCTACTTGTTCATCAAGCCGCAGTAATGGCCCTGATTCTTGTTTGACAATTGCTTTCGATCCTACTTGATCATTTCCTGCATTACTGCATCGTCACAAGACGAACGGATTAAACCTTTCGTTTACAGCATCACACGATTTACCATCTCGTCTATTAATCAGTGCGTGCCCTTGTTCGTAGTAATGATCTTAACCTGCAAGTTTATTGAGTGTACAAGGGAGTAATTAATAGACATGGAGTAGGAAATGAGGACAAGTTTTCCTTCTTTCCCAAGAGAACTTTATATTACAGCGACGGTAAGGATGACACCGACAACAGTTGCATCAACCTGCTGTTGTCTTTAATTGCGATTACCTTGAGATAAGTAGCTGCTGCCTAATTGTCATCCATCGAGCATGAGAAATAGAAAGATTTTCTCTTTGCAACGTAGACCGTTCAAACTAGAGTTCAAGCAAGTTTAAGATTGGGAGTTGTTGACTGCAGTTGTATGAGGCCACTACCTCTGTGATCAAAACTGATGGAGAAGCGCAAGAGAGAGCTGTCAAGAAAGTGCACGAGAAACTGAAGGTGTTGGAAGAGGGTATCGAGGGCAGTTATCCGGGGGAATCTCCATTTATCAACGGCAACAACAGGGACTCCTAGACATTGTTGTCTTTTTGATTTTGCACAGGCTGAAACAGGTGAAATCAAAGGGCATTACTTGAATGCTACTGCAAGTACATGCGAAGAAATGATCAAAAGGGCTGTATTTGCGAAAGAATTGGGAGTTTCTATCGTAATGCATGACTACTTAACAGGGGGATTCACTGCAAATACTAGCTTGGCTCATTATTGCCGAGATAATGGTCTACTTCTTCACATCCATCGTGCAATGCATGCAGTTATTGATAGACAGAAAAATCATGGTATACACTTTAGGGTACTAGTTAAAAC
Organism: Eucalyptus brandiana; assembly: GCA_014182725.1. Lineage (NCBI taxonomy): Eukaryota > Viridiplantae > Streptophyta > Magnoliopsida > Myrtales > Myrtaceae > Eucalyptus > Eucalyptus brandiana. The sequence continues at coordinate 31,293,891 of CM024677.1, forward strand.
CTTACGTATGTCCAGTGGAGGTCATATTCTGCCCTCCGGGGGATCTCCATTTATCAACGGTGACAACAGAGACTCCTAGACATTGTTGTCTTTTTGATTTTGGGTCCTCATGAAATTATGGAAGAAGTCCTCGGCGTAAAATTTCTGGATTCGGAGAAGTATCCAAGGGTGACCTCTTGGGTGAAAGCTCTAAAGGAGTTGCCGGTGGTGAAGGAGGCATTATGAGAAGCTGCTTCAGTTTTTCAGGGATTGGGCTCTTAAATTTGCAGCAGCTTGATGCTTATAAGGATCTCCTTAATCATAAATCTGTGACACTCAAATCATATATTTGATCGCACTTTTATGTAATCCAAATGCATTTGCGGAATAATCTATTGCCCATTAAAGTTCAATTCAAATGTTCCACTACATCTCAATCTCTCTATCAATTCTTTTATTGCGATAACACTAAACTAGCCAATCTTTTAATCCTACTATGTTATATTAGGTTGCTATCAACTATTGATACTAGGAAAAATTTCACATAATGACCTAAAGTGTATCCTCAAAAAAGGCCCTATAGTGAACATTATTTTAAATAAAAGTATATTATGTTGCTATCGACTATTGTTACTAGAAAAAATTTCACTTAATGACTTGAAGTGTGATCCTCAAAAAAAGGCCCATAGTGAATACTATTTTAAATAAGAGTTCAAAGTGATTAACACAATTTCAAATAAGTGAGCATATACATCTCACATGCACTTTTTAGGTTATGGTTGAGGGCATTTTTGTCCAAAGCTATTTTTTTCTTCCTTTCTCTCTTCTTCTTCTTTCTTCCTCCTACTGCTGACCTGACTCTCCAATTCACCTTCTTTCTTTTCTCTCCTTCTCGTCTTCCTTAACGCGCTCAACGAAACCCCTTCACTTCAAACAAAAGCAAAAAGCATAAGCAACGTCTAGGCTGGTTCACATTGACAAGTAAGGGGATACAAAACATCTGACTGCATTTGATGATGACACAAAATTGCTGTTTCCAAAATAAAAATTTATTTGATAACAACACAAAAATTTCTAACCCCCTCCTCGCTGATCTCGCCCCTACTCTCTACCAAACCTGCTCACTCCCGAAGCACGTTGTTCTCGTTAGCCTCGTTGCATAGCTAGGTGATCCCGAAGTGACAGATATTGGCTTTGAACAATGGCTCTATTGATCATTATGTTTCGATTTTCAGGATTCATCACAAGAATTAAAGAATCGCCATAGAGCGTTAAATTTCAAAAAAGATCGTGGTATCATAAGGTGATTTTGCCAGACATGTCAAGGATTTGTGAGTGGCGATGGTAAGGTAGAGAGGAAGTTCATGAGACTCTACGAGATTGCCCAATTATCGATGTGAGTGCATGAAGGTGTCTGGGGAGGAAGATGAAGGATTGACAATACGCTTCAACACAAGCGAGAACAAGAAGAAGGAAAGCGGAATAAAAAATAGAAACAAATTTGAAAACGACCCCAGACGAACCCCACACTAAATCATGCAGGGTTCAACATTTAAAAGGAGAAAATGAAGACTTATATGGTTTATAAGCCGTAAAAAGAAGTGTTTAAACCAAATGAGGAAGGAAAAAAGTGCTACCCTTATAGGGCCCGTTTGGTTCGACTTTGGGAAAATACCATTGGGAGAATGCAAATACCTTGAGATAAAGGGGTTTTCCAAAATACTAGACTATTTGGTAAACTATAACTGAAAAGTATTTTAGGGAAATGCAAGACTGTTTGGTAAACATATATTTGAAAAGGCTTTTGGTGTGACCAAATTAAGTTTTTTAGTTTTAGTATTTTTAAAATTGCAAAAAAGAAACAATGACTATATAACATTTTACATTTTTATGTTAAGAGTAATATAAAAGATACATATTAGTAAATTTATTTAAAAATTATATTAAAAGAATTTGATTATAGATTAGATGCAAAGCTCAACTTTTAGCTTATGGTTCTTTTAGGTTTGTTTTCAACTTTGAATATTTTTTTTCTTAATTATTGTAGTATTAATCATCTTTGTTAATTAATGATCATTCTAGTGTATTGATAAAAAGTTGGGTTATTGATTGTCAAAAGATAAAAATAATATAGAAAAAAAAAAGGTAAACTTTCGGTGGATGGTGAAGCGACCGATTGTAGATGCTAATTTTTTTGAGTAAGCACCGTATATAAAAAGTGAGGTCCTCATTAAGAAAAATAAAACCAAGTCCATTTCATATAAATTTGACTAGAAAGAGTCATGATTTCATGATAGTAAACATGGTTGTTTCACGAGATCACGAATTTGCAATGATCTCATATAAACACGAGTTCCCAAGAGCTCGATTAGTCTTGAACAAGTTGTACCAAACATCATATTTCGCGGACGCGCAAGTCACTTGCGACTTCTAAGAATTCATGCATAATATAGTTACTGTTTTATCATCTCGACACCGTTTGCGGCAACCTGCTAAGAAGTTTGGATTTTACTCCTCTGCTCGTCCACGCACCTCACGAAGTCGCTCAAATCTTTATCCGAGCTCCCTCCATTGATTGCATCCCGAGCGGTGCCCCTTATCTCCTTGGCTCGAACCCTTTGGGGCAGATCGCCCCTCAATGACTCGGTCAAAACCCGGGCCAACTCCGCCGCCTCCGGTATCTTCTACGACCCCTCACCGACTCGGATCCCCACGCCCAGCTCGTCCACCAGCAGCTTGGCATTCACGAATTGGTCCGCGAACATCGGCCACGTCAGCATCACCGCCCCGGCATTGAGCCCCTCCAAGGTGGAGTTCCACCCGCAGTGAGTCAGGAACGCACCACGGCCCGGTGCCTCAGTATCGCCACCTGCGGCGCCCAGCCCCTAATCACGAGGCCCCTCCCGGCCACCCGTGCTTCGAAGTCCCCGGGGACTGCCCCTGTACACAGGATGAATTTGACCTCGCTCTGCTCCAGCCCAGCCGCCAGCTCATCCATTTGCGGTTGCGCCAGCGCGGCGTCACTCCCGAAGCACACGTAGACGACGGACCCGCCCGGGCAGGCGTCCAGCCACGTCAGCACCTCGCCTGCTGACACCGAGCTGGGCCCACCCTTGTTGATGGGCCCGGCCGAGCCATCGCCCTCGGCCGGCAGGAGTGGGCCCACGGCCCAAACCCGGTCGTGCCCGAGCTCTTTCCTGAGGTGATCCAGGTAGGCACGCTCCAACCCGTCGAACGAGTTGACCACGATTCCCCAGCTCTCGATGTTGCCGACCGCATCTTCCCGGTAGTGCTCCATTTCCGGATCTCCAGCCTCGTAGCTCCTGTATATCTGGGGCAGGTGCGACCAGGGGAAGCGAGGGCAGTCCGGCAGCTTTGCGAACGAGACCGTCGACTCCTCGTCGGGCCGGAGGAGGTCCCGCCACAGGACGAAGGCGACGGAGAGCCCGAACGCGCCGGACAGCGAGAAGACGACACCGGACGCCGCGGTTGCGGGCGAAGCGGTGGGTCCACCCGAGGAAGAAGTCGGAGACGACGGCGCAGGGCGGGGAGGGGTGGGACTCGAACCACCGGGAGAGGAGCGGGAGGTGGAGGTCGCAGAGGGCGCGGACTTTGGCGACGAAGCGCACCCGCGGTGGGTGTGGCGCGGCGGGGGGCTCTGGGGAAGGCAAGACGAGAGGCTGGAGCGTGGAGGAAGAGGCGAGGAAGGGGTCGAGCAGGTGGAGTTTGTCGGGGGTGACGACGACGGTGATGGTGACGGGGGCGTTGGTGGCGGCGGCGGCGGGGCGGGGGAGGTGGAGGAGCTTGTGGGAGAGGTCGATGAGGGGGATGATGTGGCCGGCGGTGGGGTAAAGGGTACATGAGGATGTGGACGGACATGGCTGGAGCTTCGTTCTATCGTCTCGCTCTCCTCTTCGCTTCGAGGTGGTGGGCTTTCGACGGAGGCGACGGCGAGGGCGGAGGTTTGAAAAGGGCGAATCCGTCGGAAAAGAAGATGCTTTCTCGAGCGACGTGCGGCATGGGAGAGGAGGAGAAAATATTAGGTGTGTTTTACGCTCCACGTAGTAGGCGAAGAGTAATTGCTTTCGTCAAATTCACAAGGGAGGTGGGCCCTAAGTGGGGTCATGGGAATCGAGCAAGGCCAATGCATTGATAAATGAATTATAATTAATCAAATTATGATCTTGTCCTTAGATGATAAATTATTGCTACTTTACAACGGGCGATGGGATCGGTTCCAAGAAATTAATCTATAAAAGCACACTTTTTTTTATTTTATTTCTCCTCTCCAACATAACATTGAAAACTGCAACTAAATTAAAACACTAATTCAAATCTCGTTTCATATTTATCTAGAGAAACATGACTTATCTATTGCTCTCGACTTTTATGCTTACTTGCGGTCGAGGCATATTTTATTTCTACGCTCACATGTGCAAGAAGATGAGAAAAATCTTAGAAAGGGGAGAGAGAGAAGCGATACTTTTATATATTACCTTTCATAGTGCAAGAAGAGACCGCGCTCACTGGACAAAAGGGGCTCACCGGGGAGGTCAATAGCGAGCCCAATGCTAGTGCTGGCAAAAGTGCAGAGCATGGCGTAGTTGGCATGATAGTAACTTGAGGAGTAGGGAGGCGTAAAGAGAAGAGAATGGCTTATAAGAGAGAAAATAGAGAGACGATTTGCAAGAGGTGAGGTTTGATGTCAAGGGTATGAAAAGAAAGAAGACGAAGGAAAGTGGGACCCACATGAGAAAAAAACAAAATAAAAAGAATTGAGAAAAAATGGGAACAACTTTTATAGAGTTGTAGTAGAAGTGGTGAGCCATACAATAGGTATTATGGCCAAAACACTAAAAAGGGACCATTTAAACTAAAGGAGGAGAGGAAAAAGTACGGTGATTTCTCTAATTAGATAGCAATAGCTACATAAATTTCCTCCCTCATTTCCCCAACATCAATCACTAATTGTTCATCCTTCAACTATTATGCTTTGGGTGGGTAGCCTCGCCCATCGTCAACACGATGCTATAAGCTTAAGTCGCACCTATCCTCCACCTGCACAACTTTCAAATCGAGTTATTTCATAAATTTATTTCTTTAAAGAAGGCATTTGCCATCTTATTTGCTCGTTATGGGTACTTCATGTCATGTAAGAAAGCATTTAGGTGGCTGTAAATAATTCTATAAAATTTTTACAGTTCAATGGTTAAAAGGAAAAGCTAGAAACTTGGCTCTTTTATGGAAATTTTTTTAATAAACAAAAGGGCAGCGCTATTTCTACTCCCTATATGACTAAATTCACTCATTTTCCACCAAAAAAAAAAAAAATGCCCTTTGTCATTCAATTACAATTTAAATTGGTTGTCCTAAATTTATTTACTTTGCTTTTTTTAGTATTTCTATATCCATGTAAATTTTATTAAACCTAAATATTGCATAAACTAAGAACTTTGTTTTGAAAATGCTAGTGAAACATCATTATTTTGGTTGACAAAAATCAATATCATATATGAACTATTTATGAAAAAATATTAAGATACCTCATTGTGCATAGATATTTCTCTAAGTCTTACATGCTCTCTATAAAAGATATTGCCAATATAATAAGGGAAAAAGATAAATTCTTTGATATAGTAAATAAAGAGACTCAATAAATATTTTAGGTTAATAAGATTAATAAAAAGTTCACTAAGAAAGTGAGCCTTTGAGATAAGAGGGTCGAAAAATAGTTAAGTTATTATAAGATTAATGATGAAGAATAGACTTTTCGAAATTATACTATATCAAAAAGTGTCTTTACAATTAGTGAGATAATTTTACATGGAGTATAAAAAACGTTATAGGAATATCTAATAATTCACTTTTCTTTGATACACAAGAAAAAAAAATGTGAAATGTTTAATTATGTTAATTATACTAAATAAAAAAGGAAATGGGCCACATTATATACTGCAATTGAAAGATTGAAAGCAATGTTGTCTTTTTAGTATAAATAGGGGTGGAAATAACGCCACCCAAACAAAATTGGATATAAAAAATTTCTGCCATGGGTTGAACATTATGTATAATAAAATGCCTTTGCCTAATTAACCTAATTATTGACTATTTTTTTCCTTAAAAATGGATTACTATATTAACATCTAAAAAAGTCTGTATGATAAAAAAAATGCAAATGTCTTTTAAAAATGAACGGACTCAATCATCATGATAATAATATTATTACTAATATAAAATCTGACTTTTATGTTAAAGTATTTGCATGATGGGTAAATTTATAGAATGATTAGTTGGTACAATCATATCATATATATGTGTGATGTTAAGAAAAATTTTACATTTTATTATTCATAACTTTGCTCATACTATATCTGGCCAGATTGATGATTACTCTGTAATATTACGTATGATAAAAAGGTTTATTATTGAATATGACGTTATTAAGAAATATTATTGCACATCCGATTTAAGTATTTTTTTGTCTAGATCGGGTGCAATTTCTCCTGTTAAAATTCTAATTTTCGGTACTTTTGGAAGAAGGGAGACTTGAACATTAAATTATGATATTTTAGTGTAGTGGTTCCAGTTAGGTCAATGGAGGAGTATAGGCATTTGTAATGGAAATTACATTAGTAGGAATATAAGCTGAAACATCTCCCGACTGGGTCTCCACTATTGGTAAGGCAGTCAGGGGCCATTGAACAGCTGGAAAAAGCTCGGGCCTGTTTACGGAAAGTGGAAATGGAAGCGGAGCAATTTCGAGTGAATGGATATTCTGAGATAGAACAAGAAAAGTTGAATCTGAGATAGAACATAAGTACAAGATCTAGCTCCTACCTATTATCTGGATATACCAAGAAGCCGACTCTTTGGTCTTAAGAATGCTGGTTTTAAGAATGAGTGATTGCCCTTCTCCGACCCTTACTGCTCAACCTAAGAGCGGACAGCTAATGCGTTCCACTTATTGAACAAGATTCTATGGTCGGTCCGTCACCCCTGGATGCCGAAAATTCCTTTCTTGTGTCAAAGAAAACTCGGGTTAGCGGGGGATCTGCTAGATAGACATTATTCTTCAGCATAGCATAGCTTAATAAAAAATTTTCAAAACGTTCATTCGAGCCAAAGTATACGTATATGGAACATCCATAAAACGAAATTTTTTTTGTATGCATAAAAAAGAACTTCTCTTTTTGTCCAAGTTTCTTCTTTTTTTGTCTAGCTCACTTCCTTATTTCTTCTCCCTGGTATTGAAAGAAAAGTGTGGGATATTCTAGCGTTTTCTACAAAGAATAAAAAATATGACATTACCGGACGTGAATCAGAAGGTTAGAACGAATAAGCTAGCTCTTTGCAAGAAGGGGTTTTTTAAGGACAAATGCAAGTAGCTAAGTGGGGAAGTAAAATTAATCCTTGTTCATACATGGGCTTTTCTTTCGAGATCCACCCTACAATATGGGGTAAAAAAGCCAAAATAAATGATTTTAGCCTTGAAACAATTCACAAATAACTGTTTTACGTCTTTGAGCACGCATAGAGCCTTTGATTATGTCTCGACGAAAATCTGATTGTTGTGGGTGCTTGTTTTTCCAATTATGAAGCATGGCTAAGTGACCCTACTCACATTGGACCTAGTGCCCAGGTGGTTTGGCCAATAGTGGGCCAAGAAATATTGAATGGCGATGTGGGCGGGGGTTTCCGAGGAATACAAATATTATTCGGATTTTAAGCCGAAAGAACTCCCTTTGTCTTTTCTATCAAAAAAGAAAATCTTTCCAAAAAAAAAAATGGTTCAAAAAGGTCTAAAGGGTAAGCTACATAACAGGGTTTTTCTACTTCATTTTTATTTACTTATTTTTTATTATTTTTCCCTCTCTTTTTTTTTTTTTTTTAGCTAATAGCTATCCTTTCGTACCCTTGGTTTCGTAATGATGAAATTGTGTTCGATGCTAGTTAATTAAAATTTTTAATGATATATATGAGTTAAACGGATCAATCTATTTTATCACCCGACATGATTCTCTCATTTGCCACTTTTTAGTACCGGTGAATTGGGAAGGACAAATAAACCAATTAAGCCACCATAGGGTGAACTTTGGCATTCAAAAGCTTTTGATGGCCCGAAATCACTTCATAAATAGCATATAAGCAGATATAAAAATTAGTCATGAATTAAACATTAGCATGGTCCTCTGGTTTCTACACTTGCTGAAAATCACTTTGACCTCCATTCAATGTCAAAATCAACTTAAGAACGCATACACATAAAAGCTTTATATTTGTAAGCGATAGAGAAAATTGTGTAATTTCTTTATACATTCACGAAGAGTACTTATATATTGACTTCATAAGATGACCTTCTAGTGCAACTATATATCATGATATTGATTATAATTGATCGGGGATATGCATAGTGAAAACAGGTACTTGCGTTTCTAATAGATTATAATTATAAGTATCAAGAAATTCATGTATTCAATGGTAGAATTTAATTTCAAAGTAATCATAGGTCATCGTATTGACTTATGCAAAATCTAAATTCAATTTAAGCTACTATTTTAATACTCAAATAAGTGCGTCAATATAGGACCATCACTCTCTTGCCCCTTACATATTATACATCAGATTATATTCATTAATGCTACAATATCTCAACCATCCTTCTATATGAATCAATGACGTTGCATTGACTTATTCAAAATCTAAATTCAATTTAAGCTACCGTTAATATTTGGATACATATGTGTAGAAATAGGACCATTACTCTCTTGCCATATACACATTATACGTCAGATCACATTCCCTTTTTGTTTTTTTTTCCTTGTATAAATAGGTAAACTAGAATTAGATCACATTCCTTATTGCTACAAAATTCTCTCTCTCTCTCTCTCTCTCTCTCTCTCTGCGCCCTCGTGAATTACACATTTATGTACGTGTTAGGATCGAGTATGTCCTGAAATTGCTTCATTTGAACTATGGGATGTAAAATTTTGGGGGTACTCCCAGGGTAAGAGAAGAAAAGCTTTCTCTACAATTGGGGGAGGGGGACAAAATTCTCTCTCTCTCTCTCTCTCTCTCTCTCTCTCTCTCTCTCTCTCTCTCTCTCTCTCTCTCTCTCTCTCTCTCTCTCTCTCTCTCTCTCTCTCTCTCTCTCTCTCTCTGTGCGCCCTCGTGAATTACACGTTTATGTACGTGTTAGGATCGAGTATGTCCTGAAATTGCTTCATTTGAACTATGGGATGTAAAATTTTGGGGGTACTCCTAGGGGTAAGAGAAGAAAAGCTTTCTCTACAATTGGGGGAGGGGGGACAAGGCCTGCGGGCATCGATACCTTAAAATAAGGAATGCATCGAGGCTGGGCGATGGGTTACCGGACTACTGTTGGAAGCCCTTGTCAAAAGCCCTTGTCGGAAGCTCTTATTAGAAGCTTCCTTCCTGTTGGTTATATACGTGCTTCATACAATGTCTAGAACCGGCACGTCTAACTAGTATCCTTGGTTCTAGACACTATGTGAATCACATATTTGTGTACAGGTTTGCAATGTATGATGATACAATTCTTTTTTTTTTGGGATTTTGCATGGACATCAAGCGCGGATGAAACTGGAAGCAGCCTGCCTTCTGAGGAAACTCTTGTGGACAATGCCCGTTGTGCCAAGTCCAAAGACTGTGCAGTGCACTGCCTGCGATTTGGGTGCATCAATGAAGGTTGTGTTGATGGGTTGTGCAAGTGTCGATGCACTTGATTTATTATTATTTGATGAAACAAAAATAAAATACCTATTTTCTATTTTTGCGATCATCTGTCGTTTTCCGAATTTTTTTTCTCTCTCTTCTATCAATTAATTAATTTATATATAAATATATGTTGGGTAAGAGAGAATGCATCGCACATGCGAGCCATGGGGTTGCAAACTCTCACGCCCCCAGATCTAATGGTAATCAAATCCGCAATCCACGTTCCCATCCACCTTGTGCTTCCACCTTTTTTGCTCCTTTCCCTTTATTAATTTTTATAAACCTCCCTTTTAAATTGTTGCCAAATTATTAAAACAATATCTTGATTAATAAAAGGGTAAGGCGCGCGCCCCCGAGGGAAGAAAAGACCGAGTCAATGGGGGAAAGACACGTTCGAACCAAAAAAAAAAGAAAAAAGGAAAAGGGGAAAGACACGATTTGGGAAACCAACGAGAGTAAATTGAAGTTGCAGTAGAAAGCCCAAAGCTGGAGGCCCAGAGGGTCACGAGATAAAAAAATCATGTCTTGTTACGTAATTTCAATTGAACCGACATAATCTTTTTCCTTAGGGTCTTGCCTTTTGCATCCTTTATTTGATTTTAACACCCCCCTTTTACAGTATACTGACTAAACTACCCTTCGTTTTTTTACATATCATACCCACAAAGACTGAAAAAAAGGGCATATTTGAGAATCTCTTTATTTATTTCTTCTTTCTTTCACTTTCCTTTTTCATCTTTGGTGGTTTTGTTGATTAGGGATTCATGGATCGATGTTGTCGTTTCTTGACGGGTTGTAGATGCACAAGAGTTATTCTCTTCATGTTTAGGTCTTTGCTCACGTTTTTCATGGGCATAAGCACTTTCATCACTTTGCTCCGATCCTCAAAAATTATCATAAGAATCAAATGATCACCATATATATTTAAATTTCTAGAAGGATTGTGTTGATATAGGGATGGTTATACCGGACATGCCAATGGTTTGTAAGGGGTGATGGTAAGGTATAAAGGAAGCTCATGGGGTATTGTGAGACCGTCGGTTGGTGGTGTGCATGGAGGTGTTAGAGGAAGAAGATGAGAAAGTGCCCACAATATGCTTTAACACAAGCGAGAACAAAAAAGCGGAAGAAAAAGAAGAAACAAATTCAAAAAATGACCCCACACTCAACTAGGCGGGTGCAACATTTAAATGAGGAAAAAATGACGAGTAATATGGTTAATACATCGTAAAACGAAGTGTTTAAACTAAATAAGGAGTGGAAAAAGTGTTGTTCTTGATTTTTTTCTTTTTTTAAGGTTTTCTTGCTAATTTTACAAGATCACAAGTTTGCAAAAATCTAAAGGAAATGCGAGTTCGCAAGAGCTCGATTAGTCTTGAATAATTTGCACATAATATCTTATTTTGTGGGAGTCCGAATCACTTGCTATTCCTAAGAATTCACGCATGATATAAATCATTGTTTTGTTTCACTCAAAGCCATTCGTGATGAGTTGCTAAATAGTATGGATTTTTAGGTTCATATTATTTAGATGCACGAGAGTTATCCTCTTTATGTTTAGGTCTTTGCTTATGTTGCTTGTGGGCTCGAGCACCTTGATAATTATGTTTCGATTTTCAGAATTCATCGCAAGAATCAAAGAATCGCCATAGAGCATTAAATTTCAAAAAAGTAGAGAGGAAGTTCATGAGACTCTGCGAGATTGCCCAATTGTCGATGTGCATGGAGGTGTCTGGGGAGGAAGATGAAGGACTGACAGTACGCTTCAACACATTCAACATTTAAAAGGAGAAAATGAAGACTTATATGGTTAATAAGCTGTAAAAGGAAGTGTTTAAACCAAATGAGGAAGGAAAAAAGCGCTACCCTTATATATATATTGGGTGTTTCACGGGATCACGAATTTGCAACGATCTAACATAAACGCGAGTTCAGAGCTCGATGAGTCTTGAACAAGTTGTACCAAATATCATATTTCGCGGACGGCTCCTAAGAATTCATGCGCTATATAATTACCGTTTCGTTCTCTCGACACCGTTTGTGGTGACCTCCTAAGAAGTTTGTATTTTACTCCTCTGCTCGTCCACACACCTCACGAAGTCGCTCAAATCTTTATCCGAGCTCCCTCCATTGATTGCATCCCGAGCGGCGCCGCTCATCTCCTTGGCTCGGACCCTTTGGGGCAGATCACTCCTCAGTGACTCGGCCAAAACCCGGGCCAACTCTGCCGCCTCCGGTATCTTCTCCAACTTCTCGCCGACACGGATCCCCACGCCCAGCTCGTCCACCAGCAGCTTGGCGTTCACGAATTGCTCCGCGCCCATCGGCCACGTCAGCATCACCGCCCCGGCACTGAGCCCCTCCAGGGTCGAGTTCCACCCGCAGTGAGTCAGGAACGTGCCCACGGCCCGGTGCCTTAGTATCGCCATTTGCGGGGCCCAGCCCTTGATCAAGAGGCCCCTCCCGGCCACCCGTGCTTCGAAGTCCTCGGGGACCGCCCCGACATCCCCGGCCGCCACGTGCCCTCCCCTGCTCGACTGCCTTGCGCACAGGATGAATCTGACCCCGCTCCGCTCCAGCCCGGCTGCCAGCTCATCCATTTGCCGTTGATTCAGCACGGCGCGGCTCCCGAAGCACACGTAGACGACGGACCCACTGGGGCAGGCGTCCAGCCACGTCAGCACCTCCCTGGCCGACACCGAGCTGGGCCCGCCCCTGTCGATGGGCCCGGCCGAGCCATCGCCCTCGGCCGGCAGGAGCGGGCCCACGGCCCAAACCCGGTCGTGCCCGAGCTCTTTCCTGAGGTGATCCAGGTAGGCACGCTCCAACCCGTTGAACGAGTTGACCACGATTCCCCAGCTCTCGATGTTGCCGAGCGCGTCCTCCCGGTGGCGCTCCATCTCCGGATCTCCAGCCTCGTAGCTCCTGTATACGTCGGGCAGGTGCGACCAGGGGAAGCGGGGGCTGTCCGGCAGCTTCACGAACGAGACCGCCGACTCCTCGTCGGGCCGGAGGAGGTCCCGCCACAGGACGAAGGCGACGGAGAGCCCGAACGCGCCGGACGGCGAGAAGACGACGCGCGGGATGCCGCGGTCGCGGGCGAAGCGGTGGGTCCACCCGAGGAAGAAGTCGGAGACGACGGCGCAGGGCGGGGAGGGGTGGGACTCGAACCACCGGGAGAGGAGGGGGAGGTGGAGCTCGCGGAGGGCGCGGACGGTGGCGACGAGGCGCCTCTGCGGCGTGTGGGGCGTTGCGGGGGGCTCCGGGGAAGGCAAGACGAGAGGCTGGAGCGAGGAAGAAGAGGCGAGGAAGGGGTCGAGCAGGTGGAGGTTGTCGGGGGTGACGACGACGGTGACGGTGACGGCGGCGGCGGCGGGGCGGGGGAGGTGGAGGAGCTTGTGGGAGAGGTCGAGGAGGGGGATGATGTGGCCGGCGGTGGGATACGGGTACATGAGGATGTGGACGGACATGGCTGGAGCTTCGATCAGGTTCCGATCCAAGCTAGCAACGAGGGGAACGTGTCTATCGTCTCGCTCTCTCCGCCGCGCTTCGAGGCGGTGGGCTTTCGATGGCGGCGAGGGCGAGGGCGGAGGGATTTAAAAGGAGGAATCCGTCGAAAAGGACGAAGCTTTCTCGAGCGACGTGGCGGCACAGAGAGAGAGAGAGAGAGAGGCGGTTTTCGTTGACTGGGAATCTGTGAGTGATTGCTTTCGTCACCGCTGACGAACGTCCGGCGACAGCGACAAACACGCAACATGACAACGGAGGTGGGCCCCTACCTCGGTGGGGTCCCGGGAATTGAGGACTAAGCCCATGGATTAATAATCGAATTATAATTAGATTATGATCTTGTCCTCAGATCAAAATTTATTGCTACTTTGCAACGGGCTATGGGATCGGTTCCAAGAAATTAATCTACGAAAGCACATTTTTTTTTTGAACACATTGAAAATTGCAATCAAATTAAAACATTAAATCAAATCTCACTACATATTATCTAGAAGAACACAATTGGCCTATTGCTAAATACAGGATCCTCGTAGTAGGCTGGACCAACATCCAGCCGAGAGAGGGCAGCCTTTAAAGAGAAAAGTACCAAAAAAGTCATAAACCTACTGTATTGATATCAATTCAGTTCTAAACATTTCCATTAAACTAGTTCAGTCATAAATTTTTTTATATTAGTATAAATTCAATCATTCAGTCAATTTTGACCAAATAGTCTTGATGTGAACGTTGGCTAGTGATCAGATGTTGATGTGGTAATTTTTTAATAATTTTTTTATATTTTTCTTTTATATTTTTTCAGAGCCGGCCACTTTGAGGAAAGTCCAATGAGGAAGAAGAAAGAAAAGGAAAAGAAAAAGGAAAAGAAAAATTAATAAAAATTTGAAAACATAAAAAAAACTAATTAAAAATTACCACGTTAGCATTTGGTCACCTGCCGGTGTCTACGTCAGCGTCAGCTGGTCAAAATTGGCCGAATTCAGTATCAATATGAAAATATTTAGGACTAAATTAATCCAATTGAAATATTTGGAACTAAATTAGTACCGGCACAATAGGTTTCTGACTTTGGTACATTCCCCGCCTTTAGAAGCAACAGGTTGGGAAATCAAGAGAATGAGTATGGGTTTAAATAGGTTGTATTTGATCTGAGACAAATGGGTCAACCCGTGTGACACTTAATCCAATTCACTCCTTTGCCATCTCTAGTACTTGTTTAAGTTAGGAAAATGGATGAACCGAGAAAGACGATCAATCCAATTGAGCCACTAGCGAGTAAACTTCGCATTCAACAAATTTCGATGGCATGGAATCACTTCAAAATAGCATAAACTTATACAAATGATTGGGAAAAGAACACCACTTATGCTATAATCTTCATAAGACACTTTGATACCATAACTTTTCAATCGATTACTTAAGTGCTGTAACTTTTAAAATTGTCTGCATTTGTGTCATAACTTATATTAATTGATCACCCGAATACCAGAAAATTTCTCTATGGCGTTAAAATTTATAAAAGTTGTAGTAAACATTTCTAAAAAATTATAGTGCTTGAGTAATGGATTGAAAAGTAATAGCAATAGAGCGAGTGTTGTATAAAGGAATAGAATAGTTGGCAATGATTGGACCATCAAGTTAGCGATTTTCGACGAAAAATGGCTAGAAGGACTGGATTGAAATTTCATGCAAATGTTTAGGACTAAAGTAGCAAAAGTTTAGGATTAAACTAGTATCACATATTAGGTTTAGGACTGATTGGGTAATTTTTCCTCTTTAGAGATATGAAGAATCTCCTAATTATATTTCTAACAGTTTAGAATGATAGAAATTCAGCCAGTGAGACAATGAAGCAGGCTTTCAATTGTATAAATTAGTTTCAAAGTAATCGTAAGTTGTCCCATTGACTCACCCAAATGTAACCCCAATTTCAGCTACCGTTTTAAAACTCAAATAGAGATGTGAAGAAACAGGGCCATCACTCACTAGCTCATATACATATTATAGAACGAATCACATTTTCAATGATGACAAATATCTCAACCCTCCTGTCTCATCACCATTGCACTTTCTGTATAAATCGCCGCTTTGCCATCATGGTGAAACTCGCGCCTAACTTAGCTCTTTTGATGATCGTATTGCTAGTAGTGTTATATCAATCTCTCTATCGGTGTTCTTGCGAAACAAATACTTATGCACACGTTTGCTGCACGTAATGATACAAGTGTATTTTATTTTATTTTTGAGTTATGTAGGGAGATCTTGCACATATGGAATTGGAAGCATGGCTCCTAAGGAAACTCTCTCGAGCCATATCCTTTTGCTCCGAGTTTAGAGACTGCGTGGTGCATTGCTTGCGATTTGGGTGCGTTACCAAAGGTTGTGTTCATGGGATGTGCAAGTGCCGATGCACTTGAGAGATTATTAGGTGACATCATGCAACGACCAATTATTGTTGACCTAGAACAAAGTGGCCAATTTATTCGTCTTTTTAACATTTGGCTGACACTATCACATGGTTCCCTGGGTCTGCAAGTAATTGTGGTGAAGATGTATGCAACAATCGATTTATTTACTATGATTAATATTACTAAAAATCTCAAATTATATTTATTGAGACATAAATACTCTAAATGTTTTTTTTTTATATCATTAAAAACTCTAAACTTTCTCATCATGACACATATACGCCTATGAACTTATAAAAGTATGAACTAGTTTAGTCATAAATCTTTTTATATTGGTACAAATTTAGTCATTCGGCCAATTTTGGCCAGCTGACACTGATGTGAACGTTGACCGGTGATCGGATGTTTTTTTTTTTTTTGGTAAAGGTAAGAATGGTGATCGGATGTTGATGTAGTAATTTTTTAATAATTTTTTATTTTTTTATTTTCTATTTTTTTGAGCTGGTCACTCCGAGGAAAGTCCAAGGAGGAAGAAGAAAGAAAAGGAAAGGAAAAATGAAAGGAAAAATGAAAGGAAAAATAAAAGAAAGAAAGAAAGAAAATATTAATAAAAATTTGAAAACAGAAAAAACTAATTAAAAATTACCACATTAGCATTTGGTCACCTGCTGGTGTCCATGTCAGTGTCAGCTAGCCAAATTTGCCCGAATAGACTGAATTAATATCAATATGAAAATGTTTAGGACTAAATTAGTCCAATTGAAATGTTTGGAATTAAATTAGTACAAGCGCAATAGATTTAAGACTTTTTTGGTACATTACTCACCTTTAGAAGCAACGGGTTGGGAAATCAAGAGAATGAGTATGGGTTTAAATAGGTTGCATTCGATCCGAGACAAATGGGTCAAACCCGTATGACACTTAATCCAATTCACTCCTTTGCCATCTCTAGTACTTGTTTAAGTTAGGAAAATGGATGAATCGAGAAAGACGATCAATCCAATTGAGCCACTAGCGAGTAAACTTCGTATTCAACAAATTTTGATAGCGTGGAATCACTTCAAAATAGCATAAGCTTATACAAATGATTTGGAAAAGAACACCACGGATGCTATAATCTTCATAAGACACTTACTTTGATACCATAACTTTTCAATCGATCACTTAAGTGTTGTAACTTTTAAAATTGTTCGCATTTGTGTCATAACTTTTATTAATCGATCACTTGGATACTAGAAAATTTCTATATGGCGTTAAAATTTATAAAAGTTGCAGTAAACATTCCTAAAAAAGTATAGTGCTCGAGTAATGGATTGAAAAGTAATAGCAATAGAGCAAGTGTTGTACAAAGGAATAGAATAGTTGGCAAGGATTGGACCATTAAGTTAGCGATTTTCAATGAAAAATGACTAGATTGGAATTTCATGCAAAGGCTTAGGACTAAAGTGGAAAAAGTTTAGGATTAAACTAGTATCATACATTAGGTTTAGGACCGATTGGGTAATTTTCCCTCTTTAGAGATATGAAGAATCTCCTAATTATATTTCTAACAGTTTAGAATGATAGAAATTCAGCCAATGAGACAATGAAGCAGGCTTTCAATTGTATAAATTAGTTTCAAAGTAATCGTAAGTCGTCCCATTGACTCACCCAAATGTAACTCCAATTTCAGCTACCATTTTAAAACTCAAATAGAGATGTGAAGAAACAAGGCCATCACTCACTAGCTTCTTAAGGCTACTTTGAAGCCCCAAAGATCTTTGGGCCAAGGATAGGGTGTTTGGCAAATAATTTTCAAAGCCCCTTTGCAAAATGTAAGCCTTCACAAGGCTGAAAGCTCAAGGTAAGTTGGGGACTGCCCTGGGCTTTTAGTGTGCCGAGAATGCTGAGCTGAGGAGCTAAATTTTTTTTTTCTTCCCAAATTATCCCCGTTGGCTTTTCGTTTTTCCAGTTTTGCCCTCACTATTCATCGTTTTCTTCTTCTTCTTCCACGAGCGGTTGCCGGTAAAGGGCAGGTAGTCGCCGGCGACCGTCGCCCAGACAACCGTCATTGGGGGGTGGTGCGATCGCCGCGCCATTTGGGTCGCAGCGAGGTCTGGGTTGCTGCGACCCAGATCTAGGGCAGTAGGGTCGCGGGAGGACCTTGTTGCCCTTGATTTGGGTCGCGCAACCTCGCTGCCCCCGAATCTAGGTCGCAACAGCGTCATGCGACCTCCCTTGACCTCGCTGTCCCAGATCCGGGGGTGGCGAGGTCGCACGACCCTGCCGCGACCCAGATTCGGGGCGGCGAGGTCCTCCCATGACCTTGACACCTTGAATCTAGGTTGCGGTGGGGTTGCTAGAGGTCAAGGCGGCGTTGCACGACCTCGTTGCCCCGCATCCGAGGTCGCTGGAGGTCGAGGCGGCGTCATGCGACCTCGCTGCCCCCGCATCCGAGGTTGCCGGAGGTCGCGACAAGCATCACGTGACCTCGCCGCCCCAGATCCAAGGTCGTCGGAGGTCGCGGCGGTGTTGTGCGACCTCGGGCGGCCTTTGCTGGTGGTCTTCGGGGGTCGGCGGGGTTGCCGGAGGTCGCCCGACCCCAGGCGGCCTTTGCTGATGGTCTTTGAGGGTCGCTCGACCCCGGGCAACCCTCCCTAGTCGTTTACGGGGCTACTTGAGTTGGATGTTGGCCGCTGGCGACAAATTTCGATTGCCGGCGGCCGCCTGCCCTTGCCGGTCAATTTTTTTTTATTTTTCTTTTGATAATTTTTTTTATCACAAAAATCCTTTGTAAATGTAATTCCCCCAAATACCATTTTGTTCAAAGGTACTTTACAAAGGGCTTTCAAACTATAATTTATCAAACACAGTTTGCATTTTGGAAAATATCTTTAACTCAAAGGTTTTTGCATTTTCCTAAAGACTTTCCCCAAAAGCCTTCCCAGACGCACCCGATATACATATTATAGAGCTAATCACATTTTCAATGATGACAGATATCTCAACCCTATTGTCTCATCACCATTGCATTTTTTGTATAAATCGCCGCTTTGCCATCATGGTGAAACTTGTGCCTAATTTAGCTCTTTTGATGATCGTATTGCTGGTAGTGTTATATCAGTCTCTCTATCGGTGTTCTACTTATGCACATTTTTGCTGCGTGTAATGATACAATTGTATTTTATTTATTTATTTATTTATATTTTTTGGGTTCTAGAGACTGCGTGATGCATTGCTTGCGATTTGGGTGCGTTACCAAAGGTTGTGTTCATGGGATGTGCAAGTGCCGATGCACTTGAGAGATTATTAGGTGACATCATGCAACAACCAATTATTGTTGACCCAGAACAAAGAGGCCAATTTATTCGTCTTTTTAACATTTGGCCGACACTATCAGATGGTTCCCTGGGCCCACAAGTAATCGTGGTGAAGATGTATGCAACAATCAATTTATTTACTATGATCTCAAATTATATTTATTGAGACATAAATACTCTAAATGTTTTTTTTTATATTATTAAAAACTCCAAACTTTCTCATCATGACACATATACGCCTAACTTTTTTTGTGTTATAAAAAGCGATCAACTTATAAAAGTATGATAAATGTATCTTAAACTGTAATTAATAGTATATATTGGGTTTTTTTTTGTGACAAAAAAATTGAGGGTATTTGTGTGATAGTTTTGCTGTTGTTTTGGTGACACAAAAAAAAGTTGGATATATTGGATATTTATGTCACAGAGTGTATAGTTTAAGATTTTTAGTAATATATGCCCTATTTAGTAAGTTGGTTGAGATTGGGTGATACTTATTAGTAAAAGAGAAAACTAGTGTGGCAACTGGACTATTTGAATAATCTTTTCTTTACATATGCTAGAGACCCTACTAGTGGCGACAATTAGATGTGAACATATCGTTATGGGGATGCGGTAAAATTCTAATTGCACTTTTTTGAAAAGGCAACTCGTCTGATATATCTAATGAGTGAATCTTACAGAGTACTTTGTAGAACATCTTTCCAGTGAATGCTCTCCACGTTACCTGAAGAAAGATTTGGACTCTGTTTTGTTCTTTTATTTCAGCTTCGTGCAGTTGTTTTCAACGCATAGGTCCCCTTAGCAAGCATTTACTTTGTTTGATGACACGGCGAAGGGAAAATCAAATCAAGAAAAAGCAAATCGACGTTAAATCGATGCCGTTGAAACCGAACCAACCCATCCACCCTTGCCTCGGTCGGTACCAGTTGAAATCTTATTAGGAAATAAAAAGAACAAAATTAAATAAATGGTCCATAAATTTTGTCTTATTATACAATGTAGTCTATATACTTTTAATTTATTTTATATGATTCATGAGTTTTAACCTAATATGCAATAAAATTCTTGAATTTGTAATTTGTTCAATATGATATCTGAACTTTTAATAACCATTTAATTTAGTCCATAAATTATTATTGAGAGGAAGCTCGTGAAGCTTTGCAAGATCACCTAGTTTATAGGTGTGCATGGAGGTGTCGGAAGAGGGAGATGAAGAAGTGCCGGCAATGCGTTTTAACAAAAGCGAGAACAAGAAAAAGGAAAGCGGAAGAAAAAGAAGAAACGAATTTGAAAAATGACTCCACACGAGCCCCGCACCTGACCATGCAGGGTCCGGCATTTAAAGGAGAAAATAAAGAGTAATATGGTTAATACTATATAAAAGGAAGTGTTTAAACCAAATGAGGAGTGCAAAAAAATGCTATCCTTAATATTTTCTTTATAGTGTTTTCTTGCTAATTTTACAAGATCACGAGTTTGCAAAGATCTAAGAGAAAGGCAAGTTTGCAAGAACTCGATTTGTTTTGAACAATTAATACAAAACATCTTAATTCATGGGAGTCCGAGTCACTCGCAGTTCCTAAAAATTCACACATTATATAAATCATCGTTTCGTTGTCTCGATACCATTTGTGGTGAGTTGCTAAAATGTATGCATTTTGCTCCTCCTTTGCTCGTCCACACACCTCACAAAGTCGCTCAAATCTTTATCCGAGCTCCCTCCATTGATCGCATCCCGAGCGGCGCCACTTATCTCCTTGGCTCGGACCCTTTGGGGCAGATCGCCCCTCAGTGACTCGGCCAAAACCCGAGCCAACTTCTCCGCCTCCGGTATTTTCTCCGACCCCTTGCCGACCCGGATCCCCACGCCCAGCTTGTCCACCAGAAGCTTGGCATTCACGAATTGCTCTGCGCCCATTGCCATGTCAGCATCACTGCCCCAGCGCTGAGCCCCTCCAGCGTCGAGTTCCACACGCAGTGAGTCAGGAACGTGCCCACGGCCCGGTGCCTCAATATCGGCACTTGTGGCGCCCAGCCCCTGATCACAAAGCCCCTCCCGGCCACCTGTGCTTCGAAGTTCTCGGGGACCGCCCCGATATCGCCTGCCGCCACGTGCCCTCCCCTGCTCGATTGCCTCGCGCATAGGATGAATCTGACCCCGCTCCGCTCCAGCCCGGCTGCCAGCTCATCCATTTGCCGTTGATTCAGCACGGCGCGGCTCCCGAAGCACACGTAGACGACGGACCCGCCTGGGCAGGCGTCCAGCCACGTCAGCACCTCGCTGGCGGATACTGAGCTGGGCCCGCCCCTGTTGACGGGCCCGGCCGAGCCATCGCCCTCGGCCGGGAGGATCGGGCCCACGGCCCAAACCCGGTCGTGCCCGAGGTCTTTCCTGAGGTGATCCAGGTAGGCCCGCTCCAACCCGTCGAACGAGTTGACCACGATTCCCCAGCTCTCGATGTTGCCGATCGCGTCCTCCCGGTAGCGCTCCATCTCCGGATCGCCAGCCTCGTAGATCCTGTATACCTGGGGCAGGTGCGACCAGGGGAAGCCGGGGCGGTTCGGCAACCTCGCGAACGAGACCGTCGACCCCTCGTCGGACCGGGGGAGGTTCCGCCACAAGGCGAAGGTGACGGAGAGCGCGAAGGCGCCGGACGGCGAGAAGACGACGCGCGGCACGCCGCGGTCGCGGGCGAAGCGGTGGGTCCACCCGAGGAAGAAGTCGGAGACGACGGCGCAGGGCGGGGAGGGGTGGGACTCGAACCACCGGGAGAGCAGGGGGAGGTGGAGCTCGCGGAGGGCGCGGATGGTGGCGACGAGGCGCCTCTGCGGCGGGTGGGGCGTCGCGGGGGGGTCCGGGGAAGGCAAGACGAGAGGCTGGAGCGAGGAGGAGGAGGCGAGGAAGGGGTCGAGCAGGTGGAGGTTCTCGGGTGTGACGATGACGGTGACGGTGACGGCGGCGGTGGCGGCGGCGGCGCTGGGGCGGGGGAGGTGGAGGAGCTTGTGGGCGAGGTCGAGGAGGGGGATGATGTGGCCGGCGGTGGGATAAGGGTACATGAGGATGTGGACGGACATGGCTGGAGCTTCGATCAGGTTCCGGTCTAAGCTAGCAACGAGGGGAACGTGTCTATCGTCTCGCTCTCTCAGCCGCACTTCGAGGTGGTGGGCTTTCGATGGCGGCGACGGCGAGGGCGGAGGGATTTAAAAGGACGAATCCGTCGAAAAGGACGAAGCTTTCTCGAGCGACGTGGTGGCGCAGAGAGAGAGAGAGAGAGAGAGAGAGAGAGGTGGTTTTCGTTGACTGGGAGTGATTGCTTTCGTCACCGCTGACGAACGTCCGGCGACAGCGACAAACACGCAACAGCGACGGAGGTGGGCCCCTACCTCGGTGGGGTCCCGGGAATTGAGGACTAAGCCCATGAATTAATAATCGATTTATAATTAAATTATGATCTTGTCCTTAGATCAGAATCCATTGCTCCTTTCCAACGGGCGATGGGATCGGTTCCAAGAAATTAATTTATGAAACACATATTTTTTTATTTCAATGCTCGGACATGACATTGAAAGCTGAAATTAAATTAAAACGGTAAATCAAATCTCGCTTCATATTATTTAGAAGAACATGACTTATCTATTGCTTTCGACTTTTATATCCACATGTGGTGGAGACACATTATATGTCTATGCTCACATGTGCAAGTAGATGAGAGAAAAATATTAGAAAGGGAAGAGTGAGAAGCGATACTTTTTCATATTATCTTCCGTAGTGCAAGAAGAGACCGTGTTCACTGGACAAAAGGAGCTTGTTGGGAAGGTCAATAGGGAGCCCGATGCTAATGTCAAAAAAAGTGTGGAGCATGGTGCAGTTGGCATCATAGATATTCAACTTATCAATGCTTTGCAACTTCAGGAGCAAGGAGGCCTAGAGAGAAGAGAATAGCTTGTAAGCAAGAAAATAAAGAGGCGATTTGCAAGAGGTGAGGATTTTGACATCAAAGGCTTGAAAAGAAAGAAGACGAAGGAAAGTGGGACCCACATGAGGAAAAAAATATATATAAAGAATTGACAAAAAAATGGCGACAACTTTTATAGAGTTGTAATAGAAGTGTTAAGCCATATAAAAAGTATTATGGCCAAAACACTACAAAGGGGGTGTTTAAACCAAAGGAGGAGTGGAAGAATGCGGTCATTTCTCTAATTAGGTTGCAATCGCGACATGAATTTCCTCCCTTGTTTCCCCAACATCAGTCGCTAGTTGTTCATCCTTCGACTATTACGCTTTGCATGGGCAACCTCGCCCAACATTAGCACGATGTTGTAAGCTTAAGTCACAGCTATCCTCCACCCGCACGAATTTCGAATTGAGTTTCGAATTGAGTTACTTCATAAATTTATTTCTTTAAAGAAGGCATTTGCCATCTTATTTGCTTGTTATGGGTACTTCGTGTAATGTAAGAAAGCATTTAGGTGGCTGCAAATAATTCTATAAAATTTTTACACTTCAACAGTTAAAAGAAAAAGCTAGAAACTTGCCTCTTTTATAGATTTTTTTTTTCTTTTTGATAAACAAAAGGGTGGTGCTCTTTCTACTCCTCATATGACTAAATTCACCCATTTTTCACAAAAAAATAAAAATAAAATTATCCTCTATCATTCAATTACAATTTAAAATTGGTTGTCCTAAATTTATTTACTTTGCCTTTTATAGCATTTCTATATCCATGTAAATTTTATTAAACCTAAATTTTGCGTAAAGTAAGAACTTTGTTTTGAAAATGCTAGTGAAATATCATTATTTTGGATTGACAAAAATCAATATCATATATGAACTATTTATGAAGAGATATTAAGATACCTAATTGTGCATAGATATTTCTCTAAGTCTTACATGCTCTCTATAAAAGTAGCTTGCCAATATAATAAGGAAAAAAGATAAATTCTTTGATATAGTAAATAAAGAGACTTGATAAATAATTTAGACTAATAAGATTAATAAAATGTTCACTAAAAAAGTGAGTTTTTGAGATAAGAGGGTCCAATAATAGATAAGTTATTATAAGATCAATGATGAAGAATAGACTTTTCGATTTTATACTATATCAAAAAGTGTCTTTACAATTAGTGAGATAATTTTACATGAAGTATATAAAATGTTATAAGAATATATGATAATGCACTTTTCTTTAATACACTAAAAAACAAACATGTGAAATGTTTAATTATGGTAATTATCCTAAATAAAAAAGAAATCGACCATCATTATAAACTGCAATTGAAAGATTGAGAATAATGTTATCTTTTTAGTGTAAATGGGGTTGGAAATAGTTATTTAGGGGTGGAAATAGCGCCGCCCAAACAAAATTGAGTATAAAAGTTTCTGCCATGGGTTGAACATTATGTATAATAAAATAACTTTGCCTAATTAACCTAATTATTGACTCTCTTTTTTCCTTAAAAATGGATTACTATATAAAATTCTATTGCGACCTAAATTTCATAGGTGCACCACCTAGGGTCTAGGCTATTGGACTACTTAAATCTTAAACTTATTTAAGTCTTACTTAGCTCGGGCTCTCCTAAGCCTAAGTTCAAGTTTTTTTTTTTAAAGAACTTTATCTAGGAATCATCACTAATCAGTTTATCGTAAGCCAATTAAACACCTAAGGGAGAATTATTTTACTCTTATGAACCTGAGACTTTGGGTACTGGGATTTGGTTACACTAGATTTCTCTAATGCCATTTCGGTACCATTCTTTTTATTTTCAAAAATATTTTTGCATGCAATTTGGACTAATTTTAAACTAAATCACTATCATGTAATGGGGTGATCACACGAATGGTCAACCATTATTAAACATTGAATAAAATAAATTGCATCAAAATAATTCAACACACTAAAGTAAGTAATTTTTTTTTTTTTTTTTGGGTTTTTTTTTAATCTTGAAAATAGAAATTTACCATAAAACATGCATTTTAACTACAGATATAATTAAAATGGACATTGACATCCAATGTTCTAATTTACACAATAATAACGAAAATCAATATAATAAAATAAAATAAAATAAAATAAAATAAACTACCTAAGATGAGGATTCAAGAGGACAATAGTGAGATGGGAGAAAGCGCGAGTAGACCAGCAGGGGCGATGGGCAAGCGGCGATGGGCAAGCAGGTCGCGGGCGGTGGTGGTGCGGTGGTGGAGGGCGCTAGACGCGGCAGCAGGGGGCTGTGCGGTCATCGGGCATCGGGCGAAAGGCAGTGCATAGGCTATTGGTGTGGGTTATAGAAACTGAGGTGTGGCGGGTGAGGCGGACGGGAGCAACGGCGTCGGGTTGTAGATGGTGTGCGGTGAAGGCTCGGTTGGTCACTCAGTCGAGGGGACTTGGAGCGGCGGTGACTAGTGGCCCAACAACTGGCTCGGATCTACTGGCGTTGGGCATGGGGAAGCACGGGTTACTGGCATTGGCAGTAGCGGTGGCGCGGTAACGACAAGAGCTGTGACGGGCGCACAGAGGCGTGGCCACGAGTGTAGGTATTGAGGATGGTGGTGCAGAGGCACGGCGACCAGTGGTGACGAACGGGTGAACTGCTGCGGTGTCGGCGCTCGTGGGTCACAGGTGGAGGCAAGGTTGAGGCGTTGCTAGTGCGGTGGCCCTAGAATAAATGCCAGGTTGCGAGAACTCAATTAGTCTTTAACAATTTGCACATAACATCTCATTTTGTGGGAGTCCAAGTCACTTGATGTTTATAAATATTCAAGCATTGTATAAATCATTGTTTCGTTTTTCTCAAAGCCGTTCGTGGTGAGCTGCTAAATAGTATGGATTTCCAGGTTCATATTATTTAGATACACTAGAGTTATCCTCTTTATGTTTAGGTCTTTACTCATGTTGCTCGTGGGCTCGACTCTCGAGTATCTCGATCATTATGTTTTGATTTTTAGGATTCATCATAAGAATCAAAGGATCGCCTTAGAGCATTAAATTTCGAGGAAGATCGTGCTAGCATAGGAGTGGTTATGCTAGACATGCGAGGGATTTGTGAGTGGCGATGGTTAGGTAAAGAGGAAGCTCATGAGGCTTTGCGAGATTGCCCGATTGTCGGTGTGCATGGAGGTGTCCAGGGAGAATGATGAAGAAGGACTAATATAGTACGTGTCAACACAAGCGAGAACAAGAAGAAGGAAAGCGAAAGGAAAAAAAAGAAGAAACAAATTTGAAAAAGGACCCCACACGAGCACCCTGCTTAATCATGCAGGGTTCAACATTTAAAAGGAGAAAATGAAGAGCTATATGGTTCATAAGCCGTAAAAGGAAGTGTTTAAACCAAATGAGGAAGGAGAGAAGCGCTATCCTTATATATATATTGGGTGTTTTCTTGTAAATTTCACAAGATCACGAATTTGCAACGATCTAATATAAATGTGAGTTTGCAAGAGCTCGATTAGTCTTGAATAATTTGTACCAAACATCATATTTCATGGATGCCCAAATCACTTGTGGCTCCTAAGAATTCATGCATAATACAGTTACCGTTTCGTTCTCTCGACATTGTTTGTGGCGACCTGCTAAAAAGTTTGGATTTTGCTCCTCCTTTGCTCATCCATGCACGTCATGAAGTTGCTCAAATCTTTATCCGAGCTCCCTCCATTGATTGCATCCTGAGCGGCGCCGCTTATCTCCTTGGCTCGGACCCTTTGGGGCAGATCGCCCCTCAGTGACTCGGCCAAAACCCGGGCCAACTCCTCCGCCTCTGGTATTTTCTCCGACCCCTCGCCGACACGGATCCCCACGCCTAGCTTGTCCACCAGCAGCTTGGCATTCACGAATTGCTCCGCGCCCATTGGCCACGTAAGCATCACCGCCCCGGCGCTGAGCCCCTCCAGAGTCGAGTTCCACCCGCAGTGAGTCAAGAACACACCCACGGCCCGGTGCGTCAGTATCGTCACCTGCGGGGCCCAGCCCCTAATCACAAGGCCCCTCCCGGCCACCCGTGCTTCGAAGTCCTCCGGGACCGCCCCGATATCCCCCACCACCACATGCCCTCCCTTGCTCGACTGCCTCGCGCACAGGATGAATCTAACCCCGCTACGCTCCAGCCCGGCCGCTAGCTCATCCATTTGCCGTTGATTCAGCACGGCGCGGCTCCCGAAGCACACGTAGACGACGGACCTGCCTGGGCAGGCGTCCAGCCACGTCAGCACCTCGCTGGCCGACACTGAGCTGGGCCCGCCCCTGTTGACGGGCCCGGTCGAGCCATCGCCCTCGGCCGGGAGGATCGGGCCCACGGCCCAAACCCGGTCGTGCCCGAGCTCTTTCCTGAGGTGATCCAGGTAGGCACGCTCCAACCCGTCGAACGAGTTGACCACGATTCCCCAGCTCTCGATGTTGCCGATTGCGTCTTCCCAGTAGTGCTCCATCTCCGGATCTCCAGCCTCGTAGATCCTGTATACCGGGGGCAGGTGCGACCAGGGGAAGCGGGGGCGGTCCGGCAGCTTTGCTAACAAGACCGTCGACTCCTCGTTGGGTCGGAGGAGGTCCCGCCACAGGGCGAAGATGACGGAGAGCCCGAACGCGCCGGTCGGCGAGAAGACGACGCGCGGCACGCCGCGGTCGCGGGCGAAGCGGTGGGTCCACCCGAGGAAGAAGTCGGAGACGACGGCGCAGGGCGGGGAGGGGTGGGACTCGAACCACCGGGAGAGGAGGGGGAGGTGGAGCTCGCGGAGGGCGCGGACGGTGGCGACGAGGCGCCTCTGTGGCGGGTGGGGCGTCGCGGGGGGCTCCGGGGAAGGCAAGACGAGAGGCTGGAGCGAGGAGGAGGAGGCGAGGAAGGGGTCGAGCAGGTGGAGGTTGTCGGGGGTGACGACGACGGTGACGGTGACGGGGGCGGCGGCGGCGGGGCGGGGGAGGTGGAGGAGCTTGTGGGAGAGGTCGAGGAGGGGGATGATGTGGCCGGCGGTGGGGTAAGGGTACATGAGGATGTGGACGGACATGGCTGGAGCTTCGATCAGGTTCCGGTCGAAGCTAGCAAGAGGGGAACGCGTCTATCGTCTCGCTTTCTCCGCCGCGCTTCGAGGCGGTGGGCTTTCGATGGCGGCGAGGGCGAGGGCGAGGGCGGAGGGATTTAAAAGGACGAATCCGTCGAAAAGGGCGAAAGCTTTCTCGAGCGACGTCCGGCGACAACGACAAACGCGCAGCACGACAACTGAGGTGGGCCCCTACCTCGGCGGGGGGGGTCCCGGATATCAAGGACTGAGACCACGAATTAATGACAATTAAATTATAATTAAATTGTGATCTTATTCTTAGACGAAAAATGCATTGCTACTTTACAAAGGCGACGGGATCGGTTCCAAGAAATTAATCTATGAAAGCACTTTTTTATTTTTATTTTTAAATTTTAACCCTCCGACGTGACATTAAAACTGTAATCAAATTAAAACAGTAATTCAAATCTTCCTTCATATTTTGTAGATGAACACGATTGGCCTATTGCTCTCGACTTTTATGCTTACATGCGGTGGAGACACATTTTGTTTCTACGCTCACATGTCAAGCCGACAAGAGAGAAATCTTAGAAGGGAAAGAGAGAGAAGTGATACTTTTTAATATTACTTTCCATAATGCAAGAAGAGACCGCATTCACTAGACAAAAAGGGGCTCATGGGGAGGTCAATAGCGAGCCCAATTCTAATGCTGACAAAAGTGTGAAGCATGGTGTAGTTGCCATTATAGATATTCAACTTATCAATACTTTGCGATTTCAGGAATGGGGAGGCACAAAGAGAAGAGAATAGCTTGTAAGATAGAAAGTAGAGGGGCAATTTGCATGAGGTGTAGATTTTGATGTCAAAGGCGTGAGAAGAAAGAAGACAAAGAAAAACATAATCCACATGAGAAAAAAAAAGATATAAAAAGAATTGACAAAAGAATAGGGATAACTTTTATAGAGTTGTAATAGAAGTGGTAAGTCATATAAAAAGTATTGTGGCCAAAACACTAAAAAAGGAGTGTTTAAACCAGAGGAGAAGTGAAAAATTTGGTCATTTCTCTAATTATATTGTAAATTTCCTCCCTTGTTTCCCAACATTAGTTGCTAGTTGTTCATCCTTTGACTATTACACTTTGCATGGGCAACCTCGCCCAACGTCGGCACAATGTTATAAAGCTTAAGACACAGCTATCCTTCACCCACACGACTTTCGAAAAGGAGGGGGATTGAGAGACTATGTTCATGAACATTAGTACCATTGCCTTTTTCTTTTATTATTATTATTATTATTATTATTATTATATTTATTATTATTATTATTATTATTATTATTATTATTATTATTATCTTATCTTATCTCTAATTATTATAATTATTTTGCTCTCCGTTGACATTACGAAAGCTATGAATTCCTTGATTTGGATGGAGATAGATGACTTTGTTTCCAAACGGAAAAAGAGACTATGAGTGTCACGCAAAAGATTTTATTGACTAATAATAGATTTGAATTATGCACTCTCAATTTTGAAAGTCGAGATCAGAGACAAGCCCTTTTGAGTTTCAACTGGAGGCCGGGGTGACCGCGAGATCAAGATGGGACTAAATCAAGATCTTGACGGATGTCGAAGAATATCTGTGTTGTGTGTTGAGTGAACTTAGTTACACAAAACAAAAACTCACAAAATGATTGTTGATGCCACTTATTTATTTATATTGAATCATGCATGCACTTATCCATTATAATCCTCCCCCCCTCCTGTTCCTTACACAAAAATAATTGAAACACTTCTTTGCTCTAAGGAAAAAAATAGTAGATTAATCTAGATTCTAATGCATTAAATTAAAAAGAAGAAAGGAGGGGGACAGAGAGACTATGTTCATGAACATTGGTATCATTGCCTTTTTTTCCTTTTTATATCTTCTCTCTCTGATTATTATAATTATTTTTCTCTCTGTTGATATTACGAGAGCTTTTGATGGCCTGAAATCACTTCATAGCAGCATAAAAGCACGTATAAAAATTATTCATGAATTAAAATCAGCATCATCCTCTGGTTTATCATTGCCTTTTTTCTTTTTCTTTTTTTTTTATATTCTCTCTCTGATTATTATAATTATTTTGCTCTCTGTTGATATTACAAAAGCTTTTGATGGCCTGAAATCACTTCATAGCAGCATAAAAGCACTTATAAAAATTATTCATGAATTAAAATCAGCATCGTCCTCTGGTTTCTACACTTGCCGAAATCACTTTGACCTCCATTTAGCGTTGAAATCAACTTAAGGACACATACACATAAAAAGGGTCATATTTGTAAGTGGTAGAAAAAAACTGTGTAATTTCTTTATATATCAACGAAGAGTACTTATTTAGTGATTTTATAAAATGACCCGATTTGTTTGGTATGGAGAGAGCCTATTTGAAAATAAAATATTCAAACGATGATATGCATCTCAATTTATTTGTTGAACTAGAAGTTCTGTTTCGCCCACCGGTCTGGTGGAGAGAAAAATGGGGAAAAAAGGAGAAAAAGGAAAGAAAAGAAAAAGGAAAAAAATCCAGAAATTTAATAAAAAAAAATCATACATATTAGTGTTAGGCATCTTCTCGTGAACCTGATTTGTTTCGTATGGAGAGAGCCTGTTCAAAAATGAAATATTCAAATGATGATATGCATCTCAGTTCATTTGTTGAACCATAAGTTTTGTTTCACCCGCCGGTCCAGTGGAGAGAAAAAGGGGGAAAAAAGAGAAAAAGGAAAAAAAACCAGAAATTTAATAATGAAATTGTACACATTAGTATTAGCATAGCACGTAGGATGACCGGCACTTACTGGATTGCTTCATTAGTAATTTCTAGCCAAAATTAGCTGAAAAGACTATTGAGAAATTGTTATAAAGTTTAAGACTAAAATAATATATTTAAAATGTTTATAATTGAATTAATTGCTTGCACTAGATTAATTTGAAATTTTTTTGATAATTATCCTTGTAAACGCGATGGTATAGCACAGGATGTAAAAGGAAAATGGAAGTGTGCTCCTACGTGCTAGCGGAAAAGAGGCCCTTTCCCCTTTCTCTAATAATAAGGGCAACCGAAGTCCTTAGTAGGCTGGACCAACATCCAGCCGAGAGAGGGCAGCCTTTAGAGAGAAAAATACCAAAAAGTCATAAACCCATCGTATTGATACCAATTCAGTCATAAACTTTTCAATTGAACTAATTTAGTCATAAATTTTTTCATATTGCTACAAATTCAATCCATTCGGCCAATTTTGGCCGGTCGACACTGATGTGAATATTGGCCTGTCATTGGACGCTAATGTGGTAATTTTTTAATTATTATTTTTTTTTCAAATTTTTTATTAAATTTTTTATTTTCTATTTTTTTTCTGAGCCAGCCATTCCCAAGAAAGTCTAAGGAAGAAGAAGAGAGAAAAGGAAAGGAAAAAAAGAAAAAATTAATAAAAAAGTTGAAAAAATAAAAAATTAATTAAAAATTATCACGTCGGCATTTAATTGGCCAAAATTAATTGAATGGACTAAATTGATATCAATATAAAAATTTTTAGGACTGAATTAGTCCAATTGAAAGCAACAGGTTGGGAAACCAAGAGAATGAGTATGAGTTTAAATAGGTTGCATTCGAATTTTTGATAATAGAAATCTAATCCCCATCGTAGGCAAGAGAAATTTAATTGATTCTTTGCATGACCAACCGAAGATGTTGAAATTTGATGGCTCATTAGCTTCTTTTTTTCAATTGTATGAGCAGAACCCTGTATTTCTTCTAGAGAATTTCCTAATTTTTTCAAAGCAACTAGAAAGAGATTCTTTAACCAGAAAGAATTCAGTTCAGATGTAGGGTACCTATCCAGAAGTTTTCGCAACTCCATCATGTATGATGGAATCATCCAAGATTTGACCTTTTCGAACTCTGTCTGTAACTCACTATAGGCTCGGGAAACAAAGAGAAGATGTGTACGAACGATATATGTAGCAACAAGAAGAAGGAAAAGGATTGAATAGAGGAACTCCCGAACATTTGGAGATCTCAGATGGGTCGATATCAATGGTGACTCATTATTTCGATGAATCATTTCTTCAAACATAAAAAAATTATGTAAACACTTACTCGAAATCTCACTTATTATATTCCATTGTGGAATGCATAATTTTTTCTAAAGAATTTGCCATGATATATCCGATCCATGCATAATATCATGAAAAATGGATACAAATTTTTGACTGTTACTTAGTATGTGTGATAGCATCTACTATACTAGGAATTTGTATCTTATTTACAGATGAGGTACTACATAAGCTCAAGATTCCTCTGAAATGATAGTTATTGTCATAAAAGAAATTTTCATTTTGTGGTGTGATTGAATGGAGGACATTTGAGATTCATGAAAGTTGTCATAGATTTTACTATTATGGAGCTAGAAAGTGAACTTACTCATAGGGCAATTTTGTATTCGATATAGTTTATTGCTCCTAAGAGCGGCATTTAGAGAATCCATATCGATGAGATTAGATTTGTGCTCTACCGCCGTCCGGATAGACTAAAGTTTGAAAAAAGGAAAGGACATTCTGCCCCTTTTTATGGGCTGTGGAACAACAATTTGAGACGAGGTGTCAGAATATGCCCTGTCAAATCAGTCGCACTTTAGTTACAACATCAGGTCCCACGTCGTATCCTTTTCTTTTCATTTGGGCCCCTGAACGCCGCCCAGTTGGTATAGGAAATTAGTTTTTGGGACTCTCAACTTCACTGTGAAGAATTTCGTCGTTGCTTCTTAATTGAGCATCAAATTTTTATTTATTTATTAATGAGTTGATGGAAACCTGATCTTCAATTATTAATTTACCAAATTCTTTTAATAATAAAGAAAGTAAGACAGACAATCTTCGCATGGAAAATTGAGATGCAACTTCCAATCGCTCTATTACCTAAGCAGTTTTCCAAGAGAGGGGAAAAAAAGCGAAATAGAAAAAAGTCTCTTTCCTTTGCCTTCTTGGCCTCCAGGATCAGTATAAAATATTCACTTCTACATAAAATAAAAAAAGAGAAAAAAAATATAGTTTTAGCCGTCAAATTGGACTAGCCGTCAACGGTCTCTGTCAACCGTCGCCGCATCGTTTCTTCCACATTGAAGCTCTGACAGGCTCCTCATGAATCCATCCAAGTCCTTGTCCGTGCTTCTGCGGATGACCGTGTCCGTCGCTGCCTTGCTAAGCTTCTGCATCCGTCCCCTCTCTGGCCACGTCCCGTTGAGTGAGTCGGCCAGTGCCTGGGCCGAGTTAGGCACCACGTCGTTCGGCACCTCACACATCTGGATCGCGACACCCAGCTGGTCCACTAACACCTTCGCATCCGTGTATTGGTCGGTGTCCATCGGCCAAGGTCAGCATCACCACCCCCACGCCGATCGCCTTGAGGATCAAGTTCCAGCCACAGTGCGTTAGGAACCCGCCGACAGCGTGGTGCCTCAGGATCGCCACCTGCAGGGCCCACCCCGAGATCACCAGCCCCCAGCCCACCGCGCAGCCTTGGAACCCATCCGGCAGGAGCCCGTGGCCGTCCAGCACCTTGCCATCCACGGTCCGCCATCCACGGTCCGCCGCATGTGCCACACTAAGTGGACCCGGTTCATCTCCCTTCTGGACTTGGCTCTATCCATCATTTTCCATGCTTTGGTGATATCGTACTTATCTTCGTTGTGGGAAGCAAAACCTAACATAGAATCTTCATCTTCCAATAGTTGTAACTTGAGGATGGCTCACCTAATTTGTCATGCCCTGAATGATGACGGTCTCGCTCTTCACTCTTAGCGTACGCTTGGTTTAACATTTCCAAGGGGCTTTCGGCCTTTAAAGCCCATTAAGGAAATGTTAAATCTTTTGACAACTATTTTCAAAGAGCTTTTCAATAAAAATTAGCATTGAGAAGGCCGGAAGCTCAATGTTCAATACTAGTCTATTAGCATTGGGATTTTAGCATTCGGCAAAATACTAGAATTCATTTTTTTTTCTTTCAAAACTATTCTCATCAATTCTTTAAATTTTCAATTTTGTCCATCGTTATTTTTTATTGATTTTTTAAATTTTTATTTGTTTAGAATTGAAAAAATAAAAAAATATATAATTTTTTTAAAAAGGAGAAGATTAAACCCTTTGCCGGTGAGCCAGATTTGGTGCCGGTGGCCGTCAATTGAGGTCGCCTGAGGTCAGGGGACTCAAGCGATGTGTGACTCAAGCGACCGCCGCTTGGGTCGTAGCCTCAGGCAACCCTCACTTGGGGCTCATGAGGGTTATGCGATCGTAGCCCTTTGCCGAACCGGCAACTGTAGCCCTTTGTCGGATTAGCGAAGGGTTTAGTCTTCTCTCTCTCTTAAATATTTATATATATACACATTATATTTTCAATTTTAACAAATAAAAATTTAAAAAAAATTTGTTTTCGAGCTCACCCCTAATGGAAGCTTGATGGCTCCGACTTCCTCCGTTTTACGAACACCACGCGCGTCTCTCCATCTGTCCCTTGGTCTGAGAGAGAGGAGAATTGGGCTGCCAGACTTGAGAGATGTGAGCTAGGGCTTTGAATTGTTCGTCGTTGGAGACTCTCGCCGATTCCTCGAGCACGCCCTTATGATTTATGGGAGCCGATCGAGATGCAAGCAATGCTCGCGTTCTTGGTGATTCCCTAGGGTTTCTCGCCCCCTTCCTTCCTTCGTCCGCTCGTTTTGTCCCCTTCGTTTCCGAGGCGGGGGAAAGACCTCGGTTCGGGAAGTTGTCGTCGGAGTGAATTGTCACCGATTCCCCCATCGCCGTCGGCCCTTCAGGAAGCTCCTAGGTCGAGCACCGTGGCCTGATTCTGCCTCCACCGACCGCCCTTCTCCCCTGCGCTCTCTGATTGACCTGATTCACTACTGTTGCTATCTGCCCTTTTCAGCCTGGTTCTTCTCTCGACCTGTTGCTGCCTTGGTCGAGTTCGGAGCTTCTTCGAGACCTTGTGTTTCGCTGCAGCGGCGATCTTCTCAAGCTTTGTTCGTGCGGACTGTCGGAGCTGGTTTGTGAGACTTTGCAGTGGTTTTTCGGTTTTTTAGCATACCTCTTCAGATCGGTTCTTTCCTTTCCTTGGTATGGTCCCATTCTCTGCAATGCCTATACTATAGAAGGGTTGGATTGTGTAGAGGATTGCTAGTGAGTTATGGCTTCTTCATCTGCTATGGTGGGTGGAGTGAGTATTAAGGCTTAGCCTGGTTCTGGTTTTGAGGAGGGGCTTAGCCTTTCTTCCTGTACTCGTTTGGGCCAGCCTTCCCTAGCCATGGGTAAGGCCCCCTGCTGTTGCTTTGAAGGAGAAGTGAGATCCCCCGAAGACTTTGGCCCGTACTGGGCGATCTAGAGGACGTAGCCGTGCAAGGTTTGCTTCTAAAAGACCTCAGGCCCCTCATAGCCATCCAACCAACTCGAAGCCTCCCTTGCTCGTTCTTGGGCGAGCGTTGCTAGGCTTGTAGCCAAGGGGTACGATCTCACTTATGTACCCCCTTCCTTCGAGGAGGATGACCTGGCTGTTAATCTCTTGGAAGAGGTGCTTGATGCAATGGATTCTAAGTGGCATAAATGCCTAGTTGGTTATTTCGTGGGGAGAAGGCTCCCGTTTCAGCTCATGGAGCAATCGCTCAAACACACTTGGGGGCTGAAGTTAGTCAAGTTTTGGCCAACGATCGGGGGTTTTTCTTCTTCCACATTCTTGATCCATTATTCCGGAGGAAGATTTTGGAGGATAGGCCTTTAATAGTTGCAAGGGTGCCACTCATTTTGCAACAATGGAAGCCTCTTTTAGAGCTGAAAAGAGACAAGCAAACTTCGATGCCGCTTTCGGTTAGATTGAAGAATCTCCCATTTGATTTGTGGACTGCGCAGGCGATTAGTGCTATCGCAAGTGCTGTTGAAAAACCCCTCTATGTGGATCAACGTACGGAACAAATGAGGATGATTTCCTTCGCAAGGGTGTGCGTGGAGATCCAAGCCAACCAACCGAGAGTGCCTTCGGTGAAGGTAACCTTAAATGGGGTGACTCGATCGGTTGCTATTGAATATGAATGGAGACCGGTTGAATACTCTAGGTGTGGAACTTTTGGACACATTGTGCTGCTGCTCCTGCGATCCCAAAGTTTGTGGAGGTCTCACAGCAAGATCAGGCTCATCCCACCCTCCTGTTGTAGGCCGCCTTCCCAATCCTGCTCCAGTAGTGGTGGATGGGCCTTCAAGGCCGGCGGCCTCCTTGCCTTAAGGTCAGGCCAACCCCTCCCCCTCCCCCCCGGCTGCTTCCTGCGTGCTCGAACCTGATCCAATTGGGGTGGATGGACCTAGTGACACTGACCTGGCTTGGAAACAAGTCAAGGGGAAAAAGAAGAAGCCTCCCCCTCCTATGGAGTTAGTCTCGTCCTTACTAGTCACTTTGAGTGAGGAGCGGTGCTCGCTAAAGATGAAGGTTGCTGTTATTGCGAGGAGTTTGCCCTCCACATCAACTCGCAGGGCCCAGAGGGGCTTGCAGATCCTCACAAAGACGGATGTCTCCTTCCCCGCCACTGTGGATGATCCCATCAACCTTGTGGATGGCTCGACACGTTCATCCAGCCCTGGTAAGGAGTCTGAAAGTGTATCCAGACATGTTGGCAGTTCATATGATGACCTCCTCTTCCCTTGTCCATCACCGAGGGCCCCTTAGTCTAGTTTGATGGTTGTGACCATGCAGGACAAGCTTTTGGCTCTGTCTCCAAACCCGCCTCCTCCTCCGCCTCGTACAACATCGCCTCCTTCTCGGCGCAAGCTGCCCCCGAAAAGGAGGTAACCCTTGGTCCTTCTCCTTTATTGTATATAGGGATAAGTGCTGTGGAAGTCCTAAAACTTATCACGAAAATGCAATTGAGTCCTAAAACTTGTAAAAAGTGCAATTAAGTTCTAAAACTTGTTAAAATGGTTTATTTGAGTCCTAAAGTTAACACAATTAGTTTCATTAACGGAAAATACTGATGTGACATTTTAAATTATTTTTTACTTTCTAGCTGGCTTTTAAAAATAATTTTTATTTAATTTTAAAGAAAATTATAATTAAAAACTAAAATTCATTTTTTAAAAAACTGTTAAAAAAAAAAAAAAAAAAAGGGAAGGAGGAGGCGGCCGCCCATCGCCGGAGGGGCCAGCGACGATCGCCGGTCGCTGCCCGACCAGGGCAAGGCCTCATCGGTGACCCTCGCCTGGTGCAGGCGGCGGCTTGCGACCGTTGCCGGCCCCTCTAGCAATGGGTGGCCGGCAACTCCTGCCCTTTTTTTTTTTTTTTTTTTTTTAACAGTTTTTAAAAAATGAATTTTAGTTTTTAATATAATTTTTTAAAAAATTGAATAAAAATTTATTTTAAGAAGCCAGCTGGAAAATAAAAAAAATCATTTAAAATACTACGTCGGCGCCACGTCAGCATTTTCTGCTAATAAGATTAATGGTGTTAACTTTATGACTCAATTAAACCATTTTGACAAGTTTTAGGATTTGATTGCACTTTTTGCAAGTTTTAGAACTTAATTGCATTTTCGTGACAAGTTTTAGGACTTCTACAGCATTTATCCCTTATATATATGTATATAGGTTGTTGGAATGTTAGGGGCCTTGTTAACCCCGTTAGACAGGCAGAGGTCCGTAGTCTAGTTGTTTCAAATGAATTGCTATAGGTTGGTCTTTTGGAAATGAAGGTGTCGCAGACTTTCTTCAATTCATTTCTAGGAGACTGTTGAGGGATTGATGTTAGATTGCCAACTATGAATTCTCCCTTAAGGGTAGGATTTGGGTTGATTGGACCCCTCAATGGTTAACTTTGAAGTTCTCGTTATTTCTCGTTAGGCGGTTCATGGCTTTCTCAAGCTGTTGGACTCGGGAGTGTCCTACTATGTGTTAGTTGTTTATGGGGAGCACTTTTTTACACTCCGGAGACAACTTTGGGGGGATATTACCTCTAGAAGTAGTGCCCTATAGAATTTAGCTTGGCTAGTGATGGGGGATTTCAATGCTATTAAGGACCCCTCCGACAGGGTTGGTGGCTCTGATGCTTGGATCTCGTGTTTCGATGATTTCGGACAGTGCTTGGTGTAGGCGGAGCTGGAAGACCTTAGATATGTTGGCTTTAGATACATGTGGACAACCTTCTCAGGTTCCATTAGAAAGGCTAGGAAGATTGATCGAGTCATTGTGAACTCTAGGTGGTGCTTAGATTTCTCGTACTTGGAAGCTTCCTTTTTAGCCCTAGGTATTTCGAATCATACACCTATGGTGGTTAAAGTGCTTAACCCGATTCTTCGGAGGAAACCCTTCAAGTTTTTTGATTTTTGGATGAAGCATCCTGAGTTCAATGTAATTGTTACTCGAATTTAGGAGGACTCGGGGGAGGGAGTACCTATGTTTAGGCTTGTGCGTAAACTCAAGGCTCTCAAAAGTTGTTTCAAGCAGCTTAATAGAGAATCTTTCTTTAATATATATGCTAGGACGTCAGAAGCGAGGGTTGCCTTGGAGAACACGCAAGCCGGTCTTCATAGGGATCCCTTCTCGATTGATCTTGCGGAGTTGGAGAAGGACCAGCACCGTATCTTTGCTGACCTTCGATCTAGTGAGGAGTATTTCTTCAGATAGAAATCAAGAGTCAGATGGCTCAAGGAGTGAGATCGCAACACCAAGTTCTTCTATCAGTACGTAAAAAAGAGACAATTGTGGAAATAGAGTTTTTTCTGTTTTGGATTCTTTAAGTAACCAAATTACTGAGCCGCAATTGGTTCAGCAGCGTTTTGTGGAGCATTTTTAGGACATTCTAGCGCCACGGATGGAGCAAGGAGGGCATTCGATTGGGGAGATCCGGGAGATTATCCAGCATCCTCTTTTGAACAACAAGGTTAGCTTTCTTGCTCGACCGGTCACTAAGGTGGAGATCGGAGATACTTTCTTCTCTCTAGCTAGGAGTAAGGCCCCTGGGCCGGATGGCTTTACGGTTGAATTCTATAAGGAAAATTGGGAGATGGTTGGATAGTTGGTCACAACATCAGTGATGGATTTCTTCATCACGGGGAAGCTCTTAAGGAAGATAAATAACACCATTCTGGTGCTTGTGCCTAAAGTGCCTAATGTGACTTCTATTGATGACTACAAGCCCATCGCCTACTACAACACTATTTATAAATGTATCACAAAGGTGCTGGCTAATCGAGTTGCAATTGTTCTAAAGAGTGTTATTAGCCCTTTTCAAAGTGCATTTGTAAAAGGCAAGCAGATCAGAGACAATATCTTGATGGCTCGGGAACTCTTTTTTGGTTTCCACCTTGAACCATACCTTCCCAAATGTGCAATTAAGGTAAACTTCGGGAAAGCTTATGACACAGTTAATTGGGGTTTCCTTGAGAGAGTTCTCATTACTTTTGGATTTCCCGACTTTGTGACTCGGCTTATTATGATATCTGTATGCACTCCCATGTTTTCCATCGCTTTGAACAGGGAACTTCATGGTTACTTTGCAAGTGGACGCGGTCTTTGCCAAGGTAATCTTATCTCTCCATACCTGTTTACATTGGTTATGGAGGTGTTGTTTGGAATTCTGTTTAGGTGCTCTTCCAAGCGGGAGTTTAAGTTCTTCTGGAGATGCAAGGCGATGAATCTCTTGCATCTCTTCTTTGCAGACGATGTTTTTCTATTTTGTGAGGTGGACTTAGCTTCGGTTAATCTCCTCAAAGAGGGCCTCCAAACCTTCTCGGCATGGAGTGGATTGAGTCCAAATCCTTCCAAAAGTGAGATCTTTTTGGCTGGTGGTTCGCCTTCTTTAAGGAATCAGATCCTCCTCGATCTCGGTTTCTAGGAAGGAAAATTACCGGTGCACTACCTGGGAGTTCTTATCATCATCTTGAGGCTCAGCAAGGCGGATTGTTGTGTTCTCGTTAGCCATATTATTGCGAGGGTTCAAGCTTGGACTCACCGTTTTCTCTCTTTTGCTAGCCGGCTTTAGCTTATTAGGTTAGTCCATCATGCTATCCAAGCCTACTGGGCGAGTGTTTTTATATTACCTATAGTTGTGCTGGATCAGATTGAAAAATTCCTTAGGCAATTCCTGTGGAAATGATCGGAATTGGGTAGAGGGGAGCTAAGGTTGCCTAGGAGGATGAGTGCCTCCCAAAAGTGGAAGGAGGCCTTGGTATCCGGAGGCTTCGGGATTGCAATAAGGCCGCCATGCTGAAGCATATCTGGCTCCTATTTTCAGACAAGGAGGCTTTGTGGTGCAAGTGGATTCATTCCACGTTTTTTTAAAATCAAGGAACTTTTGGGTTGCTAAAAAACCCGCTTTCTATTCTTGGGCTTGGAAGAAAATCTTATCTTTCAGAAGTGAGGTCTGAAATTCCTTCTTTAGGAGGATTGAGGACGGCCTCTCTACCTCTCTTTGGTTTGACAACTAGCACCCTAGGGGTCCCATGAACTTAATCTTTTTGGACTCAATCATCTATAGCTTCGGACTATCTAGGTAGGCAATAGTGGCAAATCTTTTCTCTGATGCCGGGCAACCTCTTAGGTTGGTGCTTGAGTCATGGGATCACCCTTTCCCGAGCCTCACTCAGAACTCAGATTGCTTTTGTTGGAGGGAAAGTTCGTCAGGCTGGTTCACTGTTGCTACGGCTTGGGAGACCTTTAGGCGGAAGAGGACTCGGGTCCAATGGCATACGTTAGTCTGGAACAATGCAATGGCACTGTGGTTTCAACTAAACCCGTGGCTTATGGCCAAGCGTAGGCTTCCGCACAGGCACTTTTATTGTCTCATGGCAGGATAGATAGTGGTGCTTGTGCCTTTTGCAATGAGGTGCCTGATTCTATTGACCACTTGTTTTTCGGTTGTTGTGTTATGGCTGGCGTTTCTTTTATTTGGGCGGCCAGATGCAATTTATCTTGGCATAACAGGTCATGGGAGGAGAATCTCCGCTGGGCCACTACCTTGCTGATGGGAAATGATTTTTATTAGGGGTGAGTAGCGGTCTACGGTTGACCTTGGACCGACTCTGGACTGGCCCAACCCTATTGGTCCTGGTCTGATTTTCAAGGGGATCGGGTCGATCCTTGGTCCTAAGATTCTAGGACCGGTACTGTGCGGATTGGTCCTCGGTCCTGAAAGTTTAGGGTTGGTCCAACTCGGACCAATCCTGATAAAATATAATTATATATAATATATTTTAGATATTTAATATATAATATTTTTTTAATGTTTTTCTTATAAATAGCAAACCCAGCTAGCGTTCTTCACTTGAATAGCTTGAATGACGACGTGAATGACGCCGTGAAATGGTGTGAATAGTGCTATGAAATGGCTTAAAATGTCCTCAG
Organism: Eucalyptus brandiana; assembly: GCA_014182725.1. Lineage (NCBI taxonomy): Eukaryota > Viridiplantae > Streptophyta > Magnoliopsida > Myrtales > Myrtaceae > Eucalyptus > Eucalyptus brandiana. Next base: position 31,335,223 of record CM024677.1, read on the forward strand.
CCTCTTGTCTTATTCTTCCGTCTTTATCCTGTTCATTTTTCACTTAAAAATGAAACTTTCCCTCGTGAGCAAGAGCAACCTTGCCCTATTCACCGTGCACACTCGCCTGCTCGCCGATCGTTGCTCGTGGCTCATTGCTCGTCGTTCGCTGTTGGTTGCTCAACTTGCTCGCCGCTTGGTGCTGGCCGTTGGACTCTTGCTTCTATAGACGCTTACGCTACTTGTTGTTGGCCACTTGCCTCGCTTAACACCCGTGCCGCTCGCCGCTTAACGGCCCTGCTGCTTGCCTCTCTCAGCTGGCCTTGTTCTTTGCCAAGTAAATCAGAAGAAAATAAAAGCCCCAATTAGAAACCCTCTTTGCTCGTGAACTACACTTGCCATTCCTCACTCGCCTCATGGCTCGCCCCTGTTCGCTCACCTTTGCGAACATAGCTCGACTGGTGAGTTTCATTTTTTGCTTGACTTTAGAGCTTCAAGCTCATGTATGTTCTTGAATTTTGCTAGATGGGTTGTGGGAAGTTAGGTTGGTTTAAGAAGTAGGGTAGATGCTTGATTGAGGTGATTGAGCTTTGCCGTTGCTCGAATATGGTCAAAATACGTTCATGGAGTTGGCAACTTTGCATAGTAGTGTCGGGTTTCTCAAATTTTTGTGCCTGCGTGTGCTTGGGGGGTTTAGTTAGAATTGGATCACTGCATGATTCCTGTTAACTCCACGGAAGGGACAGATCCTCTTGAAACTTCTATTCGGTTGATGGGTTACAACTGTTAACACCCGAAATTTTCGTTGTCATTTTAAACAAATAATTTGCAAAAAAAAAAAAATTGTTTGAAATGAAAAGATAAAAAAAATTAGAAATAAGGAAAAACAAAAAAAAAAAAAAAAGAGAAATAAAAAGAAAAAGGAGAGAAAAAAAGAAAAGAAAAAAAAAATAGAAAAGGAAGGAGGGGGCCATTCGATTGGGGGATTTTTTTCTCTCTCTTGGGACAACCGTTTCTCTCTCTCTCCCACGCTCGCTCGAAAAACTCTCGGGGCTCTCTCTACTAAATGGCCGAACAAACTCTCTCGAATGGGATCTCTCGAGAAATTTGTTCGGTTAAAAAGGATTTTGATTGATCAGAATCGACTGACGTGGATTGGTGGGGACGGTGGCGGCGACGGTGGATCCCTCTCGGAGATCAGACATTCGCTCCTTCAATTGTCTCGAACAATCGCCGGCCAAGGAGCGCAAGGTGCGACGCTTGATCCGAAGCCGGCCATCGAGGATTGGTGACATCAGTGACGACGCCCGTGGTTCCATTCGCCGGATCTAACTTGATCCGAAACCGCCCGGTGAGGATCGATGACAGTTGCGACGACAACGACGCTTGACCGATTTTTCTCTCTAGATCGAGCTCACTCGATCGTTGGATTTGACGCCCTCGTTGCGAATCGCGCCCTTCCAGAGCTCGAGATACAGTGGTTTGGGTCTGCGGTGAGTTGGAAGCCTCGGCTCAGCTCTCTGTCTTTGGCTCGATCAGGTGAGGAAGAACAAGTTTATCGAGATTTTCTTGATAAATGTCGTTTGTTCAGGTGCTGTCGTTTTTGTCTTCGTTGTTGATTGATGGATTTAGAGAATCCGTTTAAGCTCTGGTTCGAATTTGGTATTGAGTTGAGTAGATATTTGATTGAGCCGTGTTCTGTGCTGTGTAATCAAGACAAACGATTGCTGTATCATACAGGGATGGAAATTGGTGTTGGAATCGTTGCTTGTATGCTTAGATTTCTCTATTATATCTCATTTTTCCCTGTTCGTATCACTCTGATGTGTCATCGCTGTGTATGTGTTGTGGCCGACGATCGAGTGAGAGCTTGCCTCTTCAAATAGAAGTTTACTGACAGTGGTTGACAAGGCTACAATCACTGACTATGGACTCTCTGCATTTAGTTGTTTTCTTTACTTGTATTTCGTTTCCTTTCATTTAAGAACTTAGTAGCTAGCCGTTTTAGGATTTGTTATTGAAATTCTCGGATTAGATACATATCCAGTGCAAAGCAAGCTGAGCAAGCAGGACACGCACAAGAAAAAAGTTGATTTGTTTTAATAAAGATTGGTCCCCTGCTGCTGTTGTGTTCATTTTTTAGAGTTCCTTGTTCACAATATTGAATGTGTTCTCTGCCAGAAAGTTGTGAATTCATTGGTGCACTTCAATTTGGACTGCTGTCTGGCATTTTCCCCCTTGATGAGTTTGTAGCTGTCGGTAGACCGGTATGAGTTGTGCCCGAAGTTCACCTTAGTGGAGAAACATTTCCTTAGTAGCAAATGATTTTATATCAAGAAAGAATTTTATATCTTTGGTGCGTGTTGGACGATCTGTGAATCTGGCATCTAATGCTTACATTCAGCTTTTGCTAGGGCTAGCAACAACAATGTTGTTTGAGTTTGTCAAAGAAATGCCTAAACATGAAACTGAATGGAGGCTGGATTTCGCTTCTCTTTTAGACGTATTTTTTTTACATGGGTTATCGTTCAACTATTCCCCGTTGTCTTGACAAATTTGGTTTATGAGAAAGAGTAGAAGCTAAGGATTATGATGAAAATGCATGGGCTTAGTGATGGACCATTTTGGTTGATTTCCTATGCTTGTTTTCTCTCCTTATCTTCAATCTACATGCTGAATCTAATTATCTTATCTTCTTTGAACTTGATTTGCCTTGATCTGCAAATTCGTATACCTAATATGTCCCTTTCTGTTTTGGCTGAAATGAGGTGTTAGATAAGTTTTTTTGACTTCGAGCCCTTCTAGAAATATAAAATACACTTCTAGAGCTTTGATTTGATATGTCGCATGCCCTGCACGGATGTCATTTAGTCACTCAAAAACACCTACAAAGTCTGTTGATTCTGCAGTAGTTTTAGATTGATTTGCTGTTCTAACTTACTGCAATTTTCTGTTTTAACTGGAATGAGCTGGTAGAAGATGTTATTAGGATGTAATATCTTATAGAGATTTGTAATAGACTTCTCAAGCTTTCCATAGACATATTATATGTGCAATTTGGCCACCATTTGCCCTGTCATATGTTTGTTGCAAAAATAGAAGTCAATGTTCTCATGAATTCTGCTCCTCATATCTGAAAGTCTGCTGTTCCAAAATGATTTTTGTGTGTTCTGAATCTGACAATAAGGTCATATGGCTTGAATGCTTGTCATGTTATACGTTTCACATGTGATTGTTAGATGAATGATTTAGGTATGACATACAATAATGTTGAACCTTGGGGTATTACTTAGAATTCGACCTATAGACTTTGTGACTGTGGTTACTCTTCTTGAATACAAAAGATGTCTTGTTTTTTTTTTTTTGATGTGATGATTGTTTCTTTCATTTGTATGCATCTAGTTATCCAGATTTCTTAGATTATGTTTAGAATAGGATCCTAAACATGAATAAAGCGTGAAGATGGTGGAGGTCGATGCCCATTCCGACCATTGTCATGTACTATTTGTTTTCTCGACATATGTCTCGGGTCCTATGCATTGTATAAAACCCGACGAGTTGCGGGTTTCATTTCTTTCCCAATTGTTTTCTCCTTTATATTTTTAGAATTACATGATTAGGTTTAACTGCTTTTCTTGATTGTTTATTTCCATGTCTTGCAATTTCATTTCCATTGTTTGTTTTCCTTTCATTTCTTAGAAATAGAATAGAATGAAAGTAATCCACCACGCATGATCATTTAGTATAGATTTGACGATCCTGAAAATATAAAAAGAAATGCATGGACATGTTAGGAAAAACACAACATACTATTTAGGTACCGAAATGGCACTAATAGCAATATTAGCGTAACCCAAGTTCTTGAACCTAGATATCTGGTTACGTAGGAATCGAGGGAACACTCCCGATCCTTGATTGGGTTTCTAGCCGACCTCCAAAATGAGGCTAATGGCGACTCCTGTCTATTTTTTAGGTTGTTAAATACCTAGATTGTATAAATAAATCCGCCATCGCGCGGGGTATGAGCTTGGGAGAGCTTGCGATCTTGTGAGGAAACTCTCGTGATTAAAGTACCCCATAAACCCGACTTTTCCCCTCCTTGGACATTTCGAGGGGCAGCGAGATCGGGTCGTGATAGCAGCATGCATGATAAATTCTGGAATGGTTGCTCAACAATGAGCAGAGTTAAATTTAGTAAGTTGGATTTTCCATAAACCAAACTTCATGAATTGAGATAGCTACCCATGACAAAGTAAAAGTTTTTGCCTTCAAATATTTCCTATTACATTAGTTTGGAGGACAGGGATCTAAGTGGAGTTGAGCTGGTGGTTAAATAATATGCTTGAACATCTGTTTGGATTATAAATAGAGCGATTGAAACCATAAGCTTGGTGGAGTTGAGCCACATAAGCTTTCATCTACATTCCTTGCAAACATTTTGTATCCCTAGTGTTACACAGTTTATTGTAATTGTAGTGCAAGTGCTATTCAAAGCCAACACTAGGGGCTTAGATTATATGTGACTTTTAATGCATACTTTCCAATTGAATGCCTGTTTGGTACAGCTTCCTATAGCAATTACAACTGGGAAAATTGGTTTTGTAGTTTTTGTTGGGTGATTGATAAACTCCTCAAGAGTGAAGCACCCTCAAACTACAACAACTTGTTGCAGCTTTTAGGAAATTGCCTCACCTAGTTTTGAAGTGCTACAACCATATATTGCCAAGCACACAAGTTACACCACTTCATAGAAGAACCATAACATTGCTATGACTATAACAAACAAATGGCATGGTGTTGTTCTGTGCAAATAATCCTGGGGTGTCAGCTTCCCCTTGACTAAGTACGTAATAGGAGCTGCAGTTGCAGTAATCATGACATCCATTGAGCCTTTTTCCTTATGTTGTGTTGGCCCTTAGTTTGATTCTAGAAATAGAATTATGCAATAGCATCTTGAAATATGGAAAAAAAAATTTGTTGCATTTGAAGATATTTCTTAGAATATAAAAACAGTAATTTTTTTTTACAACATCCTTTACTGGATCCATTCAGCAAGAATATTATTCTCTATAAGCATCTTATATAGGGAAATCTATTTGTTGATGAATTTATTGGTATAATAGCCATGTTATATGATAGCATTGGGGAATATGGGTTTCAACTTTCGACTGAATTAGTGATGGCAAACTATGATTTCTTAATTCTGCTTGACTGATAATATGTGATGCTGATTGATTGCGTTCTCTTCAGTTATGTTCAAGTGAAATTGGCTGATGGTTGCTGCTACTTTAGCAAATCATGAAGTACATGATAATATATGCTAAAGTTTACATGCCGGTACTTAAATATTTATGTGAACTTGATGAATTCAGGTAACATGTCAACTGAAGTGGAGGGATGTAACGAGATGAGTCCCATAATGGAATCGCCTAGCCGTGGATGTGAAGAACACTTAAAAGAGTCGATCAAGGTATCTACTAGTCATTCTCCTCTTTGTAAGAAGTGAAAAATGGATAAATCTATTGTGTGGGATAATTTTTTGAGAATTATAGATGATAAGACAAAAAAACATGTATGGTAAAATGCATTCATTGTGGGAATGAGTATGCATATGCTGTTAATAGTGGTACTTCAATAATGCTGAAACACTTGAAAATGTGCAACAAGTATCTTTCTAATATAGATAAAAAGCAAAAGTTGTTTGTATCACGTGATGTAAATGTGCCTAGCAAGGCATGGGGAGATATCGGTACTGATGCCACTAGTGGTAATGTCTTAACAACAAGGAAATTTGATCAAGACCGGTGTAGAAACATGCTTGCTCGAATGATCATCCTCAATGAACAACCATTTTCTATAGTTGAGTGTGTTGGGTTTCGTGATTTTGTCACTGAGTTACAACCTCTCTTTACACATTTATCTCGATTTACAGTGACTAGAGATTGCATGAAGTTGTATATGAGTGAAAGAAGTTGTTTGAAAAATTACTTTGGTAAGCTTAGGTCAAGGATTGCATTGACGACTAATACATGGACTTCCATTCAAAATCTAAACTATTTATGTCTTACTGCACATTTTATTGATGAAGACTGGAAATTGCATAAAAGGATCATCACTTTTGTGGTGATACATAGTCACAAGGGTAAAGAGATTGGGAAGATAGTTGAAAAATGCATCTACGACTGGAGAATAGAAAAAAATTGTTTCTACAATCACAGTGGATAATGCTAGTGCAAATGATGTTGCCATTGATTATTTGAAAGGTAAATTTTCAAGAGACGGGTCATTGGTTTTAGCTGGTGAAGCTTTACCCGTGAGGTGCCCTGCGCATATATTAAACTTGATTGTCAAAGATGGCTTATTTGAGGTATGTGATTCTATTGCTCGTATTTGAAATATTGTTAGATATGTGAGGAGTTCTCCCATGAGAGTTAAAACATTCAATCTTGCATTGAGGTTTAAAGGATTACTTATAAGGGTTCGATTTGTTTAGATGTTGTCATTAGATGAAACTCCACTTATTTCATGTTAAACGTGGTCATAAAGTTTAGAAAAGCTTTTGAAAGGATGGCAGAAGATTTGTCTTTTGAAATTGAGCTTAATTATGATTCTCCTAAAAGTGAAGATTGGGAAAATGTCATTATTCTTTTCAAATTCTCGAAACAGTTTTATGATGCCACCACTTAAATGTCAGGGAGTTTATATATTACTTCGAATGATTATTTTGAGGAAATAGCTTTTTTGTACAAATATTTGAAAGATGCGAGTACTGCTTTGGATCTTAAGCTTAGAACTATGGGTACAAAGATGAAGGAGAAATTTGATAAATATTATGGAAGTTTGGATAAAGTAAATATGATGGTTTTGATTGCAGTAGCGTTAGATCCTAAAAAAAAGTTGTATTATGTGAAGTATTGTTATGAGCAAATTTATGATGATGAAGCAAAAATTGATGAGATGCATAGTAATGTGAAGTATATGTTGGAGCATTTGTATGCATTTTATGAACAATCTTTTCTTAATCATGGTAATCGATATTTGGGGGGTCAAACTATGATTACTGAAAGTAGCAATGTTTCCAATACCGATGGAAATGATGGGAACGATGAGATTAACATCAAAGCTTGGCAAAAAAACTTTTTCCATCAAAAGAAAAGAGGCGTGATGACAACAAGTCAGATCTTGAACGGTATCTTGAAGAGGATTCTGAAGATATTCTCGATCTTGATATTTTGATGTGGTGGAAAAGTGCTGGTTCGAAGTATAAAATTCTATCTTTGATGGCTCGGGATATATTATTTATTCTTGTGACTACTGTTTCTTCAGAGTCGGCTTTTAGTACTTCAAGCTGGGTGTTTGATGGTTTTAGAAGTTCTTAGACTTCTAAAGTGGTGGAAGCTTTAATTTGTACTCAAGACTGGTTGAGAGCTACTCGTGTGCCTATTAATGTTGAAGAGTGCATTGAAAATGCCGAAAAGTTTGAATTGGGTAAGCTTAAATCATGCATATTTCTTTTTTTACTTGTTAATTCTTTTTTACATCTAATGAATGAGTTCTTTTTTTTTTTTAGATAGGCATTGTCTTACTGGGGAGATTACCATCAGCAAATAGAGTTTGTATGTTGAAGTTGAATGACCATAAATGGTGAGATGTTCCATTGGCACTAATAGTGATTTCAATTTAAAAATTTTGTTAAGTATTTATTATGTGTTGTTTGTTTTGTTTTCAGGTATTCAGAAGTTGAAGTGATCATCTAACAATTAACAAAATGTAAAGTTGTATATTTATGGTTTATATTAAGTATTTTGAACTTCTTATGGTTTAATTGTTTAGTTGCATTTTGCTTTTGAGTTTGTGTCAAATGGAAGAAGTTCTTGAATAGTAGTATTACCGTTGTTATGATGATGTGCTTGTCAAGTGGTGTGAAGCTTCATTATTGGTTGATTAGACTTTGCTTGATTAAATGTATGAATCGTTTTTGGATATGGTGTTACAAGTATTATTGATAGATGATTGCAGGAGAAGATGCCTAGAAAACATTTTTTTGGCCTAGAATTCTTTTCTCTTAAACTTCCCATCTCATCCCATTTTCCGTAGGGAAGAATGATTCAAAGACAAATCAAAAGCAAGAAAATTATAGTATGCTTCAGTGATGGAAACACTTTATCTCTATTAGCAATCTCGATCATTTATATAGTTTGTTGTTTTTAACTAGTGTGAAATTTTTATGATCACCTTATCTTAAATTTATGTTGAATATGTACTTATATTTATAGTTTGGTTGCTCAACATTGTATTGTTGATTGATATATAGTTTGAATTAATGAGTTTTACTTTTTAAGGAATAAAAAAATGAAATAAAAAAATTATCAATTGGTCCTGGGTTGATCCTGAAATTGAACCGAACCCATAGGGTCGGTCCGGTCCTCGGTCCCAGACTTGAACGGGTCAGTCCTCGGTCCCAAAAATTGGAGACTGATACTGTGCGGGTTGGTCCTAGGGTTAGGCGTTGGACCGGCCCAACCCGGACCATGATCACCCCTAATTTTTATAAGTGCATAGCTCGTTTCTCCTTTGGAGTGCTTTGTCATATTATTTGGAAAAACAGGAACATCCTTTTCAAAGAACAGCCTCTTGCTATTCCGGCTATGAAGAGCCATCTTTTTAAAGTGGTCAGAGATAAAGCGATCACTTTTAGGAATGTCGAAGATAACTTCAGGAATAGAAGGTTGTAGAGGAGCTGGGTCATTGACCCGGTCATCTTCTTTGGGGATCCTTAGTTGCTTCCTTTTCAGCTGGTGTGTGTTTGTTCTAGCCTTGTGAGCAGTGGCTTGCTATTTTTTGGCGGTTGTTCTCTTCCCTAGCTGAAGGTTTTTGTGTTTCTGGGGGCTAGGTGTTCATGCCGTGCTTTTCGTGTCCCTTTGTGTTTGCTGTTTTGGTTGCCACTTGTGGCTTTTACATCCTGGCATCCTTCCACTCATAACGTTTTATCGTCTTGAGTGTAAGTTTTGATGCCATGATCTTTTGTACACTTGGTCAATGCTTTATATATTCATTACCTTTCACAAAAAAATAAAATAATATTAATCATCCAAATGACTTTTCAAATGTGTTTTCTAACGAACTGTATTTCTCTTAAAGTTACTTTTCAAAACGTAATTCATCAAACGGTTTTTGCATATGCCCAAGGCTCTTTAGGCTATACTATTTTGCATTTCTCCAATGAACTTTTGAAATGCTGAACCAAACGCACCCTTACTGCACATGGACTCCACATTACCTGAACGAAAGCTTATGACCCACATTGCAGTGCATCCCAATTCTCACTAAGTGCCAGTATCCGAATATGCACATCACGAAGTAAAAATAGTGGTCATAGCTGTCGATCCGGCCCCGGATGGCCATCCCCTCCTCCTTCAGGCGAATCCCGCAACATGTGTTGCCATCACCCTCCCCCTTCGGACGTCACTTGTGGCCCTCCCCCGTCTGGCGCTGCTCGTTGCCGTCCAGGGATTTCTTCAGCTGCTTGCTCGGCGGCGAGGTGGGTGTAGTGCGATCGACCATGGTCAAGCGCACATTGTCGAGGGAAGGCCAAGTCAATGGGGAAAGACACATGTTCAACCCAAAAAAATAAATAAATAAAGAAGTTGGAAAGACACGATTTAAGAAACCAACGAGAGTAAATTGAAGTAGTAGTAGAAAGCCCAAAACTGGAGGCCGAAAGGGTCACGGGATCAAAAATCAAATCTTGTTATGTGATTTCAAATTGAACCGACATAATCTTTTTTCTTATTATATGGAGCCGTGCTTTCCATTTCTCATTTGATATTGACAACTTTTACAGTGTACTAATTGTATTACCTCTTTTTTTTTCCCCCATAAGGTACCTGCAAAGAATTAAGAGAGGGGCATATTTGTGATTTTTTTATTCGTTTTTCTATTTCTTCCACTTTCCCTATTTGACAATCTTGTTGTCTCCCATGAGGCTTCCTTGATGAGAGTCGAGCTCTTTATTCTTTTGGTTGGCCAGTTGTAGTTACACAAGAATTATCCTCTTCATGTTCAAGTCTTTACTCATGTTGCTTGAAAGCTCGAGTACCTTGATCATTCTGTTATGATTTTTAAAAATCATTGCAAGAATTAAAAGATCTCCGTAGAGAATTACATATTGAGGAAGATTGTGCCAGCATAGGGGTGATTTAGCTAGACATGCCAAGGGTTTGTGAGGGGTGACCATAAGATAGAGAGGAAGCTCGTGAGGCTTTGCAAGATTGCCGGACTATTGGTGTGCATAGAGGTGTCGGAGGAGGAAGATGAAGAAGTGCTAGCAAGGCACTTCAAATTAAACCAAAATAATTTTTTTTCTCGTTATATAGAGTCGCACTTTTTCCACTCCTCCTTTGACTTTGACAACTTTTACGGTGTGCTGACTATATTTATCTTGTTTTTTTTTCCCATACTTTACCCACAAAGAGTCAAAATGAGGCATATTTGGGTTTAGTTTTCTCTTTTACTAGGTCCGTCGTCTATGTGTGCTTCGGGAGCCATGCTATGCTGGTGCAACCGCAAATGGATGAGCTGGCGGTCGGGCCGGAGTGGAGCAAAGTCAGATTCATCCTGTGCACGAGGCAGTCAGCTAGGGGAGGGCACGTGGTGGCGGGGTATACCAGGGCGGTCCCCGAGGACTTTGAAGCACGGGTGGCCGAGAGGGGTCTCGTGATTAGGGGCTGGCTCTGCAAGTGGCGATACTGAGGCACTGAGCCGTGGGTGCGTTCTTGACTCACTGCGGGGGGAACTCGACCTTGGAGGGGCTTAGTGCAGGGGCGGTGATGCTGACATGGCCGATGTTCACGATGAAAGTGCCAGTAAGAACACTTAAAGGGGTTTGAATATGTGTGAAAACAAATTTTGCAAAATGCAGTGAAAAACTTTACTTTTAACCTGAGTCCGGTTGACAATAGACTTTGCAGAGGAAATTAGACTCTAACTTTTAAATAGAGTTACGAACAAAATAAAGGAGTTCAGGGAAGAGAATAAGAACATAAGGTTTATAGGGGTTCGGCTTAGACAAAGCTTACGTCCATTCTCCCGTACTAACAGCCCACCGGCTGAATTTCACTATGAATCAAAAGAGATGTTACAGTCTCACGTTCTTGATTCCACAGTGTAGAGATTCTGCTACACTTCCTCAAGATCTCACCAGTATCTAATTTCTTTTTTGAGTACGAATTTACGTTCAACAATTGAATCAGCAAAATACAAAGAACTTCAGAGTTTGGAATTTATCTATCTCGCACCACCTTGAATAACTAAAGCGTCTTCCTTTATAAACTCCTCAATGCCTTCATAACTGTTGGCACATTCCAAAGGAGTTCTTCCAATTTACCCATTGGACAGAATCAATTAGGGAGATTTCGAGTTAGTTAAGGAATATGAAGATAGCCCACAAATCCTGCTCGCCCATACAATCAGGATCTAGGTTTTCATAAGTAAAACATTCCAAGTATACTTCACCAATCAACGGATCTAAGTTACTCGAATTAATTTCAATACGAATAATAGATTTTGAGATGCCATCTCCAGCCGTGAAAACTTCTTTAGCCACACAAATCAAATCCTTAAAGATATACTCGCATCTAGATAAGTCTTCTTCGTCGGTCTAGAAACTGTCAATGGGGACAGACTTTAAATCTTGAGTCTGGCAGTCTTCAGACTTTGATGGTAGAGTTTGGAAGTCTTCAGACTAGACTAAAGGAAATATTTTGTCAACTTCAAAACAGATAAAGAAGTTTTCTCCAACAATCTCCCCCTTTTTGATGGTGACAAAACTTTCTTGCAGATTTGAATACTTTTGACCTGCAAGACAATACTCAAACAAACAAAGATATCTCATAAAAGATAAATAAATTAGGATAAAGATAGTATTGAATTTGCATCCATATGAAACGAGTTAGTCCTGTAAAAACAACTATCTTTACCATAATTACCAACTATGCTTAAGATATTGCAAGCATTAAACGATCAAAACATAGTCCAAACCAATCACAACCAAATAAAAATAAAGTCAAATCTGCACCAACTTCTCCCCCTTTTTGTCAACATTAAAAAGGTAGAGACGAAAAAGAGAATTGGATAAAATTAAGATTGTTTTGAAACGCGAACAAGCTGAAAATCTCCCATCGACTTGACAGTCTCCTCCAGCTTTCTCAGATCCTTCTTCAGTTGCGCTCCTTCTTCACCATTTGCAGTTGCTTGAACTTGAAGATTAAGGCCTTGAACTCAATCATGCAATGAAACTGAAGTGGCTTGATTGCCATTCTGCATGTTCTGAAATTTACATCCCAAAGCATAAATCTGACCTCTGATCTCCATAAGAACATCAAGCAGTCTTTTAAGGTCTGGTGAGTTGTCAGTTTGAGTGCTTGCTTTAGCATGATCAGTTTGAGGAGTATTGGCAGATGATGGAACTTCTGCATGAACATCTAGACTTGGAGATGAAACCTCATTAGCTTCTTTAGGAAATTGAGAGGCATATACATCTTTTGGATCGGCAGGAGAATGACTGACATCATCACGGGTAAAAGCAAGTGAATGAGTACCTCTTTTATCAGCAGCTTCCCCTGTTTCAGTACCTTCAGGTGGAGAGAAGTACTCTTCATGCTCTGGTTCTTCTTCAATCCCACAATAACCTTGTCCTTCATCCTCTGTTGGAGAATCACCATGACTTTCTCCTTTTGTTTGTTCTCCTCTTTGCTCTTCTTCTGCAGTTCTTCCTTTTTCTTCTTCTTTCCTCATCGATTCCCTCTCTTCACTCCTTTGCTCCGTTTCCTCTTTGTCTTGGTTCTCTCTATCCTTTGTCTTTGGAACAAGACATTGTAAGTTCTTTAAAGCAAGAGCGGAAATGGTGATGTCATCCTCATCTTCTTCATCCTGCAAGATGAGTGCTCTCCTCTTCTTAGATGGAGTTGTCATAGGCTCCTTGCCTTTTCGTTTTGCAGCCACAAGGTCTTGACGAGTCTTGACAGGGGTCTTCTCCTTAAAATGCTTTAAAGCCCTGTTTAGCTCTTTCAGACACATCTTTGAAACCATCTTTAGTCCCACCACCATTGGATCATAGGTTCGAACACATAGAATTTTGGGAGGCTGAATATTAAGATGTCTGAATAGACGAGTAACAAGAGCTGAATAGGGAAGTTGGCTCTTGTCCTTTACCATTGACTTATACATGTGAAACATGATAGTGTGCGGTAGAGATAACTTGTAACCAGTATTGATGGCGTACATCAACTTCGCTTTAGAATTGAAGACATCAGTCTTTGATGTGGATTTGGGTCTGAGACAATTAATTACAATCTTATGGAGCAAGACATTTGAGGCACTCATCCTCAAATACGAAATCCGACCTTCTGCAATTCTGTCTCGAACAAGCTCCATAGTAGCATGACCAATAGACATACTAATTGATTGGAATTTCCCTCTCTCCACTCTAATCACATCAGCCAGAGTGTCCATATCAACCACATAATCATGGTCTCTAACACTGAAAGAAAATCTATTCGCATCTAAAAAGCTTAGAGTGAAACAAATCTGCCATTTTTCTCAGAATGAAACAAATCTGCCATTTTTCCTCGAATGTTCATAGCAACACCCATTCTAGACTTAAAATGAGTGAACATCTTCTCATCGTCATCTTTTCCCTCTGGTTGATTAAGTCCTCCAAAACGTGGATCACTTGGGAAGTTCGCAAAAGCCCTTTCTACCGAACCAGTAGGAGCAATTCCCGAACGTTCCATCGTTCTTAAAAAATATATTTCATTTCGGTACCACTTTTCTTTCAAAAATTCATCAATAAAGGTCATTGGAGAACCACCTTCCTTCAAGGTGGTGTAGAATTTGAAAGTAAATGCAGGCTTAAGAGTCCTTACAGGTTCGGCATCCTCAATAATTTCTTCCTCTGCCTATTGTTGTTGAGGCTCTTGTGGTCCAGCCTGAGAAGAATGGCGCGGTTGAGAATGGGTTGTTGACTTTGCTGCTGCCTTGAAGAGTCTTCTTCCTTGGTCAGATCGAAGTGCGTAGGACCCTCACGCATATGTTGTGGTCCCCTGCTTGCAATCTTTGAGGACTTTCTTTGGGAAGATATTATCACAGTCTTTGAGAGAATTTCCAAACTCGATTCGCGAGAAAGATGAAAACTTTGAGAATTAAACTAGAGAAAAAAAGTAGGAAAGTGAAGTTCTGCTCTCTAGGGTTTGTGAGTAAAAATGAAGAAGAAAGATAGTATATAAAGCAGTTGAAACGAAGTATAAGGATTGTATTAAAAGGAAAATAAAAATGCATTTTCAAAAATGAATAATTGCCTTTAAAAAAAAAAAAGATAACTGTCTTTTCAAAATTGATAACTTCCTTTTCGAAAAAGAATAATTGCTACAACTTCAAAAACTTGGGAAGATAACATCAATCAATTGCTGATTAATAAGCAATCGTATCTTTTCGAGTTTTTATCTGAAAGCTAAATTGCTAGACTGAAATAATTTACAGTCATAATTTTTGGTCTTTTGAGTCTGAACATCTTCAGACTTTTATCCCTGAGTCTGAGCTTCTTCAGACTTTAAGATATTAAGTCTGGAGCGAATAGACTCAAATAGACTTTTCTCCAGTGGCTTTGTAAAAATTTCCGCCAATTGATTCTTTGAGTCAATGAAGTGAATCAAGACTTCTCCATTTTGAACATTGTCTCTAATAAAATGGTGTCGAATTTCTATGTGCTTTGCTCTTGAATGTAGAATTGGATTCTTGGTGAGATTAATCACGTTGGTGTTGTCACATTTGATTTTAGTGCATGGATCTTTGATTTCAAAGTCTCTTGGTTGTTGTTTTATCCATAAGATTTGAGAACAGTAACTTCCAAGAGCCACATATTCTGCTTCTGCTGTTAAAAGAGTTACAGTACTTGGCTTCCTTGAAAATTAAGATATTGTCCTGTTACCAAGCAATTGACAAGTGCCCGAGGTGCTCTTTCTATTAACTCTACATCTTGCTAGATCTGCGTCTGAATATCCAAGGAGAGTAAAGTCTCATTCTTTGGGATACCATAGACCTAACTTAGAGGTTGTTGCAACGTATTTGATGATGTGTTTTGCAGCACTTAGATGAGATTATTTGGGATCCGATTGAAATCTGGCACAAATGCAAACACTAAACAAAATGTCAGGTTTAGAGGTAGTAAGATAAATAAGTGAACCAATAATACTCCTATACAGCTTCTGGTCAACTTTCTTTCCTCCTTCATCTTTGTCCAACTTTGAAGAACTTGACATTAGTATATTAGTCGTTTTGCAATTCTCCAAACTGAATTTTTTAACAAGTGCTTTAGCATATTTTTTTTGATGAATAAAAATTCCTTTTTTTAGTTGTTTCACTCGTAGTTTGAGAAAGAATGATAGTTCACCCATCATACTCATCTCGAATTCATCCTGCATAGACTTAGAGAATTTCTTGCATAGGTTTTCGTTAGGTGATCCAAAATAATATCATCAACATAGATTTGAACAAGTAGAAAGTTTTTACTTTCTCTTTTAATAAACAGAGTAGTGTTCATTTTACCTTTAATAAAGCCATTTTGGATTAAAAACTTACTTAATCTGTCGTACCAAGTTCAAGGTGCTTGCTTTAAACCATATAGCATATTTTTAAGTCTGAATATAGAGTCTGGTTTCCTTGGGTTTTCGAAATCGGGAGGTTGTTCCACATAAACTTCTTCTTGGATAAATCCTTTCAGGAATGCACTTTTGACGTCCATTTGGAATAACCTGAAATTCTTATAACAAGCAAAAGCAAGTAATAATCTAATTACTTCTAATCTTGCTACTGGTGCGTAAGTCTCATCATAGTCTATCCATTCTTCTTGCGTATATTCTTTGGCCACGAGTCTTGCTTTGTTCCTTACAACTTTTCTTTTTTCGTCCATCTTGTTCCTGAAAACCCATTTAGCTCCAATAACAGATTTACTTTTTGGTATATGAGTTAATTCCCAAACATCATTAACACTGAACTGCCTGAGCTCTTTTTGCATAGCTTCAATCCAGGTTTCATCAGTTAAAGTTTCTTCTATACTTTTGGGTTTTATTTCAGAAATAAGAGCCACAATGCTAGACTTTTCATGCCTTTTGAATCTTGTACGAATCCCTTCATCAATGTCACCAATAATGAGTTCTTTGGGATGACTGGACTTGTGCTTCTAGTTGCTGGTTGGTCTGACAGACTACTGAACTTTTTCTTCAGTTTATTCTTTAACATTCGTTCGTTGTTGACTTTCTGAAGTCTGAGCTGCTTTAGGGGAATTAGACTTTGTAGAGTCTGGAGCAAGTTCAGATTCTTCAGGTTAAGTTTAGATTGATTGATTTTGTATAAGGTTTTGAAATTTGACATTCATCGATTCTTCCACAGATTGAGTCTTCTTGTTGTATACTCTATAAGCTTTGCTGGAGGTTGAATATTCAAGGAAGATTCGTTCGTCTGATTTTTCTTCAAACTTACCAATTCGATCATTTGCATTTTTCAAGACAAAACATTTGCAACCAAACATATGAAAATAAGAAACAATTGGCTTCTTTCCTTTGAACAACTCATTTGGAGTTTTCTCTAGAATAGACCTTAAGAAAACTCTGTTAATGATGTAACATGCTGTAGAAACTGCTTCAGCCCAAAAACGAGAAGAAATATTGCTTTCAATTAAAAGTGTTCTAGCAATTTCTTGCAACGATCTATTCTTCCTTTTCATAACTCCATTCTGTTCGAGAGTGTATGGAGAGGAGAACATATGCTGAAAACCAGATTCATCACATAATTTAGCAAAGTCTTGATTTTCAAACTCACCTCCATGGTCTGTCCAAATGCTTGAAATAACATACCCTTTCTCATTCTATACTTTATTGGCAAACTTTAAAAAATAAGATAAAGTTTCAGACTTACTTGCCAGGAAGTATACCCAAGTAAATTGTGAATAATCATCCACTATTACTAGGCAATATCTCTTTCCACCAATGCTTTGAGTTCTAATTGGTCCAAAGAGATCTATATGCAGGAGCTGCAGCACACGATTAGTGAAAACTTGATTTATTGGTTTGAAAGAACTTGTAACCTATTTTCCCAACATACATGGTGTGCATAATTCAAATTTTTGGTATTTCAGGTTAGGTAGTCCACGAACAAGCTTCTTTGAAGAGATCTTAGCAATTTGCTTCATGTTGATATGGCCAAGCTTTCGATGCCAGAGATTAGCTTCATCTTGAATTGAAATTAGACATTGAGATTTTTCTGGTTTGATATCTAAAAGATAGATGTTCCCATGTCTTCACCCCGTGAAAGTTTGAGAGAAGTCTTTACTGGTTACTGAACATATTCCTTCCTAAAATTGATTTTGAAACCTGTGTCGCACAGTTGGCTTATGCAAAGTAGATTGTAATTTAGTCATTCTACCAAGGAGACATTATTGTAAGGCTTCCAATCTTTACTGTTCCGCATCTGACAATTCTTCCTTTGCTATTTCCACCAAAAGAAACTTTTTCTCCATTTGTTTGGATGAGCTTTATAAAACAATTTGAATCTCCTGTCATATGTCTTAATCATCCACTATCCAAGTACCATTTGACCTTTTTCTTGATAGTGACTTGCAATTAAAAAAGAAACTCAAGTTTTCTTTGGTACCCACACTTTCTTGGGTCTAATGGAGTTAGTGCAATATATAATCTTTGCCAAATCCTTCTTAACATGTCTCCAAACCATAGGGCATTCTTTCTCAAAATATTATGAACTGTTGCACTTAGAACATTTAAGAGCACTTCGGCCAACATGTTTTACAAAGACTTTTTAAAAATGATTTCTATAAAAGGCTTTTGTAGGTCTTTGTTTGATTCTTACCTTTACTTTTGGAAAATCAATTAGAGGAATGGTTTCAGAAGTCATTTCCAAGCCTGATTTGTTAAAGTAAGGTCTTTGTACTGAAAGAATCTTTTCCAATTTCTCAGATCTTATAGAAAACCTTTTTGAAATACTTGAAATATCATTTTTCAAAAGTGTATTTTCTTTTGAAAGAGAGTCTGCATTTTCGTTTAAAGTAATAAAACTTTTATCTAAATTTTCAAACTTTTCTTTCCATACAATTTCCTGTTGCTTCAATGTAGAATTTTCCCTTTTTAGCTCGGAAATCCTCTTGAGAGAGATTTTGAGACTAAGAGATAGTTCATTAATATATTTCAAGACTTTAGTAGAAATTTTTAAATTACTTACCTTGATTTCACTGTTTGAGTCTGAGTTTGTATCTGTCTCAAAGTCTAAGTCTGATTCTAATTTTGCCATTAAAGAAATATTATCATAATCATCATCATTCTCTTCACATTCACTATCACTCCAAATTTATGCTTTGAGTGCCTTGTTGTATTTCTTAGCTTTTCTTTCTTTTTCTTCAACAAGAGACAGTTGGGTCTGATGTGTCCCTTTTTCTTGCATTCAAAGCAAATCACATCTTTATTGGATTCATCGTTATCGGCTGATTTATTTTGAAACTTTTGAGAGCTTTGTTTCTTCTAATTGAATTTTCTTCTCTTTTTGTTCAGTTTTATGAACCTTCTTATCATGAGAGCAAGCTCTTCATCGTCCATATCGTCTTCAGAATCTGTAACATCAGAATCATCATTAGATTTTAAGGCAATAGACTTTTTACCTGTGGGATCTTCTTCTTAATTGATTTGCTCCACTTCATAGGACTGAAGTGTGCCAACCAATTCATCAACGGAGAGTGGCATGATCCTTTGTGTTTCCCTTATTGAGGTCTTTACGTGATTCCAATCTTTGAAAAGTCCACGCAGTAATTTGTTAACCTTCATGGGTCCTGAGATTGGTTGACTTTAATATTCAAGACCATTCACGATTTTTGTAAAACGACTAAACAAGTCAGTGATAGATTTTCCTGGCTTCATCTTAAAAGCTTTTTATTGACCGAGCAAAATATTGATCCTGGTTTATTTCACTCAATCAGTTCCTTTATAGGTAATGTGTAGCCTATCCCAGACTTCTTTAGCTGTTTCACAAGAAGATATTATGTTATATTTAGTATGAGATAATGCACAATATAATGAGTAAATTGCTTTTGCATCGAGAGCTTATCTCTTGATTATCTCTTTTTGAGTCATCTCGCTAGCCTTTGTAGCTTCTTTTCCCCTTTCTGAGACCGTTGTAGCTTTAGGAATGATTCCTTTGTCTACCACATCTCATTCCAAAGGATCTTTCGAGGAATGCTTTCATCTTGTTTTTCTATATATTGTATTCTTTTCCATCGAAATAAGGCGGTTTGGTGTTGCTTTACCCTTCAACCAAACTTGGAGCCAACATACTAGCCATGGATCTTTAACTTAGAAGTAAAAACACTTCAATTAAATGAGTACATAGGCTTTGATACCAATTGAAAATGCTAGTAAGAACACCTAGAGGGGGGTGAATAGGTGTGAAAATAAATTTTGCAAAATGCAGTGAAAATAATGTTTTTTTTTTAATTTTACCAAAAAAAAAATTCACTTTTAACCTGAGTCTGGTTGACAATA
This sequence comes from Eucalyptus brandiana, assembly GCA_014182725.1. Classification (NCBI taxonomy): domain Eukaryota; kingdom Viridiplantae; phylum Streptophyta; class Magnoliopsida; order Myrtales; family Myrtaceae; genus Eucalyptus; species Eucalyptus brandiana. The sequence goes on from CM024677.1 coordinate 31,354,800, forward strand.
GACTTTGCAGAGGAAATTAGACTCTAATAATTAAATAGAGTTACAAACAAAATAAATAAGTTCAGGGAAGAGAATAAAAACACAAGGTTTATAGTGGTTCGGCTTAGACCAAGCCTACGTCCACTCTCCCGCACTGACAGCCCACCAGCTAGATTTCACTATGAATCAAAAGAGATGTTACAGTCTCACGTCCTTGATTCCACAGTGTAGAAATTCTGCTACACTTCCTCAAGATCTCACAAGTATCTAATCTCTCTTTTGAGTATGAATTTATGCTCAACAATTGAATCAGCAAAGTACAAAGAACTTCAGACTTTTGAATTTATCTATCTCGCACCACCTCGAATAACTAGAGCGTCTTCTTTTATAAACTCCTCCATGCCTTCATAACCGTTGGCACATTCCAAAAGAGTTCTTCCAATCTACTAATTGGACATAATCAATTAGGGAGATCTCGAGTTATTTAAGGAATATGAAGATAGCTCACCAATCCTGCTCGCCCATACAATCAGGATCTAGATTTTCATAAGTAGAACTTTCCAAGTATACTTCATCAATCAACGGATCTAAGTTACTCGAATTAATTTCAATACAAATAATAGATCTTGAGATGCCATCTCCAGCCGTGAGAACTTCTATAGTTGCACGAATCAAATTCTTAAAGATATACTTGCATCTGGATAAGTCTTCTTCGTCGGTCTAGAAATTGTCAACAATGGCAAACTTTAAATCTTGAGTCTGGCGGTCTTCAGATTTTGATGGTAGAGTCTAGAAGTCTTCAGACTAGACTAAACGAAATGTTTTGTCGACTTCAAAATAGATAAGGAAGTTTTCTCCAACACACGGAGCAATTCGCAAATGCCAAGCTACTAGTGGATGAGCTGGGCGTGGCGATTCGGGTCGGCAAGGGGTTTGAGAAGATATCGGAGGCGACAGAGTTGGCCCAGGTTTTGGCCGAGTCATTGAGGGGCAATCTACCCCAAAGGGTTTGAGCCAAGGAGATAAGTAGCGCCGGTCGAGATGCAATCAACGGAGGGAGCTCAGATAAAGATTCGAGAGACTTCATGAGGTGCGTGGATGAGCAAAGGAGGAGCAAAATGCAAACTTCTTAGCAACTTGCCGCGAACGGTGTCTAGAGAATGAAACGATGATTTACATAATGTGTGAATTTTTAGGAACCGCAAGTGACTCGAACTCCCATGAATTAAGATGTTTTGTACGAATTGTTCAAGACAAATCGAGTTCTTGCGAACTTGCCTTTCTCTTAGATCTTTGCAAACTCGTGATCTTGTAAAATTAGCAAGAAAACACAGTAAAGAAAATATTAAGGATAGCATTTTTTCACTTCTCATTTGGTTTAAACACTACCCTTTATATATATTAACCATATTACTCTTCATTTTCTCCTTTAAATGCCAGACCCTACATGTTCAGGTGCGGGGCTCGTGTGGGGTCCTTTCTCGAATTTGTTTCTTCTTTTCCTTCCGCTTTCCTTTCTCTTGTTCTCGCTTTCGATGAAGCGCATTGCTGGCACTTCTTCATTTCCCTCTTCCGACACCTCCGTGCACACCAATAACCGGGCGATCTCGCAAAGCCTCACAAGCTTCCTCTCTATCTTACCATCACCCCTCACAAACCCTTGGCATGTCTAGCAAAATCACCCTTATGTTGACACGATCTTCCTTAATATGTAATTTTCTGTAGCGATCCTTTGATTCTTACGATGATTTCTGAGAATCGAAACAGAATGATCGAGGTGCTTGAGCTTACAAGCAATGTGACCAACGACCTGAACATGAAGAGAATAACTTCGATGTATCTACAATTGGCCAACCAGAAGAATAAAGAGCTCAACACTCTCATCAAGAGAGCATTGTGGGAGACAGCAACATCGTCAAATAGGAAAGTCGAAGAAAAAGAAGAAATAAATAAAATAAAATAAAATCCTAAATATGCCTCATTTTGACTCTTTGTAGGTAAAGTATGGAAAAAACAATGGGTAATGTAGTCAGCACATTGTAAATGTTGTCAAAATCAAATAAGGAGTGAAAAAAGCTCGACTCTATATAACAAGAAAAAAGATTATGTCGGTTCAATTTGAAGCACATTGCCGTTGCTTCTTCATCTTCCCCCTCTAACACCTTTGTGCACACCAACAACCGAGCGATCTCGCAAAGCCTCACGAACTTCCTCTCTATCTTACCATAGTCCCTCACAAACTCTTGGCATATCTAGCTAAACCACCACTTGTCGGGGCGATCTTCCTTAGGATATAATTCTCTACGGCGATCCTTTAATTCTTGCGATGATTTTTGAAAATCGGAATAGAATGATCAAGTTACTTGAGCTTGCAAGCAACGTGAGTAAAGACTTGAACATGAATAGAATAACTCCAATGCATCTATAACTAGCCACCCAGAAGAATAAAGAGATCGACACTCGCATCAAGAAAGCACCGAGGGAGACAACAACATGGTCAGATGGGGAAAGTGGAAGAAAAAGAAGAAAAAAATCAAAAAGAAAAAAGAAAAAAATCCCAAATATGCCTCATTTTGACTCTTTGTGATTAAAGTATGGAAAAATCGAGGGGTAATAAAGTCAACCCACTGTAAAAGTTGTCAAAATCAAACGATGAGTGGAAGAAGTGCAACTCTATATAACGAGAAAAAAGGTTATGTCGGTTCAATTTTAAGCGCATTGCCGGCGCTTCTTCATCTTCCTCCTCTGACACCTCCGTGCACACCAACAACCAATTGATCTTGCAAAGCCTCACAAGCTTCCTCTCTATCTTACTATCGCCCCTCACAAATCCTTGCCATGTTTAGCTAAAACACCCCTATGCCGGCACAATCTTCCTCAAGATGTAATTCTCTAAGGCGATCCTTTAATTCTTTCGATGATTTCTAAAAATTGGAATAGAATGATCAAGGTACTCGAGCCTACGAGCAACGCGAGCAAAGACTTGAACATGAAGAGAATAACTATGCTGCATCTACAATTGACCACCCGGCAGAATAAAGAGCTCGACACAATCATCATGATAATAATATTATTACTGATATAAAAAAAAATATTATTGCACATCCGATTTTAGTATTTTCCGTCTAGACCGGGTGCAATTTCTCCGGTTAAAATTCTAATTTTCGGTACTTGTGGAAGAAGGGAGACTTGAACATTAAATTATGATATTTTAGCGTAGTGGTTCCAGTTAGGTCAATGGATGAGTATAGGTTTTGATGAAATTGTGTTCGATGCTAGTTAATTAAAATTTTAATGATATATACAAGTTAAACGGATCAATCTATTTTATCACCCTAGCCTTAAAAAAAGTTGAATTGCGACAACAACTAAATATGCAAGATTGTAAATAGTCTACCACCCATGGTAGTACTCCCTCTGCTCAAATGCAGAGCTTCGTCTACCACCCATGGTAGCACACCCTTCCCGTCGATGTAAAGCTTTGTCAACCAGTTGTTCTTGTGCAATTTACCATGGGTTCTACAACAGATAGCTTCCTCCTCCCTTAATCTCCTTATACCCCCACTTCTCGTTGTCCCTGGAGTGCTGCTTCATGTTTGCATGTTCTGGATTTCATCATCGGAGGTCACCGCCGCACTGCACAGAGGTGAATTACCTCACAACCTGTCTCATCCTGCTGTGTTTTGCCTTTTAATTTATTCCTTTGGCAATTATCGCTGTTGGTGACTAGGTCTTTGCTTTACGAGCCACTGCATTATGTTCATTTGAGGATTGTTTGGTTATGGCTTCGGACGAACCTGAGGAATCAGTTCGCATGGCTGCTTTGTGTCAACGCTTGGGACGTCTCTGCTCCGCCCAAGAAGTTGAGATATGGGAGGATGAACTTGCAATAGAAAAACTTGCGGAATGTAAACTAACACTTTTAGGGAAGGTTATTACTACTTCTAATATCAATTTTCAGGCGTTCCAGGAAACAATGAAGCGCGTATGGCGAGTTGTTCTTGTCGAATTCTCCCAACGCGAAGGTGGTTTATATTTAGCAAAGTTCCACAATGACAAGGATTATCAACGTATTTCACAAGGTGGCCCTTGGCTTTTTTCTAGCCACTTAGTCAACTTTAAGCCCTGGATTCCTAATACACCTTTCCATTGTTATGATTTTACTCGGTGTGCTTTCCAGGTCCAAATTCTTGGCTTACCATTGGAGTGGATTACGGACCAGATTTTGAGGAAGGCTGCAAATCAGCTTGGTGACATTATGGAGGTAAGAGTAGATAGTAAGGAGGGTTCCACAGTGAAAATAGGGCGAGTACGGGTGGAAATGAATCTGGATGCACCTCTGAAAACTGGTAAATTGATCCGATTAGCTGGGAGACTGTTATGGCTGGACTTTAGATATGAACGACTTCCCCACTTTTGTTACTCGTGTGGGAGACTTGGCCACTACGCAACATACTGTACAGACATTCCTTTTGATTTGGCTAGGGAGGAAGGCAAAGACAAACTGGCTTTTGGTCCGTGGTTGAAAGCTGAGGTTCGTGAATCTAGCCCCTATTGGAAAGCTTTTTACAATCCTCCAGAAACAGATCAAAATCAGGAAATAATACCCGAGACTCCTCCAGCTTTACTACAACCTCCAACCCTATTACCACCACCGGAAGCTAAAGATAAAGAAGTTACCAATGCAGCTCTTCAAGGGTAGTCCCCTGCTGCGACAGAGCATCCTCCGAATCCTCCTCACGCTGTGTTTCAATAGGGGCAGGCCATTACAACAGCTTTGATTCTTGCACATGCCAAAGCTAAAAGCAAAATTACCGACTCTCTCAATTCTTTTGAAGTGTTTCTGCCTTTTAGACCTACTCCATTGAACTTGCATCAGTAGGGGAGATCTACTCCCTCATATCAGTTTCCTGCAGCAGACATAGAACAAAGCCTTATTGATCACCCAACGGATATCCAGCTAACAAGAAGATTGAAAAGTACCCGAACTACTACAAGAGCAGGACAAGCAAAGAAACAAAAACGCTACTCTCCCTATAATAAGGGGTGTGTAGTATTTGATCATCTAGATGAAACACATCTCCAGGAAACACCAGTACTGGCAGCAGATGAAGCACTTCATCGAGCTTTGGTGGCTGGCCCTCAACAGCCACCAAGTTACAAATGAAGCTTTTATGTTGGAACTGTTAGGGGTTGGGCAATCCCCTGACAGTTCAAGCCCTTAAGGCTTTGTCAGCCAAAGAAAAGCCCGACCTTTTGTTTTTGATGGAAACCAAGAACCGGGAGTTGGTTCTCCACAGATTACAGCATACTTTACATTATAATAGATCTTTTGTTCAAAATCCTATTGGCACAGCAGGTGGATTAGCGGTTTTTTGGAATGATACTATCTCTTTAGAAATAGAAGGCTTTTCAGAGGATTATTTTGATATGGTCTGCAGGGATCATAGTGATGATCGGCTTATGAGAATCACTTGTTTGCACGCCCCTTTCTCGTATCACAATCGCCAGCTGTTCTGGGAGACTCTTAGAAGAATTAGTGCTTTCAATACACTTCCCTGGATTTGTGCCGGGGATTTTAATGAAATTCTTCATCCTTGGGAAAAGGTAGGCAGACGATCCCCTCTCCGTTCCCGACTTACTTCTTTCCGAGATGTAGTAGATGACTGTGCTCTGATGGAAGTTGAAAGTAAGGGCTGTGCGTATACTTGGACAAATTGTCGTGAAGGGGCTGACCTCATTAAGGAACAATTGGACCGAGTCCTATGCTCTATGGAGTGGCGACTTCTCTATCCAGACGCTGAAGTGTATGCTTTACCGCCAATGGGCTCTGATCACAGCCCTTTACTTCTTTCTACGGTGCTAGCTCATAAAAATCATCAACGCACTTTTGCTTATGAAGCTTTCTGGAACGATGATCCGGAAGTTTGCCGCCTTGTCTCTGAAACATGGCCTTCCAATCGTTTGAGAAATTATGATCTTTTGCACAAACTGACTAAAGTAAGAACAACTTTAAGCCTATCAAGTCGATCCAAGTTTGGAAATGGACACTTGCGGATAACAGCTTTACAACAACGTCTCCAGACGTTAATTAATCATCCTTACAGTTCTAATACCGACAGCGAAGAGGTATCTCATATCCAAGATGAGCTGAGGAATATTTGGCAGCAAGAAGAGCAGTTCTGGGCTATGAGGTCCAGGATAAATTGGCTGCGTTGGGGTGACAAAAATAGTAAGTTCTTTCATGCCACTACAATCTAACGACGGCAGAGAAATCGGATTGGAATGCTTCGGAATGAAAATAACGAATGGGTGCGGGATATAATAGCTTTAAAGGAGTTGACTTCTGCTTTCTTTACTCAGCTATACACATCTGTAGGCTACCGTGATTTTGGCCCCGTTCTAGATCAATGTCAGTCAGTTGTCACGGACACAATGAATGCACAATTATTGGCCTCTGTTACGGTTGATGAAGTACGACAAGCCACTTTCCAACTAGGTGCCACAAAAGCTCCGGGTCCTGATGGTTTTAATGGTTTGTTCTACCAAACCCATTGGAATACTATCCAGCATGATTTATTTTGTTTGGTTACTGACTTTTTTCAATATGGTAAGTTCCCTCCAGATCTCAACAAGACTCTTATCGTTTTGATTCCCAAAGTACACCATCCTGAAAGTCTTGACCAGTTTAGACCGATAAGTTTGTGTAATTTTGCATATAAAGTAATAGCCAAAGTTATGGCCAACCGACTAAAACCTTTGTTAGAGCAGTTGATATCAATTGAGCATGCTGCTTTTGTGTCTAGGCGTCAAATTCAGGACAATGTCTTAGTTGTTCATGAGGTCCTCCATCAATTCAAGACGAGGCATCAGAAACGACACTTCCAAGCTCTCCTTAAGATTGACATGCAGAAGGCTTACGACAAAGTTGAATGGGATTTCCTTCAAGCCTACCTTATTAAACTGGGATTTCATCCTTGGTGGGTTCAAATGGTGATGCAATGTATTACCACGACGACTATGAGTGTTAAATTGAATGGGGAATCTCTACCCTATTTCACGCCATCCAGAGGACTCGGACAGGAGACCCTCTTTCTCCATATCTCTTTATTTTAATGGCCAATGCTCTGTCCACCCTCATCCATAATGCTCTTACTATGGGACATCTTTGCGGCATCAAACTCACCGGTCATGCCCCACTCTCTCGCATTTATTTTTTGCTGATGATTCTGTTTTCTTCCTCGATGGCACCATCACGGAATGTCAGAATATGGCCAATATCTTAAACCAATATTGTCAGGCTACTGGACAAGTGATAAATCGAAATAAGTTTGGCCTTTACCTTAGCAAATGTTGCCCGGTAAGTCTTCAAACTAACTTGGCTGCTGAATTGCGAGTACCGGTGTTGAGCTGTTATGGTAAATATTTAGGAGTTCCTTCTGAATGGGGCCGATCAAAAAAAGAATTATTTGGCTGGATATTAGGAAGAGTCAATGCAAAGTTGGAGGGTTGGAAAGAATTGTTGTTATCGAAAGGCGGAAAGGAGATCCTTCTCAAGTCTGTCGTCCAAGCTATGCCGCAGTACGCCATGTCGATCTTTAAGCTCCCTATGTCTCTTTGTCGATTGATTGAGCGGAGGATTGCAAATTTTTGCTAGCGGAATGATAAGAATAGAAATGGTGTGCATTGGAAGAAATGGGACTTACTAACAACAAGTAAAAATTCTGGTGGGTTAGGCTTTTGGGATCTTACAGCTTTTAACAATGCCATGCTTGGTAAGCAGGCCTGGAGATTACTACATCAACCTAATTCGCTCTGGGGTCGACTCCTCAAGGGATTATATTTCCACTCGAAGGACTTTGAATTTGCAGAATACGGCTCCCGCCCCTCCTGGGGTTGGAGAAGCATTCTTATTGGGCGGGATGCCATCTTACCGAATGCAAGATGGTCTGTGGGTGACGGAAAATCAATCAATATTAGGGAGCATTGCTGGTTACCAAGTGGTAAAATTGGCGGACCTGCAACTAGAGATGAGCCCAGGTTGGTGGCTGATCTTATTGATCCTCTCCACCATACATGGAATACCCACCTTATTACACAGATGTTCGACGACTTTATTGTCGACGAAATTCTCAGAATTCCAATAAGACCTCTCCACTCAACAGATCAGCTTATTTGGACAGCAACAACAACAGGGCATTATACGGTCAAAAGCAATTACAAAGCCTTGGCAGAAACAACAAGCAAACCACAAGGTAATCATGCATCAACTTCGTATCATCCACCTCCCGAGCTATGGCGCTACATATGGAAAATGCATATCACACCGAAACTTCGTATATTTCTGTGGTTAGCCTGCCAAAACGCCCTAGCTACTAAATCAAATTTATATAGCAGACATATTATATACAGCCCTATGTGTACCATATGGAATCAGAATACGCCGGAAACAGTGGAACATATATTTTTCTATTGTTCGTGGATGGCAGGTGTATGGACACATCCCCAGCTGAAGCTTTCCTTCCACCCAAATACAATTACTCGTCTGGATAAGTGGTTTGCAGAATCAGTAAGAGATCAGAATTTCTCACCTCGATTACCCATGATTGCTCATGTTTTATGGCAGCTGTGGCGTCTGCGCAAGAAAAGTGTCTTCCGTGGCCTACATCTTGATCCCAATCGGGCTGTTGTCGATGCCTTGGCTCAGTGTTGGATTTCCAATATTTCTGATCCAGGAGGTTCCCAAACAGCAGGTACGCGTATAGCAGCCTCCCTCGCTCCTTCAGCACACTACTGGCAACCGCCAGACCTAGGCTTTATCAAATGTAATATTGATGGCTCCTTCTACCCTGGAAATAGAGAGGGCACAATGGCCTGTATCAGTCGAGATCACAGATGTCTCCTAACAGATGTATATACGGCCAGATTTCCAGCGATTTCGGCTTTTCAAGCGGAAATACAGGCACTAACCTTAACCCTAAATCGTCTGAAACAGCAGGGGCTTCTTACCGCATCTATAATACTCAAATCTGACTGTTTGCAGCCTATGTAGCACGGACACTCTCCGAAAGCCTTTGTGTCGTGTCCGACACTCCAACACGTGTCCGACACGTCCCGACACGTTCCGACACGTGGTCAACTCTCTTCGACACGCTCCGACACGCAAGTCCAGAATTTCGACATGTAATTCCGACACGCACGGGGTCAATTTTAAAAATTTCTAATACTTGAGGGGTCAATATAAATATACACAAAAGAAGTAATAAAAGAAGTAATAAAATTGCTATAAATATACACACATGGGGTCAATTTTTTTTTTATAATTGTTTTAGTTTTTTTAAAAGTCTTTTACTATGAAAGAAGTAATAAAAAAATGCTATATATGATAAATAAATAAATTTAAAAATATCATTTCAGCATTTTTCTTTAAACAATGTTTTTTTCCTCTAAGTTTTATGTATTATTGTAACAAATTAAAATAATGAATGATATCATTTAATATTTTTCGTGTAAATTAACTCTAGGCTATTTTTATTATTATTTATATATGTATTTATATATAAAAATATTTAATATATAACGTGTCGGAACGTGTCGAAATTCTCTATTTTTAAGAAATGACGTGCCGGCGTGTCGTGTCGTGTCGCGTGTCGCATGTCCGTGTCGGTGCAACATAGTCTGCAGCTGATTGAAGTTCTTCAAGCGCGAAGGCAACCACCATGGGAGGAACGGCCGCTGTTCGACGAGCTCCAATCGATTTTGCCCCTTTTCTCGAACCTCCGTCTGCAGCACTGTGACAGAAGAGCGAATTCAGTTGCTGACTGGGCTGCTAAGGCCCATGGACGACCAGATTTCGCCCAAAACTGGACTCTTTTTCCTCCTCCTTTTTTGCAAGCTCTGGTCGCGGCGGACGCGTTTGCTTCTGTTTCGTTTAAACGCTAAGGTGTAATATTTCTGCTATTTAAATATTATTCTCTTTTCTAACCAAAAAAAAAAAAATCTATTTTATCACCCAACACAACTCTCTCATTTGCCACGTTTTAGTACCGGTGAATCGGGAAGGACAAATAAATCAATTAAGCCACCAGAGGGTGAACTTTGGCATTCAAATGCTTTTGATGGCCTGGAATCACTTCATAAATAGCATATAAGCTGATATAAAAATTATTCATGAATTAAACATTAGCATTGTCATCTGGTTTCTACACTTGCTGAAATCACTTCGACCTCCATTCAATGTCAAAATCAACTTAAGAACACATACACATAAAAGCTTTATATTTGTAAGCGATAGAGAAAATTGTGTAATTTCTTTATATATTCATGAAGAGTACTTATTTATTGACTTCATAAGATGACCTTCAAGTGCAACTATATATCATGATATTGATTATAATTGATCGGGGATATGCACAGTGAAAATAGGCACTTGAGAGATACGTTTCTAATAGATTATAATTATAAATATTATGTAATTCATGTATTCAATGGTAGAATTTAATTTCAGAGTAATCATAGGTCATTGTATTGACTTATGCATAATCTAAATTCAATTTAAGCTACCATTTTAATACTCAAATAAATGCGTCAATAGAGGACCGTTACTCTCTTGCCCCTGTACATATTAGATTATGCGTTACTCAAATAGAGGACCGTGTAATTTCTTTATAAATTCAATAGAGGACCGTTACTCAAATAAATACATCAGATTACATTCATTAATGCTACAATATCTCAACCTTCCTTCTATTTGAATATGTGTAGAAATAGGACCATTACTCTCTTGCCATATACATATTATACGCCAGATCACATTCCCTTTTGTTTTTTCTTCTTAGATAAACGGGTAAACCATATCACATTCCTTATTGCTACAAAATATCTCAAACCCCCTTCGTCACCATCGCCAAACTACTACATAAGTCCCCTCATCGTTGAGACTCTTCCTCCTCACTTAGTATCGCCATCATGGGGAGAATTGTGCGCGCTCTGGCTCTCTTGACGATCTTATTGCTCGTGGCTTCGTATCAGTGTCAGTCTCTCTCTCTCTCTCTCTCTCTCTCTCTCTCTCTCTCTCTCTCTCTCTCTCTCTCTCTCTCTCTCTCTCTCTCTCTCTCTCTCTCTCTCTCGGCGCCCTAGCGAATCACACATTTATGTATATATTAGGACTTGAGTATGTCTTAAAACTGCTTCATCTGAACTTTGGGATGTAAAATTCGAGGGTATTCCTAGGGGCAAGGGAAGAAAAACTTTCTCTCCAATTGGGGAGCATAGGGCGTGCGGGTATTGGCATCTTAAAATAAGGAATGCATCTAGGCTGGGCCATGGATTATTGGACTACCGCTGAAAGCCCTTGTGGGAAGCTTGCTTCCTATTGGTTATACACATGCTTCGCATAGTGTCTAGAACCAGCACGTCTAACCAGTATCCCTAGTTCTAGACACTGTGCAAATCACATATTTATGTACATGTTTGTGACGTGTGATGATACAATTTTTTTTTTGTGGGATTTTGCAGGGACATCAAGCGCGGATCAAACTGGAAGCAGCCTGCCTTTTGAGGATACTCTTGCGGACGATGCCCGTTGCTCCGAGTCCAAAGATTGCGGGCCGCACTGCCTACGATTTGGGTGCATCAATGAAGGTTGTATTAATGGGTTGTGCAAGTGTCGATGCACTTGATTGATTATTATTTGATGAAAAAAAAAACAGAATAAGGAAGACAAGTCTTGTTCCCTTTGCCTCCTTGGTTGGTTATATGGCGTTAAATATTCCTTTTGTAAGGACAGAGAAAAAAAAAAGGGATGAAGAAGAAATAAAGAAACTAGATATTGAGATTTCCCGGCTCCCTCCGTAAAGAAAGCATTTCCCATCTTTTTTACTCGGTATGCCCAATTAAAAGAAAGGCTAGAAACTTGTCGTTTATGGCAAAATGTAAGTTTTTTTTTTTTTTGGGGGCACGAATAAAGTCAAATATTACATTTTCCGACTAAGGTTAAATATTATATAAGAAAAATTGCTTAATCAACATTGATTATTTTAATATCTGCGGCCCCATTTGTCTCCCCAAGTAATTCCAAACTTTTGGTTTAGGTCAAAATTCAGCCTATTCGTGGGGAGTGTTAGAGTGCCTTCATCCAAACTGACTCCCTATTGTCATGTGGCCGTTCGAGATCGGTTAGATTCGTGCCTGACACACGATAGTATTGAGTCGAATCATGGTTGTCTATGATCGGTGCATGATTGAGCGGAATCACCCACGATCGGTACATGACCGTTTGGATCGATTCATGATCTTCGAATGATCCATGGTGGGTGTGACCATCCATCGATCAACCCTAACAATCGGGTAGTCATCCATTGACCGAACTGTTTGGGTCCATGATCGTGGTCATGAGATTGGTCCACGACCATTGCCTTGATTGATCCATGATCATTACATGGCCGAATCTTGGAATGATCCATGACCTATCCTTGTTGTTGGCACACCAGATTCAAAGATTTGTTGGACTCTTTTTTGTACTTTTATTTCAGCTGCGTGCAGTTGTTTTCAACGGAAAGGTCCCCTCGGCAAGCAATTACTTTGTTTGATGACAAGGCGAAGGGAAAATCAAATCAAGAAAAAGCAAATTGACGTTAAATTGATGCCGTTGAAACTGAACCAAACCCATCCACCCTCACCTCGGTCGGCACCAGTTAAAATCTTTTTAGAAAATAAAAAGAACAAAATTATATAAATGATTCATGAATTTTGTCTTAATGTACAGTGCGCTGGGTGGGGAGGGGTGGGACTCGAACCACCGGGAGAGGAGCGGGAGGTGGAGCTTGCGGAGGGCACGGACGTTGGCAACGAGGCACACCCGCGGCGGGTGTGGCGCAGCAGGGGGCTCTGGGTAAGGCAAGACGAGAGGCTGGAGCGAGGAGGAAGAGGCAAGGAATGGGTCGAACAGGTGGAGGTTGTCGGGGGTGACGACGGTGGTGATGGTGACGGCGGCGCCGGGGCGGGGGAGGTGGAGGTGTTGGACGCAAATTGCGCAACTCCAAGATCTCCATAACTAGAACAAGAACATATATAATTGAGTAGAAAGATTAACGCACCTGTTTTGGGATCTATTGAACATAAAGAGAAAGCAAAAAAGGGATTACCCACTCATCAAGGGGATCCACTATTCTTGAAGTGGAAGCGGAAACACAATATTCCACGCGCAAGTCCTTCTCCTCTATTGCCCTCCGTATCACTGGCTCAATGAGGCGGCCCCCCTCACGTGTAGCGTTAGGTAAACGTCCCTTAGGTGATGATACATGTGAGAATTAAGGTTAGATGAGAGACTTGAGCACTATTTATAGAGTTTCCAGCCAGTCCCTCTCATTACGGGCCAGGCTCAACTCGGCCCACATTAACCAGCCCGTATTAAACTAATTAAGAAGTATTCTATCTCACCTTAGACCAACCCTGTTTTACGGTAACCGTAAAAACAGTAAATTACAATATCAATTAATTTAGTCCACATTAGAAAAACTCTTACATTCTCCCACTTGGACTATATTAATTGAAATCGTACTGTATGTGCGCACATTTGGTCCAGAGATAATTCTTAATAGTCAATTATATCCCATAAAGTCTTAAACGCCTGCATGTATACACACAGAGCCTTCCATGGTCACGAATGTTATCAACTTTATTGATATGGATTCAATATGGTAGCGTGTCAAATGGATAACATCTCTCATAGAGAGATCGCATTTGTCAGTCACCATTCTCTTACCTTAGGTGTGACTTGTGCCACAAGAGAATGTTTTATGGTTCCAATGAATCCACATATGTGTTGTCCTTATGGTTAACATTTATTTATGTATTACAAAACATATGCACAAGGCTAATAACCGGATGCCCCTAGCCTTCACTCAAGGTTTATACAATCCCTTGAGATTTTATCAATATGTATTTAACATAATAACAACACATTCAAAATATTTTATTGAATGCAAAAGTTGATACATATCAAACCGTTACAAAGTGTAACGAATACAGATGAAACCTTTATCAGAGTAAAGCCAAAATAGCTCCCACTAAATAACAGTATTCGAAGATACTCCTAGGCCCATGCTAATGACATGTCACTCAAATACACATGAGCGTAGGCCTTTAGTTAGTGGATCTGCAACCACATTATCTGTGAAAATATGTTATATTATAAGTCACATTTCTGTACCGTTTCTTTATGATAAAAAATATTTGACCACCACCACCACCTGCGTGGCCGCGTTGGTTGAGGCTTTAGTACCCCATCCGCAGGGGGAAGGGTTCGAAACTTGCGTTGGTCATTACTTCGGTGCAAACACAGGATTTAACTGTGGGTTGGGTCAGTGGTGGCGGCCCAGTCTACCCCAGGGTTTACTTCCGCGGCAAAGCGACGAACGGAGGTTCCCTGGGTCACCAAAATATATATATATATATATATATATATATATATATATATATATATATATATATATATATATATATATATATATATTTGAGCAGCATATATTTAGACCCTTTGAGGCCTCTGTAATAAATAAATAATACTACAAATTTGTTATTTCAATACAACCGTATGGGTCTATCTATCAAGTTAAAACGATCAACTCCGTTATGAGATTTTGGAGCCTAATACCCCAACTAACACTGCAAACATAGTAGTAGATAACATAGAACTTTATTTACTGCAATTCCTACTAACATAAATTTGTATCTTGTTATTGATAATATATCATCCTAACAGCCAGCAAAGTTTACATCTAAATACTCTACTAACTGCAAGAATTGAACATGTCTGTAAATTAACATATAATATATTGTCTTCTTTAAGTACCTTAAAATCTTCTTGACAGCAACCCAATGATCATGTCTTGGATTTGACCGATATCTGCCTAAAAGTCACGTCACAAAGACAACATTTAGTCTAATGCAAATTCGAGCATACATTATACTTTTAAGTGCACTGACGCAAGGTACACCATTTAATTAGATTTTCTCAATATCTAAATAAGGACAATGTGATAGATTTAGTCCATCATCCTTAACAACAGGAGCAATTCCTGGCTTGCAATAATGTATATTGAATATTTCCAATATAGAATCAGCAAATATCCTCCAAGAAAATCTAATATAATATCGCAAAAACAATCTTTATAGACCTCAGTACAAAGGATATAAGATATCTCAAGGTCACAACTTGTAAGCAAAATATTATGTATATAAAGTATGAAAAAAAAAAAATTTCTCCCACTAACATTGCAGTATATTGAATTACTTTGTTCCCAATTGAACAAAATAACAACACTATGAAACTTTAATAATATTGTCTGGAAACTTGCTTAAGACCATGAATTAGAACTTTTTCAGTTTACACACAAGTTTACTTGAATCTGCTGTAAAATCATCCAGTTGCACAATATAGATTTTGTATCTATTTGGCGTAACTTTATATCAAAATAAATTATTAATACCACTTTCACTCTGAAAGAATATTTAAAGAAACGTTCACTATGAAAGAATATTTAAAGAAATAATTATTTCTTCACTATAAACAATCTATCTCTCTTTCAGAGTTAAAACTTTAGTTACTAATTTGGCTTTAAATTCCACAATTTTTTTTTGAAATTCTTTTAGTTTTGTACGCCAATTTGCAACTAATGAACTTATGATCTTTAGGCAAGTAAGTTAGTTTCCAAATACTATGATGTTTCATAAATTGTATACCGCATTTTATGGCATCTAATCACATATTTAATTGAAGACAAGAAACGACATTTATATAAGTTGCTAAAACAACCATATAGTGGATATTGTAATCATGCTCTCACAAATAGATTATATATAGTATGATGATATAACTGATCGTTTTTTCCTAACAAATCTCCTTAATAAAGCTGCAACAACTTTATTCTGCACTTGAGAAGTTTAAGAAATTTAATTATAAACTATATCAAGAATAGTACCTTGAACCTCAACAAGTTTAGTCTATGGTACAGGATATTCCATAATTATCTGTATAGGTAAAGACAAAAAACACAGTAACCTCCATCATACTATTATTTTTAATAGTTAGAAAGCAGCTATCATCTAAATTCAATATGATTCAAGTAATTTTGTCCAGTCTATAACTCAAAAGAAGTTTATGAAACAACTTTGATAAGAGACACCTTTTGTATATGAAAAAGTTACTTTCATAATATCAGCCCACAAAAAAAAGAAGAAGATAAATTAGTCTTACTAATCATACTCATCACCTTGTTCAATATGGTGCATTTATGCCTTTCGACCAAATTTTTTTGTCAGAATTTTCAAGTATAATAATTAAATTACCACCCTATAATCTACTAAGTATTTGACAAATGACCCTTAAATTATTTCGCATTTTCATACTTGCCAAAATACTCATGGTCACTGTTAAACCTGACAACCTTTTAATCATATACGAGATGTATGTGTCATTAGGACTTAAACACAATCTTTGCAGATGTGTCATAATTTCAATATCAGACAAGACATAATATCAAGCAATTAAGGCTTCCATCATCTTATAGCAGTGTAGTCCGCAGGTAAACCTCTTTTCAAGTGTTCCAAAATGGAACGCTTCATGGATAGTAAGCAAATTCAATTGCTCTTTTCTCAAGCAACAAATTATATGTCCACAACTTTTCACCAAAAAAAAAAAAATTATATGTCCACAACTTAAAATTTGAAGCAATAAAAACCTCAATAATAATGAAGTTATTAATTACAGAAAATGTAACTGAAAACTAAGCAATATATATAATTAGCATCATGTGAGTACTGTGTAACTTGACGAACAAGTACACATCCAGAGAGTTACACGCATAATCATATAATCACCTTTGGGCAGAATACATGACATGCAGTTGTACACTCTCCACATGATAGCGGTTATGAGAATATATTCCAATTCTTCGTGAATTCATCACCTTTGGGCATATGAATCACCAGAATCAGTTATTCCTCCACCATACTATCATGTATCCCTCTATAAACTAATACACAATCATCTTTTTTGGGAGTATGACTACGCATTAGACCAGGAGACATCCCAATCATCATACAAAACCGAAATTTCTCAAACCCAAACAAGCGTGCCACTTTGGTGGTCACTACTCAATTGAATCATTGAAATTCTCTCATACCAGGAATATAAACTTTACTCCTCACATACACCATATACATGTGATTTTAACTTTAGTGATAAGGGCAGCATATCACCAAAATTACATATCATGCTAATTACATTGATTTATTCATTAATAAAAATTAATCGTATATATATGCAGCGAACTTGAAAGACAGATTCCAATGAGATCATTGATCACAGTAACACAAGAAATTTCTCATAACAAATAATAGAACATCTCTTATGCACCCCAATTACATATTACCAAAACAACATAAAAATAATGCTGATCTAAAATATCTTTCACAAATTAACATCAATAGTAATACAGGGTACACCAAATCGACAAGCTTGACAGCTGATTCATTATCACTGATGAGTTCATAAGGCAAAAATGACTCCAAGGCCAACAACTGATTTATTAATCAATTTTAGATAACAAATATCATTACTTCAACCAGTGGCCTATAAATTGAGTCAAACCACAGAACTAAATATCTAAACTATAACAGTAGATACTATTGCTCTGCATAAATATTGTCATACTCTTTAACTATAAATATATTCAACTTGATAGACATTAACAAGTGACCAGATGAGTTTATGTACAATATGCCGTAACTTAATCGACATGCATTACCCACATACAGCAGATATGTTAATCAGTACAATCAGTTTGGTCACGAGTTCTTAAGACATCCATCATTCAAAGATTACCAGCGTGTCAAGGAGTATGCTTGAGTAACAAAAGTTTCATAACCTTTACGGTTTCTCATCAGCTCAATACATAGCTCAATTACTATTCTATAATGGTTGTATCTCATTAAGCCAGCTTCAATTCACAATAAAATTTGATTTTTATTGATGAATCACACATTTATAATGATTATGTGATAATATACCTATAACCCAACACTTGTATTTCCAAAATCACAGAAAAATACAAGGAAAAATACGCAAAAATTCATTTAAAATACACGTATTTAGGGTTTCATATGCATTTTCACATCCATAAAATCATCAAACATATAAAATAAATATTCCACGACATAGAGGATGATCATAGGAATCCAATGCTGCCAGCCACGCGCCGAACGGAGGCTCCACGGGCCCACACATGCCGCCTGAGTGCGCGGCGCGTGGAGCTCACGCGCAGCGCACGTTCGACGCCCAGGCAGCGCGTGGCCGCGCGTGGGGACGCGTGCGGCATCCCCCGGCAACGTGCCGCCGACCCTCTTGCTCGTCTCGTCTCCTCCAATCCAAATTTGTGATTTAATTTAATTTTTATTGAACAAAAAGTCTAGACAATCACAAATTAGGGCAAGGTCCGTACTAATTATGGCAAATTCGTACAAATTAGGGCAAAATCAATTGCATTCAAGTTCTAGGGTTATGGTTGCTCTGATACCACATGTTGGACGCAAATTGCGTAACTCCAAGATCTCCATAACTAGAACAAGAATATATATAATTGAGTAGAAAGATTAATGCACCTGTTTTGGCATCCATCGAACATAAAGCGGAACCAGAAAATGGATTACTCACTTATCAAGGGGATCCATTGTTCTTGAAGTGGAAGCGGAAACACAATATTCCACGCGCAAGTCCTTCTCCTCTATTACCCTCCATATCACTGGCTCAATGAGGTGGCCCCCCTCACGTGTAGCGTTAGCTAAACGCCTCTTAGGTGAGAATACATGTGAGAATTAGGGTTAGAGGAGAGACTTGAGCATTATTTATAAAGTTTCCAGCCAGTCCTTCTCATTACAGGCTAGGCTCAACTCGGCCCACACTAGCCAGCCCATATTAGACTAATTAAGAAACATTCTATCTCACCTTAGACCAACCATGTTTTACGGTAACCGTAAAAACAGTAAATTACAATATCAATTAATTTAGTCCACATTATAAAAACTCTTATAGGAGGAGCTTGTGGCCGAGGTCGAGGAGGGGGATGATGTGGCCGGCGGTGGGGTAAGGGTACATGAGGATGTGGACGGACATGGTTGGAGCTTCAATTGTTCGCGATGGTCCAAGCTAGCAACAAGGGGGATGCGTCTATCGTCTTGCTCTCCTCTGCGCTTCGTGGTGGTGGGCTTGCGACGGAGGCGACAGCAAGGCGGAGGAGGCGACGGCGAGGGCGGAGGTTTAAAAAGGATGAATCCGTTGAAAAAGAAGATGCTTTCTCCAGCGAGGTGCGGCACGGGGAGAGAGAGAGAAAGGGGGCTGGTTTTCGTTGTCTGGGAGTGGGAGTGATTTTTTTCATCACCGCCGATGAACGTCCGGTGACAACGACAAAAACACAACGCCACAAAGGAATTAATAAATGAATTATAATTAATCAAATTATGATCTTGTCCTTAGATGAAGAATTATCGCTACTTTACAACGGGCGATGGGATCGGTTCCAAGAAATTAATCTATAAAAGAACACTTTTTATTTATTTATTTTATTTCTACACTCATACATGACATTGAAAACTGCAATTAAATTAAAATACTAATTCAAATCTCGCTTCATATTATCTATAAGAAAATGACTTATCTATTGCTCTCGACTTTTACGCTTACGTGCGGTAGAGGCACATTTTATTTCTACGCTCACATGTGCAAGAAGACAAGAAAAATCTTAGAAAGGGGAGAAGGAGAAGCGATACTTTTATGTATTACCTTCTATATTGCAAGAAGAGACCGCGCTCACTGGACAAAAGGGGCTCGTTGGGGAGGTCAATAGCGAGCCCAATGCTAGTGCCGACAAAAGTGTGGAGCATGGCGTAGTTGGCATGATAGATATTGAACTTATCAATGCTCTGTGACTTGAGGAGTAGGGAGGCGTAAAGAGAAGAGAATGGCTTGTAAGAGAGAAAATAGAGAGGCGATTTGCAAGAGGTGAGGATTTTGATGTCAAAGACGTGAAAAGAAAGAAGACGAAGGAAAGTGGGACCCACATGAGAAAAAAAACAAAATAAAAGAATTGAGAAAAAAATGACAACAACTTTTATAAAGTTGTAGTAGAAGTGGTGAGCCATACAATAAGTATTATGGCCAAAACACTAAAAAAGGATCGTTTAAACTTAAGGAGGAGCGGAAAAAAATGCAGTCATTTCTTTAATTAGATAGCAGTCGCTACATAAATTTCCTCTCTTGTTTCCCCAACATCAATCGCTAGTTGTTCATCCTTAAACTATTACGCTTTACGTGGGCAGCCTCACCCACCATTAGCATAATGCTATAAGCTTAAGTCGCAATTATCCTCCACCTGCACAACTTTCGAATCGAGTTACTTCTTAAATATATTTCTTTAAAGAAGGCATTTGCCATCTTATTTGCTCGACATGGGTACTTCATGTCCGGTAAGAAAGCATTTAGGTGGCTGTAAATAATTCTATAAAATTTTTACACTTCAATGGTTCAAAGGAAAAGCTAGAAACTTGCCTCTTTTATGGGAAAAAAAAAAGTCTTTTTAATAAACAAAGGGCGGCGCTATTTCTACTCCCTATATGACTAAATTCACCAATTTCCCACCAAAAAAAAAAAAAAAAAAAGTTCCCTTTGTCATTCACTTACAATTTAAATTGGTTGTCCTAAATTTATTTACTTTGCTTTTTTTTTAGTATTTCTATATCCATGTAAATTTTATTAAACCTAAATATTGCATAAAGTAAGAACTTTCTTTTGAAAGTGCTAGTGAAATATCATTATTTTGGTCGACAAAAATCAATATCATATATAAGCTGTTTATGAAAACATATTAAGATATCTCATTGTGCATAGATATTTCTCTAAGTCTTACGTGCTCTCTATAAAAAATATTGCCAATATAATAAGGGAAAAAGATAAATTCTTTGATATAGTAAATAAAGAGACTTGATAAATATTTTAGACTAATAAGATTAATAAAACGTTCACTAAGAAAGTGAGCTTTTGAGATAAGAGGGTCAAAAAATGGTTAAGTCATTATAAGATTAATGATGAAGAATAGACTTTTCGACTTTATACTATATCAATAAGTGTCTTTATAATTAGTGAGATAATTTTACATGGAGTATAAAAAATGTTATAGGAATATCTAATAATGGACTTTTCTTTGTTACACAAAAGGAAATGTGAAATGTTTAATTATGTTAATTATACTAAATAAAAAAGGAAATGGGCCATCATTATAAACTGCAATTGAAAGATTGAAAGCAAAGTTGTCTTTTTAGTATAAATACGGGTGGAAATAGCACCGCCCAAAAAAAAAAGTGAACATAAAAATTTCTGCCATGGGTTGAACATTATGTATAATAAAATAACTTTGCCTAATTAACCTATTTATTGACTTTTTTTCCTTAAAAATGGATTACTATATTAACATCTAAAATAGTCCGTATGATAAAATAAAAAAATATGCAAATGTCTTTTAAAGAAGAACGGACTCAATCATCATGATAATAATATTATTACTGATATAAAATTTGACTTTTATGTAATCACATATCTGTATGATATTAAGAAAAATTTTACATTTAATTGTTCATAACTTTGCTCATACTATATCTGGCCTGATTGATGATTACTCTGTAATATTATGTATGATAAAAAGGTTTATTATTGAATATAACGTTATTAAGAAATATTATTGCACATCCGATTTAAGTATTTTCTGTCTAGACCGGGTGCAATTTCTCCGGTTAAAATTCTAATTTTCGGTACTTGTGGAAGAAGAGAGACTTGAAAATTAAATAATGATATTTTAGCGTAGTGGTTACAGTTAGGTCAATGGATGAGTATATGTTTTGAGGAAATTGTGTTCAATGCTAGTTAATTAAATTTTTAATGATATATACAAGTTAAACGAATCAATCCATATTATCAACCGACACGATTCTCTCATTTGCCACTTTTTAGTACTAGTGAATCGGGAGGACAAATAAACCAATTAAGCCACCAGAGGGTGAACTCTGGCATTCAAAAGCTTTTGATGGCATGAAATCACTTCATAAATAGCATAAAAGCATATATAAAAATTATTCATGAATTAAACATTAGCATCATCCTCTGGTTTCTACACTTGCTTAAATCACTTTGACCTCCATTGAATGTCAAAATCAACTTAAGAACGAGTACACGTAAAAGCTTTATATTTGAAAGCGATAGAGAAAATTGTGTAATTTCTTTATACATCCACAAAGAGTACTTATTTATCGACTTCATAAGATGACCTTCTAGGGCAACTATATATTATGATATTGATTATAATTGATCGGGGATATGCACAGTGAAAACAGGCACCTGAGAGATACGTTTCTAATAGATTATAATTATAAATATCAAGAAATTCATGTATTCAATGGTAGAATTTAATTTCAAAGTAATCATAGGTCATCGTATTGACTTATGCAAAATCTAAATTCAATTTAAGCTACCATTTTAATACTCAAATAAATGCGTCAATATAGGACCATCACTCTCTTGCCCCTTACATATTATACATCAAATTACATTCATTAATGCTACAATATCTCAACCATCCTTCTATATGAATCAATGACGTTGCATTGACTTATTCAAAATCTAAATCCAATTTAAGCTACCGTTAATATTTGGATACATATGTGTAGAAATAGGACCATTACTCTCTTGCCATTATACATATTATACGTCAGATCACATTCCCTTTTGTTTTTTTTTTCTTGTATAAATATGTAAACCCGATCACATTCCTTATTGCTACAAAATATCTCAAACCCCCTTCGTCACTATCGCCAAACTTTTACATAAGTCGCCTCATCATTGAGACTCTTCCTCCTCACTTAGTACTACCATCATGGGGAGAACTGTGCGCGCTCTAGCTCTCTTGACAATCCTATTGCTCATGGCTTCATATCAGTGTCAGTCTCTCTCAGTCTCTCTCAGTCTCTCTCTCTCTCTCTCTCTCTCTCTCTCTCTCTCTCTCTCTCTCTCTCTCTCTCGGCGCCCTAGCAAATTCGAGGGTATTTTTGGGGCAAGGGAAGAAAACCTTTCTCTCCAATTTAGGGGCACAGGGCGTGTAGGCATCGGCATCTTAAAATAAGGAATGCATCTAGGCTGGGTGATGGATTATCATACTACCATTGAAAGCCCTTATCGGAAGCTTGCTTCCTATTGGTGATACACATGCTTCACATAGTGTCTAAAACCGGCACGTCTAGCCAGTATCCCTGGTTCTAGACACTGTGCAAATCACATATTTATGCACATGTTTGCGACATGTGATGATACAATTTTATTTATTTATTTATTTATTTCTGTGTGATTTTGCAGGGACATCAAGCGCAGATGAAACTGGAAGCAGCCTGCCTTCTGAGGAAACTCCAGCGAACGATGCTAGTTGCGCCGAGTCCAAAGACTGCGATGTTTTTTGCCTGCGAACTGGGTGCATCAATGAAGGTTGTGTTGATGGGATGTGCAAGTGTCGATGCACTTGATTGATTATTATTTGATGAAACAAAAATAAAATAAGGAAGACTAAGTCTTCTTTCCTTCGCCTCCTTGGCTGGTTATATGGCGTTAAATATTTCTTTTGCAAGGACAAAGAAAAAAAAGGGATGAAGAAGAAAAACATAAACTAGATATTGAGATTTCCCGGCTCCCTCCGTAAAGAAAGCATTTCCCATCTTTTTTACTTAGTATGCCCAATTAAAAGAAAGGCTAGAAACTTGTCGTTTATGGCAAAATGTAAGTTTCTTTTTTTTTTTTTTTGGGGCACGAATAAAGTGAAATATTACATTTTCCGACTAAGGTTAAATATTATATAAGAAAAATTGCTTAATCGACATTGATTATTTTAATATCGGCGGCCCCATTTGTCTCCCCAAGTAATTCCAAACTTTTGGTTTAGGTCAAAATTCAGCCTATTCGTGGGGAGTGTTAGAGTGCCTTCATCCAAACTGATTCCCTATTGTCATGTGGCCGTTCGAGATCGGTTAGCTTCGTGCCTGACACACGATAGTACCGAGTCGAATCATGGTTGTCTATGATCGGTGCATGATTGAGTGGAATCACCCATGATCGGTACATGACTGTTTGGATCGATTCATGATCGTCGAATGATCCATGGTGGGTGTGACCATCCATCGATCAACCCATCGGGTAGTCATCCATTGACCGAACTGCTTGGGTCCATGATCGTGGTCATGAGATTGGTCCCGACCATTCCCTTGATTGATCCATGATCATTATATGGCCGAATCTTGGAATGATCCATGACCTATCCTTGTTGTTGGCACACCAGATTCATAGCCATTTCTTGTAGGTTGAAAATCGGGATGTTACAATCGTCCTCTCTGATTTCTACACTTGCCAAATCACTCTGACCTTCATTTAGTGTCAAAATCAACTTAAGGACACATACACATAAAAGCTTCAGATAAGATCGCACAAAAGAGTGAATTGTGTAATTTGTTTATACATCGACAAAAGAGTATGCTTATCGACCTGATAAAATGACTATCTGGAGCAATTAGACATTATGATATTGATTATAATTGGTCGGGACTTGTACAATGAAAAGTATTATATGCATAATCTTGAGAAATACATCTCTAACATATTAGAATGATAAATATCAAGAAATTCATGAGACTATGGAGCATGTGTCCGTGGTAGAACTTACTTTCAAAGTAATTATAGGTCGTCACATTGACTTACTCAAAATCTAACTCCAATCTAAGTTACCGTTTTAATACTTGGATAAATATTTGTAGAGACAGGACCATCACTCTCTGGCCCATATAAATATTATACACCAGATCACGTTCCTTATCGTGCAAAATATCTCAACATTCCTTTCTCGCCGTCTCCAAACTTCTATATAATATCTCCCCATCGAGACTCCTCCTCGCTTAGCACTACCATCATGAGGAGAATTGCGCGCGATCTGGCTCTCCTGACGATCCTATTGCTCACGGCGTCCTGTCTTTGTCGGTCTCTCTCTCTCTCTCGGCATCCTCGTGAATTACATATTTATGCACAGCGACGAGTAATTCTTTTGCAGGGACATCAAGCGCAGATGAAGTGGAAGAAGCATGCCTTCCGATGAAACCCTCCCGAGCCCTGCCGCTTGCGCCGAGTTCGAAGACTGCGTGGGGCACTGCTTGCAGCTTGGGTGCGATACCAAAGGTTGTGTTGATGAGATGTGCGTGTGTCAATGCAATCGATATATTACCATGTCAATTAAGCAGTTCATCTCACTAATAAAAAAAAAATAAAAAAAATCTCTCTCCTTTGCCTCTATGAAAAGTTAATTTTTCATTTTCCAAGGAGAAAGAAACGAAGAAAACGAAGCATGAAAAAGTTAAAAAAGAAAAAATAAAACTATAATGTTTAGCCATCAAATTTGGACAAGTCATCAGATGCCATTTTCCATGTCGAAAATTCAAAATTAATCCTTACAATATCTAGTTGAAAACGAAGGCGCTCTCTTGAGGGGTGTCGTGGACGGAGAAAGACTGGTTTCGTTGTTGACCAGGAGTTGATTTGTAAATGGAAGTTCGTCACCGCTGACGAACTTCCAATGACAACGACAAACACCCGACGCGACAACTTATTGGATATTTTGAAGTCAGGTGTGAAAGTTTACAAGTGGAAAATCGAAAATATTCGACATTAGGTTAATTTTGAAAATTAATCCTACAATACCTAGAACTGATGGAAAACTGCATGAGATTTGTTAAGCGAATACTGTGGCGAATGGACCGAGTAACGAAATCGAATTCCGACCTCTTTCGTTTGATGAAGAATCGGAAAGCAACGAGTCCTCTTGGCATCTTCTCGTGACCCGATTTGTATCGTACAGAGAGAGCCCGTTGGAAAATGAAATATTCAAATGATGATATGCAACTCAGTTTATTTGTCGAACCAAAAGCTCTGTTTCACCCGCCGGTCCGGCAGAAAGGAAAAGGGGAAAAATGATAGAGAAAGGAAAGAAAAACAGAAAAAAAAAAAGGGGAACAACCAGAAATTTAATAAAAAGTCATAAAAAATTGTACACGTGGGCATTGCATATGCCACGTAGAACCACAGGCACTGATTGGACATTTATATTAGTGATTTTCAGCCAAAATTAGCTGAAAAAACTATATTACAAATTACTAGAAGGTTTAGGACTACATTGGCAAATTATTAAACTGTTTATGATTAAATTAGGACAATTAAAATGTTCAAGACTGAAATCAATCATTGTACAATAAATTTTGGCCCTTTTTTTTTTTTTAATAATTATCTTGGTGAGTATGGCGCTCAAGTAATGGATTGAGAAGTAACGACATTAGAGTAAGTGTTGTATGAAAGTTATTAATGGTGTATGTGCCATATAGAATAGCCGGCGATGATTGGGCCACAATGTTAGCAAATTTACATGAAAAAAAATGAATAGAAGGACTAAATTAGAATTTCACATATAAGATTAGAACTAAACTGGCAAAATTTAAAAAATTAAGGATTGAAATAGCATTGTATAATAGGTCTAGGACCGATAAGATAATTTTTTCTCGAGAGAGATACGAAGACTCTCCATGTTATATTTCTAATAGCTTAGAACGATAAATATCAAGAAATTCAGCCAACGAGACTATGAAGCGGGCTTTCAATGGTAGAATTTAGTTTGAAAGTAATTGTAAGCCGTCCCATTTTCTCACCCAAATGCAACTCCAAATTAAGCTACCGTTTTAAGACTCGGATAAATGGGTGTAGAAACAGGGTCATCACTCACTAGCTCATATACATATGATAGACGGAATCACATTCTCAATGATGACAAATATCTCAACCTTACTTTCTAATCACCGCTGCACTTTCTGTCTCAATTGCCGCTTTGTCATCATGGTGAAAATCACATCTAATTTAGCTCTTTTGACAATTGTGTTGCTCGTAACGTTATGTCGATCTATCTATCGGTGTTGTTGCGAATCAAGTACTTATGCACATGTTCGCTATGCGTAACGATACGATTCTTTTTTTTTTATTTTTTTATTTTTTGGGTTCCGTGGGTACATCTTTCGCAGATGGAATTGGAAGCATGGCCCTTGAGGAAACTTTCTCGAGCCATATCCTTTTGCTTCAAGTTCAAGAGACCGCGTGGTGTAATACCTGCGATTTGGGCGCCTTACCAAAGGTTGTGTTCATGGGATGAGCAAGTGCCGATGCACTTGATAGATTATTAGGTGACGTCATGTAACGGGCAATTATTGTTGTACTGGCATACATACAAAGAGGATTGACCCGAATATATCTTAAAACTGCCTCGTCTGAACTTTGAGACCTAAAACATAGGAGGTATTCCCTTGTAGGTGGGGAAGAAAAAATCACACTCAGAAATTAAGGTGGCCCTTCAGGTGAGGAGGGTAGATTCTACTGCATCTAATAATGGGTGTTTGAGAAACTGGTAGGTTGATAGAATAGCCGCCCGCACTTGCGAAGATGGAGGGTTGGGTGAAACACCCACTGCAAGGTCAACCTATGTTTTGCACAGTGTCTCTCAACTGACTTGTCGATTTTGTACCCCCAATTGAGAGTTACATTTGGCCGACTCCATCACATGGTTCCTTGGGCCTACAAAAAATTGAGGTGAAGATGCATGCAACGATCGATTTATTTACTATGGTTAATATTGCTAAAAGTCTCAAATTATGCCTACTGAGACACAAATACTCTAAACTTTTTTTTTTTTGCATCATTAAAAACTCCAAATTTTCTCATTGTGACACATATACCCCTGATTTTTTTATGTCATAAAAAATCATGAACTTATAAAAGTATGATAAATACATCCTAGATGGAATTGTAAAATAGAGTAAATATTGGGCTTTTTCGTGACAAAAGAAAAAGTTGAGAGTATTTATGTGATAGTTTTGGAGGTTTTGGTGACACAAAAAAAAAGTTAGATATTTATGTCACGGTATGTATAATTTAAGATTTTTGATAATATATGCCCTATTTAGTAAATTGGTTAAGATTGGATGATATTTATCAGTAAAAGAGAAAACTAGCATGTCAACTGGACAATTTGAATAATCTTTCCTTTGCATATGCTAGAGACCCTATTAGTGGTAAACAATTTGACGTGAACATATCATTATAGGGATGCGATAAAATTCGAAGTGGACTTTCTTGATATATCTAGTAAGTGAATCTTATAGAGAGTACTTTGTAGAACATCTTTCCAGTGAATGCTTTCCACGTTACCTGAAGAAAGATTGGGACTCTTTTTTGTACTTTTATTTCAGCTACGTGCAGTTGTTTTCAACGCAAAGGTCCCCTCGGCAAGCAATTACTTTGTTTGATGACACGGCGAAGGGAAAATCAAATCAAGAAAAAGCAAATTCACGTTAAATCGATGCCGTTGAAACCGAACCAAAGCCGTCCACCCTCGCCTCGGTCGGCACCAGTTGAATCTTTTTAGAAAATAAAAAGAATAAAATTATATAAATGATTCATGAATTTTGTCTTAATGTACAGTGCGCTTGGCGGGGAGGGGTGGGACTCAAACCACCGGGAGAGGAGCAGGAGGTGGAGCTCACGGAGGGTGCAGACGTTGGCGACGAGGCGCACCTGCGATGGGTGTGGCGCGGCAGGGGGCTTTGGGTAAGGCAAGACGAGAGACTGGAGCGAGGAGGAAGAGGCGAGGGAGGGGTCGAGCAGGTGGAGGTTGTGGGGGTGACGACGATGGTGACGGTGACGGTGACGGAGGCGGCGATGGCACCAGGGCAGGGGAGGTGGAGGAGCTTGTGGGAGAGGTCGAGGAGGGGGACGATGTGGCCGGCGGTGGGGTAAGGGTACATGAGGATGTGGACGGACATGGCTGGAGCTTCGTTCTATCGTCTCGCTCTCCTCTGCGCTTCGAGGTGGTGGGCTTTCACCGCTGACGAACGTCCGGCGACAACGACAAAAACGCAACGCCACAAGGGAGGTGGGCCCTAAGTGGGGTCCTGGGAATCGAGCAAAGCCAGTGAATAAATAAATGAATTACAATTAATCAAATCATGATCTTGTCCTTAGATGAAGAATTATCGCTACTTTACAACGGGCGATGGGATCGGTTCCAAGAAATTAATCTATAAAAGCACACTTTTTATTTTATTTTATTTCTACACTCGGACATGACATTGAAAACTGCAATTAAATTAAAATATTAATTCAAATCTCGCTTCATATTATCTATAAGAACATGACTTATCTATTGCTCTCCACTTTTATGCTTATGTGCGGTAGAGGCATATTTCATTTCTACACTCACATGTGCAAGAAGACATGAAAAATCTTAGAAAGGGGAGAGGGAGAAGCGATACTTTTATGTATTACCTTCTATATTGCAAGAAGAGACCGTGCTCATTGGACAAAAGGGGCTCACTGGGGAGGTCAATAGCAAGCCCAATGCTAGTGCCGACAAAAGTGTGGAGCATGGTGTAGTTGGCATGATAGATATTGAACTTATCAATGCTCTGTGACTTGAGGAGTAGGGAGGCGTAAAGAGAAGAGAATGGCTTGTAAGAGAGAAAATAGAGAGGCGATTTGTAAGAGGTGAGGATTTTGATGTCAAAGACGTGAAAAGAAAGAAGACGAAGGAAAGTGGGACCCACATGAGAAAAAAAAAGAAAATAAACAATTGAGAAAAAAATGACAACAACTTTTATAAAGTTGTAGTAGAAGTGGTGAGCCATACAATAAGTATTATGGCCGAAACACTAAAAAATGACCATTTAAACTTAAGGAGGAGCGGAAAAAAATGCAGTCATTTCTTTAATTATATTGCAGTCGCTACATAAATTTCCTCCCTTGTTTCCCCAACATCAATCGCTAATTGTTCATCCTTCAACTATTACGCTTTGCGTGGGCAGCCTCACCCACCATTAGCATAATGCTATAAGCTTAAGTCGCAGTTATCCTCCACCTGCACAACTTTCTAATCGAGTTACTTCATAAATTTATTTCTTTAAAGAAGGCATTTGCCATCTTATTTGCTCGACATGGGTACTTCATGTCCTGTAAGAAAGCATTTAGGTGGCTGTAAATAATTCTATAAAATTTTTACACTTCAATGGTTCAAAGGAAAAGCTAGAAACTTGCCTCTTTTATGGAAAAAAAAGTCTTTTTAATAAACAAAAGGGCAGTGCTATTTCTACTCCCTATATGACTAAATTCACCCATTTCCCACCAAAAAAAAAAAAATTCCCTTTGTCATTCAATTACAATTTAAATTGGTTGTCCTAAATTTATTTACTTTGCTTTTTTTAGTATTTCTATATCCATGTAAATTTTATTAAACCTAAATATTGCATAAAGTAAGAACTTTCTTTTGAAAGTGCTAGTGAAATATCATTATTTTGGTCAACAAAAATCAATATCATATATAAGCTGTTTATGAAAACATATTAAGATATCTCATTGTGCATAGATATTTCTCTAAGTCTTACGTGCTCTCTATAAAAAATATTGCCAATATAATAAGGGAAAAAGATAAATTCTTTGATATAGTAAATAAAGAGACTTGATAAATATTTTAGACTAATAAGATTAATAAAACGTTCACTAAGAAAGTGAGCTTTTGAGATAATAGGGTCAAAAAATAGTTAAGTCATTATAAGATTAATGATGAAGAATAGACTTTTTGACTTGATACTATATCAAAAAGTGTCTTTACAATTAGTGAGATAATTTTACATGGAGTGTAAAAAACATTATAGGAATATCTAATAATGGACTTTTCTTTGATACACAAAAGGAAATGTGAAATGTTTAATTATGTTAATTATACTAAATAAAAAAGGAAATGGGCCATCATTATAAACTGCAATTGAAAGATTGATAGCAAAGTTGTCTTTTTAGTATAAATACGGGTGGAAATAGCACCGTCCAAAAAAAAGTGAACATAAAAATTCCTGCCATGGGTTGAACATTATGTATAATAAAATAACTTTGCCTAATTAACCCATTTATTGACTATTTTTTCCTTAAAAATGGATTACTATATTAACATCTAAAATAGTCCGTATGATAAAAAAAAAAATATGCAAATGTCTTTTAAAAAAGAACGGACTCAATCATCATGATAATAATATTATTACTGATATAAAATTTGGCTTTTATGTTAAAGTAATTGCATGATGGGTAACTTTATAGAATGATTAGTTGGTACGATCATATCACATATATGTATGATGTTAAGAAAAATTTTAACGCACCTGTTGTAAGCTGCTGTTCTCTGTTGATTTTCTTTTTGCGCGGCTAATTGATAGATTCGGCCGATGCTCGATAGGGGCTCCATAGTCAAGATCTGGGAGCGGAACGAGAGGTAAGTCTCGTTGAGTATGAGTAGAAATCTTGTCGCCTTTTCCCTTTCGCGCATTCGTTTGTATTGCTGCAAAATCGGCTCGGGCCAGTCGAACCTTTCTTCGGCTGCCTCGAGTTCATTCCATAAAGCCAAAAGTTTATTATAGATGGCTGCAATGGACATGTTTCCCTGGTTAAGCTCCGAGATCTTGACTTGATCAAGTTTTCCGAACATCTCTTTGATATTCTCCCACATCTGTTTTGAATCCTCCGTCAGATGGAGTCCGGCCGCGACTTCAGTTGTTATGCAATTTCCAATCCACGTTCTAACCAACTGGTTGCATTTTCCCCAAAAACGTGCCATCCTTTCGTCGGTTGGAATCGGTATTGTCCCGTCGAGAAATCCATCTTTATCTTTTGTTACTAGTGCTCGTCGAAATTCTTGCGACCAGCTCGAGTAATTGTCGGCACCAGTCAATTGCTGGCTGATAAGCTTCAATTCCGGCCCGTCGGCATTAGTCGTGTGAAGCGAGTCACTTGGTTCTGGTCGGGCATCGGCAGCAAAAAATTGATAAGGAAAAATTCAGGGTCCGAGATTCGGTCTGGTTCCTTGACTCGCATAACCCGTATTGAGGAAGGTCGGGTAAGGGTTTCCTCCCATGCCCGATCTAGTTGTGCCGCCCGTCTGCTCTGTTCCAATGGTTGCGCTTGCCCCTTCGCCGGTTGGTAAGCCTCCATTGGAACCAACGTTGCTTTGGTAGCCTCCGGGCGACGCATTTGGGTTTTGCCCAAGGAACCATAAATATGGTATCCACCGGGTATGGATGGCCCATAAACGGCTGCCCCAGATTGGACTGAGCCTGGAACGACTGCCATTGCACGTGTTGTGCTTGTTGATGCGCCTGATTGAGTTGTTCTGGAGCTGGAGTCACGACAGAGGATTCCTGGGTTTGCAAGGTTTCTGGTGTTGTTGCAGTTTTATCGCTTGAAGCAGAGGTGAGGTCTTGTGTTTTAGGCATGATGAAAAAAAATTTCTTCCCTAAAGAAAATAACGATTCCTATGGCAACCCCTTTGCAAATTGGAGTTCCGTGAGGCAATCGAAGCGGAAGCAATGAAAGATTCAGAACTTCAAGAAGGCTCTGATACCATGTCACAATACTAGGTGAACGAAGGAGAAAGAGCTGAAGATCGTAGGGAAGAAAATATTGGAGAGAAAAAATGCCTTACTTCATTGATTGTATCTTATGTACAATGATGTATATAATATAAAAGAAATAATAATAAAAGCAAGTTTACATTTCCTGAATATCCTATGATCTTTCTAATCTAATATAGACACAAACATATCAATTTACAAATCATCCCGATCCTGCAAATCATATCTTCCAACACGTTTGATGAAGAATCGGAAAGCAACGAGTCCTCTCGGCATCTTCTCGTGACCCGATTTGTTTCGTACAGAGAGAGCCCGTTGGAAAATGAAATATTCAAATGATGATATGCAACTCAGTTTATTTGTTGAACCAAAAGCTCAGTTTCACCCGCCGGTCCGGCAGAAACGAAAAGGGGGAAAAATGATAGGGAAAGGAAAGAAAAACAGAAAAAAAGGGGAACAAGAAATTTAATAAAAAATCATAAAAATTGTACATTGGGGCATTGGATATGCCACGTAGAACCGCAGGCACTGATTGGACATTTATACTAGCGATTTTCAGCCAAAATTAGCTGAAAAAACTATATTACAAATTACTAGAAGGTTTAGGACTACATTGGCAAATTATTAAACTGTTTATGATTAAATTAGGACAATTAAAATGTTCAAGACTGAAATCAATCATTGTACAATATATTTTGGCCCTTTTTTTTTAAATAATTATCTTGGGGAGTATGGCACTCAAGTAATGGATTGAGAAGTAACGACATTAGAGTAAGTGTTGTATGAAAGTTATTAATGGTGTATGTGCCACATAGAATAGCCGGCGATGATTAGACAGCCATGTTAGCAAATTTACATGAAAAAAATGAATAGAATGACTAAATTAGAATTTCACATAAAAGATTAGGACTAAACTGGCAAAATTTTAAAAATTAAGGATTGAAATAGCATTGTATAATAGGTCTAGAACCGATTAGATAATTTTCTCACGAGAGAGATATGAAGACTCTCCACATTGTATTTCTAATAGCTTAGAATGATAAATATCAAGAAATTCGGCCAATGAGACTATGAAGCAGGCTTTCAATGGTAGAATTTAGTTTCAAAGTAATTGTAAGCCGTCCCATTGACTCACCCAAATGCAACTCCAAATTAAGCTACCGTTTTAAGACTCGGATAAATGGGTGTAGAAACAGGGTCATCACTCACTAGCTCATATACATATTATAGACCGAATCGCATTCTCAATGATGACAAATATCTCAACCTTACTTTCTAATCACCGCTGCACTTTCTGTCTCAATTGCCGCTTTGTCATCATGGTGAAAATCACATCTAATTTAGTTCTTTTGACAATTGTGTTGCTCGTAACGTTATGTCGATCTATCTATCGGTGTTGTTGCGAATCAAGTACTTATGCACATGTTCGCTATGCGTAACGATACGATTCTGTTATTTATTTTTCTTTTTTGGGTTCCGTGGGTACATCTTTCGCAGATGGAATTGGAAGCATGGCTCTTGAGGAAACTCTCTCGGGCCATATCCTTTTGCTTCAAGTTCAAGAGGCCGCGTGGCGATTTGGGCGCCTTACCAAAGGTTGTGTTCATGGGATGAGCAAGTGCCGATGCACTTGATAGATTATTAGTTGACGTTACGTAACGAGCAATTATTGTTGTACTAGCACACATAGCAAAGAGGATGGACCCGAATGTATCTTAAAACTGCTTCGTCTGAACTTTGAGACATAAAACATAAGAGGTATTCCCTCCTAGGTGGGGAAGAAAAAATCACACTCGGAAATTAGGGAGCCCTTAAGGTGAGGAGGGTAGATTCTACTGCATCTAATAATGGGTGTTTGAGAAACTGGTAGGTCGATAGAATAGCCGCCCGCGCCGGCGAAGTTGGAGGATTGGGTGAAACACCCACTGCAAGGTCAACCTATGTTTTGCACAGTATCTCTCAACTGACTTGTCGATTTTGTACCCCCAATTGAGAGTTACATTTGGCCGACTCCATCACATGGTTCCTCAGGCCTGCAAAAAATTGAGGTGAAGATGCATGCAACAATCGATTTATTTACTATGGTTAATATTGCTAAAAGTCTCAAATTATGCCTACTCTTGAGACACAAATACTCTAATTTTTTTTTTTTGCATCATTAAAAACTCCAAATTTTCTCATTGTGACACATATACCCCTGATTTTTTTATGTCATAAAAAATCATGAACTTATAAAAGTATGATAAATACATCCTAGATGGAATTGTAAAATAGAGTAAATATTGGGCTTTTTCGTGACAAAAGAAAAAGTTGAGAGTATTTATGTGATAGTTTTGGAGGTTTTGGTGACACAAAAAAAAGTTAGATATTTATGTCATGGTATGTATAATTTAAGATTTTTGATAATATATGCTCTATTTAGTAAATTGGTTAAGATTGGATGATATTTATCAGTAAAAGAGAAAACTAGCATGTCAACTGGACTATTTGAATAATCTTTTCTTTGCATATGCGAGAGACCCTATTAGTGGTAAACAATTTGACGTGAACATATTGTTATAGGGATGCGATAAAATTCGAAGTGGACTTTCTTGATATATCTAGTAAGTGAATCTTATAGAGAGTACTCTGTAGAACATCTTTCGAGTAAATGCTTTCCAGGTTATCTGAAGAAAGATTTGTTGGACTCTTTTTTGTACTTTTATTTCAGCTGCGTGCAGTTGTTTTCAACGCAAAGGTCCCCTCGGCAAGCAATTACTTTGTTTGATGACACGGCGAAGGAAAAATCAAATCAAGAAAAAGCAAATTGACGTTAAATCGATGCCATTGAAACCGAACCAAACCCGTCCGCCCTCGCCTCGGTCGGCACCAGTTAAAATCTTTTTAGAAAATAAAAAGAATAAAATTATATAAATGATTGATGAATTTTGTCTTAATGTATAGTGCACTGGGCGGGGAGGGGTGGGACTCGAACCACTGGGAGAGGAGGGGGAGGTGGAGCTCGTGGAGGGCGCGGAAGGCACGGACGGTGGCGACGAGGCGCACCGCAGCCGCGTGGGGCTCCGGGGTAGGCAAGACGAGAGGGTGGAGCGAGGAGGAAGAGGCGAGAAAGGGGTCAAGCAGGTGGAGGTTGTCGGGGGTGACGACGACGGTGATGGTGACGGCGGCGCCGAGGCGGGGGAGGTGGAGGAGCTTGTGGGAGAGGTCGAGGAGGGGGATGATGTGGCCGGCGATGGGGTAAGGGTACATGAGGATGTGGACGGACATGGCTGGAGCTTCGATCGTTCGCGATGGTCCAAGCTAGCAACAAGGGGGATGCGTCTATCGTCCCGCTCTCCTCTGCGCTTCGTGGTGGTGGGCTTGCGACGGAGGCGACGGCAAGGCAGAGGAGGCGACGGTGAGGGCGGAGATTTAAAAAGGATGAATCCGTTGAAAAAGAAGATGCTTTCTCCAGCAAGGTGCGGCACGGGGAGAGAGAGAGAGGGGGCTGGTTTTCGTTGTCTGGGAGTGGGAGTGATTGCTTTCGTCACCGCCGACGAACGTCCGGCGACAACGACAAAAACGCAACGCCACAAAGGAATTAATAAATGAATTATAATTAATCAAATTATGATCTTGTCCTTAGATGAAGAATTATCGCTACTTTACAACGGGCGATGGGATCGGTTCCAAGAAATTAATCTATAAAAGCACACTTTTTATTTATTTATTTTATTTCTACACTCGGACATGACATTGAAAACTGCAATTAAATTAAAATATTAATTCAAATCTCGCTTCATATTATCTACAAGAAAATGACTTATCTGTTGCTCTCGACTTTTATGCTTACGTGCAGTAGAGGCATATTTTATTTCTATGCTCACATATAAAAGAAGATGAGAAAAATCTTAGAAATGGGAGAGGGAGAAGCGATACTTTTATATATTACCTTCCATAGTGCAAGAAGAGACCGCACTCACTAGACAAACGGGGCTCGTTGGGGAGGTCAATAATGAGCCCAATGCTAGTGCCGACAAAAGTGTGGAGCATGGCGTGGTTGGCATGATAGATATTCAACTTATCAACGCTCTGTGACTTGAGGAGTATGGAGGCATAAAGAGAAGAGAATGGCTTGTAAGAGAGAAAATAGAGAGGCGATTTGCAAGGGGTGAGGATTTTGATGTCAAAGGCGTGAAAAGAAAGAAGACTGAAGGAAAGTGGGACCCACATGAGAAAAAAACAAAATAAAAAGAATTGAGAAAAAAATGGCGACAACTTTTATAGAGTTGTAGTAGAAATAGTGAGCC
Organism: Eucalyptus brandiana; assembly: GCA_014182725.1. Taxonomy (NCBI): domain Eukaryota; kingdom Viridiplantae; phylum Streptophyta; class Magnoliopsida; order Myrtales; family Myrtaceae; genus Eucalyptus; species Eucalyptus brandiana. The sequence continues at coordinate 31,391,684 of CM024677.1, forward strand.
ATACAATAAGTATTATGGCCAAAATACTAAAAAAGGACCATTTAAACTTAAGGAGGAGCGGAAAAAAAAGCAGTCATTTCTTTAATTAGATTGTAGTCGCTACATAAATTTCTTCCCTTGTTTCCCCAACATCAATCGCTAATTGTTCATCCTTCAACTATTACGCTTTGCTTGGGCAGCCTCACCCACCATGAGCATAATGCTATAAGCTTAAGTCGCAGTTATCCTCCACCTGCACAACTTTCTAATCAAGTTACTTCATAAATTTATTTCTTTAAAGAAGGCATTTGCCATCTTATTTGCTCGACATGGGTACTTCATGTCCTGTAAGAAAGCATTTAGGTGGCTGTAAATAATTCTATAAAAATTTTACACTTCAATGTTTCAAAGGAAAAGCTAGAAACTTGCCTCTTTTATGGAAAAAAAAAAGTCTTTTGAATAAACAAAAGGGTGGTGCTATTTCTACTCCCTATATGACTAAATTCACCCATTTCCCACCAAAAAAAAAAAAAAAAAAATTCCCTTTGTCATTCAATTACAATTTAAATTGGTTGTCCTAAATTTATTTACTTTGCTTTTTTTTTAGTATTTCTATATCCATGTAAATTTTATTAAACCTAAATATTGCATAAAGTAAGAACTTTCTTTTGAAAGTGCTAGTGAAATATCATTATTTTGGTCGACAAAAATCAATACCATATATAAGCTGTTTATGAAAACATATTAAGATATCTCATTGTGCATAGATATTTCTCTAAGTCTTACGTGCTCTCTATAAAAAATATTGCCAATATAATAAGGGAAAAAGATAAATTCTTTGATATAGTAAATAAAGAGACTTGATAAATATTTTAGACTAATAAGATTAATAAAACATTCACTAAGAAAGTGAGCTTTTGAGATAACAGGGTCAAAAAATAGTTAAGTCATTATAAGATTAATGATGAAGAATAGACTTTTTGACTTTATACTATATCAAAAAGTGTCTTTACAATTAGTGAGATAATTTTACATGGAGTATAAAAAACGTTATAGGAATATCTAATAACGGACTTTTCTTTGATACACAAAGGAAATGTGAAATGTTTAATTATGTTAATTATACTAAATAAAAAAGGAAATGGGCCATCATTATAAACTGCAATTGAAAGATTGAAAGCAAAGTTGTCTTTTAGTATAAATACGGGTGGAAATAGCACCGCCCAAAAAAAAGTGAACATAAAAATTTCTGCCATGGGTTGAACATTATGTATAATAAAATAACTTTGCCTAATTAACCTATTTATTGACTATTTTTTCCTTAAAAATGGATTACTATATTAACATCAAAAATAGTCCGTATGATTAAAAAAAAAAATGCAAATGTCTTTTAAAAAAGAACGGACTCAATCATCATGATAATAATATCATTACTGATATAAAATTTGACTTTTATGTTAAAGTAATTGCATGATGGTAAATCTATAGAATGATTAGTTGGTACGATCATATCACATATATGTATGATGTTAAGAAAAATTTAACATTTAATTGTTCATAACTTTGCTCATACTATATCTGGCCGATTGATGATTACTCGTAATATTACGTATGATAAAAAGGTTTATTATTGAATATAACGTTATTAAGAAATATTATTGCACATCTGATTTAAGTATTTTCTGTCTAGACCGGGTGCAATTTCTCCGGTTAAAATTCTAATTTTCAGTACTTGTGGAAGAAGAGACTTGAAAATTAAATAATGATATTTTAGCGTAGTGGTTACAGTTAGGTCAACGGATGAGTATATGTTTTGAGGAAATTGTGTTCAATGCTAGTTAATTAAATTTTTAATGATATATACAAGTTAAACGGATCAATCCATATTATCAACCGACACGATTCTCTCATTTGCCACTTTTTAGTACTAGTGAATCGGGAGGACAAATAAACCAATTAAGCCACCGGAGGGTGAACTCGGCATTCAAAAGCTTTTGATGGCCTGAAATCACTTCATAAATAGCATAAAAGCATATATAAAAATTATTCATGAATTAAACATTAGCATCATCCTCTGGTTTCTACACTTGCTGAAATCACTTTGACCTCCATTGAATGTCAAAATCAACTTAAGAACGCATACACATAAAAGCTTTATATTCGTAAGCGATAGAGAAAATTGTGTAATTTCTTTATACATCCACAAAGAGTACTTATTTATCGACTTCATGAGATGACCTTCTAGCGCAACTATATATTATGATATTGATTATAATTGATCGGGGATATGCACAGTGAGAACAGGCACCTGAGAGATACGTTTCTAATAGATTATAATTATAAATATCAAGAAATTCATGTATTCAATGGTAGAATTTAATTTCAAAGTAATCATAGGTCATCGTATTGACTTATGCAAAATCTAAATTCAATTTAAGCTACCATTTTAATACTCAAATAAATGCGTCAATATAGGACCATCACTCTCTTGCCCCTTACATATTATACATCGAGTTACATTCATTAATGCTACAATATCTCAACCATCCTTCTATATGAATTAATGACGTTGCATTGACTTATTCAAAATCTAAATCCAATTTAACCTACGATATTTGGATACATATGTGTAGAAATAGGACCATTACTCTCTTGCCATTATACATATTATACGTCAGATCACATTCCCTTTTGTTTTTTTCTTTTCTTATATAAATTTGTAAACCTGATCGCATTCCTTATTGCTACAAAATATCTCAAACCTCCTTCGTCGCTGTCGCCAGACTTCTCCATAAGTCCCCTCATCATTGAGACTCTTCCTCCTCACTTAGTACTACCATCATGGGGAGAACTGTGCGCGCTCTAGCTCTCTTGACGATCCTATTGCTCGTGGCTTCATATTAGTGTCAGCCTCTCTCTCTCTCTCTCTCGGCGCCCTAGCAAATTTGAGGGTATTTTTGGGGGCAAGGGAAGAAAAACTTTCTCTCCAATTGAGGGGCATAGGGCGTGTAGGCATTGACATCTTAAAATAAGGAATGCATCTAGGTTGGGTGATGGATTATCAGACTACCACTGAAAGCCCTTATCGGAAGCTTGCTTCCTATTGGTTATACACATGCTTCACATAGTGTCTAAAACCGGCACGTCTAGCTAGTATCCCTGGTTCTAGACACTGTGCAAATCACATATTTATGCACATGTTTGCGACATGTGATGATACAATTTTATTTATTTATTTATTTCTGTGGGATTTTGCGGGGACATCAAGCGCGGATGAAACCGGAAGCAGCCTGCCTTCGAGGAAACTCCAGCGAACGATGCTAGTTGCGCCGAGTCCAAAGACTGCGATGTTTTCTGCTTGCGAACTGGGTGCATCAATGAAGGTTGTGTTGATGGGATGTGCAAGTGTCGATGCACTTGATTGATTATTATTTGATGAAACAAAAATAAAATAAGGAAGAGTAGTCTTCAAACCCTTCGCCTCCTTGGTTGGTTATATGGCGTTAAATATTTCTTTTGCAAGGACAAAGAAAAAAAAAAAGGGATGAAGAAGAAAAAAATAAACTAGATATTGAGATTTCCCGGCTCCCTCCGTAAAGAAAGCATTTCCTATCTTTTTTACTCAGTATGCCCAATTAAAAAAAAGGCTAGAAACTTGTCGTTTATGGCAAAATGTAAGTTTTTTTTTTTTTTGGGGGGGGGCACGAATAAAGTGAAATATTACATTTTCCGACTAAGGTTAAATATTATATAAGAAAAATTGCTTAATCGACATTGATTATTCAAATATTTGCAGGCCCTATTTGTCTCCCCAAGTAATATTTCCAAACTTTTGGTTTAGGTCAAACTTCAGCCTATTTGTGGGGAGTGTTAGAGTGCCTTCATCCAAACCAACTCCCTATTGTCATGTGGCCATTCGAGATCAGTAAGATTCGTGCCTGACACACGATAGTACCGAGTCGAATCATGGTCGTCTACGATCGATGCATGATTGAGCAGAATCACCCGCGATCGGAACATGATTGTTTGGATCGATTCATGATTGTGGAATGATATGTGGTGGGTGTGACCATCCATCAATCAACCCTGATAGTCGGGTAGTCATCCATTGACCGAACTGCTTGGTTCCATGATTGTGGTCATGAGATTGGTCCACGACTGTTCCCTTGATTGATCCATGATCATTACATGGCCGAATCTTGGAATGATCCATGACCTATCCTTATTGTTGGCACACCAGATTCATAGCCATTTCCCGTAGGTCGAAAATCGGGATGTTACAATCGTCCTTTGATTTCTACAATTGCTGAATCACTTTGACCTCCGTTTAGTGTCAAAATCAACTTAAAGACACATGCACATAAAAGCTTCACATAAGATTGCACAAAAGAGTGAATTATGTAATTTGTTTATACATCGACAAAAGAGTATGCTTATCGACCTCATAAAATGACTATCTGGAGCAATTAGATATTATGATATTGATTATAATTGATCGGGACTTGTACAATGAAAAGTATTATATGCATTATCTTGAGAAATACGTCTCCAACATATTAGAATGATAAATATCAAGAAATTCATGAGACTATGGAGCGTGTATTCGTGGTAGAACTTACTTTCGAAGTTATTGTAGGTCGTCACATTTACTTACTCAAAATCTAACTCCATTATAAGCTACCATTTTAATACTTGGATAAATATTTGTAGAAACAGGACCATCACTCTCTTGCCCATATAAATATTATACACCAGATCACGTTCCTTATCGTGCAAAATATCTCAACATTCCTTTCTCGCCGTCTCCAAACTTCTATATAATATCTCCCCATCGAGACTCCTCCTCGCTTAGCACTACCGTCATGAGGAGAATTGCGCGCGATCTGGCTCTCCTGACGATCCTATTGCTCACGGCGTCCTGTCTTTGTCGGTCTCTCTCTCTCTCGGCATCCTCGTGAATTACATATTTATGCACAGCGACGAGTAATTCTTTTGCAGGGACATCAAGCGCAGATGGAAGTGGAAGAAGCATGCCTTCCGATGAAACCCTCCCGAGCCCCACCGCTTGCGCCGAGTTCGAAGACTGCGTGGGGCACTGCTTGCAGCTTGCGTGCGATACCAAAGGTTGTGTTGATGAGATGTGCGAGTGTCAATGCAATCGATATATTACGATGTCAATTAAGCAGTTCATCTCACTAATAGAATAAATAAATAAAAAATCTCTTTCCTTTGCCTCTATGATAGGTTAATTTTTCATTTTCCAAGGAGAAAGAAACGAAGAAAACGAAGCATGAAAAAGTTAAAAAAGAAAAAATAAAACTATATTTCGCTAATAAAATCGATAAATTGATCTTAAGCCAAGATATCAATTTTCCTTTCGCGTGGTTAATTATTCCATCTAAAGCCTTATAGATGGAATAAAAAATCCGTGTGTGGTTGCAAATTGGGCAACAAATCTTAACCGGAAATACGTTCATAATTCAAATATGCACGTAAGATATTGAAAAGCACGCATTAGGCAATAAAATATCCAAATCAAACTTAGATAAGGTAATTACCTGATTCCACAAATAATGCTACCAAATTTGAACTGAACGGAATCCCCTCAATGGGTGACGGCGGTGCTTGGTTGTGTTCGGCTAGATGCGGAGACGGGCAGCCATGGGCGGATGATTAGTTTCCGCAATGGGACTAGCGTGAAGGATTCATGGATAACAGTTTGCGTCAAGACGGACGATGACGGGCTCACGACCAATGAACCTGCAAGAATAGAAAGTTCGTAAAATCAACTCGGTTCGGACATGAGCGGGAATGGCAGCATCGGGGCTTCGGACGAGTGCAGGAGCTCCGCCTAGGTTGTTGAACGTGGAGACAAAATCCACTATTTCGAAGGAAGCATGTTCCTGGGTCCTTGTGTCGAATATGATAGTGAGTAAACATCTTCACGATCTCCTGGCCAAAAAGTAATCCTTCTTATTACATGAAGTAAAATCACAAAACCCACAAATTGTCAAATCTAGACAAAATTCAAGAGAAGACAAATCCACCGCCTGCCCTTATGTGGCCGAATTGTGACCTTTTCTACCAGAACAGATTATTTTCTTCAAGCTCATCAATCTTTTACACCCGTGGTTTTTCTCAACTTTGTTCCCTTTTTGAATTCGTGGGACGCCACGGTTTTGTTGCTGGTCGTGGACAAAAGCACCGGTAAACCTGCAAAAGAGAGCGAGAACACAAGGAATCGTCTAGGATATTAATCCCGATGAACTCGCCGGAATTGCAACGGTTCACCAATAAACAACAACTCAGTGAAACGAGGCAAGGATCGGCGTCGATGTTGAGAAGGCCAACTGAGGGACTCTTGGACTGCTGTTCACAAGTAGCTGGAGTAGATCACGGTTGGTGGTGGTGACGATCAGGACTGCGGCTCGTTCACTCTGTCCAATACGGGAAGCGCTGTAGCTAGCAGGAGCACAGCGTCGCAGTGGGAGGAGTCGTGAAGCCGAGACCGTGAAGAAAATACCTCGCTCTAGCCTCTATTCTCTCTCTGGATTATTGTGTGCTCGGTGTTGACCAGGGAAGAGAGAGAAAGCCCCCCCTCCTATTGGCCGAAGCAAAGACTCCTCCTTTGTCTTCTTCTCCCTTTGCTTATGGACGCTTGTTACTCCTCTTTTTTCGACTGCAAGATGTTGACCAAAAGACCACGAAGATCTGCTGGAGCAATTATTGAACACTTGGACTCCTTGATGATTGCCACGGAATTGGTAGCCCTGGCCACACGAGGAGCAGCGACAATGACGTAGGCTCAACAGGAAGGAAGCAACGAGCCGGCGTAGATCTCGTAGCCTTCTGGAGATATCATGGCAAGGCCACCTTGTTGTCGGGAGGTAGGCGCGGCAATGGATTACCATCTCGTGACGGCGAACAGCGACAGCCGATGTGAAGCTCAGTGGCAAGGTCAGCAAGGTAGCAACCATGAGAGGCTCGACATGTGATGATTGGCTGAACGCTCCTCACCCTCTCTCATGTTTTCTGCAGCCGTGTCTTCTCAATTGCGTGGCCGTATGTGTCAATAGGTGTGGCCCCCCAAAACCCTACGTGAAAACCTTTTTATAGGCTGAAGATTAAGATTTTAATTTCATTTTCAAATCAACATCCACGAAGATTTCTTTTTTGCACGCAATATCACCTTTTTTATTTTCCACATCTCCTGATTTTATCATATAAAGATAAGATTGCAACCCGATTTTCTTAAATTTCAAAAATCCACCGTAATATCATTTCAAATATCAATTTAGGTAATTTTTGTTATTAAAAGAAAACGGGCTCGGGCTCATTTACTTGCTCCATGGGCTTAGTCCAGCCTACCAAATTAAAGCTTAGAACCACTAATTCGAATCCATCCACCACTGATCCAATAAAATGCAAAAAATGTAAATTAATGCACCTAAATCTATATGCTATGCAATTAACTATTTTTTCAGGAATAAAATTAACCCATAATTTTTTTATGCAATAAATGACTAAACGGGTTGCCAAAATTTATATGTCAGCAAGAAATATTATTGCACATCTGACTTAAGTATTTTTTGTCTTGACCAGGTGCAATTTCTCCAGTTAAAATTCTAATTTTTGGTACTTGTGGAAGAAGAGAGACTTGAAAATTAAATTATGATATTTTAGCGTAGTGGTTCTAGTTAAGTCAATGGATGAGTATATGTTTTGATGAAATTGTGTTCAATGCTAGTTAATTAATTTTTTAATGATATATACAAGTTAAACGGATCAATCTAAATTATCAACCGACATGATTCTCTCATTTGCCACTTTTTAGTACCAGTGAATCGGGAGGACAAATAAACCAATTAAGCTACCAGAGGGTGAACTCTGGCATTCAAAAGCTTTTGATGGCCTGAAATCACTTCATAAATAGCATATAAGCAGATATAAAAATTATTCATGAATTAAACATTAGCATCGTCCTTTGGTTTTTACACTTGCTGAAATCACTTTGACCTCCATTCAATGTCAAAATCAACTTGTGAACACATACACATAAAAGCTTTATATTTGTAAGCGATAGAGAAAATTGTGTAATTTCTTTATATATTCATGAAGAGTACTTATTGATCAACTTCATAAGATGACCTTCTAGTGCAACCATATATTATGATATTGATTATAATTGATCAGGGATATGCACAGTGAAAACAGACACTTGAGAGGTATGTTTCTAGTAGATTATAATTATAAATATCAAGAAATTCATGTATTCAATGGTAGAATTTAATTTAAAAGTAATCATAGGTCATCATATTGACTTACCCAAAATCTAAATTCAATTTAAGCTACCATTTTAATACTCAAATAAATGCGTCAATATAGGACCATTACTCTCTTGCCCCCATACATATTATACATTAGATTACATTCATTAATGCTACAATATCTCAACCTTCCTTCTATATGAATCAATGACATTGCACTGACTTATTCAAATCTAAATCCAAATATTTGGATAAGTATGTATAGAAATAGGACCATTACTCTCTTGCCATTATACATATTATACATCAGATCACATTCCCTTTTGTTTTTTTTTTTTTTTTTTGCTTATATAAATATGTAAACCAGATCGCATTCCTTATTGCTACAAAATATCTCAAACCCCCTTCGTCACCGTCGCCAAACTTCTACATAAGTCCCCTCACGTTGAGACTCTTCCTCCTCACTTAGTACTACCATCATGGGGAGGACCGTGTGTGCTTTGGCTCTCTTGACGATCCTATTGCTCGTGGCTTCATATCAGTGTTAGTTTCTCTCTCTCTCTCTCTCTCTCTCTCTCTCTCTCTCTCTCTCGGCGCCCTAGCAAATTCGAGGGTATTTTCGGGGGCAAGGGAAGAAAAAATTTCTCTCCAATTGAGGGGCACACGGCGTGCAAGCATCGGCATCTTAAAATAAAGAATGCATCTAGGCTGGGCGATGGATTATCAGACTACCACTGAAAGCCCTTGTCGAAAGCTTGCTTCCTGTTGGTTATACACATGCTTCACATAGTGTCTAAAACCGGCACGTCTAGCCAGTATCCCTGGTTCTAGACACTATGCAAATCACATATTTATGTACATGTTTGCAATGTGTGATGATACAATTTTTTTTTTTTTAAATTTCTGTGGGATTTTGCAGGGACATCAAGCGCAGATGAAACTGGAAGCAGCCTGCCTTCTGAGGAAATTCCTACGAATGATGGCAGTTGCTCCGAGTCCAAAGACTGCGATGTTTTCTGCTAGCGAACTGGGTGCATCAGTGAAGGTTGTGTTGATGGGATGTGCAAGTGTCGATGCACTTGATTGATTATTATTTGACGAAACAAAAATAAAATAAGGAAGACTAAATCTTCTTTCCTTTGCCTCCTTGGTTGGTTATATGGCGTTAAATATTCCTTTTGCAAGGACAAAGTAAAAAAAAAGGATGAAGAAGGGAAAAAGAAACTGGATATTGAGATTTCCCGGCTCCCTCCGTAAAGAAAGCATTTCCTATCTTTTTTACTCGGTATGCCCAATTAAAAGAAAGGCTAGAAACTTGTCGTTTATGGCAAAATGCAATTTTGGGGGGGGCACGAATAAAGTGAAATATTACATTTTCCGACTAAGGTTAAATATTATATAAGAAAAATTGCTTAATCGACATTAATTATTCAAATATTTGCAGGCCCTATTTGTCTCCCCAAGTAATATTTCCAAACTTTTGGTTTAGGTCAAACTTCAGCTTATTTGTGGGGAGTGTTATTTACGGTCCCTATTTGTCTGAAAAATTGCTTAATCGACATTGATTATTCAAATATTTGCGGGCCCTATTTGTCTCCCCAAGTAATATTTCCAAACTTTTGGTTTAGGTCAAACTTCAGCCTATTCGTGGGGAGTGTTAGAGTGCCTTCATTTCGCGTAAAATGAGTGATTTATAAAACATTTTACGAAAAATGATTGTTTATATTGTTTAGAAAAATAAATCAATGGAAAATATTTCCATCATTGATAATAATCCATGTCTAATTGTTTTCGTGGGCGATGATATTTTTTTTCTTTTATTTATTTTTCTAGACTATATAAATGATTAATTTTTTTAAAAATATCTTCCAAATAATTTATTTTCCACAAAATGAGTGCACTTGACTTAAGTTGAAAGTATAGAAATATTACTTAGGGGAGGCAAATAGAGGCCAACAAAGATTTGAATGATAACATATAAACAAATATAAAAATTGGTTTCCAATTACACATTAGCATCGTTGTAACGACCCCAAGTCTATCTCTAGGGTCTTGAGTGGCAGAGATTATTTTCGTGACGTCCCAAATTTTTCACCATCCCGATTCTTTTTATCTTATTATTATGCACACGCGGAAATGTGAATAAACAACTCCCCAAACAAATAATAGCTGGAAGACTAGGACATACATCATATAGAACACACTAGTTTATATTATAACATTATTTTTACAAGCCTTTTTCTCTATGGACTCTCTTTCCATTTTTCATCACACTATAGGTCAACAAGACTAAAAGATGAGGGAGTAAGTCTCAGTAAATAAAATTCCTAGTTTTCTACTAGGAAAATATCTCATAATCAAAGCCTAGTAAGTACAACACTTGCAAACAGTGTCAATGACAAATCAATAGCAAATTACTTGCCATGCCTTAACTCAACACAGGCTGTCGATGTAAGATACATTCGGCTAAACAATGAATACATCAACATATCATACTTATGCATAACCAGCACTCATGCAAATTCATTTACCATCATCCTAGCTCAACCAAACCCTCCTAGCTTGACTGGGGATTTGAGTTTATTGCTGGGCTTTCTAGCTCGAGTAGGGCATCTCGGCTCAATGGAGGCTTCTCGGGACTAGTTTCTCGAGGCTTCCAAGTTCAAAATCTAGGCATCCTAACTCAACCAGGGCATCCCGGCTCAACTGAGGTTTCTTGTTCAATGAACGAGGTATTGCTGCCAATGCTGTGTGGTGACGGACGTTTTTTCCTCTTTAAGTGCACACATATATGCTTCATATAAGCCGATTCTTATCTTTTCTCTTAGCCAACACATATATAGCCTGAAAGCGTGCTCATCCATACATTTGTGCCATGAGTTCTCGCACTACACTAATAAACATGTCAAGAACAAACTTTGGTCCGTGACTTGAACCGATCACTTAGTGACGATCCCCGCACCAAACAAGGCTCGGAAACGGCATGCCTCAATGCCACCTCAATGCCAATCTAGGACCTTGAGGCTTGGGTACACTTGCTTTAGTGAAGATCCTAAGTTGGACGGACCTTGGCCTCAACTCGGCATGAACATACTTCATGCCATGAATGACCGCTGGTTCGTGGCTTGATTCATTTGCCAAGTACAAAGACCCACACCGATTGAGACTTAGAATCTGCATGCTTTCATACCTCACTAAGACCTTGTGGGCTTGGGCAATCCCTATGCCAATCAAGACTTAGAACCAGCACGCCTCAATGCCATTACAAAACCTTGTGACCTTAGGCGATCCCCTCATCAAATGAGACTTGGAATCGACACGCTTTAGTGCCAATCCAAGGCCTTGTGACCTTATGCGACCTTGCCTCACGGCCTTGGGAGACCTTGCCTCGTGTTAAACTCAACCTGAACAAACCTCAATTTCATTCCGGACGTAAATGATTGAAGCACATTACCACCCACAACTTACGAGTGAATGTTGACACCTAAATTTTTGCATAAAAAATTGGTTAATTTTTACCCAAAAAAAAAAAAAAATTGCATAGCATATAATTTTAGGCGCATTTGATATATTCAGTAAATCTTTTATATATTCAAACGATATATACCGAGAGGTATATTTCATTGAAAATTGGAAGGTTTCGATGGAATATTTCAGATGTAATATATATTCGGCATTAATCTTCAGATAATATGCATTTTCGACATAATAAAAGAAACATTATATCTTTCAATTGTCAATAGGCGTGAACAAAGGAATGAAAATGAAATAAAATCGTGAAGATTACGCCTTGGCCGTGCGAGATGCAATCGAAAAGAAGAAGGAAATTTTGTTTCTTCCATAAGTGGGCTCAATTTCGTTGCATATAAAAAAGGGGGTTTTTCTCGTGCGATGGGGGGGAAGAAAGAAAGTAAGAGAAAGGACAAAAGAAAGAACCCCCGCCCCCTTGTCGTCCAAGAAGAGTCTTTTCTCTTCCCCTTTGACAACCTGCAGAAGAAAAGAAAGGAAGGGTCAGCAAGAAAAGTACAGAGAAGAGAGAGAGACATGAGAGAGTGGACAGGTAAAAAAAAAGGAAAGAAAAAGAGAGAGAAAAAAAAAGAAGAATTGTTCTTCTTCTCCACGGACTCCTCAGCCGGTGTCCGCTGCTGCTCGACGCCCACAGCAGCCACCTACTATCCTCTGCGCCGAACACTTGCTCGTAGCTGCTCGCTCGTCTGCCATTGCACCCCACGCTGTTGCCGCGCCTCCACCTGTCCCTTCCGCCCGAAGCCCAACGCTGTCACGCCCCTACAACCAGCGACGACTACACAAATCAGCAGCCTGCAGCAGCTTGAGCACCACCAGCGACGACTGCAGCAAACCACTGCCCAGCAGCTCGCCACCGCGCTCGAGCCTCACTCACCCGCGCCTGTCGTGCCGCTCGTCTCCATTGCTCCTGTCTCTGATCGCCTGACGCCGTGCTGCGTCCGTCGCCACCCTTCGCCGGCGTTTGTCCCCGACGACCTAGCAGCCAGAAATGCTGCGCCTCCGCCTACGACCTGTTCACCCATTGCCACGCCTTCTCCCATCGTGCTGCAGATTCTCGTGGAGTCCCCCTTTAGGTAGTTTTTTATTTATTTTTTTTTATCAAGTTTTGTTATTATTGTCTAAATTAGAACATTAGGTGTCAGTGTTCATTTTTTTTTAATATTTAGGCATTATCTATAGGCTTTTGCCCAAAGTCACTATAATTTCTAATTTGATCCGTAAAACATCGAATCATCTTTCTAATTATATTGATTTTTTGGCATTTTAATAGTATTTTGATTCTTGAATCATTATAATTATTAATTTGACCCATAAGATTTCGGATCAATTTTTAATTATTTTGAACTTTCTCATATGTTGTGATGTTTAGGGTTAAAATAATCGTTAATTTAATCCATGAGACAATCAATCATTTTTTCGATTATTTTAATCCTTCATTTGATGAATATCTTGATTAGTTTAGATATAAATCTAATAATTGCTTGTCTTGAAAAACACTAAAAAAAAAAAAAAATTAGGATTGCATTTTTAAATTGCATGTTTAGATAAGTTTTGGAATAAATTAGGATTGGATTTAAATATATATATATATATATATATATATATATATATATATTATATAGATAAGGGCTTAGATAATCTTTGCACATTTTAATAATCTCATTTTTCTAAAAAAAAATAGTTTTCTAAGATAGGATAGGGTTTAAGTCAAATTAATCCCTAAATTAGATAACCATTCATTTTAGATAGTTTAATTAGGTTTTTTTTTTATTAATTCCGAATTTTTTAATAAAAAATACAAAAATATTAGGTGCATGTCAAATAGTTTGCATGTTAGGTTCATTAGAAATAGCTTGTTAGTAAAATTAGATCACATAGTTTAAATGCATGTTTTATGGTAAAGTTCTAATTTCGAGATAAAAGAAAACCCAAAAAAAAAAAATTGTTTGCTTTGTGTGTTTATTTCTTTTGATGCAATTTGTTTGATTCATTGAATGTTTAATAATGATTGAGCACCCGTGTGATCACCCTATTGCATGACAGTAATTAGGTTAAATTTAATCCAAACTATTCGCAAAGACATTTTTAAAAAAAATAAAAAGAAATGGTACCAAAAGAGCATTAGAGAAATCTAGTGTAACCAAGTCATCGTACCCAAAGTTTCTTATTCATAGGAGTAAAATAATTCTTTCATTATTTTATTTAGGTGTTTAATCGACCTACCATAAACTGATTAATGGCAACTCTTAGTTAAAATTCATTTGCATGCTAAAAAAACTTGATCCTAAGTTGCGAATTGATATGAGCTTGGAAGAGCTCGAGCTAAGTCTAAGTTTAGACTTAGTAGTCCATTAACTTAAACTCTAGGTGGTGCACCGGAAATTCAAGTCGCGATAGTGAGCATTTAGCTAGCCTCAACAATGGGATCTACTTTCTTAGAGGAGAAAGATAAACCTTACTTACCTTGGCAAACCTTAAGAATTAGCTTGGATAGCTTGATGAGTTGGTGGTGTGAGGCCAAGAGAAAGGAGGAGGAGGAGGGTAGGCATGAATGGCAAGAGGGCTTAGAATGATGGGAATGAATGGGAGCCCATCCTATTTATAGGCATCGAGTTCATCATTACTCATCCAAGCGGCACAATCACATTTCTTAAAGTGGCATGGCTATGATCTTGAGGTGACAAGCCTAGGTCGCAAGGTGGCACACCTATTTGGAAATGTGGCACACCTAATTTTATGAGGTGGAGATCTAATGGCTTGGTGTAATTATTTGAAGGTTTATTTATCTCCTTTTTATTGGGTCACATGAGCACTTAGCTCATTATTAAGGGACAAGTCATTATGGATAGGTGACACCCTAAAAAAATAAGGTAATACCAAGATTATCGGATAGCCATAATTTGCTCCAAGGTGTCTTATGTTTATTGGGGCATTTGGCATAGATTCTTTGCTTAATCTCCAAGGTGAATCCTTGGTAATCATGGCCAAATCTAGAAGGATCTAGGTGAAATGGTGAGTTACCCTCATTCATGAAGAAGCTAGGGTATTCTAGAGATTTCTATTTTGTCCATTTTCAAGCAACATGGCACCCATGGAGAAATAGACCATTGGAAATGCAACCACGACTAGGCAAGGACTTTTTGTGTATATCTCCGAATGACCATTTCGACACACTCGAGATTCATGGCTAAGCCTCCCTCGGTATGGTTGTTGTAAACAAAATTTGCCTTTCTTTGCTAAATTGGTGGTCTAGGGCACGGGCTCAATGACCGGCCCTTAGATTAACTTCGGCCATCGGATCAGATCTTGAATTAGTTATAGGCTTCATCCAAATCGACTCCCTATTGGCATGTGGCCGTTCAAGATCGGTCAAATTCATGCTTGACACACGATAGTACCGAGTCGAATCATGGTCGTCTACGATCGGTGCATGATTGAGTGGAATCACCCGCAATTGGAACATAACTGTTTGGATTGATTCATGATCATCAATTGATCCATGGTGGGTGTGACCATCCATCGATCAACCCTGACAGTCAGGTAGTCATCCATTGACTGAACTGCTTGAGTCCATGATCGTGGTCATGGGATTGGTCCACAACCGTTCCCTTGATTGATCCATGATCATTACATGGCCGAATCTTGGAACTTGTCCTTGCTACTGGCACACTAGATTCACAACCGTTTCTCGTAGGTTGAAAATGGGGGTATTACAATCGTCCTCTGATTTCTACACTTGTTGAATCACTTTGACCTCCATTCAGTGTCAAAATCAACTTAAGGACACATACACATAAAAGCTTCAGATAAGATCACACAAAAGAGTGAATTGTGTAATTTGTTTATACATCGACAAAAGAGAATGAATGCTTATCAACCTGATAAAATGACTATTTGGAGCAATTAGATATTATGATATTGATTATAATTTATTGGGACTTGTACAATCAAAAGTATTATATACATAATCTTGAGAAATACGTCTCTAACATGTTAGAATGATAAATATCAAGAAATTCATGAGACTATGGAGCATGTGTCCGTGGTAGAACTTACTTTCAAAGTAATTATAGGTCGTCACATTGATTTACTCAAAATCTAACTCCAATATAAGTTACCGTTTTAATACTTGGATAAATATTTGTAGAGACAGGACCATCACTCTCTGGTAGCCTGCCTTCTGAGGAAACTCCAGCGAACGATGCTAGTTGCGCCGAGTCCAAAGACTGCGATGTTTTCTGCCTGCGAACTGGGTGCATCAATGAAGGTTGTGTTGATGGGATGTGCAAGTGTCGATGCACTTGATTGATTATTATTTGATGAAACAAAAATAAAATAAGGAAGACTAAGTCTTCTTTCCTTCGCCTCCTTGGTTGGTTATATGGCGTTAAATATTTCTTTTGCAAGGACAAAGAAAAAAAAAAGGATGAAGAAGAAAAAAATAAACTAGATATTGAGATTTCCCGGCTCCCTCCGTAAAGAAAGCATATCCCATCTTTTTTACTCAGTATGCCCAATTAAAAGAAAGGCTAGAAACTTGTTGTTTATGGCAAAATGTAAGTTTTTTTTTTTTTTGGGGCACGAATAAAGTGAAATATTACATTTTCCGACTAAGGTTAAATATTATATAAGAAAAATTGCTTCATCGACATTGATTATTCAAATATTTGCGGGCCCTATTTGTCTCCCCAAGTAATATTTCCAAAGTTTTGGTTTAGGTCAAACTTCAGCCTATTTGTGGGGAGTGTTAGAGTGCCTTCATCCAAACCAACTCCCTATTGTCATGTGGCCATTCGAGATCGGTAAGATTCATGCCTAACACATGATAGTACCGAGTCGAATCATGGTCATCTACGATCGGTGCATGATTGAGCGGAATCACCCGCGATCGGAACATGACTGTTTGGATCGATTCATGATCGTTGAATGATCTGTGGTGGGTGTGACCATCCATCAATCAACCCTGATAGTCGGGTAGTCATCCATTGACCGAACTGCTTGGTTCCATGATCGTGGTCATGAGATTGGTCCACGACCGTTCCCTTGATTGATCCATGATCATTACATGGCCGAATCTTGGAATGATCCATGACCTATCCTTATTGTTGGCACACCAGATTCATAGCCATTTCTCGTAGGTCGAAAATCAGGATGTTACAATCATCCTCTGATTTCTACACTTGCTGAATCACTTTGACCTCCATTTAGTGTCAAAATCAACTTAAAGACACATGCACATAAAAGCTTCACATAAGATTGCACAAAAGAGTGAATTATGTAATTTGTTTATACATCGACAAAAGAGTATGCTTATCGACCTTTGTTAGCGCAGTTGATATCAATTGAGCAGGCTGCTTTTGTGTCTAGGCATCAAATTCAGGACAATGTCTTAGTTGTTCATGAGGTCCTCCATCAATTCAAGACGAGGCATCGGAAACGACACTTCCAAGCTCTCCTTAAGACTGACATGCAGAAGGCTTACGACAAAGTTGAATGGGATTTCCTTCAAGCCTACCTTATTAAATTGGGATTTCATCCTTGGTGGGTTCAAATGGTGATGCAATGTATTACCACGACGACTATGAGTGTTAAATTGAATGGGGAATCTCTACCCTATTTCACGCCATCCAGAGGACTCAGACAGGGAGACCCTCTTTCTCCATATCTCTTTATTTTAATGGCCAATGCTCTGTCCACCCTCATCCATAATGCTCTTACTATGGGACATCTTTGCAGCATCAAACTCACCAGGTCATGCCCCACTCTCTCGCATTTATTTTTTGCTGATGATTCTGTTTTCTTCCTCGATGGCACCATCACGGAATGTCAGAATATGGCCAATATCTTAAACCAATATTGTCAGGCTACTGGACAAGTGATAAATCGAAATAAGTCTGGCCTCTACTTTAGCAAATGTTGCCCGGTAAGTCTTCAAACTAACTTGGCTGCTGAATTGCGAGTATCGGTGTTGAGCTGTTATGGTAAATATTTAGGAGTTCCATCTGAATGGGGCCGATCAAAAAAAGAATTATTTGGCTGGATATTAGGAAGAGTCAATGCAAAGTTGGAGGGTTGGAAAGAATTGTTGTTATCGAAAGGCGGAAAGGAGATCCTTCTCAAGTCTCGTCGTCCAAGCTATGCCGCAAAGATACGCCATGTCGATCTTTAAGCTCCCTATGTCTCTTTGTCGATTGATTGAGCGGAGGATTGCAAATTTTTGCTGGCGGAATGATAAGAATAGAAATGGTGTGCATTGGAAGAAATGGGACTTACTAACAACAAGTAAAAATTCTGGTGGGTTAGGCTTTCGGGATCTTACAGCTTTTAACAATGCCATGCTTGGTAAGCAGGCCTGGAGATTACTACATCAACCTAATTCGCTCTGGGGTCGACTCCTCAAGGGATTATATTTCCACTCGAAGGACTTTGAATTTGCAAAATACGGCTCCCACCCTTCCTGGGGTTGGAGAAGCATTCTTATTGGGTGGGATGCCATCTTACCGAACGCAAGATGGTCTGTGGGTGACGGAAAATCAATCAATATTAGGGAGCATTGCTGGTTACCAAGTGGTAAAATTGGCGGACCTGCAACTAGAGATGAGCCCAGGTTGGTGGCTAATCTTATTGATCCTCTCCACCATACATGGAATACCCACCTTATTACACAGATGTTCGACGACTTTATTGTCGACGAAATTCTCAGAATTCCAATAAGACCTCTCCACTCAACAGATCAGCTTATTTGGACAGCAACAACAACGGGGGCATTATACGGTCAAAAGCAATTACAAAGCCTTGGCGAAAACAACAAGCAAACCACAAGGTAATCATGCATCAACTTCGTATCATCCACCTCCCGAGCTATGGCGCTACATATGGAAAATGCATATCACACCGAAACTTCGTATATTTCTGTGGTTAGCCTGCCAAAACGCCCTAGCTACTAAGTCAAATTTATATAGCAGACATATTATATACAGCCCTATGTGTACCATATGCAATCAGAATACGCCGGAAACAGTGGAACATATATTTTTCTATTGTCCGTGGACGGCAGGTGTATGGACACATCCCCAGCTGAAGCTTTCCTTCCACCCAAATACAATTACTCGTCTGGATAAGTGGTTTGCAGAATCAGTAAGAGATCAGAATTTCTCACCTCGATTACCCATGATTGCTCATGTTTTATGGCAGCTGTGGCGTCTGTGCAATAACAGTGTCTTCTGTGGCCTACATCTTGATCCCAATCGGGCTGTTGTCGATGCCTTGGCTCAGTGTTGGATTTCCAATATTTATGATCCAGGAGGTTCCCAAACAGCAGGTACGCGTATAGCAGCCTCCCTCGCTCCTTCAGCACACTACTGGCAACCGCCAGACCCAGGCTTTATGAAATGTAATATTGATGGCTCCTTCACAGATGTATATACGGCCAGATTTCCAGCGACTTCGGCTTTTCAAGCGGAAATATAGGCACTAACCTTAACCCTAAATCGTCTGAAACAGCAGGGGCTTCTTACCGCATCTATAATACTCGAATCTGACTGTCTGCAGCCTATGTAGCACGGACACTCTCCGAAAGCCTTTGTGTCGTGTCCGACACTCCAACACATCCCGACACGTTCCGACACGTGGTCAACTCTCTTCGACACGCTCCGACACGCAAGTCCAAAATTTCGACACGTAATTCCGACACGCATGGGGTCAATTTTAAAAATTTCTAATACTTGAGGGGTCAATATAAATATACACAAAAGAAGTAATAAAAGAAGTAATAAAATTGCTATAAATATACACACCTTTGGGTCAATTTTTATTTTCAGTTTTGTTTTTTTATAATTGTTTTATTTTTTTTTAAAGTCTTTTACTATGAAAGAAGTAATAAAAAATGCTATATATGATAAATAAATAAATTTAAAAATATCATTTCAGCATTTTTCTTTAAACAATGTTTTTTTCCTCTAAGTTTTATGTATTATTGTAACAAATTAAAATAATGAATGATATTATTTAATATTTTTCATGTAAATTAACTCTAGGCTATTTTTATTATTATTTATATATGTATTTATATATAAAAATATTTAATATATAACGTGTCGGAACGTGTCGAAATTCTCTATTTTTAAGAAATGACGTGTCGGCGTGTTGTGTCGTGTCGTGTCGCGTGTCGCGTGTCCGTGTTGGTGCTACATAGTCTACGTTGATTGAAGTTCTTCAAGCGCGAAGGCAACCACCATGGGAGGAACGGCCGCTGTTCGACGAGCTCCAATCGATTTTGCCCCTTTTCTCGAACCTTCGTCTGCAGCACTGTGACAGAAGAGCGAATTCAGTTGTTGACTGGGCTGCTAAGACCCATGGACGACCAGATCTGGCCCAAAACTGGACTCTTTTTCCTCCTCCTTTTTGCAAGCTCTGGTCGCGGCGGACGCGTTTGGTTCTGTTTCGTTTAAACGCTAAGGTGTAATATTTCTGCTATTTAAATATTATTCTCTTTTCTAACCAAAAAAAAAAAAATCTATTTTATCACCCAACACAACTCTCTCATTTGCCACGTTTTAGTACCGGTGAATCGGGAAGGACAAATAAACCAATTAAGCCACCAGAGGGTGAACTTTGGCATTCAAATGCTTTTGATGGCCTGGAATCACTTCATAAATAGCATATAAGCTGATATAAAAATTATTCATGAATTAAACATTAGCATCGTCATCTGGTTTCTACACTTGCTGAAATCACTTCGACCTCCATTCAATGTCAAAATCAACTTAAGAACACATACACATAAAAGCTTTATATTTGTAAGTGATAGAGAAAATTATGTAATTTCTTTATATATTCATGAAGAGTACTTATTTATTGACTTCATAAGATGACCTTCAAGTGCAACTATATATCATGATATTGATTATAATTGATCGGGGATATGCATAGTGAAAATAGGCACTTGAGAGATACGTTTCTAATAGATTATAATTATAAATATTATGTAATTCATGTAGTCAATGGTAGAATTTAATTTCAGAGTAATCATAGGTCATTGTATTGACTTACGCATAATCTAAATTCAATTTAAGCTACCATTTTAATACTCAAATAAATGCGTCAATAGAGGACCGTTACTCTCTTGCCCCTGTACATATTAGATTATGCGTTACTCAAATAGAGGACCGTGTAATTTCTTTATAAATTCAATAGAGGACCGTTACTCAAATAAATACATCAGATTACATTCATTAATGCTACAATATCTCAACCTTCCTTCTATTTGAATATGTGTAGAAATAGGACCATTACTCTCTTGCCATATACATATTATACGCCAGATCACATTCCCTTTTGTTTTTTCTTCTTAGATAAACAGGTAAACCATATCACATTCCTTATTGCTACAAAATATCTCAAACCCCCTTCGTCACCGTCGCCAAACTACTACATAAGTCCCCTCATCGTTGAGACTCTTCCTCCTCACTTAGTACCGCCATCATGGGGAGAATTGTGCGTGCTCTGGCTCTCTTGACGATCTTATTGCTCGTGGCTTCGTATCAGTGTTAGTCTCTCTCTCTCTCTCTCTCTCTCTCTCTCTCTCTCTCTCGGCGCCCTAGCGAATCACACATTTATGTACATATTAGGACTTGAGTATGTCTTAAAACTGCTTCATCTGAACTTTGGGATGTAAAATTCGAGGGTATTCCCAAGGGCAAGGGAAGAAAAACTTTCTCTCCAATTGGGGAGCATAGGGCGTGCGGGTATTGGCATCTTAAAATAAGGAATGCATCTAGGCTGGGCCATGGATTATTGGACTACCGCTGAAAGCCCTTGTGGGAAGCTTGCTTCCTATTGGTTATACACATGCTTCGCATAGTGTCTAGAACCAGCACGTCTAACCAGTATCCCTAGTTCTAGACACTGTGCAAATCACATATTTATGTACATGTTTGTGACGTGTGATGATACAATTTTTTTTTTTTGTGGGATTTTGCAGGGACATCAAGCGCGGATGAAACTGGAAGCAGCCTGCCTTTTGAGGATACTCTTGCGGACGATGCCCGTTGCTCCGAGTCCAAAGATTGCGGGCCGCACTGCCTACGATTTGGGTGCATCAATGAAGGTTGTATTAATGGGTTGTGCAAGTGTCGATGCACTTGATTGATTATTATTTGATGAAACAAAAACAGAATAAGGAAGACAAGTCTTGTTCCCTTTGCCTCCTTGGTTGGTTATATGGCGTTAAATATTCCTTTTGTAAGGACAGAGAAAAAAAAAAGGGATGAAGAAGAAATAAAGAAACTAGATATTGAGATTTCCCGGCTCCCTCCGTAAAGAAAGCATTTCCCATCTTTTTTACTCGGTATGCCCAATTAAAAGAAAGGCTAGAAACTTGTCGTTTATGGCAAAATGTAAGTTTTTTTTTTTTTTTTTTTTTGGGGGCACGAATAAAGTCAAATATTACATTTTCCGACTAAGGTTAAATATTATATAAGAAAAATTGCTTAATCAACATTGATTATTTTAATATCTGCGGCCCCATTTGTCTCCCCAAGTAATTCCAAACTTTTTGTTTAGGTCAAAATTCAGCCTATTCGTGGGGAGTGTTAGAGTGCCTTCATCCAAACTGACTCCCTATTGTCATGTGGCCGTTCGAGATCGGTTAGATTCGTGCCTGACACACGATAGTACTGAGTCGAATCATGGTTGTCTATGATCGGTGCATGATTGAGCGGAATCACCCACGATCGGTACATGACCGTTTGGATCGATTCATGATCGTCGAATGATCCATGGTGGGTGTGACCATCCATCGATCAACCCATCGGGTAGTCATCCATTGACCGAACTGCTTGGTTCCATGATCGTGGTCATGAGATTGGTCCACGACCGTTCCCTTGATTGATCCATGATCATTACATGGCCAAATCTTGGAATGATCCAAGACCTATCCTTGTTGTTGGCACACCAGATTCATAGCCATTTCCCGTAGGTCGAAAATCGGGATGTTACAATCGTCCTTTGATTTCTACAATTGCTGAATCACTTTGACCTCCGTTTAGTGTCAAAATCAACTTAAAGACACATGCACATAAAAGCTTCACATAAGATTGCACAAAAGAGTGAATTATGTAATTTGTTTATACATCGACAAAAGAGTATGCTTATCGACCTCATAAAATGACTATCTGGAGCAATTAGATATTATGATATTGATTATAATTGATCGGGACTTGTACAATGAAAAGTATTATATGCATTATCTTGAGAAATACGTCTCCAACATATTAGAATGATAAATATCAAGAAATTCATGAGACTATGGAGCGTGTATTCGTGGTAGAACTTACTTTCGAAGTTATTGTAGGTCGTCACATTTACTTACTCAAAATCTAACTCCATTATAAGCTACCATTTTAATACTTGGATAAATATTTGTAGAAACAGGACCATCACTCTCTTGCCCATATAAATATTATACACCAGATCACGTTCCTTATCGTGCAAAATATCTCAACATTCCTTTCTCGCCGTCTCCAAACTTCTATATAATATCTCCCCATCGAGACTCCTCCTCGCTTAGCACTACCGTCATGAGGAGAATTGCGCGCGATCTGGCTCTCCTGACGATCCTATTGCTCACGGCGTCCTGTCTTTGTCGGTCTCTCTCTCTCGGCATCCTCGTGAATTACATATTTATGCACAGCGACGAGTAATTCTTTTGCAGGGACATCAAGCGCAGATGGAAGTGGAAGAAGCATGCCTTCCGATGAAACCCTCCCGAGCCCCACCGCTTGCGCCGAGTTCGAAGACTGCGTGGGGCACTGCTTGCAGCTTGCGTGCGATACCAAAGGTTGTGTTGATGAGATGTGCGAGTGTCAATGCAATCGATATATTACGATGTCAATTAAGCAGTTCATCTCACTAATAGAATAAATAAATAAAAAATCTCTTTCCTTTGCCTCTATGATAGGTTAATTTTTCATTTTCCAAGGAGAAAGAAACGAAGAAAACGAAGCATGAAAAAGTAAAAAAAGAAAAATAAAACTATAATGTTTAGCCATCAAATTTGGACAAGTCATCAGATGCCATTTTCCATGTTGAAAATTCAAAATTAATCCTTACAATATCTAGTTGAAAACGAAGGCGCTCTCTTGAGGGGTGTCGTGGACGGAGAAAGACTGGTTTCGTTGTTGACCAGGAGTTGATTTGTAAATGGAAGTTCGTCACCGCTGACGAACTTCCAATGACAACGACAAACACCCGACGCGACAACTTATTGGATATTTTGAAGTCAGGTGTGAAAGTTTACAAGTGCAAAATCGAAAATATTCGACATTAGATTAATTTTGAAAATTAATCCTACAATACCTAGCACTGATGGAAAACTGCATGAGATTTGTTAAGCGAATACTGCGGCGAATGGACCGAGTAACGAAATCGAATTCCGA
This sequence comes from Eucalyptus brandiana, assembly GCA_014182725.1. Classification (NCBI taxonomy): domain Eukaryota; kingdom Viridiplantae; phylum Streptophyta; class Magnoliopsida; order Myrtales; family Myrtaceae; genus Eucalyptus; species Eucalyptus brandiana. Next base: position 31,415,895 of record CM024677.1, read on the forward strand.
CCTCTTTCGTTTGATGAAGAATCGGAAAGCAACGAGTCCTCTTGGCATCTTCTCATGACCCGATTTGTATCGTACAGAGAGAGCCCGTTGGAAAATGAAATATTCAAATGATGATATGCAACTCAGTTTATTTGTCAAACCAAAAGCACTGTTTCACCCGCCGGTCCGGCAGAAACGAAAAGGGGGAAAAATGATAGAGAAAGGAAAGAAAAACAGAAAAAAAGGGGAACAACCAGAAATTTAATAAAAAATCATAAAAAATTGTACACGTGGGCATTGCATATGCCACGTAGAACCGCAGGCATTGATTGGACATTTATATTAGCGATTTTCAGCCAAAATTAGCTGAAAAAATTATATTACAAATTACTAGAAGGTTTAGGACTACATTGGCAAATTATTAAACTGTTTATGATTAAATTAGGACAATTAAAATGTTCAAGACTGAAATCAATCATTGTACAATAAATTTTGGCCCTTTTTTTTTTTTAATAATTATCTTGGTGAGTATGGTGCTCAAGTAATGGATTGAGAAGTAACGACATTAGAGTAAGTGTTGTATGAAAGTTATTAATGGTGTATGTGCCATATAGAATAGCCGGCGATGATTGGGCCCCAATGTTAGCAAATTTACATGAAAAAAATGAACAGAAGGACTAAATTAGAATTTCACATATAAGATTAGAACTAAACTGGCAAAATTTAAAAAATTAAGGATTGAAATAGCATTGTATAATAGGTCTAGGACCGATAAGATAATTTTCTCTCGAGAGAGATACGAAGACTCTCCACGTTGTATTTCTAATAGCTTAGAACGATAAATGTCAAGAAATTCGGCCAATGAGACTATGAAGCAGGCTTTCAATGGTAGAATTTAGTTTCAAAGTAATTGTAAGCCGTCCTATTGACTCACCCAAATGCAACTCCAGATTAAGCTACCGTATTAAGACTCGGATAAATGTGTGTAGAAACAGGGTGATCACTCACTAGCTCATATACATATTATAGACGGAATCACATTCTCAATGATGACAAATATCTCAACCTTACTTTCTAATCACCGCTGCACTTTCTGTCTCAATTGCCGCTTTGTCATCATGGTGAAAATCACATCTAGTTTAGCTCTTTTGACAATTGTGTTGCTCGTAACGTTATGTCGATCTATCTATCGGTGTTGTTGCGAATCAAGTACTTATGCACATGTTCGCTAGGCGTAACGATACGATTCTTTTATTTATTTTTCTTTGTTGGGTTCCGTGGGTACATCTTTCGCAGATGGAATTGGAAGCATGGCCCTTGAGGAAACTTTCTCGGGCCATATCCTTATGCTTCAAGTTCAAGAGGCCGCGTGGCGATTTGGGCGCCTTACCAAAGGTTGTGTTCATGGGATGAGCAAGTGCTGATGCACTTGATAGATTATTAGGTGACGTTACGTAACGAGCAATTATTGTTGTACTAGCACACATAGCAAAGAGGATGGACCCGAATGTATCTTAAAACTGCTTCGTCTGAACTTTGAGACATAAAACATAAGAGGTATTTGATATAGCTAGATTAAGTACCTAGAGGGGGGTGAATAGGTATATGCGAGATTTTTCTCAATAATTGCTCAATACTTAGACAATTAATAGATATGAGACAAACAATAATCAAAGTGAGACTGAGAGAAGAGAGAATTGAACAAGCGGTTTATAGTGGTTCGGCTTATTTCAAGCCTACGTCCACTCTTCTGCACTGACAGCCTATTGGCTGGATTCCACTATGAACAAAGAGATATTACAGCGATGTTCTCCCTTGAATTCTCGATGTAGATGATCTCCCACACTCGCTCAAGGTATCACTAAGTATAGACACTCTCTGTGTGTACAATTTCGCTCAGAATGAATCGACTAATAATCAAGGTGCTTCGGACTGGAATTTTTCTATCGATCATACACTAAAGCGCTAGAACGACTTCCTTTTATACTCCTTTATGCCATCATACCCGTTGGCACTTACCAAAGGAATTCCTCCAATCTACCCGTTGGACGGAATCAATCAAGAAGATCATTCGAGCTATTAAAGGAACTTGACGATAGCCCATCAATCCCGTTCGCCTATACAATCAGGATCTTGATTTCCAAAAATAGAACCTTCCAAGAATACTTCGTCGATCATCGGATCTTCAAACGATCTCGATAACGAATGAATGAATCCATTACAGTTATCCAGCCAAGAGATCTTCTCCGGAGGATAGGAATAAATTTTCAACCAAATACTTTGGCTCTGGAATTCCTTCGTCACTGGATTAGAAAAACTATCAATGAGAATAGTCTTGAGTCTTGAGTCTTGAGTGCTGATTCTGGTGATCTTGAAAGTCTTCAGACGCTAAACAGAAGTCTTGCAAATATCCAGACTAGACTGATAGAAACGTTTTGTCAGCTTCAAAATATTCTGGATAGATTTCTCCAACAATCTCCCCCTTTTTGATGGTGACAAAACTTTCCTGTAAATTTGAACAACTTTGACCTGCAAAATATTACTCAAGCAATATGGCTATCTCATAAAGATTAATAAAATTAACAACCAGACTCTGCATCCACAGAAAATCGGTTAGTCTTTTCATGAGTAAGACCATATAGCAATACTTGATATAAATGCAAATAATCAAGCATCAAAATCCACATCTAAATCAGCCAAATTTAAGTCCACACCCAAGTCATACTCAAAAACAAAAACATTTAAACACAAAAACAAATTTAAAGTCAAAGATTGAGTTCGAGTTGAGTTCAAATTGCAATTCTCCCCCTTTTTGTCATCATTAAAAAGGTGAGAAAAGTCAATTCTGCTTGGGAATGCGCACGATCTGGAAATCTCCCATTGACTGAACGATGCCTTCCAGTCTCTTCAAGTCTTCCCGTAAATGAGCTACCTCTTCTCCTTTGGCATTGGCTTGAATTTGAAGAGCTAGGTCTTTCATTTGATCTGCTAGGGAATCATAAGATGCTTGTCCAGCATTCTTCAGGACTTGAATTTCGCAGTCCAGAGCATATATTTGACCACGCATTTCCAGAAGAACATCAAGGATACGACGAAAATCTGCTGTATTGTCCGTCTGTGTGCTTGCATGTGCTTTCTCGGATGGAGTGCCGACAGACGATGGAGCTTCGGTGACATTGAGCAAATTTGGTGTTGACGTATCATGTTCTTCTTCAGGCATTTGAGAAGCCTGAAACTCTTCTGGATTTGCTGTTGAGCGACTCACACCTTCATTGTGAACTGCTTCTGGTGTAGCCCTTTCTTGCTCTCCATCTCCCCCTGTCTCTAGGACCTCGATTGGGGAAGAGTGATGGTCATGCTCTTCAGCGCTTTCATTCCCTTTCTCTCCTTCTTTTTCTTTCACTGCTTCCTCTTCTTCTCCTTCTTCAATCTCTTTCTCTTTCTCGTGATGCTCCTCTGCTTCTCTGTTCTTCTCTTGTCCCTCTTTTTCTCTCTGTTCTGTTGGTTCTGGTACAGAACGTCTTGTTCTTTTCAATGCAGGAATAGAGAGATCTTCCTCTTCATCTTCATCCTCCAAGATAAGAGTTCTTCTCTTTTTGATTGGAGCACTCATGGGCTTCTTCCCTTTCTTCTTTGAAGTAGAAGATGCTGGAGTCTTCACTTTGAATTTCTCCATTGCCTTGCTAAGCTCTTTCAGACGCATTTTTATCATCATTTTCAAACCTACCACCATTTTGTCGCATGGTCGAACACAAAGAGTGTGTGGAGGCTCAACGTTCAAGTGTCTCAAGATCTTGGTCACAAGACTGCGTAAGGCAATCGGCCCTTGTCCTTCACCATTGCTCGCACATGTGAAAGAGAATGGTGTGAGGGAGAGAGAACTTCCTTCCCGAGTTGATCGCATACATCAATTTTGCTTCGAGTTAGACACGTCGCCTTTGATGTAGACTTTGGCCTGAGACAGTTGATCACAATTTTGTGAAGCACGATGTTGATGGCACTCATCCTCGAGTAGGTAATTCTCTTCTCTGTATCCCTGTCTTTGACAAGCTCCGAGTGTAGTACGAGCAACCAAAACTTTGATTGGTTGATAACGTCCTCGTTCAACTCCAACTATGTCCGGCATGTCCACATCTACCACGTAGACTTGGTCTCGAACACGAATGATATTCTATTCGCATCTAAAAAGCTGAGATTTGAATAGAAATATGCTGTTAATTGAGCATAACCGTCTGTGGTGTCGGAGCAAAATTTCTCAAGTTGAAGCAAATTGAACTTCTCTCTTAAGTTCACGTTGATGGCATCCAAGAAGTCGAAATCGACACTCCTAGGATTTATCACCCCTCTTTTCAACAGTCTGAAATACAGATTCTCCTGATCCTTCGATTTGAACAAATCTATCCGATTTCCCTTCACCTTTGCTGCCACACCCAATCTAGGTTGGAATTCAAGGAACATTCTGTCATCATCGTTCCCTTCAGTCAGATTCTGTCCTGGTATACGAGGGTCACTTGGAATGTTCGCAAGTGCTTCCTCTGCCTTTCCTTTTGGAGCAACTCCCAAATCCTCCATTTTCCGCAGAAAAATATACTTATTCCCATAGTTCTTATCTTTAAGAAATTCATCTACGATATTCAGCGGAGTCCCAATGCTTTTCAACGAACGATAGAGCTTATAAATAAAAGCGGGTTTTGGACTCTTACGGGGTCGGCATCCTCGATTATTTCTTCCTCCAGCTTGATGACCCACACCTTGTGGGGTAGATGGTGAAGATTGACGTGGAGGAGAGTGAATCGGGCTCGTCGGCGACTCGGTAAATCTTCCTCCTCGGTGAGATCGAAATGGGTAGGCCCCTTTCCCATTCTCTGTGGTCCCCTGTTCGCGATTCTTGATGACTTTCCTGAAGAAGACATCTTTCTTTGTCGATGAAAGATTCTTTCACTCGCTTTCCCAAGAAAAGTTGACTACTTTCTCGAATATGAACACGAGGTGGAGACGGGATTGGGAGGAGAATGCTTTTCTAGGGTTTTGAAGTTTTGTCGAGAAAAACGTATATATATAACCAATCGGCACAAGGAAAGTGAACAGGACGTATCTTTTGAAATTGATAACTCGCCAATTTTAAGTTAATCTTTTTGAAAAGACACGATTCCATTTATCACGGAAATTATAAATTAACCGAACCGATAATCGTACCTTTTCGAGATTGAATATAACAACTTACGGTTGATAGCCATGAATGTCTCGAGTCGAGGGTTGGATAGTCTCTAGACTTTAACTTCCTCAAGCTTCGGAATGTTGAGTCTCGGTACGGATAAAATCGAATTGATTTTTCTCCAAAGGCTTTGTGAATATATCCGCTAGTTGACTTTTTGAATCAACAAACTGAATCGAGATTTCTCCATTTTGAACATGATCTCTGATGAAATGATGTCGAATCTCTATATGCTTCGCTCTTGAGTGAAGAATTGGATTTTTGGTGAGATTGATTGCGCTGGTGTTGTCACATCTGATCTCTGTGCTTGAGTCTTCTATTCCAAAGTCTTGTAACTGTTGTTTAATCCATAGAATTTGCGAACAGCAACTTCCAAGAGCTACATATTATGCTTCTGTTGTTGAGAGAGCCACAGTACTTTGTTTTCTTGAAAACCAAGACACTGTCCTGCTTCCAAGCAACTGGCAAGTTCCCGAAGTGCTCTTTCTATTGACTCTGCAATCGGCGGATCTGCGTCGAATATCCTGTAAGACTAAAGTCTCCCTTCTTAGGATACCAAAGACCGAAGCTCGAAGATGAAGCAACGTATTTAATAATACGTTTCGCAGCAGACGAGATGAGATTCTCTTGGATCGATTGAAACCTAGCACATATGCAAACACACAACAAAATGTCGTCTAGAAGCGGTAAGATAGAGAAGTGAACCAATGATGCTCCCCGTATGCTTTTGATCAACTTTCTTTCATTCTTCATCTTTATCTATCTTCATCGAACTTGACATTGGTATGTCGGTCTTTTTGCACTTTTCTAGTCCAAACCTTTTGACAAGATCATTAGCATATTTTTCTTGATAAATAAAAGTTCCTTCCTTCAATTGTTTTATTTGAAGTCCAAGAAAGAATGTTAACTCTCCCATCATACTCATTTCAAACTCATCCTGCATAGACTTAGAAAATTTCTTGCATAGAATTTCATTAGAGGATCCAAATATAATATCATCCACATATATTTGAACAAGTAAAAAGCTTTTGTTTTCCTTTTTCATAAATAAAGTAGTATCTACTTTACCTTTGACAAAACCATTCTGTATTAAGAACTTACTTAGCCTGTCATACCAAGCTCGAGGTGCTTGCTTTAAACCATACAAGGCCTTTTTCAGTTTGAAGACTGAGTCTGGCTTCTTTGGGTCTTCAAACCCTGGTGGTTGTTCCACATAAACTTCCTCATGGATACATCCATTTAGGAAGGCACTTTTGACGTCCATTTGGAATAACCTGAAATTTTTGTAACAAGCAAACGCAAGTAATAATCGAATAGCTTCTAACCTTGCTACTGGAGCGTAGGTCTTATCATAGTCTATTCCTTCTTCTTGCGTATATCCCTTCGCCACGAGTCTTGCTTTGTTTCGTACAACTTTTCCTTTCTCATTCATCTTGTTTCTGAACACCCATTTGGCTCCAATAACAGTTTTACCTCTTGGTTTAGATGTCAATTCCCAGACATCATTAATGTTGAATTGTCTGAGCTCTTCTTGCATAGCTTCAATCCAACTTTCATCAGATAAAGCCTCTTCTATGCTCTTTGGTTCAATTTCAGAGATGAGAGCCACAGCACTAGACTCTTCATGCCTTTTTGATCTTGTGCGAATTCCTTCATTGATGTCGCCAATGATAAGATCTTTGGGATGACCGGACTTATGCTTCCGATTCTTGGTTGATTTATCTCGGTTGATGATCTCTTTCTTTATTTGAATCTTCACGAACAGACTTGATGCTGGTTTTCCGTAGTCGAGATGCTTCTAGAGATGTAAGCTTTGGAGGGTCTGGGGCAGGTTCTGATTCTTCATGATGAGTCTGACTGGATTCGTTTAACATAGAGTCTTGAAATTTGACATTCATTGACTCCTCCACAAACTTACTCTTCTTGTTGTAGACTCTGTAGGCTTTGCTTGATGAAGAATATCCAAGGAAGATGCCTTCATCTAATCTTTCTTCGAACTTACAAATTTGATCTTTAGCATTTTTCAATATAAAGCATTTGCAACCGAACACATGAAAGTATGAAACAATAGGCTTCTTACCTTTGAATAACTCATGAGGGGTTTTCTCAAGAGAAGGTCTTAAAAAGACTCTATTGATTATATAGTATGCTGTTGAAACAGCTTCAGCCCAAAATCGTGAAGAAATCTTACTTTCAATTAAAAGAGTTCTAGCCATTTCTTGAAGAGATCTGTTCTTCCTTTCCACAACTCCATTTTGCTTTGAGGAGTGTATGGAGAAGAGAACACATGCTTAAATCCGGATACATCACAAAGTTTTGTAAAATCTTGATTTTCGAATTCACCTCCATGATCTGTTCTTATTCTTGAGATAACACATCCTTTTTCATTTTGAACCTTTTTAGCAAATTTTTCAAAATACGAAAAGGATTCGGACTTACTTGCAAGGAAATATACCCAAGTAAAGCGGGAGTAGTCGTCTACAATTACTAGGCAATATTTCTTACCTCCAATACTCGAGTTACCCGTTGGTCCGAAGAGATCCATATGCAACAACTGTAGTACATGATTAGTAGAGACATGATTTATTGGTTTAAATGAATTTCTTACCTGTTTTCCCAAAATACATGGAGTGCATGGATTAGACTTTTGGTATTGTAATTTGGGAAGACCTCGAACAAGCTGCTTTGATGAAATTTTGGCTAACTGCTTCATGTTGACATGACCAAGCTTTCTGTGCTATAAGCTTGCTTCTTCTTGTATTGAGATTAGGCATTTCAATTCATCTGGTTTCACATCCAGAAGATAGATATTTCCATGTCTTCGACCTATGAAAGAGGCGAGTAGAGTCTTTACTTGGTTCCCGAACATGTTCCTTCTTGAAAGAAGATCTTAAAACCGAGTGTCGCACAATTGGCTAATCTTTGAGAAGATTGTAATTGAGTCCTTCCACTAAGGAAACATTACTTATGGTGAGATTTCCAATTTTCACAGTTCCAAATCCCACAATACTTCCTTTGTCTTTGTTTCCTCCAAATGAAACTTTTCCACCATTTACTTGCACAAGCTTTATGAAGCAATTTGAGTCTCCCGTCATGTGTCTTGAACATCCACCGTCAAGATACCACTTTACCTTTTTCTTGACGGAGACCCGCATTTAAAAGAAAATCTCAAGTTTTCTTTGGTACCCAAATTTTCTTGGGTCCTTTAGTGTTAGTAGAATAAACAGTATCAGCCCATACTTTCTTAATAGGTTTCCAAATCATAGGACACTCTTTTTCAAAGTGATCCGGACTTTTGCACTTTGAACACCTGAGGGCATTTCGACCTACAGACTTTACAAAAACTTTCTTAAAATGATTTTTGTAAGCCTCTCTCGGGGTCTTTTCTTAATTCTTTCTTTTACCTTAGGAAAATCAATTAAGGGAATAGTTTTTGCTGTCATGCCTAGACCGACTTATTGAAGTAAGGTCTTTGAGCCGAAAGAATTTTTTCAAGCTTTTCGGACCCTATGGAAAATTTCTTTGAAATATTCGATAAGTCGAGTTTTTAAAAGAGAATTTTCTTTCAAAAGATTTTCTTTATTTTCTTTAAGAAAAGAGACATTTAAGTCTAAACTTTTAACCCTTTCTTCTAGAACGATTTCCTTTTGTTTTAGAGCTGAGTTTTCCTTTTTAAGTTTGGAAATTCTTTTGAGAGAAGTCTTAAGACTAAAACATAATTCATCAATGTATTTAGAGACTTTGACAGGAATTTTAAAATCACTTACCTCAAATTCACTGTCTGAGTCTGATCCAGAGTTTGAGTCTGAGTCTGAATGTGCCATCAGACATAGATTGGCATATTCATTATCACTTTCTTCACACTCTGTATCACTCCAGGTTTCGGCTTTGAGAGCTTTTCGAAACTTTTCAGCTTTTCCTCTTTTCTTCTTCAGAAGAGGACAATTGGGTCTAATGTGTCCCTTTTTCTTACATTCGAAGCAAACTACATCTTTGTTTGGTTCCTCATCATCAACAGACTTAGTCTCTTGTCTTTGAAAACTTTGTTTCCTTGAGTTGAACATTCTTCCTTTTCTATTCGGTTTTACGAATCTTCTTATCATGAGAGCAAGCTCCTCATCATCCATGTCATCTTGGAGAATCAGTATCATTAGAATCATCAATTGATTTTAATGCAATGGATTTCTTACCTTTTGGATCTTCGTCTTCATTGATTCGTTCCACTTCATAAGATCAAGAGTTCCAATCGGCTCGTCGACGAGATAGTGGCATAATTCTTTGCGTCTCTCTGATTGAAGTCTTTATATGATTCCAATCCTTGGAGAGTCCACGCAGTAGCTTGTTTACCTTCATGGGATCAGAAATTTTCTGTCCTTGATTCTCAAGACCATTGACAATATCCGTAAAACGGCTAAACATGTCAGTTATTGATTCTCCCGGTTTCATTTTGAAGGCTTCATATTGACCGAGGAGAATGTTAATTCTGGTCTCCTTCACTCGATCTGTTCCTTCATAGGTGATGTGCAATCTATCCCAAACTTCTTTTGCTGTAACACAAGAAGATATTCTATTATATTCAGTAGGTGACAAAGCACAGTATAAAGAGTAAATTGCTTTTACATCGAGTGCTTGTCTCTTGATAATCTCTTCCTGAGTCATTCCGTTGGTCTCAACAGTTTATTTCCCTCTTTCTGAGACTGATGCAGCTGTAGGGGTAATTCCTCTTTCTACAACGTCCCATTCCAGAGGATCCTTTGATCGTAAAAAGGCTTTCATCTTGTTCTTCCGGATGTTGTAATCCTTTCCATCAAAGTAGGGTGGTGCAGTATTGCTCGACCTTCCACCACCCAGTGCTAGCATACTGGCCATGGATCTTTTGCTCTGAAGTAAAACACTTCAAATAAAGTGAGTACACAGGCTCTGATACCAATTGATATAGCTAGATTAAGTACCTAGAGGGGGTGAATAGGTATATGCGAGATTTTTCTCGATAATTGCTCAATACTTAGACAATTAATAGATATGAGACAAACAATAATCAAAGTGAGACTGAGAGAAGAGAGAATTGAACAAGCGGTTTATAGTGGTTCGGCTTATTTCAAGCCTACGTCCACTCTTCTGCACTGACAGCCTATTGGTTGGATTCCACTATGAACAAAGAGATGTTACAGCGATGTTTTCCCTTGAATTCTCGGTGTAGATGATCTCCCACACTCGCTCAAGGTATCACTAAGTATAGACACTCTCTGTGTGTACAATTTCGCTCAGAATGAATCGACTAATAATCAAGGTGCTTCAGACTCTGGAATTTTTCTATCGATCATACACTAAAGCAGCTAGAACGACTTTCTTTTATACTCCTTTATGCCATCATACCCGTTGGCACTTACCAAAGGAATTCCTCCAATCTACCCGTTAGACGGAATCAATCAAGAAGATCATTCGAGCTATTAAAGGAACTTGACGATAGCCCATCAATCCTGTTCGCCCATACAATCAGGATCTTGATTTCCAAAAATAGAACCTTCCAAGAATACTTCGTCGATCATCGGATCTTCAAACGATCTCGATAACGAATGAATGAATCCATTACGCTTATCCAGCCAAGAGATCTTCTCCGAGAGGATAGGAATAAATTTTCAACCAAATACTTCGGCTCTGGAATTCCTTCGTCACTTTGGATTAGAAAAACTGTCAATGAGAATAGTCTTGAGTCTTGAGTCTTGAGTCTTTGAGTCCGGTGATCTTGAAAGTCTTCGGACGCTAAACGAAGTCTTGCAAATATCCAGACTAGACTGATAGAAACATTTTGTCAGCTTCAAAATATTCTGGATAGATTTCTCCAACAGTATTCCCTCCTAGGTGGGGAAGAAAAAATCACACTCGGAAATTAGGGAGCCCTTCAGGTGAGGAGGGTAGATTCTACTGCATCTAATAATGGGTGTTTGAGAAACTGGTAGGTCGATAGAATAGCCGCCCGCGCCGGCGAAGATGGAGGATTGGGTGAAACACCCACTGCAAGGTCAACATGGAAGGGGGAGGTGAGGGGTTCAAATCCCCACCTTCTCAGGGGGGATGGGGGTAGGGACGCGTAAGTTTCGAGAGTGGGTTGCGACTCCCACGCCCTGCAAGAGGCAGGGCACAAGTCTGCGAGTGAGTGTAGAGTAGGAATAGAGTAGGACTGACCAAAAAAAAAACCTATGTTTTGCACAGTGTCTCTCAATTGACTTGTCGATTTTGTACCCCCAATTGAGAGTTACATTTGGCCGACTCCATCACATGGTTCCTCAGGCCTGCAAAAAATTGAGGTGAAGATGCATGCAACAATCGATTTATTTACTATGGTTAATATTGCTAAAAGTCTCAAATTATGCCTACTTGAGACACAAATACTCTAAATTTTTTTTTTTTTTGCATCATTAAAAACTCCAAATTTTCTCATTGTGACACATATACCCCTGATTTTTTTATGTCATAAAAAATCATGAACTTATAAAAGTATGATAAATACATCCTAGATGGAATTGTAAAATAGAGTAAATATTGGGCTTTTTCGTGACAAAAGAAAAAGTTGAGAGTATTTATGTGATAGTTTTGGAGGTTTTGGTGACACAAAAAAAAGTTAGATATTTATGTCATGGTATGTATAATTTAAGATTTTTGATAATATATGCTCTATTTAGTAAACTGGTTAAGATTGGATGATATTTATCAGTAAAAGAGAAAACTAGCATGTCAACTGGACTATTTGAATAATCTTTCCTTTGCATATGCTAGAGACCCTATTAGTGGTAAACAATTTGACGCGAACATATCGTTATAGGGATGCGATAAAATTCGAAGTGGACTTTCTTGATATATCTAGTAAGTGAATCTTATAGAGAGTACTTTGTAGAACATCTTTCGAGTAAATGCTTTCCAGGTTACCTGAAGAAAGATTTGTTGGACTCTTTTTTGTACTTTTATTTCAGCTGCGTGCAGTTGTTTTCAACGCAAAGGTCCCCTCGGCAAGCAATTACTTTGTTTGATGACACGGCGAAGGGAAAATCAAATCAAGACAAAGCAAATTGACGTTAAATCGATGCCATTGAAACCGAACCAAACCCGTCCGCCCTCGCCTCGGTCGGCACCAGTTAAAATCTTCTTAGAAAATAATAAGAATAAAATTATATAAATGATTGATGAATTTTGTCTTAATGTACAGTACACTGGGCGGGGAGGGGTGGGACTCGAACCATTGGGAGAGGAGGGGGAGGTGGAGCTCGCGGAGGGCGCGGAAGGCACGGACGGTGGCGACGAGGCGCACCGCAGCCGCGTGGGGCTCCGGGGAAGGCAAGACGAGAGGGTGGAGCGAGGAGGAAGAGGCGAGGAAGGGGTCAAGCAGGTGGAGGTTGTCGGGGGTGACGACGACGGTGATGGTGACGGCGGCGCCGAGACGGGGGAGGTGGAGGAGCTTGTGGGCGAGGTCGAGGAGGGGGATGATGTGGCCGGCGGTGGGGTAAGGGTACATGAGGATGTGGACGGACATGGCTGGAGCTTCGATCGTTCGCGGTGGTCCAAGCTAGCAACAAGGGGGATGCGTCTATCGTCCCGCTCTCCTCTGCGCTTCGTTGTGGTGGGCTTGCGACGGAGGTGACGGCAAGGCAGAGGAGGCGACGGCGAGGGCGGAGGTTTAAAAAGGATGAATCCGTTGAAAAAGAAGATGCTTTCTCCAGCGAGGTGCGGCACGGGGAGAGAGAGAGAGGGGGCTGGTTTTCGTTGTCTGGGAGTGGGAGTGATTGCTTTCGTCACCGCCGACAAACGCCCGGCGACAACGACAAAAACGCAACACCACAAAGGAATTAATAAATGAATTATAATTAATCAAATTATGATCTTGTCCTTAGATGAAGAATTATTGCTACTTTACAACGGGCGATGGGATCGGTTCCAAGAAATTAATCTATAAAAGCACACTTTTTATTTATTTATTTTATTTTTACACTCGGACATGACATTGAAAATTGCAATTAAATTAAAATACTAATTCAAATCTCACTTCATATTATCTACAAGAAAATGACTTATCTGTTGCTCTCGACTTTTATGCTTACGTGCAGTAGAGGCATATTTTATTTCTATGCTCACATATGAAAGAAGACGAGAAAAATCGTAGAAAGGGGAGAGGGAGAAGCGATACTTTTATATATTACCTTCCATAGTGCAAGAAGAGACCGCACTCACTGGACAAACGGGGCTCGTTGGGGAGGTCAATAGTGAGCCCAATGCTAGTGCCGACAAAAGTGTGGAGCATGGCGTGGTTGGCATGATAGATATTCAACTTATCAACGCTCTGTGACTTGAGGAGTATGGAGGCATAAAGAGAAGAGAATGGCTTGTAAGAGAGAAAATAGAGAGGCGATTTGCAAGAGGTGAGGATTTTGATGTCAAAGGCGTGAAAATAAAGAAGACGAAGGAAAGTGGGACCCACATGAGAAAAAAACAAAATAAAAAGAATTGAGAAAAAAATGGCGACAACTTTTATAGAGTTGTAGTAGAAATAGTGAGCCATACAATAAGTATTATGGCCAAAATACTAAAAAAGGACCATTTAAACTTAAGGAGGAGCGGAAAAAAAAGCGGTCATTTCTTTAATTAGATTGCAGTCGCTACATAAATTTCTTCCCTTGTTTCCCCAACATCAATCGCTAATTGTTCATCCTTCAACTATTACGCTTTGCATGGGCAGCCTCACCCACCATGAGCATAATGCTATAAGCTTAAGTCGCAGTTATCCTCCACCTGCACAACTTTCTAATCGAGTTACTTCATAAATTTATTTCTTTAAAGAAGGCATTTGCCATCTTATTTGCTCGACATGGGTACTTCATGTCCTGTAAGAAAGCATTTAGGTGGCTGTAAATAATTCTATAAAATTTTTACACTTCAATGTTTCAAAGGAAAAGCTAGAAACTTGCCTCTTTTATGGAAAAAAAAAAAGTCTTTTTAATAAACAAAAGGGCGGTGCTATTTCTACTCCCTATATGACTAAATTCACCCATTTCCCACCAAAAAAAAAAAAAAAAATTCCCTTTGTCATTCAATTACAATTTAAATTGGTTGTCCTAAATTTATTTACTTTGCTTTTTTTTTTTAGTATTTCTATATCCATGTAAATTTTATTAAACCTAAATATTGCATAAAGTAAGAACTTTCTTTTGAAAGTGCTAGTGAAATATCATTATTTTGGTCGACAAAAATCAATATCATATATAAGCTGTTTATGAAAACATATTAAGATATCTCATTGTGCATAGATATTTCTCTAAGTTTTACGTGCTCTCTATAAAAAAATATTGCCAATATAATAAGGGAAAAAGATAAATTCTTTGATATAGTAAATAAAGAGACTTGATAAATATTTTAGACTAATAAGATTAATAAAACGTTCACTAAGAAAGTGAGCTTTTGAGATAACAGGGTCAAAAAATAGTTAAGTCATTATAAGATTAATGATAAAGAATAGACTTTTTGACTTTATACTATATCAAAAAGTGTCTTTACAATTAGTGAGATAATTTTACATGGAGTATAAAAAACGTTATAGGAATATCTAATAACGGACTTTTCTTTGATACACAAAAGGAAATGTGAAATGTTTAATTATGTTAATTATACTAAATAAAAAAGGAAATGGGCCATCATTATAAACTGCAATTGAAAGATTGAAAGCAAAGTTGTCTTTTAGTATAAATACGGGTGGAAATAGCACCGCCCAAAAAAAAGTGAACATAAAAATTTCTGCCATGGGTTGAACATTATGTATAATAAAATAACTTTGCCTAATTAACCTATCTATTGACTATTTTTTCCTTAAAGATGGATTACTATATTAACATCAAAAATAGTCCGTATGATTAAAAACAAATATGCAAATGTCTTTTAAAAAAGAACGGACTCAATCATCATGATAATAATATCATTACTGATATAAAATTTGACTTTTATGTTAAAGTAATTGCATGATGGGTAAATTTATAGAATGATTAGTTGGTACGATCATATCACATATATGTATGATGTTAAGAAAAATTTAACATTTAATTGTTCATAACTTTGCTCATACTATATCTGGCCGATTGATGATTACTCGTAATATTACGTATGATAAAAAGGTTTATTATTGAATATAACGTTATTAAGAAATATTATTGCACATCTGATTTAAGAATTTTCTGTCTAGACCAGGTGCAATTTCTCCGGTTAAAATTCTAATTTTCGGTACTTGTGGAAGAAGAGACTTGAAAATTAAATAATGATATTTTAGCGTAGTGGTTACAGTTAGGTCAACGGATGAGTATATGTTTTGAGGAAATTGTGTTCAATGCTAGTTAATTAAATTTTTAATGATATATACAAGTTAAACGGATCAATCCATATTATCAACCGACACGATTCTCTCATTTGCCACTTTTTGGTACTAGTGAATCGGGAGGACAAATAAACCAATTAAGCCACCAGAGGGTGAACTCTGGCATTCAAAAGCTTTTGATGGCCTGAAATCACTTCATAAATAGCATAAAAGCATATATAAAAATTATTCATGAATTAAACATTAGCATCATCCTCTGGTTTCTACACTTGCTGAAATCACTTTGACCTCCATTGAATGTCAAAATCAACTTAAGAACGCATACACGTAAAAGCTTTATATTCGTAAGCGATAGAGAAAATTGTGTAATTTCTTTATACATCCACAAAGAGTACTTATTTATCGACTTCATGAGATGACCTTCTAGCGCAACTATATATTATGATATTGATTATAATTGATCGGGGATATGCACAGTGAGAATAGGCACCTGAGAGATACGTTTCTAA
This sequence comes from Eucalyptus brandiana, assembly GCA_014182725.1. Lineage (NCBI taxonomy): Eukaryota > Viridiplantae > Streptophyta > Magnoliopsida > Myrtales > Myrtaceae > Eucalyptus > Eucalyptus brandiana. The sequence continues at coordinate 31,431,949 of CM024677.1, forward strand.
TAGATTATAATTATAAATATCAAGAAATTCATGTATTCAATGGTAGAACTTAATTTCAAAGTAATCATAGGTCATCGTATTGACTTATGCAAAATCTAAATTCAATTTAAGCTACCATTTTAATACTCAAATAAATGCGTCAATATAGGACCATCACTCTCTTGCCCCTTACATATTATACATCGTTACATTCATTAATGCTACAATATCTCAACCATCCTTCTATATGAATTAATGACGTTGCATTGACTTATTCAAAATCTAAATCCAATTTAACCTACGATATTTGGATACATATGTGTAGAAATAGGACCATTACTCTCTTGCCATTATACATATTATACGTCAGATCACATTCCCTTTTGTTTTTTTTTTCTTATATAAATATGTAAACCTGATCGCATTCCTTATTGCTACAAAATATCTCAAACCTCCTTCGTCGCTGTCGCCAGACTTCTCCATAAGTCCCCTCATCATTGAGACTCTTCCTCCTCACTTAGAACTACCATCATGGGGAGAACTGTGCGCGCTCTAGCTCTCTTGACGATACTATTGCTCGTGGCTTCATATCAGTGTTAGTCTCTCTCTCTCTCTCTCTCTCTCTCTCTCTCTCTCTCTCGGCGCCCTAGCAAATTCGAGGGTATTTTTGGGGGCAAGGGAAGAAAAACTTTCTCTCCAATTGAGGGGCACAGGGCGTGTAGGCATCGGCATCTTAAAATAAAGAATGCATCTAGGTTGGGTGATGGATTATCAGACTACCACTGAAAGCCCTTATCGGAAGCTTGCTTCCTATTGGTTATACACTTGCTTCACATAGTGTCTAAAACCGGCACGTCTAGCTAGTATCCCTGGTTCTAGACACTGTGCAAATCACATATTTATGCACATGTTTGCGACATGTGATGATACAATTTTATTTATTTATTTATTTCTGTGGGATTTTGCAGGGACATCAAGCGCGGATGAAACCGGAAGCAGCCTCGCCTTCCGAGGAAACTCCAGCGAACGATGCTAGTTGCGCCGAGTCCAAAGACTGCGATGTTTTCTGCTTGCGAACTGGGTGCATCAATGAAGGTTGTGTTGATGGGATGTGCAAGTGTCGATGCACTTGATTGATTATTATTTGATGAAACAAAAATAAAATAAGGAAGAGTAGTCTTCAAACCCTTCGCCTCCTTGGTTGGTTATATGGCGTAAAATATTTCTTTTGCAAGGACAAAGAAAAAAAAAAAGGGATGAAGAAGAAAAAAATAAACTAGATATTGAGATTTCCCGGCTCCCTCCGTAAAGAAAGCATTTCCTATCTTTTTTACTCGGTATGCCCAATTAAAAAAAGGCTAGAAACTTGTCGTTTATGGCAAAATGTAAGTTTTTTTTTTTTTTTTGGGGGCACGAATAAAGTGAAATATTACATTTTCCGACTAAGGTTAAATATTATATAAGAAAAATTGCTTAATCGACATTGATTATTCAAATATTTGCGGGCCCTATTTGTCTCCCTAAGTAATATTTCCAAACTTTTGGTTTAGGTCAAACTTCAGCCTATTTGTGGGGAGTGTTAGAGTGCCTTCATCCAAACCAACTCCCTATTGTCATGTGGCCATTCGAGATCAGTAAGATTCATGCCTGACACACGATAGTACCGAGTCGAATCATGGTCGTCTACGATCGATGCATGATTGAGCAAAATCACCCACGATCGGAACATGATTGTTTGGATCAATTCATGATCGTGGAATGATATGTGGTGGGTGTGACCATCCATCAATCAGCCCTGATAGTCGGGTAGTCATCCATTGACCGAACTGCTTGATTCCATGATTGTGGTCATGAGATTGGTCCACGACTGTTCCCTTGATTGATCCATGATCATTACATGGCTGAATCTTGGAATGATCCATGACCTATCCTTATTGTTGGCACACCAGATTCATAGCCATTTCCCGTAGGTCGAAAATCGGGATGTTACAATCGTCCTCTGATTTCTACAATTGCTGAATCACTTTGACCTCCGTTTAGTGTCAAAATCAACTTAAAGACACATGCACATAAAAGCTTCACATAAGATTGCACAAAAGAGTGAATTATGTAATTTGTTTATACATCGACAAAAGAGTATGCTTATCGACCTCATAAAATGATTATCTGGAGCAATTAGATATTATGATATTGATTATAATTGATCGGGACTTGTACAATGAAAAGTATTATATGCATTATCTTGAGAAATACGTCTCTAACATATTAGAATGATAAATATCAAGAAATTCATGAGACTATGGAGCGTGTATTCGTGGTAGAACTTACTTTCGAAGTTATTGTAGGTCGTCACATTTACTTACTCAAAATCTAACTCCATTATAAGCTACCATTTTAATACTTGGATAAATATTTGTAGAAACAGGACCATCACTCTCTTGCCCATATAAATATTATACACCAGATCACATTCCTGATTGTGCAAAATATCTCAACATTCCTTTCTCGCCGTCTCCAAACTTCTATATAAATTGTCCCCATCTAGACTCCTCCTCACTTAGCTCTACCATCATGAGGAGAACTGCGCGCGATCTGGCTCTCCTGACGATCCTATTGCTCACGGCGTCCTGTCTTTGTCGGTCTCTCTCTCTCGGCATCCTCGTGAATTACATATTTATGCACAGCGACGAGTAATTCTTTTGCAGGGACATCAAGCGCAGATGGAAGTGGAAGAAGCATGCCTTCCGATGAAACCCTCCCGAGCCCCGCCGCTTGCGCCGAGTTCGAAGACTGCGTGGGGCACTGCTTGCAGCTTGGGTGCGATACCAAAGGTTGTGTTGATGAGATGTGCGAGTGTCAATGCAATCGTTATATTACCATGTCAATTAAGCAGTTCATCTCACTAATAAATAAATAACAAAATCTCTTTCCTTTGCCTCTATGATAGGTTAATTTTTCATTTTCCAAGGAGAAAGAAACGAAGAAAACGAAGCATGAAAAAGTTAAAAAAGAAAAATAAAACTATAATGTTTAGCCATCAAATTTGGACAAGTCATCAGATGCCATTTTCCATGTTGAAAATTCAAAATTAATCCTTACAATATCTAGTTGAAAACGAAGGCGCTTTCTTGAGGGGTGTCGTGGACGGAGAAAGACTGGTTTCGTTGTTGACCAGGAGTTGATTTGTAAATGGAAGTTCGTCACCGCTGACGAACTTCCAATGACAACGACAAACACCCGACGCGACAACTTATTGGATATTTTGAAGTCAGGTGTGAAAGTTTACAAGTGGAAAATCGAAAATATTCGACATTAGGTTAATTTTGAAAATTAATCCTACAATACCTAGCACTGATGGAAAACTGCATAAGATTTGTTAAGCGAATACTGCGGCGAATGGACCGAGTAATGAAATCGAATTCCGACCTCTTTCGTTTTGCCACAAAACTAGGTGAATGAAGGAGAAAGAGCCGAAGATCGTAGGGAAGAAAATATTGGAGAGAAAAAATGCCTTACTTCATTGATTGTTTCTTCTATACAATGATGTATATAATACAAAAGAAATAATAATAAAAGCAAGTTTACATTTCCCGAATATCCTATGATCTTTCTAATCCTAATATGGACACAAACATATCAATTTACAAATCATCCCGATCCTGCAAATCATATCTTCCAACACTCCCCCTCAAGCTGGTGGCTTGTATATGTCCAAGACGCCTAGCTTGCTTAGAAGATATGCATGTTGTCTCTGACACAGAGGTTTAGTGAACATGTCCGCCGGTTGCTCCATGGTTCTGATTCCTCTAGTCTGGATAACTCCTTCTTGAATCTTCTCTCTAGTGAAATGACAATTGACCTATGTGTGTTTTGTCCTTTCATGAACTATGGGATTTGTTGCAAGCTTGAATGCTAAATCGTTGTCACAGAAGAGTGTAGTAGGTCCCTTAATTTGTGACCCAAGATCCATAAGCAAGCCTCTTAACCAAACTATTTCACAAATAGTTTTGGCCATAGATCGATACTCAGCTTCAGCTGAAGATAAGGACACAGTTGGTTGTTTCTTCGTCTTCCATGAAAGTAATGATTCCCCAAATTTGATACGTAAAACCAAGAATAGATCTTCCGCTCATAGGACATGTAGCATAATCTGCATCGCAATAGGCTGTCATTTCCATGTTGCATTTCCGAGAAAGAAGTATTCCCAATCCTGGGCATGTCTTCAAATATCTCACAATTTTCAAAGCTGCATTCATGTGAGATTGTTTTGGGCTGTGCATGAATTGACGAGAGTCCGAACTGCATAGCGAGATGTTCGGCCTCATCATGGTAAGATAGATGAGTTTCCCTACAAGTCTCTGATACCCTGATGGATCTTTCAATACTAGATCATCAGAAGAAGATACTTCAGCATTATAGCCAATAGAAGTCAGCTTGACGTTTTGCTCGATGGGAATAATGGTAGGTTTGCAACCTGACAATCCTGCTTCTGATATAATCTCCATTACGAATTTCCGCTGGCTGAGTGAGATTCCCTGATCTGAACGAGCTATCTCAATTCCGAGAAAATAATTAGGCGAGCCTAAATCTTTGATATGGAAAGTGGAATGTAGATATTCTTTCAGATTCTTGACAGCCGAGCCATCATTGCCCATGATGAGTATGTCATCAACATAAATCATCAAATAAATAGATGACATATCTTTCCTCCAAGTGAACAATGCATAGTCGTATTTAGATTGTTTGAATCCGGAGCCATAAGAGCACTAGTAAATTTGGCATGCCATTGACGGGAAGCTTGTTTCAGTCCATACAGAGATTTGCGGAGACGACATACCTTAGACTCCCCCTGTCTCCGTAATCCTGGTGGAAGATCCATCTATATTTCTTCATCCAGATCGCCATGTAAGAAGGCGTTATGTACATCCATTTGATGTAATGGCCAGTCTCGAAAAGCAGCAACCAACAGGAAGGAACGGACGGTGACATCTTTGGCTACTGGGGAGAAGGTTTCGTGATAATCAAAACCTTCTCGTTGTGTGAAACCTTTGGCCACGAGTCGAGCCTTATATCTCTCTATAGAACCATCTCGCTCGATACTTAATTTTATATACCCACTTACACCCAATAGGTTTTCTATGAGTAGGTAATGGCACAATATCCCAAGTATGATTTTCTACTAAAGCCTCGTAATTTCGTCTCCATAGCCTTTTGCCAACATGGATCATGCATTGCTTCATTATAACTAGATGGCTCTTGCCCCTCAGAGATATGGCTCATGCAACATAAATGTTCTGACGATAGCCTATCAAATGAAATATAGGATGAGATGGGATATCGAGTACCTAGTGATCCTGATGAAGCACATACATAGTCCTTTGTCCAGATAGGTGGAACTCGACCAGATCGCCGAGGTTCTTCGTGCTGGATAAAGGTTGAGTCTTCATTAGTACTCGATTATGGAAGAGCTGTCATATCAAAATCCCTTTCTTTGGGGTCTTCGTCAATTGAATGATCCATATGGGCCTCAGTAGACATCGGGGATTGTGCAGTAGTTGATTATGAATTTCTTGGAGGAGGAATAATAAGGTAAGATTCTCCAGAAGATGGCTCTTCCTCTGATAAGGATCGAGTAATGCCTGGCCTTTCTTTTTGAGGTATATGAAGAGCGTCTCTGAAAGGAAAAATGTCTTCATAGAAAAACACATCTCTCGCTCACAAAAATTTCTCTCGTGTATGGTTCATAAACACGATATCCTTTCTTCAGACTTGAATACCCCATGAATATACATTGTCTTGCATGAGGTTCCATCTTATCCCTGTGCCCTACCGTGGTCACATAGCATAGGCACCCAAAAACTCTAAGATGACTCGGATCCGGTTTCTTCCCATACAATATTTCGAAAGGAGTTTTTCCTTTAAGAATGCATGATGGCATACGATTGATCAGGTATGCTGCTGTGACTACACAATCTCCCCAAAAAATTTCAGGAATAGAAGCCTGAAACTTAAGAGCACGTGCTACTTCCAATAAGTGACGGTGCTTTCTTTCAACCACTCCATTTTGATGTGGTGTATATGTACAAGAGCTTTCATGCAAAATTTCATTTAAGCAAAGAAGAGAAGCACATTCCCCATTAAAGAACACTCTACCATTGTCAGTACATATATGACGAATTGATTTCCCAAATTGATTTTTGGACAAAGCAAGGAAAATTTCCATGTGAGAAAGAACCTGAGCTTTTGATTGCATGAGGAATATCCATGTCGCATGTGAAAAATCATCTACGATTGTGAGGAAAAATCATGACCCATCATGATTCAAAATGTGATAAGGTCCCCAGACATCAGCATGAATTAATGAGAATATTTCATTGACTTGAGAAGTGCTATTTGAGAAAGGAGGACGTGTCTATTTTGCTAATGGACAAATAGGGCACTCAGGACAAGGAAATAAAGCAGTATGATCCAATCTTTGATGATAAAGAAGATTCTTATCATTGATAGTAGTATTACACAATGATTTATTGGAAGATAATTGAAAATTCATCCAGAAATATAGCCATTGAAAGACTCTACCCAAGCCCATTAGTTTCCTAGTCGAAAGGGCCTCGAAAGAAACATTTATCGGATTTGAATAAGATACGACTGGAATTTTCTTCACAAGCTCGAGATACGACATGAGATTGAACTGAAATTAGGAATGTAAAGCACATTTCGAAGTATAATATGAGAACTAAGATTCACACCGCCAATCATTTCAACTTGGATCATGTTTCCATTTGGGAGCTGAACAGATTTGGGAAAAGACAATTTTCGATGTTTGAAAGCAAGCTCCTATCACGATACAATATGGTCACTAGCACCCGAATCAATAATCCATGCACTCTTCGAAATTGTATTTACTGACAATAAGAAGTACCGTGAAACTTCCAGATTTATCGAGGTGTCCAATTTCCTTAGAGCCTCCATAAGTCCCCGATATTCATCATGACTAATTGTCTTCTCCGTTGGTTGTCCTAATACCTGAAAAATGGGAAAATTTTCCCTTTTCTTTTTCTCCGGTTTCCCATGCAATTTCCAGCAATTCTCTACTTGTGTGATGTGGATGTTTACAATAGTCACAAGTATATTTTACCTTTGCCTTTGGAGGTAAAATTTCTCGGGCCTAAAAGATTCCTGTTCGCAGATTGTGAGATTTGGGCCAAAGTTGGCCCATACGAGCCTTTTGTTCCACCGGATAATTCCCCACGCAAGATTTCCAGCCCATGAATGCCTCGCGGCCCATCTGGGCCAGTCCAACCAAAAGCACTTCGCGGCCCATCTGGGCCGATTGCACCGCTTCCACGTGAATCGTCCGATCTGTTCGCTGCCAGGGATGAATGAGAGCCGTCCGATCGCCCAATATATTTAAGATGGCTAGGGTTCTACTCGAGAAACCCTAGTTCCGCCCTTTCTGTCCTCTCCCTCCTCCGCTCCTCGACGAAGATCGAGCTAGGGTTTTCGCCGCCAATGCCATTCCATCTCCGCCTCTATTGTAAGCTATCGTTCTCTGTTGATTTTCTTCTTGCACGGCTAATTGATAGATTCGGCCGATGCTCAGTAGGGGCTCCATAGTCAAGATCTGGGAGCGGAACGAGAGGTAAGTCTCGTTGAGTATGAGTAGAAATCTTGTCACCTTTTCCTTTTCGCACATCCATTTGTATTGCTGCAAAATCGGCTCGGGCCAGTCGAAACTTTCTTCGGCTGCCTCGAGTTCATTCCATAAAGCCGAAAGTTTATTATAGATGGCTGCAATGGACATGTTTCCCGTTTTAAGCTCCGAGATCTTGACTTGATCAAGTTTTCCGAACATCTCTTTGATATTCTCCCACATTTGTTTTGAATCCTCCGTCGAGGGAGTTCGGCCGCGACTTCAGTTGTTATGCAATTTCCAATCCACGTTCTAACCAACTGGTTGCATTTTCTCCAAAAACGTGCCATCCTTTCGTCGATTGGAATCGGTATTGTCCCACCGAGAAATCCATCTTTATCTTTTGTTACTAGTGCTCGTCGAAATTCTCTCGACCAGCTCGAGTAATTGTCGGCACCAGTCAATTGCTGGCTAATAAGCTTCAATTCCGGCCCGTCGGCATTAGTCGTGTGAAGCGAGTCGCTTGGTTCCGGTCTGGCATCGCCAGCAAAAAATTGATAAGGAAAAATTCAGGGTCCGAGATTCGGTCCGGTTCCTTGACTCGCATAACCCGTATTGAGGAAGGTTGGGTGAGGGTTTCCTCGCATGCCTGATCCAGTTGTGCCACCCGTCTGCTCTGTTCCGATGGTTGCGCTTGCCCCTTCACCGGTTGCTAGGCCTCCATCGGAACCAATGTCGCTTTGGTAGCCTCTAGGCAGTGATGCATTTGGGTTTTGCCCAAGGAACCATGGATATGGTATCCACTGGTATGGATGGCCCATAAACGGCTACCCCAGATTGGACTGAGCCTCGGAACGACCGCCATTGCACGTGTTGTGCTTGTTGATGCGCCCGACCGAGTTGTTCGGAGCTGAAGTCACGGAGAGGAGTCCTGGGTTTGCGAGGTTTCTGTGTTGTTGCGGTTTTATAGCTTGAAGCGAGAGGTGAGGTCTTGTGTTTTAGGCATGATGAAAAAATTTCTTCCCTAAAGAAAATAACGATTCCTATGGCAACCCCTTTGCAGATTGGAGTTCCGTGAGGCAATCGAAGCGGAAGCAATGAAAGATTCAGAACTTCAACAAGGCTCTGATACCATGTCACAAAACTAGGTGAACGAAGGAGAAAGAGCCGAAGATCGTAGGGAAGAAAATATTGGAGAGAAAAAATGCCATACTTCATTGATTGTATCTTATGTACAATGATGTATATAATATAAAAGAAATAATAATAAAAGCAAGTTTACATTTCCTGAATATCCTATGATCTTTCTAATCTAATATAGACACAAACATATCAATTTACAAATCATCCCGATCCTGCAAATCATATCTTCCAACACGTTTGATGAAGAATCGGAAAGCAACGAGTCCTCTCGGCATCTTCTCGTGACCCGATTTGTTTCGTACAAAGAGAGCCCGTTGGAAAATGTGTTGGAGAAATCTTTCCAGAGTATTTTGAAGCTGACAAAACGTTTCTATCAGTCTAAGTCTGGATATTCGGAGACCGAAGATTAAAGTCTCAAGACTTTATTATTTCAAGACTCAAGACTCAAGACTCAAGACTCGAGACTCAAGACTCAAGACTCAAGACTCAAGACTATTCTCACTGACAGTCTTTCTATTCCAGTAGTAAAGGAAATCCAGAGCCGAAGCTTATGGTTTAAGGATTCGATCCTATCCTCTCGGAAAAGATCCCTTGGTTGGATAAACATCTCGGATTCTTTGTTTGTTCTTATCTAGATCGATTGAAGATCCGATGGTCGTCGAAGTATTCTTGGAATATTCTATTCTTGGAAACCAAGATCCTAATTGTATGGGCGAACAGGATTGATGGGCTATCGCCAAGTTCCTTAAATAGCTCGAATGATCTTCGTGATTGATTCCGTCCAACGGGTAGATTGGAGGAATTCCTTTGGTAAGTGCCAACGGCTATGATGGCATAAAGGAGTATAAAAGGAAGACATTCAAGTTGTTTTAAAGAGTGTGATCGATAGAAAAATTCCAGTCTCGAAGATCCTTGATTATTAGTCGATACTATTTGAGCAAAATTGTATACACGAGAGAGTGTTCATTCTTAGTGATACCTTGAGAGTGTGGAAGATCGTATACACCAAGAAGTCAAGGAAGATCATCACCGTAACATCTCTTTGTTCATAGTGGAATCCAGCCAATTGGTCATCGGTGCGAAGAGTGGACGTAGGCTTGAAACAAGCCGAACCACTATAAACCGCGTGTCAAATTCTCTCTTACTCGAGTCTTACGTTTTCTTTTACGCTAATCGTTTATCTATCTAAGTAGTGTGTAATTATCAAAAGAAAAATCTTTTATACCTATTCACCCCCTCTAGGTAATCGTACTAGCTATATCAATTGGTATCGAGCCTCGTGTTCTTACTTTATTTGAAGTGTTTTACTTCAGAGTAAAAGATCCATGGCTAGTATGCTAGCATCAGGGCTGGTGGAAGGTCAAAGCAATACCAGACCACCCTACTTCGATGGAAATGATTACAACATCTGGAAGAACAAGATGAAAGCTTTTCTACGATCAAAGGATCCTCTGGAATGGGACGTTGTGGAAAGAGGAATCACTCTTACTGTTGCATCAGTATCTGAAAGAGGGAAAGAAACTGTTAAGACCAAAGAATGTCTCAAGATGAGATAAACAAGAGACAAGCACTCGATGCAAAAGCAATTTATTCTTTATATTGTGCTTTGTCACCAACCGAATATAACGTAGAATATCTTCTTGTGTTACAGAAAAAGAAGTCCGGATAGACTACATATCACCTATGAAGGGACAGAGACCAAGTGAAGGAGACCCGAGAATTAATATTCTCCTTGGTCAATACGAAGCCTTCAAAATGAAACCAGGAGAATCTATAACTGACATGTTTAGCCGTTTTACAGATATTATCAATGGACTTGAGAATCAAGGACAGAAAATTACTGATCCTATGAAGGTGAACAAGTTGCTGCGAGGACTCTCTACGGATTGGAATCATATAAAGACTTCAATACGAGAGACGCAAAGAATTATGCCATTATCTGTAGATGAGCTGATTGGAACTCTTCAATCTTATGAAGTGGAGCGAATCAATGAAGACGAAGATCCAAGAGGTAAGAAATCCATTGCATTAAGATCTAATGATGATTCGATGATACGATTCAAGAAGATCTGGATGATGAGGAGCTTGCTCTTATGATAAGAAGATTCGAAAGCTGAATAGAAAATGAAGAAGGTTCAACTCAAGAAAACAAAGTTTTCGAAACAAAAACCAAGTTTGTTGATGAAGAACCAAACAAAGATGTAGTCCGCCGAATGTAAGAAAAAGGGACACATCGGACCCAACTGTCCTCTTCGAAGAAGAAGAGAGGAAAAACCGAAAAGTCTCGAAAAGCTCTCAAAGCCGAAACCTGGAGCGATACAGAGTGTGAAGAAAGTGATGAGTAATATGCCAATCTGTGTCTAATGGCACAATCAGACTCAGACTCTGGATCAGACAGTGAATTTGAGGTAAGTGATTTTAAAATTCCTGTCAAAGTCTCTAAATATATTGATGAATTATGTTTTAGTCTTAAGACTTCTCTCAAAAGGATTTCCGAACCGAAAAGGAAAACTCAGCTCTAAAACAAAAGGAAAATATTTTAGAAGAAAGAGTGAAAAGTCTAGACTTGAATGTTTCTACTGTTAAAGAAAATGAAGATAAACTTTCAAAAGAAAATGCTTTTTTGAAAACCGACTTATCAAATATTTCAAAGAAATTTTCAATAGGGTCTGAAAAACTCAAGAAAGTTCTTTCAGTTCAAAGACCTTACTTCAATAAGTCTGGTTTAGGTATGACAGCAGAAACAATCCCCTTGATTGATTTTCCGAAAGTAAAAGAAAGAATTAAGAAAAGACCATCGAGAGAAGCATACAAAAATCATTTCAAAAGGTCTTTGTAAAGTCTCGTAGGTCGAAATGCTCTAAGGTGTTCAAAGTGTAACAGTCAAGATCACTTTGAAAAAGAGTGTCCTATGGTCCGGAAGCCTTGTTAAAAGGGTATGGCCTAATAATGCTTATCCTACTAACACCAAAGGACCCAAGAAAATTTGGGTACCAAAGAAAGCTTGAGACTCTCTTTTGATTACGGGTCTCTCAAAAAGAATGTAAAGTGGTATCTTGACAGCGGATGCTCAAGACACATGACAGGAGACTCAAATTGCTTTATAAAGTTTGTTCAAGTAAATGGTGGAAAAGTTTCATTTGGTGGAAACAGCAAATGAAGTATTGTGGGATTTGGAACTGTGAAAATTGGAAATCTCACAATAAGCAATGTTTCTCTAGTGGAAGGACTCAACTATAATCTTCTCAAAGATTAGCCAACGTGTGATACTTTTGGGTTCAAGATCTCTTTTCAAGAAGGCATATGTTCTGCAATAAGTAAAGACTCAACTCGAGTCTTTCATGGGTCGAAGGCATGGAAATATCTACCTTCTTGATGTAAGACCAAATGAAACGCAATGTCTCATCTCAATTCAAGATGAAGCGGTCTTATGGCATAGAAAGCTTGGCCATGTCAACATGAAGCAATTAGCCAAAATCTCATCAAAGAAGCTTGTTCAAGGTCTACCAAAATTACCTTATCAAAAGTCGACTCATGCACACCATGTATTCAGGGAAAACAGGTAAGAAATTCATTTAAGCCTATAAAACATATCTCTACTAAACATGTTCTACGATTTGCTGCATATGGATCTCTTCGGACCAACAAGAACCCGAGCATTGGAGGTAAGAAATATTGTCTAGTAATTGTGGATGATTACTCTCGTTTTACCCGGTATATTTTCTTGCAAGTAAGTCGAAACCTTTTCGTACTTTGAAAAGTTTGCTAAAAAGGTTCAAAATGAAAAAGGATGTGCTATTTCAAGTATAAGAACAGATCATGGTAGTGAATTTGAAAATCAAAACTTTACAAAGTTTTGTGATAAATCTGGTTTTAATCATGTATTTTCATCTCCATATACTCGAACAAAATGGAGTTGTGGAAAGAAAGAATAGATCTCTTCAAGAAATGGCTAGAACACTTTTAATTGAAAGTAAAATTTCTTCTCGATTTTGGGCTGAAGCTGTTTCAACAGCATGTTACATCATAAATAAAGTTTTTCTAAGACCCATTTTAGAAAAAACCCCCTATGAATTGTTCAAAGGTAAGAAGCCTATTGTTTCATATTTTCATGTTTTCGGTTGCAAATGCTTTATTTTAAAAAATGCAAATGATCGAGTTGGTAAGTTTGAAGAAAGATCAGATGAAGGCATTTTCCTTGGATATTCTACTACAAGCAAGGCTTACAGAGTCTTTAACAAGAAAAGCCAATCGGTGGAGGAATCAATGAATGTCAAATTCCAAGACTCAACGCAAGCCGAATCCAGTCAGACTCAATATGAAGAGTCTGAACCTACTCCAGACCTTTCAAGGCTTACAACTCAAGAATCATCTTAGTGCCGTGAAACGAATTATCAAATACATTGCCTCATCTTCAAGCATCGGTCTTTGGTATCCAAAGAAAGGAGACTTTGATCTTATAGGGTACTCAGATGCAGATCTGGCCGGTTGCAGAGTCGATAGAAAGAGCACTTCTGGAACTTGTCAGCTGCTTGGAAATAGAACAGTATCTTGGTTTTCAAGGAAACAAAGTACCGTGGCTCTTTCAACAACAGAAGCAGAGTATGTAGCTCTTGGAAGTTGCTGTTCGCAAATTCTATGGATCAAACAACAGCTACAAGACTTTGGCATTGAAGACTCATGCACAGAAATCAGATGTGACAACACCAGCGCGATCAATCTTACCAAAAATCCAATTCTTCATTCAAGAGCAAAGCATATTGAGATTCGACACCACTTCATTAGAGATCATATTCAAAATGGAGAAATCTCGATTCAATTTATTGATTCAAAAAGTCAACTAGCGGATATTTTCACAAAGCCTTTGGAGAAAAATCAATTCGACGCTATCCGTTCAAGACTCAACATTTTGAAGCTTGAAGAAGTTAAAGTCTAAAGACTCAACAATCCTTAGACTCTAATCTCTCGCTCGAGATCTTCGGACTCGGACATTCATGGTTATAGACGTAAGTGGCTATTTTATTCGAACTCGAAAAGGTACGATTTTGTTGTTCGGTTATTATCTCGTGTGAAAATCAAAAACTTGTCTTTTCAAAAAGATTAATTTTGCGATTATTGATTTTGAAAAGAAATGTTCGTACACTTTCCCCGTGTCGATTGAACTTCCTTTTTCAAAAAGTGAGTTAAATATATATATATATACGTTTTTTCCTCAATCGTCAAAACCCTAAAAAGTACTCTTCTCCCGAACTGTTTCAATCTCTTGTTCATCGTCGAGAAAGTGGTCATTTTTCCTTGGGAAGCAAGCGAAGGAATCTCTCAAATCGACAAAGAATAATGTCTTCTTCGAGGAAATCATCGAGAATAGCAAGCGGGGACCACAAAGAATGGAGAAGGGACCAATACACTTCGATCTTACGAGGAGGAAGACTTTTCAAGTCAGCAACAAAGTCCGATTCGTTCTCATCCACGTCATTCATCGCCTCCTACCCCACATGGTGAAAGTCATCTTCTTGAAGAAGAGATAATCGAGGAAGCCGATCCCGTAAGAGTCCAAAACCCTCCTATATCTATAAGCTTTATCGTGCGTTGAAAAGCACCGGTACACCATTGAATTACATAGACGATTTCCTTAAGGATAAGAACTATGGAAATGAATATCTTTTTCTACGGAGAATGGAGGAGTTAGGAATTGCTCCGAGAGGAAAAGTAGAGGACGCACTTGCAAATATTTCAAGTGATCCTCGTGTACCTGGGCAAAACTTAATTGAAGGGAATGATGATGATCGAATGTTCCTTGAGTTTCAACCGAGAATGGGTGTGGCAGCGAAGATCAAAGGAAATCGAATGGATTTGTTCAAATCCAAGGAACAGGAGAATGTGTATGGCAACCGTTGAAAAGAGGGGTGATAAACCCTCGAAGTGTTGATTTTGAATTTCGGACGCCATCAACATGAACTTGAGAGAAAAGTTGAACTTGCTTCAACTTGAGAAATTTTGCTCGACTCTACGGACGGGTACGCACATTTAACCGCTTATTTCTATTCAAATCTCAGCTTTTGGATGCGAATAGAATTTCATTCGATGTTCGAGACAAAGTCTACGTAGTAGATGTGAATATGTTGGCGAGACATTGTTGGAGTTGAACGAGGGCGTTATCTACCAATCAAAGTCTCACCCGCACGTACTACTCGGATCTTGTCAAGGATAGGGACACGAGAAGAGAGTTACCTATTCCAGATGAATGCCATCAACATTGTGCTTCATAAGATCGTAATCAACTGTCTTAGACCAAAGTCTACGTCAAAGACTTCCGTGTCTTATTCTCAAGCAAAGTTGATGTATGCAATCAACTCGGACGGAAGTTCTCTCTCCCGCACACGATTCTTTTCCATATGTACGGGCGTGTGTCAAAAGACAAGGGACAATTGCCTTATCCCGGTCCAGTGACCAAGATCTTTAGACACATGAATATTGAACCGCCCCATTCACTTTGTGTTCAACCGTGCGATAAGATGGTGGTAGGTTTGAAGATGCCGACGAAGATGCGTCTACAAGAGCTTTCCAAGGCAATGGAGAAATTCGAGTGAAGACTCCGGTCCCATCTGCTTCAAAAAAAAAAAGGAAAAGAAGTCATTGGAGCCCCATCGAGGAAGAAGAAAAGGACTCTCATCTTAGAGGATGAAGATGAAGAGGATGAAGATCCCACAATCGTTGCTTTAACAAGAACCGGACGTTACGTGCATCGGTTAACGAGAACTTCAGCGAAAAAACGAGAGAGAGGAAGAGGAGCAAGCCAAGATCGAGAGAAGAAGAACAAAGAAAGAGAGAATGAGAAAGAAGGAGAAAAGGAGAGAGAAGGAGAGAAAGAAAAGCATCCGCATCGGACTGGAGACAAGGAGATCAAGAACATGATCATCACTCTTCCCCTTGTGATGTCCTAGAGACAGGGGGAGTTGGCGAGCAAGAAAAGTCTTCACCACATGCTGCCAATAGTGAAGGTCCAAGACCATCTCCAGCGACCCGAAGAAGTTCGGGTTTCTAAATTGCACGAAGAAGGACACGATACGTCGACCCCAAATCTGCAAGATTTCACGAAGCACCAACGTCCGCATTCACTCCATCTGAAAAAGCTGATGCAAGTACTCAGACGGATATCTCAGCAGATTTTCGTCGTATTGTTGATATATTTATGGAAATGCGGGGACAGATATATGCTCTAGACTGTGAGATTCAATCCATCAAGAATGCTGGCCAAGCGTCTTCGGTTACCCTGGAGGACAAAATGAAAGACCTCGCTCAACAACTTCAAGCCAATGCAAAAGGAGAGGAGGTAGCTAAACTAAGGGAAGACTTGAAGAGGCTAGAAGGCTTAGTACAAATGTCTATGGGAGATTTCCAAATCGTTCGCATTCCCAAGCGCACTGATCCCTTTCTCACTTTTTCATGATGACAAAAAGGGGAGAATCAA
Source organism: Eucalyptus brandiana (assembly GCA_014182725.1). NCBI lineage: Eukaryota > Viridiplantae > Streptophyta > Magnoliopsida > Myrtales > Myrtaceae > Eucalyptus > Eucalyptus brandiana. The sequence continues at coordinate 31,448,175 of CM024677.1, forward strand.
TTTGAACAATCAACTTCATCAACTTTCAACATCTTATCTTTTAATCTTTGAATTTGTGGCTATGTTTTTATATTTTTGAGTTTGACTTGAGTACACTTGACTGTGGATTTAAATGCTTGACTCGTTGCGTTCATATCAAGTATTGTTTTATGGTATTACTCATGAAAGACTAACCAAGTTGCTGTGGATGCAGAATCTGGTTGTTTTATTATTCTCTATGAGTTAGCCATATTGCTTGAGAAATGTTTTTGCAGGTCAAAGTTGTTCAAATTTACAAGGAAGTTTTGTCACCATCAAAAAGGGGGAGATTGTTGGAGAAATCTTTCCAGAGTATTTTGAAGCTGACAAAACGTTTCTATCAGTCTAAGTCTGGATATTCGGAGACCGAAGATTAAAGTCTCAAGACTTTATTATTTCAAGACTCAAGACTCAAGACTCAAGACTCAAGACTATTCTCACTGACAGTCTTTCTATTCCAGTAGTAAAGGAAATCCAGAGCCGAAGCTTATGGTTTAAGGATTCGATCCTATCCTCTGGAAAAGATCCCTTGGTTGGATAAACATCTCGGATTCTTTGTTTGTTCTTATCTAGATCGATTGAAGATCCGATGGTCGTCGAAGTATTTTTGGAATATTCTATTCTTGGAAACCAAGATCCTAATTGTATGGGCGAACATGATTGATGGGCTATCGCCAAGTTCCTTAAATAGCTCGAATGATCTTCGTGATTGATTCCGTCCAACGGGTAGATTGGAGGAATTCCTTTGGTAAGTGCCAACGGCTATGATGGCATAAAGGAGTATAAAAGGAAGACATTCAAGTTGTTTTAAAGAGTATGATCGATAGAAAAATTCCAGAGTCTGAAGATCCTTGATTATTAGTCGATACTATTTGAGCGAAATTGTATACACAGAGAGTGTTCATTCGTAGTGATACCTTGAGAGTGTGGAAGATCGTATATACCAAGAAGTCAAGGAAGATCATCACTGTAACATCTCTTTGTTCATAGTGGAATCCAGCCAATTGGCTGTCAGTGCAGAAGAGTGGACGTAGGCTTGAAACAAGCCGAACCACTATAAACCGCGTGTCAAATTCTCTCTTACTCAGTCTTACGTTTTTTTCTGCTAATCGTTTATCTATCTAAGTAGTGTGTAATTATCAAAAGAAAAATCTTTTATACCTATTCACCCCCCTCTAGGTAATCGTACTAGCTATATCAAAATGAAATATTCAAATGATGATATGCAACTCAGTTTATTTGTTGAACCAAAAGCTCAGTTTCACCCGCCGGTCCGGCAGAAACGAAAAGGGGGAAAAATGATAGAGAAAGGAAAGAAAAACAGAAAAAAAGGGGAACAACCAGAAATTTAATAAAAAATCATAAAAATTGTACACGTGGGCATTGGATATGCCACGTAGAACCGCAGGACCTGATTCGACATTTATACTAACAATTTTCAGCCAAAATTAGCTGAAAAAACTATATTGCAAATTACTAGAAGGTTTAGGACTACATTGGCAAATTATTAAACTGTTTATGATTAAATTAGGACAATTAAAATGTTCAAGACTGAAATCAATCATTGTAAAATATATTTTGGCCCTTTTTTTTTTTTTTAATAATTATCTTGGGGAGTATGGCACTCAAGTAATGGATTGAGAAGTAACGACATTAGAGTAAGTGTTGTATGGAAGTTATTAATGGTGTATGTGCCACATAGAATAGCCGGTGATGATTAGACAGCCATGTTAGCAAATTTACATGAAAAAAATGAATAGAATGACTAAATTAGAATTTCACATAAAAGATTAGGACTAAACTGGCAAAATTTAAAAAATTAAGGATTGAATTAGCATTGTATAACAGGTCTAGGACCGATTAGATAATTTTCTCACGAGAGAGATATGAAGACTCTCCACATTGTATTTCTAATAGCTTAGAATGATAAATATCAAGAAATTCGGCCAATGAGACTATGAAGCAGGCTTTCAATGGTAGAATTTAGTTTCAAAGTAATTGTAAGCCGTCCCATTGACTCACCCAAATGCAACTCCAAATTAAGCTACCGTTTTAAGACTCGGATAAATGGGTGTAGAAACAGGGTCATCACTCACTAGCTCATATACATATTATAGACCGAATCGCATTCTCAATGATGACAAATATCTCAACCTTACTTTCTAATCACCGCTGCACTTTCTGTCTCAATTGCCGCTTTGTCATCATGGTGAAAATCACATCTAATTTAGCTCTTTTGACAATTGTGTTGCTCGTAACGTTATGTCGATCTATCTATCGGTGTTGTTGCGAATCAAGTACTTATGCACATGTTCCTATGCGTAACGATACGATTCTTTTATTTATTTTTCTTTTTTGGGTTCCGTGGGTACATCTTTCGCAGATGGAATTGGAAGCATGGCCCTTGAGGAAACTTTCTCGGGCCATATCCTTATGCTTCAAGTTCAAGAGACCGCGTGGTGTAATACCTGCGATTTGGGGCGCCTTACCAAAGGTTGTGTTCATGGGATGAGCAAGTGCCGATGCACTTGATAGATTATTAGGTGACTTCATGTAACGAGCAATTATTGTTGTACTGGCATACATACAAAGAGGATTGACCCGAATATATCTTAAAACTGCCTCGTCTCAACTTTGAGACATAAAACATAGGAGGTATTCCCTTGTAGGTGGGGAAGAAAAAATCTCACACTCAGAAATTAAGGTGGCCCTTCAGGTGAGGAGGGTAGATTCTACTGCATCTAATAATGGGTGTTTGAGAAACTGGTAGGTCGATAGAATAGCCACCCGCGCCGGCGAAGATGGAGGGTTGGGTGAAACACCCACTGCAAGGTCAACCTATATTTTGCACAGTGTCTCTCAACTGACTTGTCGATTTTGTACCCCCAATTGAGAGTTACATTTGGCCGACTCCATCACATGGTTCCTCGGGCCTGCAAAAAATTGAGGTGAAGATGCATGCAATGATCGATTTATTTACTATGGTTAATATTGCTAAAAGTCTCAAATTATGCCTACTGAGACACAAATACTCTAAACTTTTTTTTTTTGCATCATTAAAAACTCCAAATTTTCTCATTGTGACACATATACCACTGATTTTTTTATGTCATAAAAAATCATGAACTTATAAAAGTATGATAAATACATCCTAGATGGAATTGTAAAATAGAGTAAATATTGGGCTTTTTCGTGACAAAAGAAAAAGTTGAGAGTATTTATGTGATAGTTTTGGAGGTTTTGGTGACACAAAAAAGTTAGATATTTATGTCATGGTATGTATAATTTAAGATTTTTGATAATATATGCTCTATTTAGTAAATTGGTTAAGATTGGATGATATTTATCAAGAAAAAGAAAACTAGCATGTCAACTGGACTATTTGAATAATCTTTCCTTTGCATATGCTAGAGACCCTATTAGTGGTAAACAATTTGACACGGCGAAGGGAAAATCAAATCAAGAAAAAGCAAATTCACGTTAAATCGATGCCGTTGAAACCGAACCAAAGCCGTCCACCCTCGCCTCGGTCGGCACCAGTTGAAATCTCTTTAGAAAATAAAAAGAATAAAATTATATAAATAATTCATGAATTTTGTCTTAAAGTACAGCGCGCTTGGCGGGGAGGGGTGGGACTCGAACCACCGGGAGAGGAGCGGGAGGTGGAGCTCGCGGAGGGCGCAGACGTTGGCGACGAGGCGCACCTACAATGGGTGTGGCGCAGCAGGGGGCTCTGGGTAAGGCAAGACGAGAGACTGGAGCGAGGAGGAAGAGGCGAGGAAGGGGTCGAGCCGGTGGAGGTTGTGGGGGTGACGACGATGGTGACGGTGACGGTGACGGTGACGGAGGCGGCGACGGCACCAGGGCAGGGGAGGTGGAGGAGCTTGTGGGAGAGGTCGAGGAGGGGGATGATGTGGCCGGCGGTGGGGTAAGGGTACATGAGGATGTGGACGGACATGGCTGGAGCTTCGTTCTATCGTCTCGCTCTCCTCTCGCGCTTCGAGGTGGTGGGCTTTCACCACCGACGAACGTCCGGCGACAACGACAAAAACGCAACGCCACAAGGGAGGTGGGCCCTAAGTGGGGTCCTGGGAATCGAGCAAAGCCAGTGAATAAATAAATGAATTACAATTAATCAAATCGTGATCTTGTCCTTAGATGAAGAATTATCGCTACTTTACAACGGGCGATGGGATCGGTTCCAAGAAATTAATCTATAAAAGCACACTTTTTTTTTTAATTTCTACACTCGGACATGACATTGAAAACTGCAATTAAATTAAAATATTAATTCAAATCTCGCTTCATATTATCTATAAGAACATGACTTATCTATTGCTCTCCACTTTTATGCTTATGTGCGGTAGAGGCATATTTCATTTCTACACTCACATGTGCAAGAAGACAAGAAAAATCTTAGAAAGGGGAGAGGGAGAAGCGATATTTTTATGTATTACCTTCTATATTGCAAGAAGAGACCGTGCTCACTGGACAAAAGGGGCTCACTGGGGAGGTCAATAGCGAGCCCAATGCTAGTGCCGACAAAAGTGTGGAGCATGGCGTAGTTGGCATGATAGATATTGAACTTATCAATGCTCTGTGACTTGAGGAGTAGGGAGGCGTAAAGAGAAGAGAATGGCTTGTAAGAGAAAATAGAGAGGCGATTTGCAAGAGGTGAGGATTTTGATGTCAAAGACGTGAAAAGAAAGAAGACGAAGGAAAGTGGGACCCACATGAGAAAAAAAAAGAAAATAAAACAATTGAGAAAAAAATGACAACTTTTATAGAGTTGTAGTAGAAGTGGTGAGCCATACAATAAGTATTATGGCCAAAACACTAAAAAAGGACCATTTAAACTTAAGGAGGAGCGGAAAAAAATGCAGTCATTTCTTTAATTAGATTGCAGTCGCTACATAAATTTCCTCCCTTGTTTCCCCAACATCAATCGCTAATTGTTCATCCTTCAACTATTACGCTTTGCGAGGTGGGCAGCCTCACCCACCATTAGCATAATGCTATAAGCTTAAGTCGCAGTTATCCTCCACTTGCACAACTTTCTAATCGAGTTACTTCATAAATTTATTTCTTTAAAGAAGGCATTTGCCATCTTATTTGCTCGACATGGGTACTTCATGTCTTGTAAGAAAGCATTTAGGTGGCTGTAAATAATTCTATAAAATTTTTACACTTCAATGGTTCAAAGGAAAAGCTAGAAACTTGCCTCTTTTATGGAAAAAAAGTCTTTTTAATAAACAAAAGGGCGGTGCTATTTCTACTCCCTATATGACTAAATTCACCCATTTCCCACCCAAAAAAAAAAATTCCCTTTGTCATTCAATTACAATTTAAATTGGTTGTCCTAAATTTATTTACTTTGCTTTTTTTAGTATTTCTATATCCATGTAAATTTTATTAAACCTAAATATTGCATAAAGTAAGAACTTTCTTTTGAAAGTGCTAGTGAAATATCATTATTTTGGTCGACAAAAATCAATATCATATATAAGCTGTTTATGAAAACATATTAAGATATCTCATTGTGCATAGATATTTCTCTAAGTCTTACGTGCTCTCTATAAAAAATATTGCCAATATAATAAGGGAAAAAGATAAATTCTTTGATATAGTAAATAAAGACTTGATAAATATTTTAGACTAATAAGATTAATAAAACGTTCACTAAGAAAGTGAACTTTTGAGATAACAGGTCAAAAAATAGTTAAGTCATTATAAGATTAATGATGAAGAATAGACTTTTTGACTTTATACTATATCAAAAAGTGTCTTTACAATTAGTGAGATAATTTTACATGGAGTGTAAAAAACATTATAGGAATATCTAATAATGGACTTTTCTTTGATACACAAAAGGAAATGTGAAATGTTTAATTATGTTAATTATACTAAATAAAAAAGAAATGGGCCATCATTATAAACTGCAATTGAAAGATTGATAGCAAAGTTGTCTTTTTAGTATAAATACGGGTGGAAATAGCACCGCCCAAAAAAAAGTGAACATAAAAATTTCTGCCATGGGTTGAACATTATGTATAATAAAATAACTTTGCCTAATTAACCCATTTATTGACTATTTTTTCCTTAAAAATGGATTACTATATTAACATCTAAAATAGTCCGTATGATAAAAAAAAAATGCAAATGTCTTTTAAAAAAGAACGGACTCAATCATCATGATAATAATATTATTACTGATATAAAATTTGACTTTTATGTTAAAGTAATTGCATGATGGGTAAATTTATAGAATGATTAGTTGGTACGATCATATCACATATATGTATGATGTTAAGAAAAATTTTAACGCACCTGTTGTAAGCTGCTGTTCTCTGTTGATTTTCTTCTTGCACGGCTAATTGATAGATTCGGCCGATGCTCGGTACGGGCTCCAAAGTCAAGATCTGGGAGCGGAACGAGAGGTAAGTCTCGTTGAGTATAAGTAGAAATCTGTTAGAGAAATCTTTCCAGAATATTTTGAAGCTGACAAAACGTTTCTATCAATCTAGTCTGGATAATTGCAAGCCTTCTGTTTAGAGTCTGAAGACTTTCAGATCACCAGACTCAGCACTCAAGACTCAAAACTCAAGACTATTCTCTTTGACAGTTTTTCTAATCCAGTGATGAAGGCAATCCAGAGCCGAAGTATTTGGTTGAGGATTTAGTCCTATCCTCTGGAGAAGATCTCTTGGTTGGATAAACATAACGGATTCTTTCATTCGTAATCAAGATCGTTTGAAGATCCGATGGTCGACGAAATGTTCTTGGAAGGTTCTATTCTTGGAAACCAAGATCCTGATTGTATGGGCGAACGGGATTGATGGGCTATCGTCAGGTTCCTTTAATAGCTCGAATGATCTTCTTGATTGATTCCGTCCAACGGGTAGATTGGAGGAATTCCTTTGGTAAGTGCCAACGGGTATGATGGCATAAAGGAGTATAAAGGAAGACGTTCTAGTTGCTTTAGTGCATGATCGATAGAGAAATTCCAGAGTCTGAAGCACCTTGATTATTAGTCGATATATTTTGAGCGAAGTTGTATACACAAAGAGTGTCTATACTTAGTGATACCTTGAGCTAGTGTAGTAGATCATCTACACCGAGAAATCAAGGGAGAACAACGTTGTAACATCTCTTTGTTCATAGTAGAATCCAGCCAATAGGCTGTCAGTGCAGAAGAGTGGACGTAGGCTTGAAATAAGCCGAACTATTATAAACCGCGTGTTCAATTTTCTCTTCCCTTCTCTCAGTCTTACTTTGATTATTGTTTGTCTCAAATCTATCAACTGTCTAGTATTGTGCAATTATTGAGAAAAATCTTTTATATACCTATTCACCCCCCGCTAGGTACTTATTCTAGCTATATCAATTGGTATCAGAGCTCGTGTACTCACTTTATTTGAAGTGTTTTACTTCAGAGTAAAAGATCCATGGCTAGTATGCTAGCACTAGGGCTGGTGGAAAGGCAAAGCAATACCAGACCACCCTACTTTGATGGAAAGGATTACAACATCTAGAAGAACAAGATGAAAGCCTTCCTACGATCAAAGGATCCTCTGGAATGGGATGTTGTAGAAAAAGGAATTACTCCTACAGCTGCATCAGTCTCCGAAAGAGGGAAAGAAACTGTTGAGACCAGCGGAATGACTCAGGAAGAGATAATCAAGAGACAAGCACTCGATGCAAAAGCAATTTACTCTTTATATTGTGCTTTGTCACCAACTGAATATAACAGAATATCTTCTTGTGTTACAGCAAAAGAAGTTTGAGATAGATTGCATATCACCTATGAAGGAACAGATCGAGTGAAGGAAACCAGAATTAACATTCTCCTCGGTCAATATGAAGCCTTTAAAATGAAATCAGGAGAATCTATAACTGACATGTTTAGCCGTTTTACAGATATTGTCAATGGTCTTGAGAATCAAGGACAAAAAATTTCTGATCCCATGAAGGTAAACAAGCTACTGCGTGGACTCTCCAAGGATTGGAATCACATAAAGACTTCAATAAGAGAGACGCAAAGAATTATGCCACTATCTGTCGACGAGCTGATTGGAACTCTTCAGTCTTATGAAGTGGAACGAATTAATGAAGACGAAGATCCAAAGGTAAGAAATCCATTGCATTAAAATCAAATGATGATTCTGATGATACAGATTCTGAAGATGACATGGATGATGAGGAGCTTGCTCTCATAATAAGAAAATTCAGAAAACTGAATAGAAAATGAATAAGGTTCAACTCAAAGAAACAAAGTTTTCAAAGACAGCAGACCAATTCTGTTGATGATGAGGAACCAAACAAAGATGTAGTCTGCTTTGAATGTAAGAAAAATGGACACATCAGACCCAACTGTCCTCTTCTAAAGAAGAAGAGAGGAAAAGCTGAAAAGTTTCGAAAAGCTCTCAAAGCCGAAACCTGGAGTGATACAGAGTGTGAAGAAAGTGATAATGAGTATGCCAACCTATGTCTGATGGCACAATCAAACTCAGACTCAAACTTTGGATCAGACTCAGACAGTGAATTTGAGGTAAGTGATTTTAAAATTCCTGTCAAAGTTTCTAAATACATTGATGAACTGTGTTTTAGTCTTAAGACTTCTCTCAAAAGAATTTCCGAACTTAAAAAGGAAAACTCAGCTCTAAAACAAAAGGAAATCGTTTTAGAAGAAAGAGTTAAAAGTTTAGACTTAAATGTTTCCACTCTTAAAGAAAATGAAGATAATCTTTTGAAAGAAAATGCCCTTTTAAAAACGACTTATCGAATATTTCAAAGAAATTTTCAATAGGGTCCGAAAAACTTGAAAAATTCTTTCAGCCCAAAGACCCTACTTCAATAAGTCCGGTCTAGGTATGACAGCGAAACAATTCCCTTGATTGATTTTCCTAAAGTAAAAGAAAGAATTAAGAAAAGACCCTCGAGAGAGGCTTACAAAAATCATTTCAAGAAAGCTTTTGTAAAGTCTCGTAGGTCGAAATGCCCTCAGTGTTCAAAGTGCAACAGATCCGGATCACTTTGAAAAAGAGTGTCCTATGGTTTGGAAACCCGTTAAGAAAGTATGGGCTGATACTTGTTTATCTTACTAACACCAAAGGACCCAAGAAAATTTGGGTACCAAAGAAAGTGTGAGACTCTCTTTTAAATGCGGGTCTCCGTCAAGAAAAGGTAAAGTGGTATCTTGACGGTGGATGCTCAAGACACATGACAGAGACCGAAATTGCTTCATAAAGCTTGTTCAAGTAAATGGTGGAAAAGTTTCATTTGGAGGAAACAGCAAAGGAAGTATTGTGGGATTTGGAACTGTGAAAATTGGAAATCTCACAATAAGTAATGTTTCCCTAGTGGAAGAACTCAATTACAATCTTCTCAGCATTAGTCAATTGTGTGATACTGGTTTTAAGATCTCATTTCAAGAAGGAATATGTTCTGGAATCAGTAAAGACTCTACTCAGTCTTTCATGGGTCGAAGACATGGAAATATCTATCTTCTGGATGTGAAACCAAATGAATCGCAATGCCTAATCTCAATTCAAGACGAAGCAAACTTATAGCACAGAAAGCTTGGTCATGTCAACATGAAGCAATTAGCCAAAATTTCATCAAAGCAAATTTGTTCGAGGTCTACCCAAATTACCATACCAAAAGTCTAATCCATGCACTCCATGTATTCAGGGAAAGCGAGGTAAGAAATTCATTTAAGCCAATAAATCATGTCTCTACTAATCATGTACTACAGTTGCTGCATATGGATCTCTTCGGACCAATCAGAACCTAGAGCATTGGAGGTAAGAAATATTGCCTAGTAATTGTGGACGATTACTCCCGCTTTACTTGGGTATATTTCCTTGCAAGTAAGTCCGAAACCTTCTCGTATTTTGAGAAATTTGCTAAAAAGGTTCAAAATGAAAAAGGATGTGTTATCTCAAGTATAAAAACAGATTATGGAGGTGAATTTGAAAATCAAGATTTTACAAAATTTTGTGATGAATCTGGCTTTAAGCATGTGTTCTCCTCTCCATATACTCCTCAAAAAATGGAGTTGTGGAAAGAAAGAATAGATCTCTTCAAGAAATGGCTAGAACTCTTTTAATTGAAAGTAAGATTTCTTCACGATTTTGGGCTCAAGTTGAAGCTTTTCAACAAATGCTATATCATCAATAGAGTCTTCTTAAGACCTATTCTAGAGAAAACCTCTTATGAGCTATTCAAAGGTAAGAAGCCTATTGTTTCATACTTTCATGTGTTCGGTTGCAAATGCTTTATATTGAAAAATGCTAAAGATCGAGTTGGTAAGTTTGAAGAAAGATCAGATGAAGGCATCTTCCTTGGATATTCTACATCAAGCAAAGCCTACGAGTCTATAACAAGAAGAGCCAATCGTGGAGGAGTCAATGAATGTCAAATTTCAAGACTCTACGCAAGATGAATCCATCGACTCATCATGAAGAGTCGAACCACTCCAGACCCTCCAAAGCTTACAACTCAAGAAGCATCTCGGACTGGAAGACCAAAGATCAAGCTGTTCGTGAAGATTCAAATAAAGAAAGAGATCATCAACCGAGACAAATCAACCAAGAATCGGAAGCATAAGTCCAGTCATCCCAAAGATCTCATTATCGGTGAAATTAATGAAGGAATTCGCACCAGATCCAAAAGGCGTGAAGAGTCTAGTGCTATGGCTCTCATTTTTAAAATTGAACCAAAGAGCATAGAAGAAGCTTTATCTGATGAAAGTTGGATTGAAGCTATGCAAGAAGAGCTCAGACAGTTCAACATTAATGATGTTTGGGAACTGACATCTAAACCAAAAGGTAAAACTGTTATTGGAGCTAAATGGGTGTTTAGGAACAAGACGAATGAGAAAGGAAAAGTCGTACGAAACAAAGCAAGACTCGTGGCCAAGGGATATACGCAAGAAGAAGGAATAGACTATGATGAGACTTACGCACCAGTAGCAAGGTTAGAAGCTATTCGACTATTACTTGCATTTGCTTGCTATAAAAATTTCAGGTTATTCCAAATGGATGTCAAAAGTGCCTTCCTAAATGGATTTATCCATGAGGAAGTTTATGTGGAACAACCACCAGGGTTTGAAGACCCAAAGAAGCCGGACTCGATCTTGGACCGAAAAGGCCTTGTATGGTTTAAAGCAAGCACCTCGAGCTTGGTACAACAGACTAAGTAAGTTCTTAATACATAATGGATTTGTCAAAGGTAAAGTAGATACTACTTTATTTATCAAAAAGGAAAACAAAAGTTTTTTACTTGTTCAAATATATGTGGATGATATTATTTTTGGATCCTCTAATGAAATTCTGTGCAAGAAATTTTCTAAGTCTATGCATGATGAGTTTGAAATGAGTATGATGGGAGAGTTAACATTCTTTCTTGGACTCCAAATAAAACAATTGAAGGAAGGAACTTTTATTCATCAAGAAAAATATGCAAATGATCTTGTCAAAAAGTTTGGATTGGAAAAGTGCAAAAAGACCGACATACCGATGTCAAGTTCTTTGAAGATAGACAAAGATGAAGAAGGGAAGAAAGTTGATCAAAAGCTGTATAGGAGCATCATTGGTTCACTTCTTTATTTTACTGCTTCTAGACCGGACATTTTGTTGAGTGTTTGCATCTATGCTAGGTTTCAATCAGATCCTAGAGAATCACATCTCAATGCTGCGAAACGTATTATTAAATACGTTGCTTCATCTTCAAGTATCGGTCTTTGGTATCCTAAGAAGGGAGACTTTAATCTTCTGGGATATTCAGACGCAGATCTAGCCGGTTGCAGAGTTGATAAAAAGAGCACTTCGAGAACTTGCCAGTTGCTTGGAAGCAGGACAATGACTTGGTTTTCAAGGAAACAAAGCACTGTGGCTCTCTCAACAACAGAAGCAGAGTATGTAGCTCTTGGAAGTTCTTTGTTCGCAAATTCTATGGATAAAACAACGATTACAAGACTTTGGAATTGAAGACTCATGCACGAGAGATTAGATGTGACAACACCGGCGCGATCAATCTCACTAAAAATCCAATCCTTCACTCAAGAGCAAAGCATATAGAGATTCGACATCATTTCATTAGAGATCATGTTCAAAATGGAGAAATCTCGATTCAATTTGTTGATTCAAAGAGTCAACTAGTGGATATATTCACAAAGCCTTTGGAGAAAAATCAATTCGATTTTATCCGTTCCGGACTCAACATTTTGAAACTTGAGGAAGTTAAAGTCTAGAGACTCTCCAACCCTCGAGACTCGACATTCATGGCTACGGATGTAAGTTGTTATTATATTCAATCTCGAAAAGGTACGATCATTAGTTCGGTTAATTTATAATTTCCGTGAAAAACGGAATCTTGTCTTTTCAAAAGATTAACTTATATTTGGCATTATCGATTTCAAAAGAGGCGTCTTTCATTTTCCTTTGTGCCGATTGGTTTTTCCTTTTTAAACCGAGTTATATATATACGGTTTTCTCGATTAAACTTCAAAACCCTAAAAGGCATTCTCCTCCCAATCCGTCTCTACTTCGTGTTCATCTTCGAGAAAGTTGTCATCTTTTCTTGGGAAAGCGAGTAAAGGAATCTTTCAACGACAATGAAGGATGTCTTCTTCGAGAAAGTCTTCAAGAATCGCGAACAGGGGACCACAGAGAATGAGGAAGGGGCCTACCCATTTCGATCTCACCGAAGAGGAGGATTTACTGAGTCAGCAACAGAGCCCGATTCACTCTCCACCACGTCACTCTTCACTATCTACCCCACAAGGTGCGGGTCAACAACCAGAGGAAGAAATAATCGAGGACGCAGACCCTGTAAGAGTCCAAAAACCCTCTTTTATTTACAAGCTCTATCGTGCGTTGAAAAGCATTGAGACTCCACTGAACTACGTAGATGAATTCCTTAAAGATAAGAATTATGGGAATGAGTATATCTTTTTGCGACGAATGGAGGATTTGGGAATTGCTCCCAAAGGAAAGGCCGAGGGAAGCACTTGCGAACATTCCAAGTGACCCTCGTGTATCGGGACTGAATCCGACTGACGGGAACGATGATGATAAAATGTTCAGTGAATTTCAACCTAGAATGGGTGTTGTTGCGAAGGTGAAGGGAAAAAGGATGGATTTGTTTAAATCGAAGGAACAGGAGAATCTGTTCTTCAGTCTGTTAAAACGAGGGGTGATAAACCCTAGGAGTGTTGATTTCGATTTCTTGGATGCCATCAATGTGAACTTAAGGGAGAAGTTCAATCTGCTTCAACTGGAGCAATTTTGCTCCGATACCACAGACGGTTATGCACAATTGACAGCATACTTCTATTCGAATCTTAGCTTTTTAGATGCGAATAAAATATCCTTCAGTATTCGAGACCAAGATTATGTGGTAGATGTGGACACGTTGGCAGATATAATTGGAGTTGAAAGAGGACGCTATCAACCGATCAAAGGTTCGATTGCTCGTACCTCACTGGAGCTTGTCAAAGACAGGGATACAGAGGGAAGAATTACCTACACAAGAATGAGTGCCATCAACATTTTGCTTCACAAAATTGTGATCAACTGTATCAGGTCAAAGTCTACATCCAAGACTGACGTGTCTAACTCCGAGGCGAAATTGATGTATGCGATCAATTCAGGGAAGAAGTTCTTTCTTCCTCACACCATTCTCTTTCACATGTACAGAACAATGGTGAAGGACAAGGGCCAATTGCCTTACCCAGGTCTTGTGACCAAGATCTTCAGACACTTGAATATTGAACCTCCACATACTCTTTGTGTTCGACCATGCGACAAAATGGTGGTGGGTTTGAAAATGGTGAAAAAAATGCGTCTGAAAGAGCTTAATAAGGCAATGGAGAAGTTCAAAGTGAAGACTCCAAAGCATCTTCGCATCAAAGAGAAAATGGAAGGAGCCCATGGGTGCTCCATCCAAACGGAAAAGAACTCTTATCTTGGAGGATGAAGATGAAGAGGAAGATCTCACTATCTCTGCATTGAAAAGGACCAGACATTCTGTACCTGAATCAACAGAACGACAGATGAAAGAAAAAGAAGTAGAGGAAAAAGAATAGAGAGAAGAAGAGGGACAAGCAAAGAACAGAGAAGCAGAGGAGCAACAAGAGAAAGAGAAAGAAGACAAAGAGAAAGAAGCTGAAGAAGAAGGAGAAGCAGTGAAAGAAAAGTCTGCAGATGAAGCCAGAGAGAAAGGGAATCAAGACGCTGAAGAGCATGACCATCACTCTTCCCCAATTAAGGTCCTAGAGACAGGTGGAGATGGCGAGCAAGGAAGGACTACACCACATGCTGAAGGTGTGAGTCGCTCACCAGCAAATCCAGATGATTTTCAGGCTTCTCAAATGCCTGAGGAAGGAAATGATACGTCCACACCAAATCTGCTCGATTACACAGAAGTTCCATCGTCTGCCTTCACTCCATCCGAGAGAGCAAATGCGAGCACACAGACGGACAATACAGCAGACTTTCGTCGTATCCTTGATGTTCTTCTAGAAATGCAAGGTCAAATTTATGCTCTGGACTGTGAACTTCAAGTCCTGTAGAATGCTGGACAAGCATCTTCTGTTATCCTGGCGGATCAAACGAAAGACCTCGCTCTTCAAATTCAAGCCAATGCTAAAGGAGAAGAGGTGGCTCATCTACGGGAAGACTTGAAGAGGCTGGAAGGCATCATACAGTCGATGGGAGATTTCCAGATTGTGCACATTCCCAAGCAGACTTGACTATTTTCTCACCTTTTTAATGATGACAAAAAGGGGGAGAATTGCAATTTGAACTCTTTAAAACTTTGACTTTAAATTTCTTTTGTGTGTTTGAATGTTCTTTTTTAGTATAACTTGGGTGTGAACTTGAATTTAACTAACTTGGGTGTGGATTTTGATGCTTGACTGTTTGCATTTATATCAAGTGTTATTGTATGGTTTTACTCATGAAAGACTAACCGATTTTCTGTAGATGCAGAGTCTAGTTGATTTTATTAATCTTTATGAGATAGCCATATTGCTTGAGTAATGTTTTGCGGGTCAAAGTTGTTCAAATCTACAGGAAAAGTTTTGTCACCATCAAAAAGGGGAGATTGTTGGAGAAATCTTTCCGAATATTTTGAAGCCGACAAAACGTTTCTATCGATCTAGTCGGATAATTGCAAGCCTTCGTTTAGAGTCCGAAGACTTTCGATCACCGAGACTTAGCACTCAAGACTCAAGACTATTCTCATTGACAGTTTTTCTAATCCAGTGACGAAGGCAATCCAGAGCCGAAGTATTTGGTTGAGGATTTAGTCCTATCCTCTAGAGAAGATCTCTTGGCTGGATAAACATAACGGATTCTTTCATTCGTAATCAAGATCATTTGAAGATCCGATGGTCGACGAAATATTCTTGGAAGGTTCTATTCTTGGAAACCAAGATCCTGATTGTATGGGCGAACGGGATTGATGGGCTATCGTCAGGTTCCTTTAATAGCTCGAATGATCTTCTTGATTGATTCCGTCCAACGGGTAGATTGGAGGAATTCATTTGGTAAGTGTCAACGGGTATGATGGCATAAAGGAGTATAAAAGGAAGACGTTCTAGTTGCTTTAGTGCATGATCGATAGAGAAATTCCAGTCGAAGCACCTTGATTATTAGTCGATACATTTTGAGCGAAGTTGTATACACAAAGAGTGTCTATACTTAGTGATACCTTGAGCTAGTGTAGTAGATCATCTACACCGAGAAATCAAGGGAGAACAACGCTGTAACATCTCTTTGTTCATAGTGGAATCCAGCCAATAGGCTGTCAATGCAGAAGAGTGGACGTAGGCTTGAAATAAGCCGAACCACTATAAACCGCGTGTTCAATTTTCTCTTCCCTTCTCTCAGTCTTACTTTGATTATTGTTTGTCTCAAATCTATCAACTGTCTAGTATTGTGCAATTATCAAGAAAAATCTTTTATATACCTATTCACCCCTCTCTAGGTACTTATTCTAGCTATATCAAAATCTTGTCGCCTTTTCCCTTTCGCGCATCCATTTGTATTGCTGCAAAATCGGCTCGGGCCAATCGAACCTTTCTTCGGCTGCCTCGAGTTCATTCCATAAAGCCGAAAGTTTATTATAGACGGCTGCAATGGACATGTTTCCCTGGTTAAGCTCCGAGATCTTGACTTGATCAAGTTTTCCGAACATCTCTTTGATATTCTCCCACATCTGTTTTGAATCCTCCGTCGGATGGAGTCCGGCCGCGACTTCAGTTGTTATGCAATTTCCAATCCACGTTCTAACCAACTGGTTGCATTTTCTCCAAAAATGTGCCATCTTTTCGTCGGTTGGAATCGGTATTGTCCCGTCGAGAAATCCATCTTTATCTTTTGTTACTAGTGCTCGTCGAAATTCTTGCGACCAGCTCGAGTAATTGTCGGCACCGATCAATTGCTGGGCCGATAAGCTTCAATTCCGGCCCGTCGGCATTAGTCGTGTGAAGCGAGTCGCTTGGTTCCGGTCGGGCACCGGTAGCAAAAAATTGATAAGGAAAAATTCCGGTTCCGAGATTCGGTCTGGTTCCTTGACTCGCATAACCCGTATTGAGGAAGGTCAGGTAAGGGTTTCCTCCCATGCCCGATCTAGTTGTGCCGCCCGTCTGCTCTGTTCCAATGGTTGCGCTTGCCCCTTCGCCGGTTGGTAAGCCTCCATTGGAACCAACGTTGCTTTGGTAGCCTCCAGGCAGTGACGCATTTGGGTTTTGCCCAAGGAACCATAAATATGGTATCCACTGGTATGGATGGCCCATAAACGGCTGCCCCAGATTGGACTAAGCCTGGAACGACTGCCATTGCACGTGTTGTGCTTGTTGATGCGCCTGACTGAGTTGTTCTGGAGCTGGAGTCACGACAGAGGATTCCTGGGTTTGCAAGGTTTCTGGTGTTGTTGCAGTTTTATCGCTTGAAGCGGGTGAGGTCTTGTGTTTTAGGCATGATGAAAAAAATTTCTTCCCTAAAGAAAATAACGATTCCTATGGCAACCCCTTTGCAGATTGGAGTTCCATGAGGCAATCGAAGCGGAAGCAATGAAAGATTCAAAACTTCAAGAAGGCTCTGATACCATGTCACAATACTAGGTGAACAAAGGAGAAAGAGCCGAAGATCGTAGGGAAGAAAATATTGGAGAGAAAAAATGCCTTACTTCATTGATTGTATCTTATGTACAATGATGTATATAATATAAAAGAAATAATAATAAAAGCAAGTTTACATTTCCTGAATATCCTATGATCTTTCTAATCTAATATAGACACAAACATATCAATTTACAAATCATCCCGATCCTGCAAATCATATCTTCCAACACGTTTGATGAAGAATCGGAAAGCAACGAGTCCTCTCGGCATCTTCTCGTGACCCGATTTGTTTCGTACAGAGAGAGCCCGTTGGAAAATGAAATATTCAAATGATGATATGCAACTCAGTTTATTTGTCGAACCAAAAGCTCAGTTTCACCCGCCGGTCCGGCAAAAACGAAAAGGGGGAAAAATGATAGGGAAAGGAAAGAAAAACAGAAAAAAAGGGGAACCAGAAATTTAATAAAAAATCATAAAAATTGTACACTGGGGCATTGGATATGCCACGTAGAACCGCAGGCACTGATTGGACATTTATACTAGCGATTTTCAGCCAAAATTAGCTGAAAAAACTATATTGCAAATTACTAGAAGGTTTAGGACTACATTGGCAAATTATTGAACTGTTTATGATTAAATTAGGACAATTAAAATGTTCAAGACTGAAATCAATCATTGTACAATATATTTTGGCCCTTTTATTTTTTAATAATTATCTTGGGGAGTATGGCACTCAAGTAATGGATTGAGAAGTAACGACATTAGAGTAAGTGTTGTATGAAAGTTATTAATGGTGTATGTGCCACATAGAATAGCCGGTGATGATTAGACAGCCATGTTAGCAAATTTACATGAAAAAAATGAATAGAATGACTAAATTAGAATTTCACATAAAAGATTAGGACTAAACTAGCAAAATTTTAAAAATTAAGGATTGAATTAGCATTGTATAATAGGTCTAGGACCGATTAGATAATTTTCTCACGAGAGAGATATGAAGACTCTCCACATTGTATTTCTAATAGCTTAGAATGATAAATATCAAGAAATTCGGCCAATGAGACTATGAAGCAGGCTTTCAATGGTAGAATTTAGTTTCAAAGTAATTGTAAGCCGTCCCATTGACTCACCCAAATGCAACTCCAAATTAAGCTACCGTTTTAAGACTCGGATAAATGGGTGTAGAAACAGGGTCATCACTCACTAGCTCATATACATATTATAGACCGAATCGCATTCTCAATGATGACAAATATCTCAACCTTACTTTCTAATCACCGCTGCACTTTCTGTCTCAATTGCCGCTTTGTCATCATGGTGAAAATCACATCTAATTTAGCTCTTTTGACAATTGTGTTGCTCGTAACGTTATGTCGATCTATCTATCGGTGTTGTTGCGAATCAAGTACTTATGCACATGTTCGCTATGCGTAACGATACGATTCTTTTATTTCTTTTTTTCTTTTTTTGGGTTCCGTGGGTACATCTTTCGCAGATGGAATTGGAAGCATGGCTCTTGAGGAAACTCTCTCGGGCCATATCCTTTTGCTTCAAGTTCAAGAGGCCGCGTGGCGATTTGGGCGCCTTACCAAAGGTTGTGTTCATGGGATGAGCAAGTGCCGATGCACTTGATAGATTATTAGTTGACGTTACGTAACGAGCAATTATTGTTGTACTAGCACACATAGCAAAGAGGATGGACCCGAATGTATCTTAAAACTGCTTCGTCTGAACTTTGAGACATAAAACATAAGAGGTATTCCCTCCTAGGTGGGAAAAAAAAATCACACTCGGAAATTAGGGAGCCCTTAAGGTGAGGAGGGTAGATTCTACTGCATCTAATAATGGGTGTTTGAGAAACTGGTAGGTCGATAGAATAGCCGCCCGCGCCGGCGAAGTTGGAGGATTGGGTGAAACACCCACTGCAAGGTCAACCTATGTTTTGCACAGTATCTCTCAACTGACTTGTCGATTTTGTACCCCCAATTGAGAGTTACATTTGGCCGACTCCATCACATGGTTCCTCAGGCCTGCAAAAAATTGAGGTGAAGATGCATGCAACAATCGATTTATTTACTATGGTTAATATTGCTAAAAGTCTCAAATTATGCCTACTGAGACACAAATACTCTAATTTTTTTTTTTGCATCATTAAAAACTCCAAATTTTCTCATTGTGACACATATACCCCTGATTTTTTTATGTCATAAAAAATCATGAACTTATAAAAGTATGATAAATACATCCTAGATGGAATTGTAAAATAGAGTAAATATTGGGCTTTTTCGTGACAAAAGAAAATGTTGAGGTTATTTATGTGATAGTTTTGAAGGTTTTGGTGACACCCAAAAAAGTTAGATATTTATGTCACAGTATGTATAATTTAAGATTTTTGATAATATATGCCCTAATTAGTAAATTGGTTAAGATTGGATGATATTTATTAGTAAAAGAGAAAACTAGCGTGTCAATTGGACTATTTGAATAATCTTTTCTTTGCATATGCTAGAGACCCTATTAGTGGTAAACAATTTGATGTGAACATATCGTTATAGGGATGTGATAAAATTCTAAGTGGACTTTCTTGATATATCTAGTAAGTGAATCTTACAGAGAGTACTCTGTAGAACGTCTTTCGAGTAAATGCTTTCCACGTTACCTGAAGAAAGATTGGGACTCTTTTTGTACTTTTATTTCAGCTACGTGCAGTTGTTTTCAACGCAAAGGTCCCCTCGGCAAGCAATTACTTTGTTTGATGACACGGCGAAGGGAAAATCAAATCAAGAAAAAGCAAATTGACGTTAAATCGATGCCGTTGAAACCGAACCAAACCCGTCCACCCTCGCCTCGGTCGGCACCAGTTGAAATCTTTTTAGAAAATAAAAAGAATAAAATTATATAAATGATTCATGAATTTTGTCTTAATGTACAGTGCGCTTGGCAGGGAGGGTTGGGACTCGAACCACCAGGAGAGGAGCGGGAGGTGGAACTCGCGGAGGGCGCGGACGTTGCCGACGAGGCGCACCCGCGGCGGGTGTGGTGCGGCAGGGGGCTCTGGGTAAGGCAAGACAAGAGGCTGGAGTGAGGAGGAAGAGGCGAGGAAGGGGTCGAGCAGGTGGAGGTTGTCGGGGGTGACGACGACGGTGACGGTGACGGGGGCGGGGGAGGTGGAGGAGCTTGTGGGCGAGGTCGAGGAGGGGGATGATGTGACCGGCAGTGGGGTAAGGGTACATGAGGATGTGGACGGACATGGCTGGAGCTTCGATCATTCGCGGTGGTCCAAGCTAGCAACAAGGGGGACGCGTCTATCGTCTCGCTCTCCTCTGCGCTTCGTGGTGGTGGGCTTGCGACGGAGGCGATGGCAAGGCGGAGGAGGCGACGGCGAGGGCGGAGGTTTAAAAAGGATGAATCCGTTGACAAAGAAGATGCTTTCTCCAGCGAGGTGCAGCACGGGGAGAGAGAGAGAGGGGGGACTGGTTTTCGTTGTCTGGGAGTGGGAGTGATTGCTTTCTTCACCGCCGACGAACGTCCGGCGACAACGACAAAAACGCAACACCACAAAGGAATTAATAAATGAATTATAATTAATCAAATTATGATCTTGTCCTTAGGTGAATAATTATCGCTACTTTACAATGGGCGATGGGATCGTTTCCAAAAAATTAATCTATAAAAGCACACTTTTTTTATTTTATTTCTACACTCGGACATGACATTGAAAACCGCAATTAAATTAAAATACTAATTCAAATCTCGCTTCATAGTATCTATAAGAACATGACTTATCTATTGCTCTGCACTTTTATGTTTACGTGCAGTAGAGGCATATTTCATTTCTACACTCACATGTGCAAGAAGACGAGAAAAAATCTTAGAAAGGGGAGAGGGAGAAGCAATACTTTTATATATTACCTTCCATAGGGCAAGAAGAGACTGCGCTCACTGGACAAAAGGGGCTCGTTGGGGAGGTCAATAGCGAGCCCAATGCTAGTGCCGACAAAAGTGTGGAGCATGTTGTAGTTGGCATGATAGATATTGAACTTATCAACGCTCTGTGACTTGAGGAGTAGGGAGGCGTAAAGAGAAGAGAATGGCTTGTAAGAGAGAAAATAGAGAGGCCATTTGCAAGAGGTGAGGTTTTTGATGTCAAAGGCGTGAAAAGAAAGAAGACGAAGGAAAGTGGGACCCACATGAGAAAAAAACAAAATAAAAAGAATTGAGAAAAAAAATGGCAACAACTTTTATAGAGTTGTAGTAGAAGTGGTGAGCCATACAATAAGTATTATGGCCAAAAGACTAAAAAAGGACCGTTTAAACTTAAGGAGGAGCGGAAAAAAATGCGGTCATTTCTCTAATTAGATAGTAGTTGCTACATAAATTCCTCCCTTGTTTCCCCAACATCAATCGCTAGTTGTTCATCCTTCAACTATTACGCTTTGCGTGGGCAGCCTCACCCACCATTAGCATAATGCTATAAGCTTAAGTCGCAATTATCCTCCACCTGCACAACTTTCATATCGAGTTACTTCATAAATTTATTTCTTTAAAGAAGGCATTTGCCATCTTATTTGCTCGACATGGGTACTTCATGTCATGTAAGAAAGCATTTAGGTGGCTGTAAATAATTCTATAAAATTTTTACACTTCAATGGTTCAAAGTAAAAGCTAAAAACTTGCCTCTTTTATGGAAAAAAGAAATTTAATAAACAAAGGGCGGCGCTATTTCTACTCCCTATATGACTAAATTCACCCATTTCCCACCAAAAAAAAAAAAAAAAAAATCCCTTTGTCATTCAATTACAATTTAAATTGGTTGTCCTAAATTTATTTACTTTCCTTTTTTTAGTATTTCTACATCCATGTAAATTTTATTAAACCTTAATATGGCATAAAGTAAGAACTTTCTTTTGAAAGTGCTAGTGAAATATCATTATTTTGGTTGACAAAAATCAATATCATATATGAACTGTTTATGAAAAAAATATTAAGATATTTCTTTGTGCATAGATATTTCTCTAAGTCTTACATGCTCTCTATAAAAAAAAAAAATATTGCCAATATAATAAGGGAAAAAGATAAATTCTTTGATATGGTAAATAAAGAGACTTGATAAATATTTTAGACTAATAAGATTAATAAAAAGTTCACTAAGAAAGTGAGCTTTTGAGTTAAGAGGGTCAAAAAATAGTTAAGTCACTTCACCAAAAAAAAAAAAAAAGTTAAGTCATTATAAGATTAATGATGAAGAATAGACTTTTCGACTTTATACTATATCAAAAAGTGTCTTTACTATTAGTGAGATAATTTTACATGGATTATAAAAAACGTTATAGGAATATCTAATAATGCACTTTTCTTTGATACACAAAAGGAAATGTGAAATGTTTAATTATGTTAATTATACTAAATAAAAAAGGAAATGGGCCATCATTATAAACTGCAATTGAAAGATTGAAAGCAAAGTTGTTTTTTTAGTATAAATAGGGGTGGAAATAGCACCGCCCAAAAAAAAAAAAAATTGAATATAAAAATTTCTGCCATGGGTTGAACATTATGTATAATAAAATAACTTTGCCCAATTAACCTATTTATTGACTATTTTTTCCTTAAAAATGGACTACTATATTAACATCTAAAAAAGTCCGTATGATAAAAATATATATATGCAAATGTCTTTTAAAAAAGAACGGACTCAATCATCATGATAATAATATTATTATTGATATAAAATCTGACTTTTATGTTAAAGTAATTGCATAATGGGTAAATTTATAGAATGATTAGTTGGTATGATCATATCACATATATGTATGATGTTCAGAAATTTTTTTAATTTCATTGTTCATAACTTTGCTCATACTATATCTGGCGTGATTGATGATTACTCTGTAATATTACGTTTGATAAAAAGGTTTATTATTGAATATAACGTTATTAAGAAATATTATTGCACATCTGATTTAAGTATTTTTTGTCTTGACCAGGTGCAATTTCTCCAGTTAAAATTCTAATTTTTGGTATTTGTGGAAGAAGAGAGACTTGAAAATTAAATTATGATATTTTAGCGTAGTGGTTCTAGTTAGGTCAATGGATGAGTATATGTTTTGATGAAATTGTGTTCAATGCTAGTTAATTAAAATTTTAATGATATATACAAGTTAAATGGATCAATCTAAATTATCAACCGACACGATTCTCTCATTCGCCACTTTTTAGTACCGGTGAATCGGGAGGACAAATAAAGCAATTAAGCTACCGAGAGGGTGAACTCGGCATTCAAAAGCTTTTGATGGCCTGAAATCACTTCATAAATAGCATATAAGCAGATATAAAAATTATTCATGAATTAAACATTAGCATCGTCCTATAGTTTCTACACTTGCTGAAATCACTTTGACCTCCATTCAATGTCAAAATCAACTTGTGAACACA
Organism: Eucalyptus brandiana; assembly: GCA_014182725.1. Classification (NCBI taxonomy): domain Eukaryota; kingdom Viridiplantae; phylum Streptophyta; class Magnoliopsida; order Myrtales; family Myrtaceae; genus Eucalyptus; species Eucalyptus brandiana. Next base: position 31,471,756 of record CM024677.1, read on the forward strand.
TACACATAAAAGCTTTATATTTGTAAGCGATAGAGAAAATTGTGTAATTTCTTTATATATCCACGAAGGGTACTTATTGATCAACTTCATAAGATGAGCTTCTAGTGCAACTATATATTATGATATTGATTATAATTGATCGGGGCTATGCACAGTGAAAACAGGCACTTGAGAGGTACGTTTCTAATAGATTATAATTATAAATATCAAGAAATTCTTGTATTCAATGGTAGAATTTAATTTAAAAGTAATCATAGGTCATCGTATTGACTTACCCAAAATCTAAATTCAATTTAAGCTACCATTTTAATACTCAAATAAATGCGTCAATATAGGACCATTACTCTCTTGCCCCCGTACATATTATACATCGATTACATTCATTAATGCTACAATATCGCAACCTTCCTTCTATATGAATCAATGACGTTGCATTGACTTATTCAAATCTAAATCCAAATATTTGGATAAGTATGTATAGAAATAGGACCATTACTCTCTTGCCATTATACATATTATACATCAGATCACATTCCCTTTTGTTTTTTGTTTTGCTTATATAAATATGTAAACTGGATCGCATTCCTTATTGCTACAAAATATCTCAAACCCCCTTCGTCACCGTCGCCAAACTTCTACATAAGTCCCCTCACCATTGAGACTCTTCCTCCTCACTTAGTACGCCATCATGGGGAGGACTGCGTGCGTGCTCGCTCTCTTGACGATCCTATTGCTTGTGGCTTCATATCAGTGTTAGTCTCTCTCTCTCTCTCTCTCTCTCTCTCTCCAATTGAGGGGCACACAGCATGCAGGCAACGGCATCTTAAAATAAAGAATGCATCTAGGCTGGGCGATGGATTATCAGACAACCACTGAAAGCCCTTGTCGGAAGCTTGCTTCCTGTTGGTTAGACACATGCTTCACATAGTGTCTAAAACCGGCACGTCTAGCCAGTATCCCTGGTTCTAGACACTATGCAAATCACATATTTATGTACATGTTTGCGATGTGTGATGATACAAATTTTTTTTTTTTAATTTCTGTGGGATTTTGCAGGGACATCAAGCGCGGATGAAACTGGAAGCAGCCTGCCTTCTGAGGAAACTCCTACGAATGATGGCAGTTGCTCCGCGTCCAAAGATCTGCGATGTTTTACGCAGCGAACCGGGTGCATCGGTGAAGGTTGTGTTGATGGGATGTGCAAGTGTCGATGCACTTGATTGATTATTATTTGATGAAACAAAAATAAAATAAGAAAGACTAAGTCTTCTTTCCTTTGCCTCCTTGGTTGGTTATATGGCATTAAATATTCCTTTTGCAAGGACAAAGAAAAAGAAAAGGGATGAAGAAGAAAAAAAAAAGAAACTAGATATTGAGATTTCCGGCTCCCTCCGTAAAGAAAGCATTTCCTATCTTTTTTACTCGGTATGCCCAATTAAAAGAAAGGCTAGAAACTTGTCGTTTATGGCAAAATGTAAGTTTTTTTTTTTTTTTTTTGTGGGGTGGGGGGGGGAGAGGGCACGAATAAAGTCAAATTTTACATTTTCCGACTAAGGTTAAATATTATATAAGAAAAAGTGCTTAATCGGCATTGATTATTCAAATATTTGCAGGCCCTATTTGTCTCCCCAAGTAATATTTCCAAACTTTTGGTTTAGGTCAAACTTTAGCCTATTCGTGGGGAGTGTTAGAGTGCCTTCATTTCTCGTAAAATGAGTGATTTATAAAACATTTTACGAAAAATGATTGTTTATATTGTTTAGATAAATAAATCAATGGAAAATATTTCCATCATTGATAATAATCCATGTCTAATTGTTTTCGTGGGCGATGATATTTTTTTTTTTTTTATTTATTTTTCTAGGCTATATAAGTGATTAATTTTTTAAAAATATCTTCCAAATAATTTATTTTCCATGAAATGAGTGCACTTGACTTAAGCTGAAAGTATAGAAATATTACTTAGGGGAGGCAAATAGAGGCCAACAAAGATTTGAATGATAACATATAAACAAATATAAAAATTGCTTTCCAATTACACATTAGCATCGTTGTAACGACCCCAAGTTTATTTCTAGGGTCTTGAGTGGCAGAGATTATTTTCGTGACGTCCCAAATTTTTCACCGTCCTGATTCTTTTTATCTTATTATTATGCACACGCGGAAACGTGAATAAACAACTCCCCAAACAAATAATAGCTGGAAGACTAGGACATACATCGTGTAGAACACACTAGTTTATATTATAACATTATTTTTACAAGCCTTTTTCTCTATGGGCTCTCTTTCCATTTTTCATCACACTATAGGTCAAGGGAAATTTCTATCTTCTCTAGCATGACTGCAGCTCCCAAAACGGAATAGGAGACTTTCATTTCTACAAGACTAAAAGATGAGGGAGTAAGTCTCAGTAATTAAAATTCCTAGTTCTCACTGGTTCCTCGGGCCTGCAAAAAATTGAGGTGAAGATGCATGCAACGATTGATTTATTTACTATGGTTAATATTGCTAAAAGTCTCAAATTATGCCTTCTTTGAGACACAAATACTCTAAACTTTTTTTTTTTGCATCATTAAAAACTCCAAATTTTCTCATTGTGACACATATACCCCTGATTTTTTTATGTCATAAAAAATCATGAACTTATAAAAGTATGATAAATACATCCTAGATGGAATTGTAAAATAGAGTAAATATTGGGCTTTTTCGTGACAAAAGAAAAAGTTGAGAGTATTTATGTGATAGTTTTGGAGGTTTTGGTGACACAAAAAAAAGTTAGATATTTATGTCACGGTATGTATAATTTAAGATTTTTGATAATATATGCCCTATTTAGTAAATTGGTTAAGATTGGATGATATTTATCAGCAAAAGAGAAAACTAGCATGTCAACTGGACTATTTGAATAATCTTTCCTTTGCATATGCTACGATGCAGGGCGGGAGGGGTGGGACTCGAACCACTCGGGAGAGGAGGGGGAGGTGGAGCTCACGGAGGGCGCAGAAGGCGCGGACGGTAGCGACGAGGCGCACCGCAGCCGCGTGGGGTTTCGGGGAAGGCAAGACGAGAGGGTGGAGCGAGGAGGAAGAGGCGAGGAAGGGGTCAAGCAGGTGGAGGTTGTCGGGGGTGACGACGACGGTGATGGTGATGGCGGCGCCGAGGCGGGGGAGGTGGAGGAGCTTGTGGGCGAGGTCGAGGAGGGGGATGATGTGGCCGGCGGTGGGGTAAGGGTACATGAGGATGTGGACGGACATGGCTGGAGCTTCGATCGTTCGCGGTGGTCCAAGCTAGCAACAAGGGGGATGCGTCTATCGTCCCGCTCTCCTCTGCGCTTCATGGTGGTGGGCTTGCGACGGAGGCGACGGCAAGGCAGAGGAGACGACGGCAAGGGCGGAGGTTTAAAAAGGATGAATCCGTTGAAAAAGAAGATGCTTTCTCCAGCGAGGTGCGGCACGGGGAGAGAGAGAGAGGGGGCTGGTTTTCGTTGTCTGGGAGTGGGAGTGATTGCTTTCGTCACCACCGACGAACGTCCGGCGACAATGACAAAAACGCAACGCCACAAAGGAATTAATAAATGAATTATAATTAATCAAATTATGATCTTGTCCTTTGATGAAGAATTATCGCTACTTTACAACGGGCGATGGGATCGGTTCCAAGAAATTAATCTATAAAAGCACACTTTTTATTTATTTATTTTATTTCTACACTCGGACATGACATTGAAAACTGCAATTAAATTAAAATACTAATTCAAATCTCGCTTCATATTATCTACAAGAAAATGACTTATCTGTTGCTCTCGACTTTTATGCTTACGTGCAGTAGAGGCATATTTTATTTCTATGCTCACATATAAAAGAAGACGAGAAAAATCTTAGAAAGGGAAGAGGGAGAAGCGATACTTTTATATATTACCTTCCATAGTGCAAGAAGAGACCGCACTCACTGGACAAACGGGGTGATAGGAGAACGGTAATAATTCGAACAATATCGAATCAACGCAGCGGAATAAAATAATCTCCCCTCTTGTGTAAACCTAATAGGAATCGATATAGTAGAGTAAAATAAATACCAACACGCGAACACAAGACGATTTTTTACGTGGAAAACCTCCTCAATGTGAGGAGATAAAAAACCACGGGACCGGAATCCACCTAAAAATCTTCACTATCAATAAAATTGTTCTTCTCTAGCAAATACTAGAGGTACATAGCAGCAAACACCTCAAGAACATAATTCTTGACAATACACATGAACTTCACAAGAGATCAAGGATAAATTTGACTAAAAACGCAGGTTTTGATCAATCCACGAAAAACCTGATGTAGGGAGCTTCAAACGAAAATCAAACCGTTCAGATTCGATAAAATTGCGCCACGAACATGCTGACAAAATTTCAGCTCAATCGGACCACGAATCGACCTCCAACACGAACTTGATGTAAATCAGATATTGCCCCAAACCCCATTTTCGCTTTCTCTTTTTCTCTTGTTACTATTTCCTTTTCTGCTACTACCTCCTTTTATATAGATAGTGAGAAACCCTATTTCCTCATATAACTTATTATATGGGCTCAAGCCCTTTTAGGCTTGCAACTCATTGGGCTTCCTCCACATAGGAGTGAACCCGGCTAACAAATCTCCCCTCACGACAATGTGGAGGGATTCACCATCCCCGCTATCAAACGGCAATGTTCAAGCTTCTCTCTTCGTAGAGTCTTCGTCATCATATCGGAGCCATTATGATCCGTATGAATTTTCTCGAGTTCCAACAACTTTTCATCTAGAACATCCCTTATCCAATGATATCTAACATCAATATGTTTCGATCTAGAATGAAAAGATGAATTCTTACCAAGATGAATTGCGCTTTGATTATCACAAAATAGCACATACCTCTTTTGCTTGAACCCAAGTTCTTCTAAGAACTTCTTCATCCATAGCATCTCTTTACTAGCTTCGATCCACTGCAATAAATTCAGCTTCGGTTGTAGAAAGTGCAACACACTTCGCAATCTTGACTTCCATGACACGGCTCCACCCGCAAAAGAAATCAAATAACCAGAAGTAGATTTACGAGTATCAATATCTCCTGCCAAGTCGGAATCTGTGTATCCAACTAACTCAAGTTTCCCGGTCCCGAAACTGAGTTTCAAATTTGAAGTTCCCCGAAGATACCTCATAATCCACTTCACTGCATTCCAGTGCTCTCTGCCTGGATTTAACAAATAGCGACTAACAACGCCAACTGCATGCGCCAAGTCTGGGCGTGTACATACCATTGCATACATTAAGCTTCCTACAGCTGAAGCATATGGAACACTTTCCATATCTTTCTTTTCTTTATCGCTTGTAGGACTTTGCATCATATTTAACTTAAAGTGGGTAGCAAGAGGAGTACTAACCACTTTAGCCTTGTCCATGTAAAATTTCTGAAGGATCTTCTCGATATATTTCTCTTGCGATAAAAATAACTTCTTAGCATCTCTATCTCGGGTAATTCTAATGCCAAGAATCTGCTTTGCCGAGCCCAAGTCTTTCATGGCAAAAGACTTGCTCAACTGTTTTTTCAATAACTCAATTCTTGAAGCATTCTTGCCAACAATCAAAGATATCATCAACATAAAGCAAGAGAATAATAAAGTCACCATCAGAAAATTTTTGGACAAACACACATTATCCGAGGAAGTCTTCTTATAGCCCCGTTTATCATAATCGACGCAAATTTCTTATACCACTTTGTCTCGGTGCTTGTTTTAGGCCATAGAGACTTTTCTTCAATTTGCACACATAATCCTCTTTCCCTTTCACTTTGAAACCCTCAGGTTGTTCCATGTATATCTCTTCCTCCAAGTCACCATGTAGGAAGGCTGTTTTAACATCCATTTGCTCAATTTCTAAATCTAGGCTAGCTGCCAAGCCTAGTACCACACGGATAGAAGACATTTTTACTACCGGAGAAAATATATCATCAAAATCAATACCATTTTTCTGACCGAATCCCTTAACAACCAATCTAGCTTTGTACCGTGGTTGTAAAGTATGTTCATCTTGCTTCAACCTATATACCCACTTGTTCTTCAAAGCTCTTTTACCTTTAGGTAACTTCACCAACTCAAAAGTATGATTATCATAAAGTGACGCATCTCATCTTGCATAGCATCGAACCAATTGCTTTTGTACTCATCTTCTATTGCTTCGCATAGCACTCGGTTCACCTCGCATCGACAATAATACATACTCATCTTCGAATACTTAGTGGAAGGTCGTCGGTCTCTAATGGATCTCCTGGACTGGAACATCCAAAGTGGAACATCTAATTGAGCCTCTCGGTTCAGAACATTATTATCTATCTCAACATGTTCGGGAACATGTGCATTATTTGGAACATTGACTTCCCGCCGCTCTTCATCAACCCGTGTAGGGATATTTGTAAGAGGAACTGGATCTAAATCAACCAGATTATCACTAACCTGTGGTGCTGAAATCATCTTTGATTTCTCAATATCCTCTATTGTTTGATCTTCCATAAACACAACGTCTCTGTTTCTAACAATTTTCTTTTCAAATGGATCATAAAATTTGTAGCCAAGCATATCCTGTCCATAACCAATAAATATGCACTGTCGTGTTTTCACATCAAGTTTAGACCTCTCATCTTTGGGAACATGCACAAATGCTTTGCACCCAAATACACGCAAATAATCATAAGAAACTTCTTTGCCTGTCCAAACTCTATTAGGAACATCAAACTCTAAAGGAACGCATGGACTAAGATTTAATATATACACAACTGTACTTAAAGCCTCACCCCAAAAGGATCCAGGTAGCTTTGACTGTGAAAGTAAGCATCTTACCCTTTCAACCAAGTGTTCTATTCATTCTCTCGGCTAAGCCATTTAACCGAGGCGTCTTGGGAGGTGTCTTTTGATGTCGAATACCTTGTTGTCTGCAGTATTCATCAAAAGGTCCAATATACTCTCCCCCGTTATCGCCCGATACATTTCAATTTCTTTCCATCTGTCTCTCAACCGAAGCCCGAAATTGCTTAAAAGCATCTAACACTTGATTTTTAGTTTTCAATGTATAAATCCAAATTTTCCTTGAAAAATCATCTATAAAAGTAACAAAATAAAGAGAGCCACCAAGTGATTTTGTTTTCATAGGACCGCAAACATCGAATGCACTAAATCCAATATACCCGACTTTCTTGAAGGAGGGGTGCTTTTAAATGCAACTCGTTCGTTTTCCCGCTAAACAATGAGCACACTTCTTTAGCGCTGAACTTTTCAATCCTAAAAGGAGCTTCTTCTTGGCCAATATTGACAAACCCTTCTCACCGATGTGACTCGAGCCTCTTATGCCATAACTCTGCTGCATCTTCGCTATCTACTTTTGCATTAATTTTGTCTCGTAGACAACTTTGCCTCGCATAATGTATAACGAAGAATATTTTTCACCTCTAGCCACAACAAGAGAACCTTTGGTAAGTTTCCATTGACCATTACAAGGTGCTGCAATACCCCTCATCATCCAACTTGCCTGTAGAAATCAAATTCAAGCGGATATCAGGTATTATGTTTAACATTATTCAATACTAACCTCGTGCCATTGCTGGTTTCTAGGCACACATCACCGATGCCTACAGCTTGAGCTAGTCTATTGTTTCCCATCTTCACAGATCCGAAGTCACCTGACCTGTATGATGTAAAGAAATCTCTACGAGACGTAGCATGAACGGATGCACCACTATCAATTACCCAACTGGTCTCATGAGAAACAAAATTCACCACATCACCATCAAAAATAGTGAGAAAGTCTTCTTTAAGTGCAGCAACACGATTGTCATCACTATCATCATCACTTTTCTTCTCTTTACCTTTCTCCTTTTGTTTCTCCCTTTTTAACTGGCGACAAAACCTCTGAATATGTCATTTCTGATGGCAATAATGGCACTCAACATTAGCAAATTTATTATACTTACCTCTGCTTTTGTCTCGACTTTTATCTCTATTTCTCGGACCTCGAGACTCACTTCCCCCTTTTCTCAACAACCAAGGCATCGAATGTGAAGAGGATGATCCCCGTGTCTTCCTTCTCATCTCTTCATTCAAAATACTACTCTTGGCTAAATCCATGGTAATCGTACCATCCGGGGCGAGTTAGACAAAGATGTTCGAAACGTCTCCCATGAGTCCGGCAAAGTACCAAGCAACCATAATGCTTGTATCTCATCATCAAACTTGATTCCCATCGCAGCCAACTGATTTATAATTCCTTGAAAAGAATTTAAATGATCGAGTCAAACGAGTACCATCATGATATCTCGAGCCATCATCTCTTTTATCAAAAATAACTTATTATTCCCAGTCTTTCGAGCATATAACTGTTCGAGCTTATCCCATAAACTGCGTGCATGTGTTTCCTCAATAATATGGTTCAAAACATTATCATCTACCCACCGCCCGATATAACCACACACTTGACGATGAAATATAGACCATTCAACATCGGTTTATTCTCTGGTTTCTCCTCGGCAAATACAGGCAAATAAAAATCTTTCACATATAAAAGATCTTCCATCTTCCCTTTCCGGATATGATAATTTGAACCATTCGGTGTAACCATTCTACTCATATTCGTTTCCATTGTTTAACACAAGGCAGAAAAATCAAGCAATAACCTGATGCTCTGATACCACTCTGATGGAAGAACGGTAATAATTCGAACAATATCGAATCAACGCAGCGGAATAAAATAATCTCCCCTCTTGTGTAAACCTAATAGGAATCGATATAGTAGAGTAAAATAAATACCAACACGCGAACACAAGACGATTTTTTACGTGGAAAACCTCCTCAATGTGAGGAGATAAAAAACCACGGGACCGGAGTCCACCTAAAAATCTTCACTATCAATAAAATTGTTCTTCTCTAGCAAATACTAGAGGTACATAGCAACAAACACCTCAAGAACATAATTCTTGGCAATACACATGAACTTCACAAGAGATCAAGGATAAATCTGACCTAAAACGCAGGTTTTGATCAATCCACGAAAAACCTGATGTAGGGAGCTTCAAACGAAAATCAAACCGTTCAGATTCGATAAAATTGCGCCACAAACATGCTGACAAAATTTCAGCTCAATCGGACCACGAATCGACCTCCAACACCAACTTGATGTAAATCGATATTGCCCCAAACCCCATTTTCTGCTTTCTCTTTTCTCTTTGTTACTATTTCCTTTTCTCGCTACTACCTCCTTTTATATAGATAGTGAGAAACCCTATTTCCTCATATAACTTATTATATGGGCTCAAGCCCTTTTTAGGCTTGCAACTCATTGGGCTTCCTCCACATAGGAGTGAACCCAGCTAACACGGGGCTCGTTGGGGAGGTCAATAGTGAGCCCATTGCTAGTGCCGACAAAAGTGTGGAGCATGGCGTGGTTGGCATGATAGATATTCAACTTATCAACGCTCTGCGACTTGAGGAGTATGGAGGCATAAAGAGAAGAGAATGGCTTGTAAGAGAGAAAATAGAGAGGCGATTTGCAAGGGGTGAGGGTTTTGATGTCAAAGGCGTGAAAAGAAAGAAGACGAAGGAAAGTGGGACCCACATGAGAAAAAAACAAAATAAAAAGAACTGAGAAAAAAATGGCGACAACTTTTATAGAGTTGTAGTAGAAATAGTGAGCCATACAATAAGTATTATGGCCAAAATACTAAAAAAGGACCATTTAAACTTAAGGAGGAGCGGAAAAAAAAAGCGGTCATTTCTTTAATTAGATTGCAGTTGCTACATAAATTTCTTCCCTTGTTTCCCCAACATCAATCGCTAATTGTTCATCCTTCAACTATTACGCTTTGCGTGGGCAGCCTCACCCACCATGAGCATAATGCTATAAGCTTAAGTCGCAGTTATCCTCCACCCGCACAACTTTCTAATCGAGTTACTTCATAAATTTATTTCTTTAAAGAAGGCATTTGCCATCTTATTTGCTCGACATGGGTACTTCATGTCCTGTAAGAAAGCATTTAGGTGGCTGTAAATAATTCTATAAAATTTTTACACTTCAATGTTTCAAAGAAAAGCTAGAAACTTGCCTCTTTTATGGAAAAAAAAAAAAAAAAAGTCTTTTTAATAAACAAAAGGGCGGTGCTATTTCTACTCCCTATATGACTAAATTCACCCATTTCCCACCAAAAAAAAAAAAAAATTCCCTTTGTCATTCAATTACAATTTAAATTGGTTGTCCTAAATTTATTTACTTTGCTTTTTTTAGTATTTCTATATCCATGTAAATTTTATTAAACCTAAATATTGCATAAAGTAAGAACTTTCTTTTGAAAGTGCTAGTGAAATATCATTATTTTGGTCGACAAAAATCAATATCATATATAAGCTGTTTATGAAAACATATTAAGATATCTCATTGTGCATAGATATTTCTCTAAGTCTTACGTGCTCTCTATAAAAAAAATATTGCCAATATAATAAGGGAAAAAGATAAATTCTTTGATATAGTAAATAAAGAGACTTGATAAATATTTTAGACTAATAAGATTAATAAAACGTTCACTAAGAAAGTGAGCTTTTGAGATAACAGGGTCAAAAAATAGTTAAGTCATTATAAGATTAATGATGAAGAATAGACTTTTTGACTTTATACTATATCAAAAAGTGTCTTTACAATTAGTGAGATAATTTTACATGGAGTATAAAAAACGTTATAGGAATATCTAATAACGGACTTTTCTTTGATACACAAAAGGAAATGTGAAATGTTTAATTATGTTAATTATACTAAATAAAAAAGGAAATGGGCCATCATTATAAACTGCAATTGAAAGATTGAAAGCAAAGTTGTCTTTTAGTATAAATACGGGTGGAAATAGCACCGCCCAAAAAAAAGTGAACATAAAAATTTCTGCCATGGGTTGAACATTATGTATAATAAAATAACTTTGCCTAATTAACCTATTTATTGACTATTTTTTCCTTAAAAATGGATTACTATATTAACATCTAAAATAGTCCGTATGATTAAAAAAAAAAAATATGCAAATGTCTTTTAAAAAAGAACGGACTCAATCATCATGATAATAATATCATTACTGATATAAAATTTGACTTTTATGTTAAAGTAATTGCATGATGGGTAAATTTATAGAATGATTAGTTGGTACGATCATATCACATATATGTATGATGTTAAGAAAAATTTTACATTTAATTGTTCATAACTTTGCTCATACTATATCTGGCCTGATTGATGATTACTCCGTAATATTACGTATGATAAAAAGGTTTATTATTGAATATAACGTTATTAAGAAATATTATTGCACATCTGATTTAAGTATTTTCTGTCTAGACCGGGTGCAATTTCTCCTGTTAAAATTCTAATTTTCGGTACTTGTGGAAGAAGAGACTTGAAAATTAAATAATGATATTTCAGCGTAGTGGTTACAGTTAGGTCAACGGATGAGTATATGTTTTGAGGAAATTGTGTTCAATGCTAGTTAATTAAATTTTTAATGATATATACAAGTTAAACGGATCAATCCATATTATCAACCGACACGATTCTCTCATTTGCCACATTTTAGTACTAGTGAATCGGAGGACAAATAAACCAATTAAGCCACCGAGGGTGAACTCGGCATTCAAAAGCTTTTGATGGCCTGAAATCACTTCATAAATAGCATAAAAGCATATATAAAAATTATTCATGAATTAAACATTAGCATCATCCTCTGGTTTCTACACTTGCTGAAATCACTTTGACCTCCATTGAATGTCAAAATCAACTTAAGAACGCATACACGTAAAAGCTTTATATTCGTAAGCGATAGAGAAAATTGTGTAATTTCTTTATACATCCACAAAGAGTACTTATTTATCGAGTTCATGAGATGACCTTCTAGCGCAACTATATATTATGATATTGATTATAATTGATCGGGGATATGCACAGGTGAGAGAATGCACCCGAGAGATACGTTTCTAATAGATTATAATTATAAATATCAAGAAATTCATGTATTCAATGGTAGAATTTAATTTCAAAGTAATCATAGGTCATCGTATTGACTTATGCAAAATCTAAATTCAATTTAGGCTACCATTTTAATACTCAAATAAATGCGTCAATATAGGACCATCACTCTCTTGCCCCTTACATATTATACATCAGTTACATTCATTAATGCTACAATATCTCAACCATCCTTCTATATGAATTAATGACGTTGCATTGACTTATTCAAAATCTAAATCCAATTTAACCTACGATATTTGGATACATATGTGTAGAAATAGGACCATTACTCTCTTGCCATTATACATATTATACGTCAGATCACATTCCCTTTTGTTTTTTTTTTTTCTTATATAAATATGTAAACCTGATCGCATTCCTTATTGCTACAAAATATCTCAAACCTCCTTCGTCGCTGTCGCCAGACTTCTCCATAAGTCCCCTCATCATTGAGACTCTTCCTCCTCACTTAGTACTACCATCATGGGGAGAACTGTGCGCGCTCTAGCTCTCTTGACGATCCTATTGCTCGTGGCTTCATATCAGTGTCAGTCTCTCTCTCTCTCTCTCGGCGCCCTAGCAAATTCGAGGGTATTTTTGGGGGCAAGGGAAGAAAAACTTTCTCTCCAATTGAGGGGCATAGGGCGTGTAGGCATCGGCATCTTAAAATAAGGAATGCATCTAGGTTGGGTGATGGATTATCAGACTACCACTGAAAGCCCTTATCGGAAGCTTGCTTCCTATTGGTTATACACATGCTTCACATAGTGTCTAAAACCGGCACGTCTAGCTAGTATCCCTAGTTCTAGACACTGTGCAAATCACATATTTATGCACATGTTTGCGACATGTGATGATACAATTTTTTTTTTTTATTTCTTTGGGATTTTGCAGGGACATCAAGCGCGGATGAAACTGGAAGCAGCCTGCCTTCTGAGGAAACTCCAGCGAACGATGCTAGTTGCGCCGAGTCCAAAGACTGCGATGTTTTCTGCTTGCGAACTGGGTGCATCAATGAAGGTTGTGTTGATGGGATGTGCAAGTGTCGATGCACTTGATTGATTATTATTTGATGAAACAAAAATAAAATAAGGAAGAGTAGTCTCCAAACCCTTCGCCTCCTTGGTTGGTTATATGGCGTTAAATATTTCTTTTGCAAGGACAAAGAAAAAAAAAAAGGGATGAAGAAGAAAAAAATAAACTAGATATTGAGATTTCCCGGCTCCCTCCGTAAAGAAAGCATTTCCTATCTTTTTTACTCAGTATGCCCAATTAAAAAAAAAAAAGGCTAGAAACTTGTCGTTTATGGCAAAATGTAAGTTTTTTTTGGGGGGGCACGAATAAAGTGAAATATTACATTTTCCGACTAAGGTTAAATATTATATAAGAAAAATTGCTTAATCGACATTGATTATTCAAATATTTGCGGGCCCTATTTGTCTCCCCAAGTAATATTTCCAAACTTTTGGTTTAGGTCAAACTTCAGCCTATTTGTGGGGAGTGTTAGGGTGCCTTCATCCAAACCAACTCCCTATTGTCATGTGGCCATTCGAGATCAGTAAGATTCGTGCCTGACACACGATAGTACCGAGTCGAATCATGGTCGTCTACGATCGATGCATGATTGAGCAGAATCACCCACGATCGGAACATGATTGTTTGGATCGATTCATGACCGTGGAATGATATGTGGTGGGTGTGACCATCCATCAATCAACCCTGATAGTCGGGTAGTCATCCATTGACCGAACTGCTTGGTTCCATGATTGTGGTCATGAGATTGGTCCACGATCGTTCCCTTGATTGATCCATGATCATTACATGGCCGGATCTTGGAATGATCCATGACCTATCCTTATTGTTGGCACACCAGATTCATAGCCATTTCCCGTAGGTCGAAAATCGGGATGTTACAATCGTCCTCTAATTTCTACAATTGCTGAATCACTTTGACCTCCGTTTAGTGTCAAAATCAACTTAAAGACACATGCACATAAAAGCTTCACATAAGATTGCACAAAAGAGTGAATTATGTAATTTGTTTATACATCGACAAAAGAGTATGCTTATCGACCTCATAAAATGACTATCTGGAGCAATTAGATATTATGATATTGATTATAATTGATCGGGACTTGTACAATGAAAAGTATTATATGCATTATCTTGAGAAATACGTCTCTAACATATTAGAATGATAAATATCAAGAAATTCATGAGACTATGGAGCGTGTATTCGTGGTAGAACTTACTTTCGAAGTTATTGTAGGTCGTCACATTTACTTACTCAAAATCTAACTCCATTATAAGCTACCATTTTAATACTTGGATAAATATTTGTAGAAACAGGACCATCACTCTCTTGCCCATATAAATATTATACACCAGATCACATTCCTTATTGTGCAAAATATCTCAACATTCCTTTCTCGCCGTCTCCAAACTTCTATATAAATTGTCCCCATCGAGACTCCTCCTCACTTAGCTCTACCATCATGAGGAGAACTGCGCGCGATCTGGCTCTCCTGACGATCCTATTGCTCACGGCGTCCTGTCTTTGTCGGTCTCTCTCTCTCGGCATCCTCGTGAATTACATATTTATGCACAGCGACGAGTAATTCTTTTGCAGGGACATCAAGCGCAGATGGAAGTGGAAGAAGCATGCCTTCCGATGAAACCCTCCCGAGACCCGCCGCTTGCGCCGAGTTCGAAGACTGCGTGGGGCACTGCTTGCAGCTTGGGTGCGATACCAAAGGTTGTGTTGATGAGATGTGCGAGTGTCAATGCAATCGTTATATTACCATGTCAATTAAGCAGTTCATCTCACTAATAAAAAAAAAAAAAAAAAATCTCTTTCCTTTGCCTCTATGATAGGTTAATTTTTCATTTTCCAAGGAGAAAGAAACGAAGAAAACGAAGCATGAAAAAGTTAAAAAAAAAATAAAACTATAATGTTTAGCCATCAAATTTGGACAAGTCATCAGATGCCATTTTCCATGTCGAAAATTCAAAATTAATCCTTACAATATCTAGTTGAAAACGAAGGCGCTTTCTTGAGGGGTGTCGTGGACGGAGAAAGACTGGTTTCGTTGTTGACCAGGAGTTGATTTGTAAATGGAAGTTCGTCACCGCTGACGAACTTCCAATGACAACGACAAACACCCGACGCGACAACTTATTGGATATTTTGAAGTGAGGTGTGAAAGTTTACAAGTGGAAAATCGAAAATATTCGACATTAGGTTAATTTTGAAAATTAATCCTACAATACCTAGCACTGATGGAAAACTGCATAAGATTTGTTAAGCGAATACTGCGGCGAATGGACCGAGTAACGAAATCGAATTCCGACCTCTTTCGTTTTGCCTCAAAACTAGGTGAATGAAGGAGAAAGAGCCGAAGATTGTAGGGAAGAAAATATTGGAGAGAAAAAATGTCTTACTTCATTGATTGTATCTTCTATACAATGATGTATATAATACAAAAGAAATAATAATAAAAGCAAGTTTACATTTCCCGAATATCCTATGATCTTTCTAATCCTAATATGGACACAAACATATCAATTTACAAATCATCCCGATCCTGCAAATCATATCTTCCAACACTCCCCCTCAAGCTGGTGACTTGTATATGTCCAAGACGCCTAGCTTGCTTAGAAGATATGCATGTCGTCTCTGACATAGAGGTTTAGTGAACATGTCCGCCGGTTGCTCCGTGGTTCTGATTCCTCTAGTCTGGATAACTCCTTCTTGAATCTTCTCTCTAGTGAAATGACAATCGACCTTTGTGTGTTTTGTCCTTTCATGAACTATGGGATTTGTTGCAAGCTTGAATGCTAAATCGTTGTCACAGAAGAGTGTAGTAGGTCCCTTAATTTGTGCCCCAAGATCCATAAGCAAGCCTCTTAACCAAACTATTTCACAAACAGTTTGGGCCATAGATCGATACTCAGCTTCAGCTGAAGATAAGGACACAGTTGGTTGTTTCTTCGTCTTCCATGAAAGTAATGATTCCCCAAATTTGATACAGAAACCAGTAATAGATCTTATGCTCATAGGACATGTAGCATAATCTGCATCGCAATAGGCTGTCATTTCCATGTTGCATTTCCGAGAAAGAAGTATTCCCAATCCTGGGCATGTCTTCAAATATCTCACAATTTTCAAAGCTGCATTCATGTGAGATTGTTTTGGGCTGTGCATGAATTGACTGAGAGTCCGAACTGCATAGCAGATGTTCGGCCTCATCATGGTAAGATAGATGAGTTTCCCTACAAGTCTCTGATATCCTGATGGATCTTTCAATACTAGATCATCATAAGAAGATACTTCAGCATTATAGCCAACATAAGTCAGCTTGACATTTTGCTCGATGGGAATAATGGTAGGTTTGCAACCTGACAATCCTGCTTCTGATATAATCTCCATTACGAATTTCCGCTGGCTAAGTGAGATTCCCTGATCTGAACGAGCTATCTCAATTCCGAGAAAATACTTAGGCGAGCCTAAATCTTTGATATGGAAAGTGGAATGCAGATATTCTTTCAGATTCTTGACAGCCGAGCCATCATTGCCCATGATGAGTATGTCATCAACATAAATCATCAAATAAATAGATGACATATCTTTCCTCCAAGTGAACAATGCATAGTCGTATTTAGATTGTTTGAATCCAGTAGCCATAAGAGCACTAGTAAATTTGGCATGCCATTAACGGGAAGCTTGTTTCAGTCCATACGAGATTTGCGGAGACGACATACCTTAGACTCCCCTCTCCGTAATCCCGGTGGAAGATCCATGTATATTTCTTCATCCAGATCGCCATGTAAGAAGGCGTTATGTACATCCATTTGATGTAATGGCCAGTCTCGAAAAGCAGCAACCGACAGGAAGGAACGGACGGTGACATCTTTGGCTACTGGGGAGAAGGTTTCGTGATAATCAAAACCTTCTCGTTGTGTGAAACCTTTGGCCACGAGTCGAGCCTTATATCTCTCTATAGAACCATCTGCTCGATACTTAATTTTATATACCCACTTACACCCAATAGGTTTTCTATGAGTAGGTAATGGCACAATATCCCAAGTATGATTTTCTACTAAAGCCTCGTAATTCGTCTCCATAGCCTTTTGCCAACGTGGATCATGCATTGCTTCATTATAACTAGATGGCTCTTGCCCCTCAGAGATATGGCTCATGCAACATAAATGTTCTAACGATAGCCTATCAAATGAAATATAGGATGAGATGGGATATCGAGTACCTGGTGATCCTGATGAAGCACATACATAGTCCTTTGTCCAGATAGGTGGAACTCGACCAGATCGCCGAGGTTCTTCGTGCTGGATAAAGGTCGAGTCTTCATTAGTACTCGATTCTGGAAGAGCTGTCGATCGTAATCCCTTTCTTTGGGGTCCTCGTCAATTGAATGATCCATATGGGCCTCGGTAGACATCGGGGATTGTGCGGTAGTTGATTATGAATTTCTTGGAGGAGGAATAATAAGGTAAGATTCTCCGAAGATGGCTCTTCCTCGATAAGGATCGAGTAATCCCCGGCCTTTCTTTTGAGGTATATGAAGAGCGTCTCGAAAGGAAAAATGTCTTCATAGAAAAACACATCTCTGCTCACAAAAAATTTCTCTATGTATGGTTCATAAACACGATATCCTTTCTTCAAACTTGAATACCCCATGAATATACACTGTCTTGCACGAGGTTCCATCTTATCCCTGTGCCCTACTGTGGTCACATAGCATAGGCACCCAAAACTCGAGATGACTCGATCCGGTTTCTTCCCATACAATATTTTGAAAGGAGTTTTTCCTTTAAGAATGCATGATGGCATACGATTGATCGGGTATGCTGCTTTGTGACTACACAATCTCCCCAAAAATTTCAGGAATAGAAGCCTGAAACTTAAGAGCACGTGCTACTTCCAATAAGTGACAATGCTTTCTTTCAACCACTCCATTTTGATGTGGTGTATATGTACAAGAGCTTTCATGCAAAATTCCATTTAAGGAAAGAAGAGAAGCACATTCCCCATTAAAGAACTCTCTACCATTGTCAATACATATATGACGAATTGATTTCCCAAATTGATTTTTGGACAAAGCAAGGAAAATTTCCAGGTGAGAAAGAACCTGAGCTTTTGATTGCATGAGGAATATCCATGTTGCATGTGAAAAATCATCTACAATTGTGAGGAAAAATCGTGACCCATCATGATTCAAAGTGTGATAAGGTCCCCAGACATCAGCATGAATTAATGAGAATATTTCATTGACTTGAGAAGTGCTATTTGGGAAAGGAGGACGTGTCTATTTTGCTAATGGACAAATAGGGCACTGAGGACAAGGAAATAAAGCAGTATGATCCAATCTTTGATGATAAAGAAGATTCTTATCATTGATAGTAGTATTACACAATGATTTATTGGAAGATAATTGAAAATTCATCCAGAAATATAGCCATTGAAAGACTCTACCCAAGCCCATTAGTTTCCTAGTCGAAAGGGCCTGAAAGAAACATTTATCGGATTTGAATAAGATACGACAGGAATTTTCTTCACAAGCTCGAGATATTGACATGAGATTGAACTGGAAATTAGGAATGTAAAGCACATTTCGAAGTATAATATGAGAACTAAGATTCACAGTGCCAATCTTTTCAACTTGGATCATGTTTCCATTTGGGAGCTGAACAGATTTGAGAAAAGACAATTTTCTGATGTTTGAAAGCAAGCTCCTATCACAGACAATATGGTCACTAGCACCTGAATCAATAATCCATGCACTCTTCGAAATTGTATTTACCAGACAATAAGAAGTATATTGCTAATAAGAAGTATATTGCTAATTATTAAACTGTTTATGATTAAATTAGGACAATTAAAATGTTCAAGACTGAAATCAATCATTGTAAAATATATTTTGGCCCTTTTTTTTTAATAATTATCTTGGGGAGTATGGCACTCAAGTAATGGATTGAGAAGTAACGACATTAGAGTAAGTGTTGTATGAAAGTTATTAATGGTGTATGTGCCACATAGAATAGCCGGTGATGATTAGACAGCCATGTTAGCAAATTTACATGAAAAAAATGAATAGAATTACTAAATTAGAATTTCACATAAAAGATTAGGACTAAACTGGCAAAATTTAAAAAATTAAGGATTGAAATAGCATTGTATAATAGGTCTAGGACCGATTAGATAATTTTCTCATGAGATATGAAGACTCTCCACATTGTATTTCTAATAGCTTAGAATGATAAATATCAAGAAATTCGGCCAATGAGACTATGAAGCAGGCTTTCAATGGTAGAATTTAGTTTCAAAGTAATTGTAAGCCGTCCCATTGACTCACCCAAATGCAACTCCAAATTAAGCTACCGTTTTAAGACTCGGATAAATGGGTGTAGAAACAGGGTCATCACTCACTAGCTCATATACATATTATAGACCGAATCGCATTCTCAATGATGACAAATATCTCAACCTTACTTTCTAATCACCGCTGCACTTTCTGTCTCAATTGCCGCTTTGTCATCATGGTGAAAATCACATCTAATTTAGTTCTTTTGACAATTGTGTTGCTCGTAACGTTATGTCGATCTATCTATCGGTGTTGTTGCGAATCAAGTACTTATGCACATGTTCGCTATGCGTAACGATACGATTCTTTTATTTATTTTTCTTTTTTGGGTTCCGTGGGTACATCTTTCGCAGATGGAATTGGAAGCATGGCTCTTGAGGAAACTCTCTCGGGCCATATCCTTTTGCTTCAAGTTCAAGAGGCCGCGTGGCGATTTGGGCGCCTTACCAAAGGTTTTGTTCATGGGATGAGCAAGTGCCGATGCACTTGATAGATTATTAGGTGACGTTACGTAACGAGCAATTATTGTTGTACTAGCACACATAGCAAAGAGGATGGACCCGAATGTATCTTAAAACTGCTTCGTCTGAACTTTGAGACATAAAACATAAGAGGTATTCCCTCCTAGGCGGGGAAGAAAAAATCACACTCGGAAATTAGGGGGCCCTTCAGGTGAGGAGGGTAGATTATGCACATCTAATAATGGGTGTTTGAGAAACTGGTAGGTCCGTAGAATAGCCACCCACGCCGGTGAAGATGGAGGGTTGGGTGAAACACTCACTGCAAGGTCAACCTATGTTTTGCATAGTGTCTTTGAACTGACCTGTCGGCTTTGTACCCCTGGTTGAGAGTTACATTCGGCTGACTCCATCACATGGTCCCTCGGAACTACAAAAAATTGAGGTGAAGATGCATGCAACAATCGATTTATTTACTGTGGTTAATATTGCTAAAAGTCTTAAATTATGCCTACTTTTGAGACACAAATATTCTAATTTTTTTTTTTTTTTGCATCATTAAAGACTCCAAATTTTCTCATTGTGACACATATACCCCTGATTTTTTTATGTCATAAAAAATCATGAACTTATAAAAGTATGATAAATACATCCTAGATGGAATTGTAATATGTAGTAAATATTGGGCTTTTTCGTGACAAAAGAAAACGTTGAGGTTATTTATGTGATAGTTTTGAAGGTTTTGGTGACACCGAAAAAGTTAGATATTTATGTCACAGTATGTATAATTTAAGATTTTTGATAATATATGCCCTAATTAGTAGATTGGTTAAGATTGGATGATATTTATTAGTAAAAGAGAAAACTAGCGTGTCAATTGGACTATTTGAATAATCTTTTCTTTGCATATGCTAGAGACCCTATTAGTGGTAAACAATTTGATGTGAACATATCGTTATAGGGATGCGATAAAATTCTAAGTGGACTTTCTTGATATATCTAGTAAGTGAATCTTACAGAGAGTACTCCGTAGAACGTCTTTCGAGTAAATGCTTTCCACGTTACCTGAAGAAAGATTGGGACTCTTTTTTGTACTTTTATTTCAGCTACGTGCAGTTGTTTTCAACGCAAAGGTCCCCTCGGCAAGCAATTACTTTGTTTGATGACACGGCGAAGGGAAAATCAAATCAAGAAAAAGCAAATTGACGTTAAATGGATGCCGTTGAAACCGAACCAAAGCCGTCCACCCTCGCGTCGGTCGGCACCAGTTGAAATCTTTTTAGAAAATAAAAAGAATAAAATTATATAAATGATTCATGAATTTTGTCTTAATGTACAGTGCGCTTGGCGGGGAGGGGTGGGACTCGAACCACCAGGAGAGGAGCGGGAGGTGGAACTTGCGGAGGGCGCGGACGTTGCCGACGAGGCACACCCGCGGCGGGTGTGGTGGGGTAGGGGGCTCTGGGTAAGGCAAGACAAGAGGCTGGAGCGAGGAGGAAGAGGCGAGGAAGGGGTCGAGCAGGTGGAGGTTGTCGGGGTGACGACGACGGTGACGGTGACGGGGGCGGCAGCGGCGGGGCGGGGGAGGTGGAGGAGCTTGTGGGCGAGGTCGAGGAGGGGGATGATGTGGCCGGCGGTGGGGTAAGGGTACATGAGGATGTGGACGGACATGGCTGGAGCTTCGATCGTTCGCGGTGGTCCAAGCTAGCAACAAGGGGGACGCGTCTATCGTCTCGCTCTCCTCTGCGCTTCGTGGTGGTGGGCTTGCGACGGAGGCGACGGCAAGGCAGAGGAGGCGACGGCGAGGGTGGAGGTTTAAAAAGGATGAATCCGTTGACAAAGAAGATGCTTTCTCCAGCGAGGTGCGGCACGGGGAGAGAGAGAGAGGGGGACTGGTTTTCGTTGTCTCGGGAGTGGGAGTGATTGCTTTCTTCACCGCCGACGAACGTCCGGCGACAACGACAAAAACGCAACGCCACAAAGGAATTAATAAATGAATTATAATTAATCAAATTATGATCTTGTCCTTAGATGAATAATTATCGCTACTTTACAACGGGCGATGGGATCGTTTCCAAAAAATTAATCTATAAAAGCACACTTTTTTTATTTTATTTCTACACTCGGACATGACATTAAAAACCGCAATTAAATTAAAATACTAATTCAAATCTCGCTTCATATTATCTATAAGAACATGACTTATCTATTGCTCTCCACTTTTATGTTTACGTGCAGTAGAGGCATATTTCATTTCTACACTCACATGTGCAAGAAGACGAGAAAAATCTTAGAAAGGGGAGAGGGAGAAGCAATACTTTTATATATTACCTTCCATAGGGCAAGAAGAGACCGCGCTCACTGGACAAAAGGGGCTTGTTGGGGAGGTCAATAGCGAGCCCAATGCTAGTGCCGACAAAAGTGTGGAGCATGTTGTAGTTGGCATGATAGATATTGAACTTATCAACGCTCTGTGACTTGAGGAGTAGGGAGGTGTAAAGAGAAGAGAATGGCTTGTAAGAGAGAAAATAGAGAGGCCATTTGCAAGAGGTGAGGATTTTGATGTCAAAGGCGTGAAAAGAAAGAAGACGAAGGAAAGTGGGACCCACATGAGAAAAAAACAAAATAAAAAGAATTGAGAAAAAAAATGGCAACAACTTTTATAGAGTTGTAGTAGAAGTGGTGAACCATACAATAAGTATTATGGCCAAAAGACTAAAAAAGGACCGTTTAAACTTAAGGAGGAGCGGAAAAAAATGCGGTCATTTCTCTAATTAGATAGTAGTTGCTACATAAATTCCTCCCTTGTTTCCCCAACATCAATCGCTAGTTGTTCATCCTTCAACTATTACGCTTTGCGTGGGCAGCCTCACCCACCATTAGCATAATGCTATAAGCTTAAGTCGCAATTATCCTCCACCTGCACAACTTTCAAATCGAGTTACTTCATAAATTTATTTCTTTAAAGAAGGCATTTGCCATCTTATTTGCTCGACATGGGTACTTCATGTCATGTAAGAAAGCATTTAGGTGGCTGTAAATAATTCTATAAAATTTTTACACTTCAATGGTTCAAAGTAAAAGCTAAAAACTTGCCTCTTTTATGGAAAAAAAATTTAATAAACAAAGGGCGGCGCTATTTCTACTCCCTATATGACTAAATTCACCCATTTCCCACCAAAAAAAAAAAAAATTCCCTTTGTCATTCAATTACAATTTAAATTGGTTGTCCTAAATTTATTTACTTTGCTTTTTTTAGTATTTCTACATCCATGTAAATTTTATTAAACCTTAATATGGCATAAAGTAAGAACTTTCTTTTCAAAGTGCTAGTGAAATATCGTTATTTTGGTTGACAAAAATCAATATCATATATGAACTGTTTATGAAAAAAATATTAAGATATTTCTTTGTGCATAGATATTTCTCTAAGTCTTACATGCTCTCTATAAAAAAAAAAAAAAAAAAAATATATATATATATATATATATATATATATATATATATATATATATTGCCAATATAATAAGGGAAAAAGATAAATTCTTTGATATAGTAAATAAAGAGACTTGATAAATATTTTAGACTAATAAGATTAATAAAAAGTTCACTAAGAAAGTGAGCTTTTGAGTTAAGAGGGTCAAAAAATAGTTAAGTCACTTCACCAAAAAAAAAAAATAGTTAAGTCATTATAAGATTAATGATGAAGAATAGACTTTTCGACTTTATACTATATCAAAAAGTGTCTTTACTATTAGTGAGATAATTTTACATGGATTATAAAAAACGTTATAGGAATATCTAATAATGCACTTTTCTTTGATACACAAAAGGAAATGTGAAATGTTTAATTATGTTAATTATACTAAATAAAAAAGGAAATGGGCCATCATTATAAACTGCAATTGAAAGATTGAAAGCAAAGTTGTTTTTTTTAGTATAAATAGGGGTGGAAATAGCACCGCCCAAAAAAAAAAAAAAAAATTGAATATAAAAATTTCTGCCATGGGTTGAACATTATGTATAATAAAATAACTTTGCCCAATTAACCTATTTATTGACTATTTTTTCCTTAAAAATGGACTACTATATTAACATCTAAAAAAGTCCGTATGATAAAAAATATATATATGCAAATGTCTTTTAAAAAAGAACGGACTCAATCATCATGATAATAATATTATTATTGATATAAAATCTGACTTTTATGTTAAAGTAATTGCATAATGCGTAAATTTATAGAATGATTAGTTGGTACGATCATATCACATATATGTATGATGTTCAGAAAATTTTTTAATTTTATTGTTCATAACTTTGCTCATACTATATCTGGCCTGATTGATGATTACTCTATAATATTACGTTTGATAAAAAGGTTTATTATTGAATATAACGTTATTAAGAAATATTATTGCACATCTGATTTAAGTATTTTTTTGTCTTGACCAGGTGCAATTTCTCCAGTTAAAATTCTAATTTTTGGTATTTGTGGAAGAAGAGAGACTTGAAAATTAAATTATGATATTTTAGCGTAGTGGTTCCAGTTAGGTCAATGGATGAGTATATGTTTTGATGAAATTGTGTTCAATGCTAGTTAATTAAAATTTTAATGATATATACAAGTTAAATGGATCAATCTAAATTATCAACCGACACGATTCTCTCATTCGCCACTTTTTAGTACCAGTGAATCGGGAGGACAAATAAAGCAATTAAGCTACCAGAGGGTGAACTCTGGCATTCAAAAGCTTTTGATGGCCTGAAATCACTTCATAAATAGCATATAAGCAGATATAAAAATTATTCATGAATTAAACATTAGCATCGTCCTCTAGTTTCTACACTTGCTGAAATCACTTTGACCTCCATTCAATGTCAAAATCAACTTGTGAACACATACACATAAAAGCTTTATATTTGTAAGCGATAGAGAAAATTGTGTAATTTCTTTATATATCCACGAAGGGTACTTATTGATCAACTTCATAAGATGAGCTTCTAGTGCAACTATATATTATGATATTGATTATAATTGATCGGGGATATGCACAGTGAAAACAGGCACTTGAGAGGTACGTTTCTAATAGATTATAATTATAAATATCAAGAAATTCTTGTATTCAATGGTAGAATTTAATTTAAAAGTAATCATAGGTCATCGTATTGACTTACCCAAAATCTAAATTCAATTTAAGCTACCATTTTAATACTCAAATAAATGCGTCAATATAGGACCATTACTCTCTTGCCCCTGTACATATTATACATTAGATTACATTCATTAATGCTACAATATCGCAACATTCCTTCTATATGAATCAATGACGTTGCATTGACTTTTTCAAATCTAAATCCAAATATTTGGATAAGTATGTATAGAAATAGGACCATTACTCTCTTGCCATTATACATATTATACATCAGATCACATTCCCTTTTGTTTTTTGTTTTGCTTATATAAATATGTAAACCGGATCGCATTCCTTATTGCTACAAAATATCTCAAACCCCCTTCGTCACCGTCGCCAAACTTCTACATAAGTCCCCTCACCATTGAGACTCTTCCTCCTCACTTAGTACGCCATCATGGGGAGGACTGTGCGTGCGTGCTCTGCAGCTCTCTTGACGATCCTATTGCTTGTGGCTTCATATCAGTGTTAGTCTCTCTCTCTCTCTCTCTCTCTCTCTCTCTCTCTCTCTCTCTCTCTCTCTCTCTCGGCGCCCTAGCAAATTCGAGGGTATTTTCGGGGCAAGGGAAGAAAAATTTCTCTCCAATTGAGGGGCACACAGCATGCGGCAACGGCATCTTAAAATAAAGAATGCATCTAGGCCGGGCGATGGATTATCGACTACCACCGAAAGCCCTTGTTGGAAGCTTGCTTCCTGTTGGTTATACACATGCTTCACATAGTGTCTAAAACCGGCACGTCTAGCCGGTATCCTGGTTCTAGACACTATGCAAATCACATATTTATGTACATGTTTGCGACGTGTGATGATACAAATTTTTTTTTTTTTTAATTTCTGTGGGATTTTCCAGGGACATCAAGCGCGGATGAAACTGGAAGCAGCCTGCCTTCTAAGGAAACTCCGACGAATGATGGCAGTTGCTCCGCGTCCAAAGACTGCGATGTTTTCTGCCAGCGAACTGGGTGCATCAGTGAAGGTTGTGTTGATGGGATGTGCAAGTGTCGATGCACTTGATTGATTATTATTTGATGAAACAAAAATAAAATAAGAAAGACTAAGTCTTCTTTCCTTTGCCTCCTTGGTTGGTTATATGGCGTTAAATATTCCTTTTGCAAGGACAAAGAAAAAGAAAAGGGTTCTTACCAAAAAAAAAAAAAAAAAAAAGAAAAGGGATGAAGAAGAAAAAAAGAAACTAGATATTGAGATTTCCCGGCTCCCTCCGTAAAGAAAGCATTTCCTATCTTTTTTACTCGGTATGCCCAATTAAAAGAAAGGCTAGAAACTTGTCGTTTATGAATGTAAGTTTTTTTTGGGGGGACGAATAAAGTCAAATTTTACATTTTCCGACGAAGGTTAAATATTATATAAGAAAAATTGCTTAATCGGCATTGATTATTCAAATATTTGTGGGCCCTATTTGTCTCCCCAAGTAATATTTCCAAACTTTTGGTTTAGGTCAAACTTCAGCCTATTCGTGGGGAGTGTTAGAGTGCCTTCATTTCGCGTAAAATGAGTGATTTATAAAACATTTTACGAAAAATGATTGTTTATATTGTTTAGATAAATAAATCAATGGAAAATATTTCCATCATTGATAATAATCCATGTCTAATTGTTTTCGTGGGCGATGATATTTTTTTCTTTTATTTATTTTTCTAGACTATATAAATGATTAATTTTTTAAAAATATCTTCCAAATAATTTATTTTCCATGAAATGCGTGCACTTGACTTAAGCTGAAAGTATAGAAATATTACTTAGGGGAGGCAAATAGAGGCCAACAAAGATTTGAATGATAACATATAAACAAATATAAAAATTGGTTTCCAATTACACATTAGATCGTTGTAACGACCCCAAGTCTATTTCTAGGGTCTTGAGTGGCAGAGATTATTTTCGTGACGTCCCAAATTTGTCACCGTCCCGATTCTTTTTATCTTATTATTATTCACACGCGGAAACGTGAATAAACAACTCCCCAAACAAATAATAGCTGGAAGACTAGGACATACATCATGTAGAACACACTAGTTTATATTATAACATTATTTTTACAAGCCTTTTTCTCTATGGGCTCTCTTTCCATTTTTCATCACACTAGAGGTCAAGGGAAATTTCTATCTCCTCTAGCATGACTGCAGCTCCCAAAACGAATAGGAGACTTTCATTCCTACAAGACTAAAAGATGAGGGAGTAAGTCTCAATAAGTAAAATTCCTAGTTCTCTACTAGGAAAATATCTCATAATCAAAGCCTAGTAAGTACAACACTTGCAAACAATGTCGATGACAAATCAATAGCAAATTACTTGCCATGCCTTAACTCAACACATGCTGTCGATGTAAGATACATTCAATTTAACAATGAATACATCAACATATCATACTTATGCATAACCAGCACTCATGCAAATTCATTTACCATCATCCTAGCTCAACCAGACCCTCCTAGCTCAACTGGGGATTTGAGTTTATTGCTGGGCTTTCTAGCTCGAGCAAGGCATCTCGGCTCAATGGAGGCTTCTCAGGACTAGTTTCTCGAGGCTTCCAATTCAAGATCTAGGCATCCTAACTCAACCAAGGCATCCCGGCTCAACCGAGGTTTCTTGTTCAATGAACGAGGTATTGCTGCCAATGCTGTGTGGCGACAGACGTTTTTTCCTCTTTAAGTGCACACATATATGCTTCATATAAGCCGATTCTTATCTTTTCTCTTAGCCGACACATATGTAGCCCGAAAGTGTGCTCATCCATATGTTTGTGCCATGAGTTCTCGCACTACACTGATAAACATGTCAAGAACAAACTTTTGGTCCGTGACTTGAACCGATCACTTAGTGTCGATCCCCGCACTAGACAAGGCTCGGAAACGGCATGCCTCAATGCCGCCTCAATGCCAATCTAGGACCTTGAGGCTTGGGTATACTTGCTTTAGTGAAGATCCTAAGCTCGACGGACCTTGGCCTCGGCATGAACATACTTCATGCCATGAATGACCCCTAGGCTTGATTCAATTGCCAAGTACAAAGTCCCCGCACCGATTGAGACTTAGAATCTGCATGCTTTCATACCTCACCAAGACCTTGTGGGCTTGGGCGATCCCTGTGTCGATCAAGACTTAGAACCAGCATGCCTCAATGCCATTCCAAAACCTCGTGACCTTAGGTGATCCCCTCATCAAATGAGACTTGGAATTGGCACGCTTTAATGCCAATCCAAGGCCTTGTGGCCTTATGCGACCTTGCCTCACGGCCTTGGGAGACCTTGCCTCGTGTTAAACTCAACCCGAACGAACCTCAGTTTCATTCCGAACGTAAATGATTGAAGCACATTACCACCCACGACTTACGAGTGAGTGTTGACATCTAAATTTTTGGATAAAAAATGGGTTAACGTTTACCCAAAAAAAACAAAATTGCATAGCATATAATTTTAGGCGCATTTCATATATTCAGTAAATCTTTTATATATTTAAACGATATATATGGAGAGGTATATTTCATTGAAAATTTGAAGGTTTCGATGGAATATTTCAGATGTAATATATATTTGGCGTTAATCTTCGGGTAATATGCATTTTCGACATAATAAAAGAAACATCAAGATCTTTCAATTGTCGATGAGCGTGAACAAATGAATGAAAATGAAATAAAATCGTGAAGATTACGCCTTGGCCGTGCGAGATGCAATCGAAAAGAAGAAGGAAATTTTGCTTCTTCCATATGTGGGCTCAATTTCATTTCATATAAAAAAGGAGGGTTTTTCTTGTACGATGGGGGGGAGGAATTCGCAAAAAAACTCGTGAAAAGAGCAAGTGGGAGAGAATTTGCGAAAGTAAGAAGAAAGAAAAGTGAGAGAAAGTACAGAAGAAAGAAAAAGAAGAAGAGAGGAAACCCCACCCCCCTCTCTTTCGTCCAAGAAGAGTCTTTTCCCTTCCCCTTTGACAACCTGTAGAAGAAAAGAAAGGAAGAGTCAGCAAGAAAAAGTACAGAGAAGAGAGAGAGACGTGAGAGAGTAGACAGGTAAAAAAAAAAAAAAAAAAGGAAAAAAGGAAAAAAAAAAAAAAGAAGAATTGTTCTTCTTCTCCACGACTCCTCGCCCGGTGTCCGCCGCCGCTTGACGCCCACAACACCATCCGATGTCCTCTGCGTCAAACACTACCCGTAGCTGCTCGCTCATCTGCCATTGCACCCCATGCTACTACTTTGCGCCTCGCTGTCCCTTCCACCCGGATCCCGATGCTGCCATGCCCCCGCAACCAGCGATGACTACACCAAATCGCAGCTCCGCAATGCTCGAGCACCACTAGCGATGACTGCAGCAAACCACCGCCTAGCAACTCACCACCGCGCTGGAGCCCCACTCACCCGCACCTACCGTGCCGCTCGTCTCTGTTGCCCCTGTCTCTGTTTGCTTGACGTCATACCGCATCTGTCGCCACCCTTCACGGGCATTTGTCCCCGACGACCCGGCAGCCAGCAACACTACGCCTCCACCTGCGACCTGTTCACCCATTACCACTCCTTCTCCCATCGTGCTGCAGATTCTCGTGGAGTCCCCTTTAGGTAGTTTTTTAATTTTTTTATCAAGTTTTGTTATTATTGTCTAAATTAGAACATTAGGTGTCAATGTTTACTTTTTTTTTTTTTTAACCACTGGGGGTTCGCCCCAGTGGCCACCCTTCCAACTTGGAAGGAGGAGGTGGAGGGTTCAAATCTCCACCTTCTCAGGGGGGATTAGGGTGGGGAGATTTCATTCCAAAAGTGAGTTTCGACTCCCACGCCCTGCAAGGAGGCAGGGCAAAAAGTCTGAGAGTGAGTGTTAGAATAGGATTAGAGTAAAACCGACCAAAAAAAAAAATGTTCATTTTTTTTAATATTTAGGCATTATCTATAGGCTTTTGCCCAAAGTCACTATAATTTCTAATTTGATCCGTAAAACATCGAATCATCTTTCTAATTATATTGATTTTTGGGCATTTTAATAGTATTTTGATTCTTGAATCATTATAATTATTAATTTGACCCGTAAAATTTCGGATCAAATTTTTAATTATTTTGAACTTTCTCATATGCTGTGATGTTTAGGGTTAAAATAGTCGTTAATTTAATCCATGAGACAATAAATCATTTTTTCGATTATTTTAATCATTCATTTGATGAATATCTTGATTAGTTTAGATATAATGTTTATCTAATAATTGCTTGTCTTGAAAAACACTAAAAAAAAAAAAAAAAAAAAAAAAAAATCAAACCTTGCATTGGAATATGTTGGTTTCATAAAGTAGGGTTGCATTTTTAGATTGCATGTTTAGATAAGTTTTGGAATAGATTAGGATTGGATTTAAATATGTCTTTTTTTTTTTTTTTTTTATAGATAAAGGCTTAGATAATCTTTGCACATTTTAATAATCTCATTTTAAAAAATAGTTTTTTAAGATAAGATGGGGTTCAAGTCAAATTAATCCCTAAATTAGATAACTATTCATTTTAGATAGTTTAATTAGTTTTGGTTTTTTTAATTCTGAATTTAAAAAAATACAAAAATATTAGATGCGTGTCAAATAGTTTGCATGTTAGGTTAATTAGAAATAGCTTGTTAGTAAAATTAGGTCACATAGTATAAATGCATGTTTTATGGTAAAGTTCTAATTTCGAGATAAAAGAAAACCCAAAAAAAAGTGTTTGCTATGTGTGTTTATTTCTTTTGATGCAATTTGTTTGATTCATTGAGTGTTTAATAATGTTTGAGCACCCGTGTGATCACCTTATTGCATGATAGTAATTTATGTTAAATTTAATCTAAACTGCCTGTAAAGACATTTAAAAAAAAGAAAAGAAATAGTATTGAAAGGGCATTAGAGAAATATAGTGCAACTAAGTCCCTGTACCTAAAGTCTCGAATTCATAGGAGTAAAATAATCCTCCCATTATTTTACTTAGGTGTTTAATCGATCTACCATAAACTGATTAGTGGCGACTCCTAATTAAAATTTATTTGCATGCTAGAAAACTTGATCCTAAGTCACAAATTGGTATAAATTTGGAAGAGCTCGAGCTAAGTCTAAGTTTAGACTTAGTAGTCAATTAGCCTAAACTCTAGGTGGTGCACCCGAAATTTAGGTTGCGATAGCTTGACGACTCTACTGGGGATTGAGTTAAAACTCTTAGTGAACTTAGGCCAACTTTTCTTTTTCTTTTAAAAATGTTTTTGTTTGGCAGCAAGAATAATAGGTACTTCCCTAATATCAAGTGTTAAATATTCTTGCAGATGGGAGTTATAAGGGGAAATAGTTTTTGCTAATCCTTGTCTTGTAGGGAGGAGTTAGGATGAATAATTTATTTTTCCTAATCAGAAGTGTTATTTGCATTTAAACTGTTGTGCATGTTTTATTGCTTTTAGTATTACACTATTACACACACAACCTGCTGCCGGACTTGAGTTGCGATATGATTTTTAGGATGGTGTTGAAAATGATACTTTCTCCAAAGCGAGACTGCTATGTAGAGGTTGACCTTCTCTTCCCCGAAAGTTTTTCATGGTGTCGAATGTGTTTGTCCATATCCACGAGACTGCGTGCCTATTGGGCATTCCATTCAACTGAGCCGGAGTTAGGAGAACCTAACATGTTCAATGTGAGACTACAATGGTCAGATCATCCTCTAAGCTCCACTTTATTAAGCCGTATAGATATAAATCAAGCCTCACACTTCATGCGTGTGTCTATGTGATTGTCATCTCTTTCCGGTGAAAGTAAGTTGTCTAAATTCTCACTTTGTAATTTACTTACTTTATTGAAATTTTGTTAGTCCATGTCAAAAGGTTTCATCGTCAATCTTGTTTTATATGCAATGGGGAAAACCTTCGTACAGTTCATTTCCACTTTTGAGGTTTTAGATGATACCATATGGTCTTGGAAGAAGGGGTCAAGGCATTCGGAACCCTATTGAAGCCCCTCGGAGGTCCCGTTCTACCATATTAGGATACCATGGAAGAGGTGGAGAAAATTCTAGAGGACAAATACAACAAAGGCAAAACTTGCCACCTGAGCAAGGGCAAAGGAGGCAAAACACGTCACCTCCCAACATACGCAAGATGTTCCCTAGCCCTCTGAGGATAATACAAGATGGAGTGGAAGTGATGGACACCCTGGGGCAGCCAAGTGACAAATTCAACTATTATGTAAAGTACTCGGCTCCCCCCAGCTTTTACATTGACGCTCATGACATTATCCTATATGGATGGGGTGGCATGGACGATCCGGCACCTCCAAAGACAAAGAACCTTGATGATGCACTAGAAAGAATCACCGAGTCTGTTCGATGACCTCCTTATAGATGCCATTGACAAAGGACAATCTAAAGAAGTGGGCACCTGCCCACAAGAGTAATTCATATGTTGTTCTTGCACATTCCTCTACGTGGGAATTTTATTGCTTTCTAGGAAATGTTTTCAATTTTTGCTTTCCTTTTAGGGATTGAGCATTGCATTTACTATTTAATAAATGTAATTCGATTGATGAATATCAATAAAATTACAATTTTTGTTTTGAGGACATGATGGGGTATGCCAAACTAGTCCGGTGACGATATCCAACAATGAAAAGAAAATATCATCCAAGGAAAATTCTAAGGACTGGGCTTCTTCATGTTTCCTTATCCAAAAAAATCCCCAAAAAAAGTAAAAAAAAAAAAAATCACGTGATAAGTGCAATAGAAGTCTTAAAACTTGTTAAATTATTTCAACCAAGTACTAAAATTAACACTGTTAACTTTTTTAATAGAAAATGCTAATATGGCGCGAACATGGCATTTTAAATAATTTTTCATTTTCCACTTGGCTTTTTAAATTATTTTTTATTCAATTTTCAAAAAATAAATTTAAAAACTAAAAAAAGAAAGCTTATTTTTTTAAATTGTTATTAAAAAAAAAAAAAGGCAACTCCTCCCTTGCCACTGCCACGCCCTTAACCGGAGGGGCCGGCAACCGAAGCACCAACCTTTTTTTTTTTCTTTTTTTTTTTTGAATTGTTTTGTTTTTTAAATAAATTTTAAATTTTCTTTTCTAGTTTTTAAATTTAATTTAAAAAAGATTTTAAAAAGCCACATGAAAAATAAAATTTAATTTTAAATGCCATGTCAGCATTTTCTGTTATAAAAGTTAGCGGTGTTAACTTTAAGACTCAATTGAAATAATTTGACAAGTTTTAGGACTTGATTGCATTTTTGCAAGTTTTAGGACTCAATTGCATCTTCGTGACAAGTTTTAAAACTTCTATTACACTTATCCCAAAAATCATTTTTGAAGCCATTTCCAAAAGCATGCATTAGGTTAGCTCTGTTTAATTTTCTGACTCATTTATTTAATATTTCAGAGCATTACTTTTCGGGCTTGATGAGAATGCATCTGAAAAAGGTATATCAGGTTGCAATGATAGATCAATTGGCTCAACTGTTACTCAACATATGACGAATTGGGAGCGCTATAGATTCTGGTAGTGACATGACTGAGATATAATCTCGATTCGAGCCAAAATGGATGTGCAATTTGAATTTACTTTGATGTTGCATAGTATCCTATTCATGCACGTTTTCTTGTGCAGGGGCAAAAGCGGATTTTTAGTCTTGATTGATAAGGACAACCTAAGGACATTCATTGCTGAGGCAATCCCATTGTGGAACAATCCCCCGCATGAATGCTTAAAACTATTTTTTTTTTTTAGTGGGGTAAATTGTTTTGAATTTGACAACTTTTCATGCTTAAAGCTAGTGCGCTCTTTTAAGAAAGGGATTTTGTATGGTGACTCTTACATGCTTAGTCAGCCAATCCCACTAAGGAACATCAAGATTGACTAATTTACTGAATGATGCGGAATGCTTAAGAATACTGAATGAGACAAGTCGGGATGATGAAAGGCAAACCCCATCCTACACACAGTTTCCTACTTATATACTTGTGAGATGAGTGTAGGGAGGATCATATCCACAAGGTAAAGAGTTCTCACACAAAAGGTATGACAACCAAAATGATGAGGGGCAATTCATTTCTCTATCTCAAACACTACAAGTGATCCATTGCTTAACCCCTTTGAGCTCCATACACTTATGGAAATTCTTTCCAAATTATCCCTATCAAAAACCACCCCACATCGGGGCAAATTGGAGATAAGACAACATCATGAGGTGAGGGAAATGAAAAGAAATTTCTTACTCTCACTTGCATTAATCTTCAAGTCATGCTATTACATTGAATTCATGTGGTAATTTAAATGCCTTAAGATGACGAAGAGCATTTCTTTCTCTATCCTACATACTTATATCATTTGCATAGCCCACTTGAGCCTGCAATTTCATTCCTTTAAACCCGATTGGTGATCATCTCCATATTGGGGCAAGGTGAAAAGCAATTGTTCAAACAAAGTATGGTCTAGAGTGCTTGACGGAAGATGAGGACCTCCCAAAGGTCCAAATGTCAAAAGCATCATATGGTCATTCAAAATTGAATCAATGGGCTTGAAAAATCAGTGTGCTTGGTAAAAGCAAGGCCAATGCCCATGAGAAAAGAAGTGAAGAAAAAAATGAATGAAAACTGGGGCAAAAAGCAATGTGCCTAGTAAAAGCAAGACCAATGCCCATAGAAATGTCAAATAAATGACTATTAGTTGTAAAAATTAT
The DNA here is from genome assembly GCA_014182725.1 of Eucalyptus brandiana. Lineage (NCBI taxonomy): Eukaryota > Viridiplantae > Streptophyta > Magnoliopsida > Myrtales > Myrtaceae > Eucalyptus > Eucalyptus brandiana. The sequence continues at coordinate 31,506,505 of CM024677.1, forward strand.
ATCCCAATGGAGAAGTACTCAAAGAGTCAAGATCAATAGTGCATTTATAATGACAATCCCAGGTGAAAGGAAAATTGGTGGCAATGCCAAGATAATCATCAACTTTCACCATTTATACATATTTTGAGCCTAATGGTCATTTCGTTTCTCAACCCAAGAACTTAGTCTATGTTATGTCCCTTGCAAAGTCTCTTATGATTAGGGCACTTGAATTAACATTGGAGTTCGTATGTTTATAAGCATTGCTTGAAGAAGTGCAAGCAAGATTATTTCTTTCTTATTTTGCAGGATTCTTATCTTGTAAACCCGGAAATGATTGTGGAGTTGTTCTTTCAATAGCCTTGACTCAAAAAGTCCAATTGTTAAGCCATTGACCAAGCCCACATTATGGTCCCTATTAAAGACTTCTCGATTAGTAAGATTGTACCGCTTGCGAGATTACTCGGACCTCTCGATATGGTGAGATTGAGTGATTCTCATAAAATAGCCATTCTGAATGAGAGTGGGTGAAAGTCTTTTCTAATTGAAAATCTCTCATTTAGTATTCTTCAGAAATCCATGTCATTGTCTTGAATGACAATTCTCTCTAGTGGAAATTTGGGTGATGCAAATATGGTAAAGTCATTATGCATAAACCTTGATGAAAACCTCACTGAATTTTGAAATGTGCATTTTAAAGTAGCTCAGATTGTCTTCCTCTTTGATGAATGCATATCACTTTTTGCTCTAATCATGTTTGACATATAATAATTTCTTGAAGACCGGGTAATACTTGACATTCAAGTTGCTCCTTGAAGCCTCGAGATTCAGCGTGCTTTCATAGCCTGAAGCCCTTTTCATTGACCCGGCATGCTTCTATAACCCAGAGTCCTTTTCATCAACTCAATGTGTTTCCATAGCCCGATTAATGACCCAAATAGTGCTCTCGTAGCCCGAAGTTTTTGACCTGGCATGCTTCCATAGCCCAGAGTAATTTTCATTGATCTGGCATGCTTCTGTAGCCCAAAGTCCCTCTATCAAATCAGCGTGCTTCTGTAGCCCGAAGTTCCTCTTAATTGACACGGCGTTCTCTCGTAGTCCGGAGTTTCTGACCCGGTGTGCTTCCAAAGCCTAGAGTCCTTTTCATTGATATGGTGTGCTTTCGTAGCTGAGAGTTTCTTTCCATCAATTTGGTATTCTCTCTCAAGTGCACTGACACTCGACTCGGTCGAGCTTCCCCTGAAGATTTTTCTCCAGATTTAGTCTAATTAAGGCAACCGAAGAAATGTTCAAGTTTTATTCAAGCAAAACCTCAATCTAGGCGACCGTAGAAAGGTACGGGTCCTAAACAATGTTTATGGCTCTAATAGAAAAGGTACAAGTCTTGGAAAAGCCATTTCCTATTAAGGTGACCGTAGAAAGGGTACGGGTCCTGGAAATTGAATTCCCGTTTAAGCGACTGTAGAATGGTACGAGTCCTTAACAACATCCGTTTCCCATTTAGGCGGCCATAGAAAGGTACGGGTCCTGAAAAAGCAATTTTTTCCGTCAAAGCAATCGAAGAAAGGTTCAGGTCCAAGACAACCAAATATTGCCATACTGGACGACCGTAAAAAGGTATGGTTCCTAGGAAAGCAATCTCCTTACAAATCTCCGTTACTATTTTGGGCGACCGTAGAAAGATACGGGTCTTGGACATATAACACCCACTATCTTGAATTACTCTACCCTCTTTGAAGGTAAATTATTTCAGGTAGGTTCCTTTTACCATTTGCATTAGCATTTCCATGCATCACATAAATTGTCTTAAAAAAAAATAGAATTCATTTTCCAACAAAAATCATTCAATACATGTGCATGGCTAAAATTTACATCTCAATTTATCTTTAAAGGCAACCTCTACGAGCTCACCTTAAAAAATGGGGCAACTGTTGACACCTAAATTTTTGCATAAAAAAAAAGGTTAATTTTTACCAAAAAAAAAAAATTACATAGCATATATTTTTAGGCGCATTTGATATATTCAATAAATCTTTTATATATTCAAAAGATATATACCAAGAGGTATATTTCAATGAAAATTGAAAGGTTTCGATGGAATATTTCAAATGTAATATATATTTGGCATTAATCTTCGGGTAATATGCATTTTTGACATAATAAAAGAAACATCGATCTTTCAATTGTCGATGGGTGTGAACAAAGGAATGAAAATAAAATAAAATCGTGAAGATTACGCCTTGGCCGTGCGAGATGCAATTGAAAAGAAGAAGGAAATTTTTCTTCTTCCATATGTGGGCTCAATTTCGTTGCATAAAAAAATGGGGGTTTTTCTTGTACGATGGGGGGGGGGAATTCGCAAAAAACTCGTGAAAAGAGCAAGTGGGAGAGAATTTGCGAAAGTGAGAAGAAAGAAAAGTGAGAGAAAGTACAGAAGAAAGAAAAAAAAAAAGGGGAACCCTCCCCCTCTCTGTTGTCCAAGAAGAGTCTTTTCCCTTCCCCTTTGACAACCTGCAGAAGAAAAGAAAGGAAGAGTTAGCAAGAAAAAGTACAGAGAAGAGAGAGACGTGAGAGAGTAGACAGGTTAAAAAAAGGAAAAAAGAAAGAGAAAAAAAAAAGAATTGTTCTTCTTCTCCACGGACTCCTCAGCCGGTGTCCGTTGCTGCTTGATGCCCACAGCAGCCATTTGATGTCCTCTGCGTCGAACACTACCCGTAGCTGCTCGCTCATCTGCCATTGCATCCCACGCTCGCCGCACCTCTCTGTCCCTTCCACCCGGATCCCGATTCTCGCCGTGCCCCCGCAACCGCGATGACTACACCCGGATCGGTAGCTCCGCAACAACTCAAGCACCACTAGCGATGACTCGCAAAGAAACCACCGCCTAGCAGCTCACCACCGCTCTGGAGCCCCACTCACCCGCGCCTGCCGTGCCGCTCGTCTCCGTTGCCCCTGTCTCTGTTTGCTTGACGTCATGCCGCATCTGTCGCCACCCTTCGTGAGCATTTGTCCCCGACAACCCGATAGCCAGCAACGCTACGCCTCCGCCTGCGACCTGTTCACCCATTACCACACCTTCTCCCATCGTGCTGCAGATTCTCGTGGAGTCCCCTTTAGGTAGTTTTTTAATTTTTTTTATCAAGTTTTGTTATTATTGTCTAAATTAGAACATTAGGTGTCAATGTTTATTTTTATTTTTTTTAACCACTAGGGGTTCGCCCCAGTGGCTACCCTTCCAACTTGGAAAGGGGAGGTGGGGGGTTCAAATCTCCACCTTCTCAAGGGGGATTGGGGTGGGAACGATTTCATTTCAGGAGTGGGTTTCGACTCTCACGCCTTGCAAAGAGGCAGGGCAAAAGTCTGAGAGTGAGTCTTAAAGTAGGATTAGAGTAAGACCGACCAAAAAAAAAATGTTCATTTTTTTTAATATTTAGGCATTATCTATAGGCTTTTGCCCAAAGTCACTATAATTTTTAATTTGATCCGTAAAACATCGAATCATCTTTTTAATTATATTGATTTTTGGGCATTTTAATAGTATTTTGATTCTTGAATCATTATAATTATTAATTTGACCCGTAAGATTTCGAATCAAATTTTTAATTATTTTGAACTTTCTCATATGCTTTGTGATGTTTAGGGTTAAAATAGTCGTTAATTTAATCCATGAGACAATAAATCATTTTTTCGATTATTTTAATCATTCATTTGATGAATATCTTGATTAGTTTAGATATAACGTTTATCTAATAATTGCTTGTCTTGAAAAACACTAAAAAGAAAAAAAATCAAATCTTGCATTGGAATATGTTGGTTTCATAAAGTAAGGTTGCATTTTTAGATTGCATGTTTAGATAAGTTTTGGAATAGATTAGGATTGTATTTAAATATATATTCTTTTATATAGATAAGGGATTAGATAATCTTTGCACATTTTAGTAATCTCATTTTTCTAAAAAAAAAAAAATAGTTTTCTAAGATAGGATAGGGTTTAAGTCAAATTAATCTCTAAATTAGATAACTATTCATTTTAGATAGTTTAATTAGGTTTTTTAAATTAATTCCGAATTTTTTAATAAAAATACAAAAATATTAGGTGCATGTCAAATAGTTTGCATGTTAGGTTCATTAGAAATAGCTTGTTAGTAAAATTAGGTCACATAGTTTAAATGCATGTTTTATGGTAAAGTTCTAATTTCGAGATAAAAGAAAACCAAAAAAAAAAATTGTTTGCTTTATGTGTTTATTTCTTTTGATGCAATTTGTTTGATTCATTGAGTGTTTAATAATAATTGAACATCCGTGTGATCACCCTATTGCGTGACAGTAATTAGGTTAAATTTAATCCAAACTGCCTGCAAATACATTTTAAAAAAATAAAAAGAAATTGTACCAAAAAAACATTAGAGAAATTTAGTGTAACCAAGTCCCCGTACCCAAAGTCTCTGATAATTCTCCCATTATTTTACTTAGGTATCTAATCGACTTACCGTAAACTGATTAGTGGCGACTCCTAGTTAAAATTCATTTGCATGCTAAAAAAACTTGATCCTAAGTTGCGAATTAGTATGAGCTTGGAAGGCTAGAGCTAAGTCTAAGTTTAGACTTAATAGTCCGTTAACCTAAACTCTAGATGGTACACTAGAAATTCAGGTCGTGACAGTGAGCATTTAGCTAGCCTTAACAATGGGATCTACTTTCTTAGAGGAGAAAGATAAACCTTACTTACCTTGGCAAACCTTAAGAACTAGCTTGGATAGCTTGATGAGTTGGTGGTGTGAGGCCAAGAGAAAGGAGGAGGAGGAGGGTAAGCGTGAATGGCAAGAGGGCTTAGAATGATGGGAATGAATGGGAGCCCATCCTATTTATAGGCATCAAGTTCATCATTACTCATCCAAGTGGCACAATCACATTTCTTAAAGTGGCATGGCTATGATCTTGAGGTGACAAGCCTAGGTCGCAAGGTGGCACACCTATTTGGAAATGTGGCACACCTAATTTTATGAGGTAGAGATCTAATGGCTTGGTGTAATTATTTGAAGGTTTATTTATCTCATTTTTATTGGGTCACATGAGCACTTAGCTCATTATTAAGGGACAAGTCATTATGGATAGGTGACACCCTAAAAAACTAGGTAATACCAAGATTATTGGATAGCCATAATTTGCTCCAAGGTGTCTTATGTTTATTGGGGCATTTGGCATAGATTCTTTGCTTAATCTCCAAGGTGAATCCTTGGTAATCATGGCCAAATCTAGAAGGATCTAGGTGAAATGGTGAGTTACCCTCATTCATGAAGAAGCTAGGGTGTTCTAGAGATTTCTATTTTGTCCATTTTCAAGCAACATGGCACCCATGGAGAAATAGACCATTGGAAACGCAACCACGACTAGGCAAGGACTTTTTGTGTATATCTCCGAATGACCATTTCGACACACTCGAGATTCATGGCTAAGCCTCCCTCGATGTGGTTGTTGTAAACAAAATTTGCCTTTCTTTGCTAAATTGGTGGTCTAGGGCATGGGCTCAATGACCGGCCCTTAGATTAACTTCGACCATCGAATCGGATCTTGAATTAGCTATAGGCTTCATCCAAATCGACTCCCTATTGGCATGTGGCCGTTCAAGATCGGTTAGATTCATGCTTGACACACGATAGTACCGAGTCGAATCATGGTCGTCTACGATCGGTGCATGATTGAGTGGAATCACCCGCAATCGAAACATAACTGTTTGGATTGATTCATGATCATTGATTGATCTATGGAGGGTGTGACCATCCATCGATCAACCCTGATAGTCGGGTAGTCATCCATTGACCGAACTGCTTGAGTCCATGATCGTGGTCATGGGATTGGTCCACAACCGTTTCCTTGATTGATCCATGATCATTACATGGCCGAATCTTAGAACGATCCATGACTTGTCCTTGCTATTGGCACACTAGATTCACAACCATTTCTTGTAGGTTGAAAATGGGGATATTACAATCATCCTTTGATTTTTACACTTGTTGAATCACTTTGACCTCCATTCAGTGTCAAAATCAACTTAAGGACACATACACATAAAAGCTTCAGATAAGATCACACAAAAGAGTGAATTGTGTAATTTGCTTATACATCGACAAAAGAGAATGCTTATCAAACTGATAAAATGACTATTTGGAGCAATTAGATATTATGATATTGATTATAATTGATTGGGACTTGTACAATCAAAAGTATTATATACATAATCTTGAGAAATACGTCTCTAACATATTAGGATGATAAATATCAAGAAATTCATGAGACTATGGAGCGTGTATTCGTGGTAGAACTTACTTTCAAAGTAATTGTAGGTCGTCACATTTACTTACTCAAAATCTAACTCCAATATAAGTTACCGTTTTTATACTTGGATAAATATTTGTAGAAACAGGACCATCACTCTCTTGCCCATATAAATATTATACACCAGATCACATTCCTTACTGTGCAAAATATCTCAACATTCCTTTCTCGCCGTCTCCAAACTTCTATATAATTTGTCCCCATCAATACTCCTCCTCACTTAGCACTACCATCATGAGGAGAACTGCGCGCGATCTGGCCCTCCTGACGATCCTTTTGCTCACGGCGTCCTGTCTTTGTCGGTCTCTCTCTCTCTCTCTCTCTCTCTCTCTCTCTCTCTCTCTCGGCATCCTCGTGAATTACATATTTATGCACAGCGACGAGTAACGATACAAAGTTTTCTCCTCCTCCTCTTCTTCTTCCTCTTGTTTTCTTTTTTGGTGGGGGGGGGTTTGCAGGGACATCAAGCGCAGATGGAAGTGGAAGAAGCATGCCTTCCGATGAAACCCTCCTGAGCCCCGCCGCTTGTGCCGAGTTCGAAGACTGCGTGGGGCACTGCTTGCAACTTGGTTGCGATCCCAAAGGTTGTGTTGATGATATGTGCGAGTGTCAATGCAATCGATAGATTACTATATCAATTAAGCAGTTCATCTCACTAATAAAATACAATTAAAAAATAATCTCTTTCCTTTCCCTCTATGATAAGGGTTAATTTTTCAATTTCCAAGGAGAAAGAAACAAAGAAAACAAAGCATGAAAAAGTAAAAAAATGAAAAATGAAACTATAGTGTTTAGCCATCAAATTTGGACAAGTCATCAGATGCCATTTTCCATGTCGAAAATTCAAAATTAATCCTTACAATATCTAGTTGAAAACGAAGGCGCTCTCTTGAGGGGTGTCGTGGACGGAGAAAGACTGGTTTCGTTGTTGACCAGGAGTTGATTTGTAAATGGAAGTTCGTCACCGCCGACGAACTTCCAATGACAACGACAAACACCCGACGCGACAACTTATTGGATATTTTGAAGTCAGGTGTGAAAGTTTACAAGTGGAAAATCGAAAATATTCGACATTAGGTTAATTTTGAAAATTAATCCTACAATACCTAGCACTGATGGAAAACTGCATGAGATTTGTTAAGCGAATACTGTGGCGAATGGACCGAGTAACGAAATCGAATTCCGACCTCTTTCGTTTGATGAAGAATCGGAAAGCAACGAGTCCTCTTGGCATCTTCTCGTGACCCGATTTGTATCGTACAGAGAGAGCCCGTTGGAAAATGAAATATTCAAATGATGATATGCAACTCAGTTTATTTGTCGAACCAAAAGCTCTGTTTCACCCGCCGGTCCGGCAGAAACGAAAAGGGGGAAAAATGATAGAGAAAGGAAAGAAAAACAGAAAAAAAGGGGAACAACCAGAAATTTAATAAAAAGTCATAAAAAATTGTACACGTGGGCATTGCATATGCCACGTAGAACCGCAGCACTGATTGGACATTTATATTAGCGATTTTCAGCCAAAATTAGCTGAAAAAACTATATTACAAATTACTAGAAGGTTTAGGACTACATTGACAAATTATTAAACTGTTTATGATTAAATTAGGACAATTAAAATGTTCAAGACTGAAATCAATCATTGTACAATAAATTTTGGCCCTTTTTTTTTTTTTTTTTTAATAATTATCTTGGTGAGTATGGCACTCAAGTAATGGATTGAGAAGTAACGACATTAGAGTAAGTGTTGTATGAAAGTTATTAATGGTGTATGTGCCACATAGAATAGCCGGTGATGATTGGGCCGCCATGTTAGCAAATTTACATGAAAAAAATGAACAGAATGACTAAATTAGAATTTCACATATAAGATTAGAACTAAACTGGCAAAATTTAAAAAATTAAGGATTGAAATAGCATTGTATAATAGGTCTAGGACCGATAAGATAATTTTCTCTCGAGAGAGATATGAAGACTCTCCACGTTGTATTTCTAATAGCTTAGAACGATAAATATCAAGAAATTCGGCCAATGAGACTATGAAGCAGGCTTTCAATGGTAGAATTTAGTTTCAAAGTAATTGTAAGCCGTCCCATTGACTCACCCAAATGCAACTCCAGATTAAGCTACCGTTTTAAGACTCGGATAAATGTGTGTAGAAACAGGGTCATCACTCACTAGCTCATATACATATTATAGACGGAATCACATTCTGAATGATGACAAATATCTCAACCTTACTTTCTAATCACCGCTGCACTTTCTGTCTCAATTGCCGCTTTGTCATCATGGTGAAAATCACATCTAATTTAGCTCTTTTGACAATTGTGTTGCTCGTAACGTTATGTCGATCTATCTATCGGTGTTGTTGCGAATCAAGTACTTATGCACATGTTCGCTATGCGTAACGATACGATTCTTTTATTTTTTATTTTTTATTTTTTGGGTTCCGTGGGTACATCTTTCGCAGATGGAATTGGAAGCATGGCTCTTGAGGAAACTTTCTCGGGCCATATCCTTTTGCTTCAAGTTCAAGAGGCCGCGTGGTGTAATACCTGCGATTTGGGCGCCTTACCAAAGGTTGTGTTCATGGGATGAGCAAGTGCCGATGCACTTGATAGATTATTAGGTGACGTCATGTAACGAGCAATTATTGTTGTACTGGCATACATACAAAGAGGATTGACCCGAATATATCTTAAAACTGCCTCGTCTGAACTTTGAGACATAAAACATACGAGGTATTCCCTTGTAGCTGGGGAAGAAAAAATCCCACTCAGAAATTAAGGTGGCCCTTTAGGTGAGGAGGGTAGATTCTACTGCATCTAATAATGGGTGTTTGAGAAATTGGTGGGTCGATAGAATAGCCGCCTGCGCCGGCGAAGATGGAGGGTTGGGTGAAACACCCACTGCAAGGTCAACCTATGTTTTGCACAGTGTCTCTCAACTGACTTGTCGATTTGTACCCCCAATTGAGAGTTACATTTGGCCGACTCCATCACTGGTTCCTCGGGCCTGCAAAAAATTGAGGTGAAGATGCATGCAACGATTGATTTATTTACTATGGTTAATATTGCTAAAAGTCTCAAATTATGCCTACAGAGACACAAATACTCTAAACTTTTTTTTTTTGCATCATTAAAAACTCCAAATTTTCTCATTGTGACACATATACCCCTGATTTTTTTATGTCATAAAAAATCATGAACTTATAAAAGTATGATAAATACATCCTAGATGGAATTGTAAAATAGAGTAAATATTGGGCTTTTTCGTGACAAAAGAAAAAGTTGAGAGTATTTATGTTATAGTTTTGGAGGTTTTGGTGACACAAAAAAAAAGTTAGATATTTATGTCACGGTATGTATAATTTAAGATTTTTGATAATATATGTCCTATTTAGTAAATTGGTTAAGATTGGATGATATTTATCAGCAAAAGAGAAAACTAGCATGTCAACTGGACTATTTGAATAATCTTTCCTTTGCATATGCTAGAGACCCTTTTAGCGGTAAACAATTTGAAGTGAACATATCGTTATAGGGATGCGATAAAATTCGAAGTGGACTTTCTTGATATATCTAGTAAGTGAATCTTATAGAGAGTACTCTGTAGAACATCTTTCGAGTAAATGCTTTCCACGTTACCTGAAGAAAGATTTGGACTCTTTTTTGTACTTTTGTTTCAGCTACGTGCAGTTGTTTTCAACGCATAGGTCCCCTCGGCAAGCAATTACTTTGTTTGATGACACGGCGAAGGGAAAATCAAATCAAGAAAAAGCAAATTGACGTTAAATCGATGCCGTTGAAACCGAACCAAACCCGTCCACCCTCGCCTCGGTCAGCACCAGTTGAAATCTTTTTAGAAAATAAAAAGAATAAAATTATATAAATGATTCATGAATTTTGTCTTAATGTACAGTCTGGGCGGGAGGGGTGGGACTCGAACCACTGGGAGAGGAGGGGGAGGTGGAGCTCACGGAGGGCGCAGAAGGCACGGACGGTGGCGACGAGGCGCACCGCAGCCGCGTGGGGCTCCGGGGAAGGCAAGATGAGAGGGTGGAGCGAGGAGGAAGAGGCGAGGAAGGGGTCAAGTAGGTGGAGGTTGTCGGGGGTGACGACGACAGTGATGGTGATGGCGGCGCCTAGGCGGGGGAGGTGGAGGAGCTTGTGGGCGAGGTCGAGGAGGGGGATGATGTGGACGGACATGGCTGGAGCTTCAATCGTTCGCGGTGGTCCAAGCTAGCAACAAGGGGGATGCGTCTATCGTCCCGCTCTCCTCTGCGCTTCGTGGTGGTGGGCTTGCGACGGAGGCGACGGCAAGGGCGGAGGTTTAAAAAGGATGAATCCGTTGAAAAAGAAGATGCTTTCTCCAGCGAGGTGCGGCACGGGGAGAGAGAGAGAGGGGGCTGGTTTTCGTTGTCTGGGAGTGGGAGTGATTGCTTTCGTCACCGCCGACGAACGTCCGGCGACAACGACAAAAACGCAACGCCACAAAGGAATTAATAAATGAATTATAATTAATCAAATTATGATCTTGTCCTTTGATGAAGAATTATCGCTACTTTACAACGGGCGATGGGATCGGTTCCAAGAAATTAATCTATAAAAGCACACTTTTTATTTATTTATTTTATTTCTACACTCGGACATGACATTGAAAACTGCAATTAAATTAAAATACTAATTCAAATCTCGCTTCATATTATCTACAAGAAAATGACTTGTCTGTTGCTCTCGACTTTTATGCTTATGTGCAGTAGAGGCATATTTTATTTCTATGCTCACATATAAAAGAAGACGAGAAAAATCTTAGAAAGGGAAGAGGGAGAAGCGATACTTTTATATATTACCTTCCACAGTGCAAGAAGAGACCGCACTCACTGGACAAACGGGGCTCGTTGGGGAGGTCAATAGTGAGCCCAATGCTAGTGCCGACAAAAGTGTGGAGCATGGCGTGGTTGGCATGATAGATATTCAACTTATCAATGCTCTGTGACTTGAGGAGTATGGAGGCATAAAGAGAAGAGAATGGCTTGTAAGAGAGAAAATAGAGAGGTGATTTGCAAGGGGTGAGGATTTTGATGTCAAAGGCGTGAAAAGAAAGAAGACGAAGGAAAGTGGGACCCGCATGAGAAAAAAACAAAATAAAAAGAATTGAGAAAAAAATGGCGACAACTTTTATAGAGTTGTAGTAGAAATAGTGAGCCATATAATAAGTATTATGGCCAAAATACTAAAAAAGGACCATTTAAACTTAAGGAGGAGCGGAAAAAAAAAGCGGTCATTTCTTTAATTAGATTGCAGTTGCTACATAAATTTCTTCCCTTGTTTCCCCAACATCAATCGCTAATTGTTCATCCTTCAACTATTACGCTTTGCGTGGGCAGCCTCACCCACCATGAGCATAATGCTATAAGCTTAAGTCGCAGTTATCCTCCACCTGCACAACTTTCTAATCGAGTTACTTCATAAATTTATTTCTTTAAAGAAGGCATTTGCCATCTTATTTGCTCGACATGGGTACTTCATGTCCTGTAAGAAAGCATTTAGGTGGCTGTAAATAATTCTATAAAATTTTTACACTTCAATGGTTCAAAGGAAAAGCTAGAAACTTGCCTCTTTTATGGAAAAAAAAAGTCTTTTTAATAAACAAAAGGGCGGTGCTATTTCTACTCCCTATATGACTAAATTCACCCATTTCCCACCCAAAAAAAAAAAAAAAAATTCCCTTTGTCATTCAATTACAATTTAAATTGGTTGTCCTAAATTTATTTACTTTGCTTTTTTTTAGTATTTCTATATCCATGTAAATTTTATTAAACCTAAATATTGCATAAAGTAAGAACTTTCTTTTGAAAGTGCTAGTGAAATATCATTATTTTGGTCGACAAAAATCAATATCATATATAAGCTGTTTATGAAAACATATTAAGATATCTCATTGTGCATAGATATTTCTCTAAGTCTTACGTGCTCTCTATAAAAAATATTGCCAATATAATAAGGGAAAAAGATAAATTCTTTGATATAGTAAATAAAGAGACTTGATAAATATTTTAGACTAATAAGATTAATAAAACGTTCACTAATAAAGTGAGCTTTTGAGATAACAGGGTCAAAAAATAGTTAAGTCATTATAAGATTAATGATGAAGAATAGACTTTTTGACTTTATACTATATCAAAAAGTGTCTTTACAATTAGTGAGATAATTTTACATGGAGTATAAAAAACGTTATAGGAATATCTAATAACGGACTTTTCTTTGATACACAAAAGGAAATGTGAAATGTTTAATTATGTTAATTATACTAAATAAAAAAGGAAATGGGCCATCATTATAAACTGCAATTGAAAGATTGAAAGCAAAGTTGTCTTTTAGTATAAATACGGGTGGAAATAGCACCGCCCAAAAAAAAGTGAACATAAAAATTTCTGCCATGGGTTGAACATTATGTATAATAAAATAACTTTGCCTAATTAACCTATTTATTCACTATTTTTTCCTTAAAAATGGATTACTATATTAACATCTAAAATAGTCCGTATGATTAAAAAAAAATATGCAAATGTCTTTTAAAAAAGAACGGACTCAATCATCATGATAATAATATCATTACTGATATAAAATTTGACTTTTATGTTAAAGTAATTGCATGATGGGTAAATTTATAGAATGATTAGTTGGTACGATCATATCACATATATGTATGATGTTAAGAAAAATTTTACATTTAATTGTTCATAACTTTGCTCATACTATATCTGGCCTGATTGATGATTACTCTGTAATATTACGTATGATAAAAAGGTTTATTATTGAATATAACGTTATTAAGAAATATTATTGCACATCTGATTTAAGTATTTTCTGTCTAGACCGGGTGCAATTTCTCCTGTTAAAATTCTAATTTTCGGTACTTGTGGAAGAAGAGACTTGAAAATTAAATAATGATATTTTAGCGTAGTGGTTACGCTTAGGTCAACGGATGAGTATATGTTTTGAGGAAATTGTGTTCAATGCTAGTTAATTAAATTTTTAATGATATATACAAGTTAAACGGATCAATCCATATTATCAACCGACACGATTCTCTCATTTGCCACATTTTAGTACTAGTGAATCAGGAGGACAAATAAACCAATTAAGCCACCAGAGGGTGAACTCGGCATTCAAAAGCTTTTGATGGCCTGAAATCACTTCATAAATAGCATAAAAGCATATATAAAAATTATTCATGAATTAAACATTAGCATCATCCTCTGGTTTCTACACTTGCTGAAATCACTTTGACCTCCATTGAATGTCAAAATCAACTTAAGAACGCATACACGTAAAAGCTTTATATTCGTAAGCGATAAAGAAAATTGTGTAATTTCTTTATACATCCACAAAGAGTACTTATTTATCGACTTCATGAGATGACCTTCTAGCGCAACTATATATTATGATATTGATTATAATTGATCGGGGATATGCACAAAGTGAAAACAGGCACCCGAGAGATACGTTTCTAATAGATTATAATTATAAATATCAAGAAATTCATGTATTCAATGGTAGAATTTAATTTCAAAGTAATCATAGGTCATCGTATTGACTTATGCAAAATCTAAATTCAATTTAAGCTACCATTTTAATACTCAAATAAATGCGTCAATATAGGACCATCACTCTCTTGCCCCTTACATATTACACATCAGTTACATTCATTAATGCTACAATATCTCAACCATCCTTCTATATGAATTAATGATGTTGCATTGACTTATTCAAAATCTAAATCCAATTTAACCTACGATATTTGGATACATATGTGTAGAAATAGGACCATTACTCTCTTGCCATTATACATATTATATGTCGATCACATTCCCTTTTGTTTTTTTTTTTTTCTTATATAAATATGTAAACCTGATCGCATTCCTTATTGCTACAAAATATCTCAAACCTCCTTCGTCGCTGTCGCCAGACTTCTCCATAAGTCCCCTCATCATCGAGACTCTTCCTCCTCACTTAGTACTACCATCATGGGGAGAACTGTGCACGCTCTAGCTCTCTTGACGATCCTCTTGCTCGTGGCTTCATATCAGTGTCAGTCTCTCTCTCTCTCTCTCTCTCTCTCTCTCTCTCTCTCTCTCTCTCTCTCTCTCTCTCTCTCTCTCGGCGCCCTAGCAAATTCGAGGGTATTTTTGGGGGCAAGGGAAGAAAAACTTTCTCTCCAATTGAGGGGCACAGGGCATGTAGGAATCGGCATCTTAAAATAAGGAATGCATCTAGGTTGGGTGATGGATTATCAGACTACCACTGAAAGCCCTTATCGGAAGCTTGCTTCCTATTGGTTATACACATGCTTCACATAGTGTCTAAAACCGGCACGTCTAGCTAGTATCCCTGGTTCTAGACACTGTGCAAATCACATATTTATGCACATGTTTGCGACATGTGATGATACAATTTTATTTATTTATTTATTTCTGTGGGATTTTGCAGGGACATCAAGCGCGGATGAAACTGGAAGCAGCCTGCCTTCTGAGGAAACTCCAGCGAACGATGCTAGTTGCGCCGAGTCCAAAGACTGCGATGTTTTCTGCTTGTGAACTGGGTGCATCAATGAAGGTTGTGTTGATGGGATGTGCAAGTGTCGATGCACTTGATTGATTATTATTTGATGAAACAAAAATAAAATAAGGAAGAGTAGTCTTCAAACCCTTCGCCTCCTTGGTTGGTTATATGGCGTTAAATATTTCTTTTGCAAGGACAAAGAAAAAAAAAGGGATGAAGAAGAAAAAAATAAACTAGATATTGAGATTTCCCGGCTCCCTCCGTAAAGAAAGCATTTCCTATCTTTTTTACTCAGTATGCCCAATTAAAAAAAAGGCTAGAAACTTGTCGTTTATGGCAAAATGTAAGTTTTTTTTTGGGGGGACGAATAAAGTGAAATATTACATTTTCCGACTAAGGTTAAATATTATATAAGAAAAATTGCTTAATCGACATTGATTATTCAAATATTTGCGGGCCCTATTTGTCTCCCCAAGTAATATTTCCAAACTTTTGGTTTAGGTCAAACTTCAGCCTATTTGTGGGGAGTGTTAGGGTGCCTTCATCCAAACCAACTCCCTATTGTCATGTGGCCATTCGAGATCAGTAAGATTCGTGCCTGACACACGATAGTACTAAGTCGAATCATGGTCGTCTACGATCGATGCATGATTGAGCAGAATCACCCACGATCGGAACATGATTGTTTGGATCGATTCATGATCGTGGAATGATATGTGGTGGGTGTGACCATCCATCAATCAACCCTGATAGTCGGGTAGTCATCCATTGACCGAACTGCTTGGTTCCATGATTGTGGTCATGAGATTGGTCCACGACTGTTCCCTTGATTGATCCATGATCATTACATGGCCGGATCTTGGAATGATCCATGACCTATCCTTATTGTTGGCACACCAGATTCATAGCCATTTCCCGTAGGTCGAAAATCGGGATGTTACAATCGTCCTCTAATTTCTACAATTGCTGAATCACTTTGACCTCCGTTTAGTGTCAAAATCAACTTAAAGACACATGCACATAAAAGCTTCACATAAGATTGCACAAAAGAGTGAATTATGTAATTTGTTTATACATCGACAAAAGAGTATGCTTATCGACCTCATAAAATGACTATCTGGAGCAATTAGATATTATGATATTGATTATAATTGATCGGGACTTGTACAATGAAAAGTATTATATGCATTATCTTGAGAAATATGTCTCTAACATATTAGAATGATAAATATCAAGAAATTCATGAGACTATGGAGCGTGTATTCGTGGTAGAACTTACTTTCGAAGTTATTGTAGGTCGTCACATTTACTTACTCAAAATCTAACTCCATTATAAGCTACCATTTTAATACTTGGATAAATATTTGTAGAAACAGGACCATCACTCTCTTGCCCATATAAATATTATACACCAGATCACATTCCTTATTGTGCAAAATATCTCAACATTCCTTTCTCGCCGTCTCCAAACTTCTATATAAATTGTCCCCATCGAGACTCCTCCTCACTTAGCTCTACCATCATGAGGAGAACTGCGCGCGATCTGGCTCTCCTGACGATCCTATTGCTCACGGCGTCCTGTCTTTGTCGGTCTCTCTCTCTCGGCATCCTCGTGAATTACATATTTATGCACAGCGACGAGTAATTCTTTTGCAGGGACATCAAGCGCAGATGGAAGTGGAAGAAGCATGCCTTCCGATGAAACCCTCCCGAGACCCGCCGCTTGCGCCGAGTTCGAAGACTGCGTGGGGCACTGCTTGCAGCTTGGGTGCGATACCAAAGGTTGTGTTGATGAGATGTGCGAGTGTCAATGCAATCGTTATATTACCATGTCAATTAAGCAGTTCATCTCACTAATAAAAAAAAAAAAAAAAAAAATCTCTTTCCTTTGCCTCTATGATAGGTTAATTTTTCATTTTCCAAGGAGAAAGAAACGAAGAAAACGAAGCATGAAAAAGTTAAAAAAGAAAAATAAAACTATAATGTTTAGCCATCAAATTTGGACAAGTCATCAGATGCCATTTTCCATGTCGAAAATTCAAAATTAATCCTTACAATATCTAGTTGAAAACGAAGGCGCTTTCTTGAGGGGTGTCGTGGACGGAGAAAGACTGGTTTCGTTGTTGACCAGGAGTTGATTTGTAAATGGAAGTTCGTCACCGCTGACGAACTTCCAATGACAACGACAAACACCCGACGCGACAACTTATTGGATATTTTGAAGTGAGGTGTGAAAGTTTACAAGTGGAAAATCGAAAATATTCGACATTAGGTTAATTTTGAAAATTAATCCTACAATACCTAGCACTGATGGAAAACTGCATAAGATTTGTTAAGCGAATACTGCGGCGAATGGACCGAGTAACGAAATCGAATTCCGACCTCTTTCGTTTTGCCTCAAAACTAGGTGAATGAAGGAGAAAGAGCCGAAGATTGTAGGGAAGAAAATATTGGAGAAAAAAATGTCTTACTTCATTGATTGTATCTTCTATACAATGATGTATATAATACAAAAGAAATTATAATAAAAGCAAGTTTACATTTCCCGAATATCCTATGATCTTTCTAATCCTAATATGGACACAAACATATCAATTTACAAATCATCCCGATCCTGCAAATCATATTTTCCAAAACTCCCCCTCAAGCTGGTGACTTGTATATGTCCAAGACGCCTAGCTTGCTTAGAAGATATGCATGTCGTCTCTGACATAGAGGTTTAGTGAACATGTCCGCCGGTTGCTCCGTGGTTCTGATTCCTCTAGTCTGGATAACTCCTTCTTGAATCTTCTCTCTAGTGAAATGACAATCGACCTTTGTGTGTTTTGTCCTTTCATGAACTATGGGATTTGTTGCAAGCTTGAATGCTAAATCGTTGTCACAGAAGAGTGTAGTAGGTCCCTTAATTTGTGCCCCAAGATCCATAAGCAAGCCTCTTAACCAAACTATTTCACAAACAGTTTTGGCCATAGATCGATACTCAGCTTCAGCTGAAGATAAGGACACAGTTGGTTGTTTCTTCATCTTCCATGAAAGTAATGATTCCCCAAATTTGATACAGAAACCGGTAATAGATCTTATGCTCATAGGACATGTAGCATAATCTGCATCGCAATAGGCTGTCATTTCCATGTTGCATTTCCGAGAAAGAAGTATTCCCAATCCACGGGCATGTCTTCAAATATCTCACAATTTTCAAAGCTACATTCATGTGAGATTGTTTTGGGCCGTGCATGAATTGACGAGAGTCCGAACTGCATAGCGGATGTTCGGCCTCATCATGGTAAGATAGATGAGTTTCCCTACAAGTCTCGATATCCCGATGGATCTTTCAATACTAGATCATCGAAGAAGATACTTCAGCATTATAGCCAACGGTAAGTCACTTGACATTTTGCTCGATGGGAATAATGGTAGGTTTGCAACCTGACAATCCTGCTTCTGATATAATCTCCATTACGAATTTCCGCTGGCTAAGTGAGATTCCCTGATCTGAACGAGCTATCTCAATTCCGAGAAAATACTTAGGCGAGCCTAAATCTTTGATATGGAAAGTGGAATGCGGATATTCTTTCGATTCTTGACACCGAGCCATCATTGCCCATGATGAGTATGTCATCAACATAAATCATCAAATAAATAGATGACATATCTTTCCTCCAAGTGAACAATGCATAGTCGTATTTAGATTGTTTGAATCCAGTAGCCATAAGAGCACTAGTAAATTTGGCATGCCATTAACGGGAAGCTTGTTTCAGTCCATACAGAGATTTGCGGAGACGACATACCTTAGACTCCCCCTGTCTCCGTAATCCTGGTGGAAGATCCATGTATATTTCTTCATCCAGATCGCCATGTAAGAAGGCGTTATGTACATCCATTTGATGTAATGGCCGCCTCGAAAAGCAAAGAACCGACGGGAAGGAACGGACGGTGACATCTTTGGCTACCGGGGAGAAGGTTTCGTGATAATCAAAACCTTCTCGTTGTGTGAAACCTTTGGTCACGAGTCGAGCCTTATATCTCTCTATAGAACCATTTGCTCGATACTTAATTTTATATACCCACTTACACCCAATAGGTTTTCTATGAGTAGGTAATTGCACAATATCCCAAGTATGATTTTCTACTAAAGCCTGTAATTCTGTCTCCATAGCCTTTTGCCAACGTGGATCATGCATTGCTCATTATAACTAGATGGCTCTTGCCCCTCAGAGATATGGCTCATGCAACATAAATGTTCTAACGATAGCCTATCAAATGAAATATAGGATGAGATGGGATATCGAGTACCTGGTGATCCCGATGAAGCACATACATAGTCCTTTGTCCGATAGGTGGAACTCGACCGAGCCGAGGTTCTTCGTGCTTTGGATAAAGGTCGAGTCTTCATTAGTACTCGATTCGGAAGAGCCGTCGATCGTAATCCCTTTCTTTGGGGTCCTCGTCAATTGAATGATCCATATGGGCCTCGGTAGACATCGGGGATTGTGCAGTAGTTGATTATGAATTTCTTGGAGGAGGAATAATAAGGTAAGATTCTCCAGAAGATGGCTCTTCCTCTTATAAGGATCGAGTAATCCCTGGCCTTTCTTTTTGAGGTATATGAAGAGCGTCTCTGAAAGGAAAAATGTCTTCATAGAAAAACACATCTCTGCTCACAAAAAATTTCTCTATGTATGGTTCATAAACACGATATCCTTTCTTCAAACTTGAATACCCCATGAATATACACTGTCTTGCACGAGGTTCCATCTTATCCCTGTGCCCTACTGTGGTCACATAGCATAGGCACCCAAAAACTCTGAAATGACTCAGATCCGGTTTCTTCCCATACAATATTTTGAAAGGAGTTTTTCCTTTAAGAATGCATGATGGCATACGATTGATCAGATATGCTGCTGTGACTACACAATCTCCCCAAAAAATTTCAGGAATAGAAGCCTGAAACTTAAGAGCACGTGCTACTTCCAATAAGTGACAGTGCTTTCTTTCAACCACTCCATTTTGATGTGGTGTATATGTACAAGAGCTTTCATGCAAAATTCCATTTAAGGAAAGAAGAGAAGCACATTCCCCATTAAAGAACTCTCTACCATTGTCAATACATATATGACGAATTGATTTCCCAAATTGATTTTTGGACAAAGCAAGGAAAATTTCCAGGTGAGAAAGAACCTGAGCTTTTGATTGCATGAGGAATATCCATGTTGCATGTGAAAAATCATCTACAATTGTGAGGAAAAATCGTGACCCATCATGATTCAAAGTGTGATAAGGTCCCCGACATCAGCATGAATTAATGAGAATATTTCATTGACTTGAGAAGTGCTATTTGGGAAAGGAGGACGTGTCTATTTTGCTAATGGACAAATAGGGCACCGAGGACAAGGAAATAAAGCAAGATGATCCAATCTTTGATGATAAAGAAGATTCTTATCATTGATAGTAGTATTACACAATGATTTATTGGAAGATAATTGAAAATTCATCCAGAAATATAGCCATTGAAAGACTCTACCCAAGCCCATTAGTTTCCTAGTCGAAAGGGCCTGAAAGAAACATTTATCGGATTTGAATAAGATACGACAGGAATTTTCTTCACAAGCTCGAGATATTGACATGAGATTGAACTGGAAATTAGGAATGTAAAGCACATTTCGAAGTATAATATGAGAACTAAGATTCACAAGTGCCAATCTTTTCAACTTGGATCATGTTTCCATTTGGGAGCTGAACAGATTTGAGAAAAGACAATTTTCGATGTTTGAAAGCAAGCTCCTATCACGACAATATGGTCACTAGCACCCGAATCAATAATCCATGCACTCTTCGAAATTGTATTTACCGACAATAAGAAGTACCCGTGAAACTTCCAGATTTATCGAGGTGTCCAATTTCCTTAGAGCCTCCATAAGTCCCCGATATTCAACATGACTAATTGTCTTCTCTGTTGGTTGTCCTAATACCTGAAAAATGCGGGAAAATTTTCCCTTTTCTATTTCTCCAGTTTCCCATGCAATTTCCAGCAATTCTCTACTGTGTGATGTGGATGTTTACAATAGTCACAGTATATTTTACCTTTGCCATTGGAGGTAAAATTTCTCGGGCCTAAAAGATTCCTGTTCGCAGATTCTGAGATTAGGGCCAAAGTTGGCCCATACGAGCCTTTTGTTCCACCGGATAATTCCCCACGCGAGATTTCCAGCCCATGAATGCCTCGCGGCCCATCTGGGCCAGTCCAACCAAAAGCACTTTGGGGCCCATCTGGGCCGATTGCACCGCTTCCACGTGAATCGTCTGATCTGCTCACTGCCAGGGGTGAATGAGAGCCGTCCGATCGCCCAATATATTTAAGATGGCTAGGGTTCTACTCGAGAAACCCTAGTTCCGCCCCTTTCTGTCCTCTCCCTCCTCCGCTCCTCGACGAAGATCGAGCTAGGGTTTTTGCCGCCAATGCCATTCCATCTCCGCCTCTATTGTAAGCTATCGTTCTCTGTTGATTTTCTTCTTGCACAGCTAATTGATAGATTCGGCCGATGCTCAGTAGGGGCTCCATAGTCAAGATCTGGGAGCGGAACGAGAGGTAAGTCTCGTTGAGTATGAGTAGAAATCTTGTCGCCTTTTCCCTTTCACGCATCCATTTGTATTGCTGCAAAATCGACTCGGGCCAGTCGAACCTTTCTTCGGCTGCCTCGAGTTCATTCCATAAAGCCGAAAGTTTATTATAGATGGCCGCAATGGACATGTTTCCCGTTTAAGCTCCGAGATCTTGACTTGATCAAGTTTTCCGAACATCTCTTTGATATTCTCCCACATCTGTTTTGAATCCTTCGCCGGAGGGAGTCCGGCCGCGACTTCAGTTGTTATGCAATTTCCAATCCACGTTCTAACCAACTGGTTGCATTTTCTACAAAAACATGCCATCCTTTCGTCGGTTGGAATCGGTATTGTCCCGCCGAGAAATCCATCTTTATCTTTTGTTACTAGTGCTCGTCGAAATTCTCGCGACCAGCTCGAGTAATTGTCGGCACTGATCAATTGCTGGGCCGATAAGCTTCAATTCCGGCCCATTGGCATTAGTCGTGTGAAGCGAGTCGCTTGGTTCTGGTCGGGCACCGGCAGCAAAAAATTGATAAGGAAAAATTCTGGGTCCGAGATTCGGTCCGGTTCCTTGACTCGCATAACCCGTATTGAGGAAGGTTGGGTGAGGGTTTCCTCGCATGCCCGATCCAGTTGTGCCGCCCGTCTGCTCTGTTCCGATGGTTGCGCTTGCCCCTTCGCCGGTTGGTAGGCCTCCATTAGAACCAATGTTGCTTTGGCAGCCTCTAGGCAGTGATGCATTTGGGTTTTGCCCAAGGAACCATGGATATGGTATCCATTGGTATGGATGGCCCATAAACGGCTACCCTGCATTGACCGAGCCTCGGAACGACCGCCATTGCACGTGTTGTGCTTGTTGATGCGCCCGACGAGTTGTTACGGAGCCGGACTCACGGCGAGGAGTCCTGGGTTTGCGAGGTTTCGGTGTTGTTGCGGTTTTATCGCTTGAAGCGAGAGGTGAGGTCTTGTGTTTTAGGCATGATGAAAAAATTTCTTCCCTAAAGAAAATAACGATTCCTATGGCAACCCCTTTGCAGATTGGAGTTCCGTGAGGCAATCGAAGCGGAAGCAATGAAAGATTCAAAACTTCAAGAAGGCTCTGATACCATGTCACAAAACTAGGTGAACGAAGGAGAAAGAGCCGAAGATCGTAGGGAAGAAAATATTGGAGAGAAAAATGCCTTACTTCATTGATTGTATCTTATGTACAATGATGTATATAATATAAAAGAAATAATAATAAAAGCAAGTTTACATTTCCCGAATATCCTATGATCTTTCTAATCTAATATAGACACAAACATATCAATTTACAAATCATCCCGATCCTGCAAATCATATCTTCCAACACGTTTGATGAAGAATCGGAAAGCACCGAGTCCTCTCGGCATCTTCTCGTGACCCGATTTGTTTCGTACAGAGAGAGCCCGTTGGAAAATGAAATATTCAAATGATGATATGCAACTCAGTTTATTTGTCGAACCAAAAGCTCAGTTTCACCCGCCGGTCCGGCAGAAACGAAAAGGGGGAAAATGATAGAGAAAGGAAAGAAAAACAGAAAAAAAGGGGAACAACCAGAAATTTAATAAAAATCATAAAAATTGTACACGTGGGCTTTGGATATGCCACGTAGAACCGCAGGCACTGATTGGACATTTATACTAGCGATTTTCAGCCAAAATTAGCTGAAAAAACTATATTGCTAATTACTAGAAGGTTTAGGACTACATTGGCAAATTATTAAACTGTTTATGATTAAATTAGGACAATTAAAATGTTCAAGACTGAAATCAATCATTGTAAAATATATTTTGGCCCTTTTTGTTTTAATAATTATCTTGGGGAGTATGGCACTCAAGTAATGGATTGAGAAGTAACGACATTAGAGTAAGTGTTGTATGAAAGTTATTAATGGTGTATGTGCCACATAGAATAGCCGGTGATGATTAGACAGCCATGTTAGCAAATTTACATGAAAAAAATGAATAGAATTACTAAATTAGAATTTCACATAAAAGATTAGGACTAAACTGGCAAAATTTAAAAAATTAAGGATTGAATTAGCATTGTATAATAGGTCTAGGACCGATTAGATAATTTTCTCATGAGAGAGATATGAAGACTCTCCACATTGTATTTCTAATAGCTTAGAATGATAAATATCAAGAAATTCGGCCAATGAGACTATGAAGCAGGCTTTCAATGGTAGAATTTAGTTTCAAAGTAATTGTAAGCCGTCCCATTGACTCACCCAAATGCAACTCCAAATTAAGCTACCGTTTTAAGACTCGGATAAATGGGTGTAGAAACAGGGTCATCACTCACTAGCTCATATACATATTATAGACCGAATCGCATTCTCAATGATGACAAATATCTCAACCTTACTTTCTAATCACCGCTGCACTTTCTGTCTCAATTGCCGCTTTGTCATCATGGTGAAAATCACATCTAATTTAGTTCTTTTGACAATTGTGTTGCTCGTAACGTTATGTCGATCTATCTATCGGTGTTGTTGCGAATCAAGTACTTATGCACATGTTCGCTATGCGTAACGATACGATTCTTTTATTTATTTTTCTTTTTGGGTTCCGTGGGTACATCTTTCGCAGATGGAATTGGAAGCATGGCTCTTGAGGAAACTCTCTCGGGCCATATCCTTTTGCTTCAAGTTCAAGAGGCCGCGTGGCGATTTGGGCGCCTTACCAAAGGTTTTGTTCATGGGATGAGCAAGTGCCGATGCACTTGATAGATTATTAGGTGACGTTACGTAACGAGCAATTATTGTTGTACTAGCACACATAGCAAAGAGGATGGACCCGAATGTATCTTAAAACTGCTTCGTCTGAACTTTGAGACATAAAACATAAGAGGTATTCCCTCCTAGGCGGGGAAGAAAAAATCACACTCGGAAATTAGGGGGCCCTTCAGGTGAGGAGGGTAGATTATGCACATCTAATAATGGGTGTTTGAGAAACTGGTAGGTCCGTAGAATAGCCACCCACGCCGGTGAAGATGGAGGGTTGGGTGAAACACTCACTGCAAGGTCAACCTATGTTTTGCATAGTGTCTTTGAACTGACCTGTCGGCTTTGTACCCCTGGTTGAGAGTTACATTCGGCTGACTCCATCACATGGTCCCTCGGAACTACAAAAAATTGAGGTGAAGATGCATGCAACAATCGATTTATTTACTGTGGTTAATATTGCTAAAAGTCTTAAATTATGCCTACTGAGACACAAATATTCTAATTTTTTTTTTGCATCATTAAAGACTCCAAATTTTCTCATTGTGACACATATACCCCTGATTTTTTTATGTCATAAAAAATCATGAACTTATAAAAGTATGATAAATACATCCTAGATGGAATTGTAATATGTAGTAAATATTGGGCTTTTTCGTGACAAAAGAAAACGTTGAGGTTATTTATGTGATAGTTTTGAAGGTTTTGGTGACACCGAAAAAAGTTAGATATTTATGTCACAGTATGTATAATTTAAGATTTTTGATAATATATGCCCTAATTAGTAGATTGGTTAAGATTGGATGATATTTATTAGTAAAAGAGAAAACTAGCGTGTCAATTGGACTATTTGAATAATCTTTTCTTTGCATATGCTAGAGACCCTATTAGTGGTAAACAATTTGATGTGAACATATCGTTATAGGGATGCGATAAAATTCTAAGTGGACTTTCTTGATATATCTAGTAAGTGAATCTTACAGAGAGTACTCCGTAGAACGTCTTTCGAGTAAATGCTTTCCACGTTACCTGAAGAAAGATTGGGACTCTTTTTTGTACTTTTATTTCAGCTACGTGCAGTTGTTTTCAACGCAAAGGTCCCCTCGGCAAGCAATTACTTTGTTTGATGACACGGCGAAGGGAAAATCAAATCAAGAAAAAGCAAATTGACGTTAAATGGATGCCGTTGAAACCGAACCAAAGCCGTCCACCCTCGCGTCGGTCGGCACCAGTTGAAATCTTTTTAGAAAATAAAAAGAATAAAATTATATAAATGATTCATGAATTTTGTCTTAATGTACAAAGCGCTTGGCGGGGAGGGGTGGGACTCGAACCACCAGGAGAGGAGCGGGAGGTGGAACTCGCGGAGGGTGCGGACGTTGCCGACGAGGCACACCCGCGGTGGGTGTGGTGCGGCAGGGGGCTCTGGGTAAGGCAAGACAAGAGGCTGGAGCGAGGAGGAAGAGGCGAGGAAGGGGTCGAGCGAGGTGGAGGTTGTCGGGGTGACGACGACGGTGACGGTGACGGGGCGGCGGAGGCGGCGGCGGGGCGGGGGAGGTGGAGGAGCTTGTGGGCGAGGTCGAGGAGGGGGATGATGTGGCCGGCAGTGGGGTAAGGGTACATGAGGATGTGGACGGACATGGCTGGAGCTTCGATCGTTCGCGGTGGTCCAAGCTAGCAACAAGGGGGACGCGTCTATCGTCTCGCTCTCCTCTCGCGCTTCGTGGTGGTGGGCTTGCGACGGAGGCGATGGCAAGGCGAGGAGGCGACGGCGAGGGTGGAGGTTTAAAAGGGATGAATCCGTTGACAAAGAAGATGCTTTCTCCAGCGAGGTGCGGCACGGGGAGAGAGAGAGAGGGGGGACTGGTTTTCGTTGTCTGGGAGTGGGAGTGATTGCTTTCTTCACCGCCGACGAATGTCCGGCGACAACGACAAAAACGCAACGCCACAAAGGAATTAATAAATGAATTATATTTAATCAAATTATGATCTTGTCCTTAGATGAATAATTATCGCTACTTTACAACGGGCGATGGGATCGTTTCCAAGAAATTAATCTATAAAAGCACACTTTTTTTATTTTATTTCTACACTCGGACATGACATTGAAAACCGCAATTAAATTAAAATACTAATTCAAATCTCGCTTCATATTATCTATAAGAACATGACTTATCTATTGCTCTCCACTTTTATGTTTACGTGCAGTAGAGGCATATTTCATTTCTACACTCACATGTGCAAGAAGACGAGAAAAATCTTAGAAAGGGGAGAGGGAGAAGCAATACTTTTATATATTACCTTCTGATATAGCTAGTACGAGTACCTAGAGGGGGGTGAATAGGTATAAAAGATTTTTCTTGATAATTACACAATACTTAGACAGTTTGAAGGATTTACAACAATTAATAATCAATCGTAAGACTGAGTAAAGGGAAGAGAGAATTGAACACGCGGTTTATAGTGGTTCGGCTTGATTCAAGCCTACGTCCACTCTTCTGCACTAACAACCTATTGGCTGGATTCCACTATGAACAAAGAGATGTTACAGCGATGATCTTCCTTGACTTCTAGGTGTAGATGATCCACCACACTCTCTCAAGGTATCACTAAGAATGAACACTCTCTTGTATATACAATTTCGCTCAAACAAGATCGACTAATAATCGAGGGTCTTCGGACTGGAATTTTTCTATCGATCACGCTCTCAAAAACAACTAGAACGTCTTCCTTTTATACTCCTTTATGCCATCATAGCCGTTGGCACTTACCAAAGGAATTCCTCCAATCTACTCGTTGGACGGAATCAATCACGAAGATCATTCGAGCTATTTAAGGAACCTGGCGATAGCCCATCAATCCTGTTCGCCCATACAATCAGGATCTTGGTTTCCAAGAATAGAACATTCCAAGAATACTTCGTCGACCATCGGATCTTTAATCGATCTAGATAAGAACAAACAAAGAATCCGAGATGATTATCCAACCAAGGGATCTTCTCTAGAGGATATGATTAAATCCTCAACCATATGCCTCGGTTCTAGATTTCCTTCGTCACACGGATTTGAAAGACTGTCGTCGAGAATAGTCTTGAGTCTTGAGTCTTGAGTCTTGAGTCTTGAGTCTTGAGATCATAAAGTCTTCAAACTTTAAACTGTCGGTCTCCGAATATCCAGGACTTAGATCGATAGAAACGTTTTGTCGCTTCAAAATATTCGGAAAGATTTCTCCAACAATCTCCCCATTTTTTATGGTGACAAAACTTCCTTGTAGATTTGAACAACTTTGACCTGCAAAAACATTTCTCAAGCAATATGGCTAACTCATAAAGATTAATAATACAACCGGACTCGCATCCACAGAAAATTGGTTAGTCTTTCATGAGTAATACCATAAAACAACACTTGATATGAATGCACCCAGTCAAGCATTTAAATCTACAGCTAATTCATCAAGTTAACACACCCAAGTTCACTCAAGTCAAACTCAAAAACATAACCAAAAAAAAAAAAAAACATAACCACAAATTCAAAGTTTAAAAGATGTTGAAAGTTGTTGGTTCAAATTGGTTCTCCCCTTTTTGTCATCATGAAAAAGGTGAGAAAGGAATCGAGTGCGCTTGGGAATGCGAACGATTTGGAAATCTCCCATAGACTGGACTAAGCCTTCTAGCCTCTTCAAGTCTTCCCTTAGTTGTGCTACCTCCTCTCCTTTTTGCATTGGCTTGAAGCTGTAGAGCGAGGTCTTTCATTTTGTCCTCCAGGGTAACCGAAGACGCTTGGCCAGCATTCTTGATGGTTTGAATCTCACGCCTCTAGAGCATATATCTCGTCCCCGCATTTCCATAAGGATATCAAGAATACGACGAAAATCTGCTGAGTTGTCCGTCCGTGTACTTGCATGAGCTTTCTCGGATTGAGTAAATGCAGATGATGGAGCTTCGTATAATCTTACGATTTGGAATCGACGTATCGAGTCCTTCTTCGAGCAATTGAGAAACCCGAACTTCTTCGGGTCCGTTGGAGATTGTCTTGGACCTTCACTATCGGCGGATGAGGTGTGGACCGCTCTTGCTCGCCAACTCCCCGTCTCTAGGACATCGAAAGGGGAAGAGTGATGATCTTGCTCTTCGTATCTTGATTTCCCTTTTCTCCGTAGTCGATTCGGACTTTTCTTTCTCTCCTTCTCTTTCCTCTTCAGCTTCTTTCTCCTTCTCTCTCTGCTCTTCTTCTTCTCTGATCTTGGCTTGCTCCTCTTCTTCTTCCTGTTTCTTCTAAAGTTCTGTTGGTTGAGCCACAGAACGTCTGGTTCTTGTTAAAGCAATGATAGTGGGATCTTCATCCTCCTCATCTTCATCCCGTAAGATGAGAGTCATTTTCTTCTTTTCGATGGGGCTCCAATGACCTCTTTTCCTTTTCTCTTTGAAGCGAG
Source organism: Eucalyptus brandiana (assembly GCA_014182725.1). Classification (NCBI taxonomy): domain Eukaryota; kingdom Viridiplantae; phylum Streptophyta; class Magnoliopsida; order Myrtales; family Myrtaceae; genus Eucalyptus; species Eucalyptus brandiana. Next base: position 31,535,167 of record CM024677.1, read on the forward strand.
ACGGAATTGGAGACTTCACTCGAATTTCTCCATTGCCTTGGAAAGTTCTTGTAGACGCATCTTCGTTAACATCTTCAAACCTACCACCATCTTATCGCACGGCCGAACACAAAGTGTATGAGGCGGTTCAATATTCATGTGTCTAAAGATCTTGGTCACTGCACCAGATAAGGCAATTGTCCCTTGTCTTTTGACATTGCTCTGTACATATGGAAGAGAATAGTGTGCGGGAGAGAGAACTTCCGTCCTGAGTTAATCGCGTACATCAACTTTGCTTCAGAATAAGACACGGAAGTCTTTGACGTAGACTTCGGTCTGAGACAGTTGATTACAATCTTATGAAGCACAATGTTGATGGCATTCATCCCGGAATATGTAACTCTCTTCTCTCGTGTCCCTATCTTTGACAAGATCCAGAGTAGTACGAGCAGTGAGACTTTGATTGGTAGATAACGCCCTCGTTCAACTCCAACTATGTCCGCCAACATATTCACATCTACCACGTAGACTTTGTCTCGTACATCGAATGAAATTCTATTCGCATCCAAAAGCTGAGATTTGAATAGAAATAAGCAAATCAAATGTGCATACCCGTCCGTAGTGTCGAGCAAAATTTCTCAAGTTGAAGCAAATTCAACTTCTCTCTCAAGTTTATGTTGATGGCGTCCGGAAGTCAAAATCGACACTTCTAGGGTTTATTACCCCTCTTTTCAACAAATTAAATACACATTCTCTTGATCCTTGGATTTGAACAAATCCATCCGATTTCCTTTCACCTTCGCCGCCACTCCCATTCTCGGTTGAAATTCAAGGAACATTCTGTCATCATCGTTCCCTTCAATCAAATTTTGTCCTGTACACGAGGGTCACTTGGAATATTCGCAAGTGCATCATCTCGCCTTTCCTTTCGGAGCAATTCCTAATTCCTCCATTCTCCGCGAGAAAAGATACTCATTCCCATAGTTCTTGTCCTTAAGGAAATCGTCTATGTAGTTCAATGGTGTACCGATGCTTTTCAACGCAAGATAAAGCTTATACATAAAGGAGGGTTTTTGGACTCTTCTTGGGTCGGCATCCTCGATTATCTCTTCTTCAAGATGTTGACTTTCACCATGTGGGGTAGGAGGCGTTGAATGACGTGGATGAGAGCGAATCGGACTTTGTCGCGACTTGATAAGTCTTCTTCCTCGGTGAGATCGAAGTGTGTCGGTCCCTTCTCCATTCTTTGTGGTCCCCCGCTTGCTATTCTTGATGATTTCCTCGAAGAAGACATTCTTCTTTGTCGATTGAGAGATTCCTTCGCTTGCTTTCCCAAGGAAAAATGACCACTTTCTCGACGATGAACAAGAAGTACAAACGAGTTCGGGAGAAGAGTGCCTTTTAGGGTTTTGAAGATTGAAAAAAAAAAACGTATATATAACTCGCTTTTGAAAAGGGAAGTTCAATCGGCACAAGGAAAGTGTACGAACACTTCTTTTCAAAATCAATAACTGCCAAAATTAATCTTTTTGAAAAGACAAGTTTTCGATTTTCACACAGATTATAACTGAACGAAAAAATCATACCTTTTCGAGTCCGGATAAAATAGCAACTTACAGTCTATAGCCATGAATGTCTGAGTCTGAGGATTTATAGTCTGAGAGATTATAGTCTAAGGATTGGTGAGTCTCTAGACTTTAACTTCTTCAAGCTTCAAAATGTTGAGTCTTGAACGGATAGCGTCGAATTGATTTTTCTCCAAAGGCTTTGTGAAAATATCCGCTAGTTGACTCTTTGAATCAACAAATTGAATCGAGATTTCTCCATTTTGAATATGATCTCTAATGAAGTGATGTCGAATCTCAATATGCTTTGCTCTTGAATGAAGGATTGGATTTTTGGTGAGATTGATTGCGCTGGTGTTGTCACATCTGATCTCTGTGCATGAGTCTTCAATGCCAAAGTCTTGTAGCTGTTGTTTTATCCATAGAATTTGCGAACAGCAGCTTCCAAGAGCTACATACTCTGCTTCTGTCGTTGAGAGAGCCACGGTACTTTGTTTTCTTGAGAACCAAGATACTTGTTCTATTTCCAAGCGGTTGACAAGTTCCGTAAGTGCTCTTTCTATCGACTCGCAACCGGCCAGATCTGCGCTCGAGTATCCTAGAAGATTAAAGTCTCCACTCTTTGGATACCAAAGACCGATGCTTGAAGATGAGGCAATGTATTTGATAATACGTTTCACGGCACCGAGATGTGATTCTCGAGGATCCGATTGAAACCTAGCACGATGCAAACACTCAACAAAATGTCGGTCTAGAAGCGTAAGATAAAGAAGTGAACCGATCATGCTCCCCGTACATGCTTTTGATCTACTTTCTTTCCTTCTTCATCCTTGTCTATCTTTATAGAACATGACATTGGTATGTCGGTCTTTTTGCATTTTTCCAATCCAAACCTTTTGACAAGATCATTTGCATACTTTTCTTGATGAATAAAAGTTCCTTCCTTTTTGCTTCACTTGGAGTCCAAGAAAGAATGTTAACTCTCCCATCATACTCATTTCAAACTCATCCTGCATAGACTTAGAAAATTTCTTGCATAGACTTTCATTAGGGGATCCAAAAATAATATCGTCCACATATATTTGAACAAGTAAAAAGCTTTTGTTTTCCTTTTTGATAAATAAAGTAGTATCTACTTTACCTTTGACAAAACCATTCTGCATTAGGAACTTACTTAGTCCGTCGTACCAAGCTCGAGGTGCTTGTTTTAAACCATACAAGGCCTTTTCGGTCCCAAGACCGAATCGGCTTCTTTGGGTCTTCAAATCCAGGTGGTTGTTCCACATAAACTTCCTCATGGATGAATCCATTTAGGAACGCACTTTTGACGTCCATTTGGAATAACCTGAAATTTTTATAGCAAGCAAACGCAAGTAATAGACGAATAGCTTCTAACCTTGCTACGGTGCGTAAGTCTCGTCATAGTCTATTCCTTCTTCTTGCGTATATCCTTTGGCCACGAGTCTTGCTTTGTTCCGTACGACTTTTCCATCCTCGTTCATCTTGTTCCTGAATACCCATTTGGTTCCAATAACAGTTTTACCTTTTGGTTTAGATGTCAATTTCCAGACATCATTGATGTTGAACTGTCTGAGTTCTTTTGCATAGCTTCGATCCAGCTTTCATCTGATAAAGCTTCTTCTATGCTTTTTGGTTCAATTTCGATATTAGAGCCACAAAGACTAGATTCTTCACGCCTTTTTGATCTCGGTGCGGATTCCTTCATTGATTTCGCCGATAATGAGATCTTTGGGATGACTGGATTTATGCTTCCAGTTACTGGTTGATTTTTCTGGTTGATGATCTCTTTCTTTATTTGAGTCTTCATGAGCATCTTGATATTGGACTTCCAGAGACTGAGATGCTTCTTGAGTTGAAAGCCTTAAAAGGTCTGGAGCAGGTTCAGACTCTTCATATTGAGTCTCGACCGGATTCAACTTGCGTTGAGTCTTGGAATTTGACATTCATTGATTCCTCCACCGACCGGCTTTTCTTGTTATAGACTCGTAGGCCTTGCTTGTTGTAGAATATCCAAGGAAGATGTCTTCATCCGATCTTTCTTCAAACTTACCAACTCGATCATTTGCATTTTTCAAAATAAAGCATTTGCAACCGAACACATGAAAGTATGAAACTATAGGCTTCTTACCTTTGAACAATTCATAGGGGTTTTCTCTAAAATGGGTCTTAGAAAGACTCTATTAATGATATAGCATGCTGTTGAAACAGCTTCAGCCCAAAATCGAGAAGAAATTTTACTTTCAATTAAAAGTGTTCTAGCCATTTCTTGAAGAGATCTATTCTTTCTTTCCACAACTCCATTTTGCTCTGGAGTATATGGAGAGGAAAACACATGATTAAAACCAGATTTATCACAAAACTTTGTAAAATCTTGATTTTCAAATTCACTTCCATGATCTGTTCTTATACTTGAAATAGCACATCCTTTTTCATTTTGAACCTTTTTAGCAAACTTCTCAAAGTACGAAAAGGTTTCGACTTATTTGCAAGAAAATATACCCGTGTAAAGCGAGAGTAATCGTCCACAATTACTAGACAATATTTCTTACCTCCAATGCTCGGGTTCTTGTTGGTCCAAAGAGATCCATATGCAGCAACTGTAGTACATGATTAGTAGAGACATGATTTATAGGCTTAAATGAATTTCTTACCTGCTTTCCCAGAATACATGGTGTGCATGAATCAGACTTTTGATATGGCAATTTTGGTAGACCTTGAACAAGCTTCTTTAATGAGATTTTGGCTAATTGCTTCATGTTGACATGGCCAAGCTTTCTGTGCCATAAGACCGCTTCATCTTGAATTGAGATTAGGCACTGCGTTTCATTTGGTCTTACATCAAGGAGATAGATATTTTCATGCCTTCGACCCATGAAAGACTGAGTCGAGTCTTTACTAATTCCAGAACATATGCCTTCTTGAAAGGAGATCTTGAACCCAAGATATCACACAATTGGCTAATCTTTGAGAAGATTGTAGTTGAGTCCTTCCACTAGAGAGAGACATTGCTTATTGTGAGATTTCCAATTTTCACAGCCTTCCAAATCCCACAATGCTTCCTTTGCTTTTTCCACCAAATGAAACTTTTCCACCATTTACTTGAACAAACTTTATGAAGCGGTTTGAGTCTCCTGTCATGTGTCTTGAGCATCCGCCGTCAAGATACCACTTTACCTTCTTTTTTGACAGAGACCCGCATTCAAAAGAGAGTCTCAAGCTTTCTTTGGTACCCAAATTTTCTTGGGTCCTTTGGTGTTAGTAGGATAAGCATTATTAGGCCATACCTTTTTAACAGCTTCCAAACCATAGGACACTCTTTTTCAAAGTGATCCCGACTGTTACACTTTGAACACCTTAGAGCATTTCGACCTACGTACTTTACAAAAACTTTCTTGAAATGATTTTTGTAAGCCTCTCTCGATGGTCTTTTCTTAATTCTTTCTTTTACTTTCGGAAAATCAATCAAAGGGATTGTTTCGCTGTCATACCTAAACCCGGACTTATTATTGAAGTAAGGTCTTTGAACCGAAAGAACTTTCTCAAGTTTTTCGGACCCTATTGAAAATTTCTTTGAAATATTTGATAAGTCAGTTTTTAAGAAAGCATTTTCTTTTGAAAGTTTATCTTCATTCTCTTTAAGAGTAGAAACATTCAAGTCTAAACTTTTCACTCTTTCTTCTAAAATGTTTTCCTTTTGTTTTAAAGCTAAATTTTCCTTTTTAAGTTCGGAAATTTTTTTGAGAGAAGTCTTGAGACTGAAACATAGTTCTTCGATGTATTTAGAGACTTTGACAGAATTTTAAAATCACTTACCTCAAATTCACCACTGCGAATCGATCCAGTGCGAGTCGATTGTGCCATCAGACACAGGTTGGCATATTCCTCATCACTTTCTTCACACTCCGTATCGCTCCAGGTTTCGACTTTGAGAGCTTTTCGAGACTTTTCGGCTCTTCCTCTCTTCTTCTTCAGAAGAGGACAGTTGGGTCTGATGTGTCCATTTTTCTTACATTCAAAGCAGACTACATCTTTATTTGGTTCCTCATTATCAACAAACTTGATTTGCTGTTTCTGAAAACTTTGTTTCTTTGAGTTAAACCTTCTTCCTTTTCTATTCAGCTTTCTGAATCTTCTTATCATAAGAGCAAGCTCCTTATCATCCAGATCTTCTTCGAATCAGTATCATCGTAATCATCATTAGATTTTAATGCAATGGATTTCTTACCTCTTGGATCTTCGTCTTCATTAATTCGTTCCACTTCATAAGACTGAAGAGTTCCAATCAGCTCGTCTACAGATAATGGCATAATTCTTTGCGTCTCTCGTATTGAAGTCTTTATATGATTCCAATCCTTGGAGAGTCCACGCAGCAACTTGTTCACCTTCATGGGATCAGAAATTTTCTGTCCTTGATTCTCAAGACCATTAACAATATCTGTAAAACGGCTAAACATGTCAGTGATAGATTCTCCTGGTTTCATTTTGAAGGCTTCGTATTGACCAAGGAGAATGTTAGTTCTGGTCTCCTTCACTCGGCCTGTCCCTTCATAGGTGATATGTAATCTATCCCGCACTTCTTTTCTTTGTAACACAAGAAGATATTCTGTTATATTCGATTGGTGACAAAGCACAATATAAAGAGTAAATTGCTTTTGCATCGAGTGCTTGTCTCTTGTTTATCTCTTCTTGAGACATTCCGCTGGTCTCAACAGTTTCTTTCCCTCTTTCAGATACTGATGCAACAGTAGGAGTGATCCCTCTTTCCACAACGTCCCATTCCAGAGGATCCTTTGACCGTAGGAAAGCTTTCATCTTATTCTTCCAGATGTTGTAATCCTTTCCATCAAAGTAGGGTGGTCTGGTATTGCTTTGCCCTTCCACCAGCCCTCGGTGCTAGCATACTAGCCATGGATCTTTTACTCAAGTAAAACACTTCAAATAAAGTAAGAACACGAGCTCGATACCAATTGATATAGCTAGTACGAGTACCTAGAGGGGGTGAATAGGTATAAAAGATTTTTCTTGATAATTACACAATACTTAGACAGTTTGAAGGATTTGCAGCAATTAATAATCAATCGTAAGACGAGTAAAGGGAAGAGAGAATTGAACACGCAGCTTATAGTGGTTCGGCTTGATTCAAGCCTACGTCCACTCTTTCGCACCGACACCTATTGGCCGGATTCCACTATGAACAAAGAGATGTTACGGAATGGTCTTCCTTGACTTCTAGGTATAGATGATCCACCACACTCTCTCAAGGTATCACTAAGAATGAACACTCTCTTGTGTATACAATTTCGCTCAAACAAGATCGACTAATAATCAAGGGTCTTCGGACTGGAATTTTTCTATCGATCACGCTCTCAAAAACAACTAGAACGTCTTCCTTTTATACTCCTTTATGCCATCATAGCCGTTGGCACTTACCAAAGGAATTCCTCCAATCTACCCGTTGGACGGAATCAATCACGAAGATCATTCGAGCTATTTAAGGAACCCGCGATAGCCCATCAATCTGTTCGCCCATACAATCAGGATCTTGGTTTTCAAGAATAGAACATTCCAAGAATACTTCATCGACCATCAGATCTTCAATCGATCTAGATAAGAACAAACAAAGAATCCGAGATGATTATCCAACCAAGGGATCTTCTCCAGGAGGATAGGATCAAATCCTCAACCATATGCCTCGGTTACGGATTTCCTTCGTCACTGGATTAGAAAGACTGTCAGTGAGAATAGTCTTGAGTCTTGAGTCTTGAGTCTTGAGATCATAAAGTCTTCAAACTTTAAACTGTCGGTCTCCGAATATCCAGACTTAGACTGATAGAAACGTTTTGTCAGCTTCAAAATATTCTGGAAAGATTTCTCCAACACCTTCCATAGGGCAAGAAGAGACCGCGCTCACTGGACAAAAGGGGCTTGTTGGGGAGGTCAATAGCGAGCCCAATGCTAGTGCCGACAAAAGTGTGGAGCATGTTGTAGTTGGCATGATAGATATTGAACTTATCAACACTCTGTGACTTGAGGAGTAGGGAGGCGTAAAGAGAAGAGAATGGCTTGTAAGAGAGAAAATAGAGAGGCCATTTGCAAGAGGTGAGGATTTTGATGTCAAAGGCGTGAAAAGAAAGAAGACGAAGGAAAGTGGGACCCACATGAGAAAAAAACAAAATAAAAAGAATTGAGAAAAAAAATGGCAACAACTTTTATAGAGTTGTAGTAGAAGTGGTGAACCATACAATAAGTATTATGGCCAAAAGACTAAAAAAGGACCGTTTAAACTTAAGGAGGAGCAGAAAAAAATGCGGTCACTTCTCTAATTAGATAGTAGTTGCTACATAAATTCCTCCCTTGTTTCCCCAACATCAATCGCTAGTTGTTCATCCTTCAACTATTACGCTTTGCGTGGGCAGCCTCACCCACCATTAGCATAATGCTATAAGCTTAAGTCGCAATTATCCTCCACCTCGCACAACTTTCAAATCGAGTTACTTCATAAATTTATTTCTTTAAAGAAGGCATTTGCCATCTTATTTGCTCGACATGGGTACTTCATGTCATGTAAGAAAGCATTTAGGTGGCTGTAAATAATTCTATAAAATTTTTACACTTCAATGGTTCAAAGTAAAAGCTAAAAACTTGCATCTTTTATGGAAAAAAAAATTTAATAAACAAAGGGCGGCGCTATTTCTACTCCCTATATGACTAAATTCACCCATTTCCCACCAAAAAAAAAAAAAAAAAATTCCCTTTGTCATTCAATTACAATTTAAATTGGTTGTCCTAAATTTATTTACTTTGCTTTTTTTAGTATTTCTACATCCATGTAAATTTTATTAAACCTTAATATGGCATAAAGTAAGAACTTTCTTTTGAAAGTGCTAGTGAAATATCATTATTTTGGTTGACAAAAATCAATATCATATATGAACTGTTTATGAAAAAAATATTAAGATATTTCTTTGTGCATAGATATTTCTCTAAGTCTTACATGCTCTCTATAAATATATATATATATATATATATATATATATATATATATATATATATTGCCAATATAATAAGGGAAAAAGATAAATTCTTTGATATAGTAAATAAAGAGACTTGATAAATATTTTAGACTAATAAGATTAATAAAAAGTTCACTAAGAAAGTGAGCTTTTGAGTTAAGAGGGTCAAAAAATAGTTAAGTCACTTCACCAAAAAAAAAAAAATAGTTAAGTCATTATAAGATTAATGATGAAGAATAGACTTTTCGACTTTATACTATATCAAAAAGTGTCTTTACTATTAATGAGATAATTTTACATGGATTATAAAAAACGTTATAGGAATATCTAATAATGCACTTTTCTTTGATACACAAAAGGAAATGTGAAATGTTTAATTATGTTAATTATACTAAATAAAAAAGGAAATGGGCCATCATTATAAACTGCAATTGAAAGATTGAAAGCAAAGTTGTTTTTTTTAGTATAAATAGGGGTGGAAATAGCACCGCCCAAAAAAAAAATTGAATATAAAAATTTCTGCCATGGGTTGAACATTATGTATAATAAAATAACTTTGCCCAATTAACCTATTTATTGACTATTTTTTCCTTAAAAATGGACTACTATATTAACATCTAAAAAGTCCGTATGATAAAAAAAATATATATGCAAATGTCTTTTAAAAAAGAACGGACTCAATCATCATGATAATAATATTATTATTGATATAAAATCTGACTTTTATGTTAAAGTAATTGCATAATGGGTAAATTTATAGAATGATTAGTTGGTACGATCATATCACATATATGTATGATGTTCAGAAAATTTTTTAATTTTATTGTTCATAACTTTGCTCATACTATATCTGGCGTGATTGATGATTACTCTGTAATATTACGTTTGATAAAAAGGTTTATTATTGAATATAACGTTATTAAGAAATATTATTGCACATCTGATTTAAGTATTTTTTTGTCTTGACCAGGTGCAATTTCTCCAGTTAAAATTCTAATTTTTGGTATTTGTGGAAGAAGAGAGACTTGAAAATTAAATTATGATATTTTAGCGTAGTGGTTCCAGTTAGGTCAATGGATGAGTATATGTTTTGATGAAATTGTGTTCAATGCTAGTTAATTAAAATTTTAATGATATATACAAGTTAAATGGATCAATCTAAATTATCAACCGACACGATTCTCTCATTCGCCACTTTTTAGTACCAGTGAATCGGGAGGACAAATAAACCAATTAAGCTACTAGAGGGTGAACTCGGCATTCAAAAGCTTTTGATGGCCTGAAATCACTTCATAAATAGCATATAAGTAGATATAAAAATTATTCATGAATTAAACATTAGCATCGTCCTCTAGTTTCTACACTTGCTGAAATCACTTTGACCTCCATTCAATGTCAAAATCAACTTGTGAACACATACACATAAAAGCTTTATATTTGTAAGCGATAGAGAAAATTGTGTAATTTCTTTATATATCCACGAAGGGTACTTATTGATCAACTTCATAAGATGACCTTCTAGTGCAACTATATATTATGATATTGATTCTAATTGATCGGGGATATGCACAAAGGTGAAAACAGGCACTTGAGAGGTACGTTTCTAATAGATTATAATTATAAATATCAAGAAATTCTTGTATTCAATGGTAGAATTTAATTTAAAAGTAATCGTAGGTCATCGTATTGACTTACCCAAAATCTAAATTCAATTTAAGCTACCATTTTAATACTCAAATAAATGCGTCAATATAGGACCATTACTCTCTTGCCCCTGTACATATTATACATCAGATTACATTCATTAATGCTACAATATCGCAACCTTCCTTCTATATGAATCAATGACGTTGCATTGACTTATTCAACTCTAAATCCAAATATTTGGATAAGTATGTATAGAAATAGGACCATTACTCTCTTGCCATTATACATATTATACATCAAATCACATTCCCTTTTGTTTTTTGTTTTGCTTATATAAATATGTAAACCGGATCGCATTCCTTATTGCTACAAAATATCTCAAACCCCCTTCGTCACCCTCGCCAAACTTCTACATAAGTCCCCTCACCATTGAGACTCTTCCTCCTCACTTAGTACTGCCATCATGGGGAGGACTGTGCGTGCTCTGGCTCTCTTGACGATCCTATTGCTTGTGGCTTCATATCAGTGTTACTCTCTCTCTCTCTCTCTCTCTCTCTCTCTCTCTCTCTCTCTCTCTCTCTCTCTCGGTGCCCTAGCAAATTCGAGGGTATTTTCGGGGGCAAGGGAAGAAAAAATTTCTCTCCAATTGAGGGGCACACAGCATGCAGGCAACGGCATCTTAAAATAAAGAATGCATCTAGGCTGGGCGATGGATTATCAAACTACCACTGAAAGCCCTTGTCGGAAGCTTGCTTCCTGTTGGTTATACACATGCTTCACATAGTGTCTAAAACCGGCACGTCTAGCCAGTATCCCGTTCTAGACACTATGCAAATCACATATTTATGTACATGTTTGCGACGTGTGATGATACAAATTTTTTTTTTTTTTTAATTTCTGTGGGATTTTGAGGGACATCAAGCGCGGATGAAACCGGAAGCAGCACCGCCTTTCGAGGAAACTCCTACGAATGATGGCGGTTGCTCCGCGTCCAAAGATGCGATGTTTTCGCGTGCGAACCGGGTGCATCGGTGAAGGTTGTGTTGATGGGATGTGCAAGTGTCGATGCACTTGATTGATTATTATTTGATGAAACAAAAATAAAATAAGAAAGACTAAGTCTTCTTTCCTTTGCCTCCTTGGTTGGTTATATGGCATTAAATATTCCTTTTGCAAGGACAAAGAAAAAGAAAAGGGATGAAGAAGAAAAAAGAAACTAGATATTGAGATTTCCCGGCTCCCTCCGTAAAGAAAGCATTTCCTATCTTTTTTACTCGGTATGCCCAATTAAAAGAAAGGCTAGAAACTTGTCGTTTATGGCAAAATGTAAGTTTTTTTTTTTTTGTGGGGCAAGGGGGGCGGGGAGGGGCACGAATAGAGTCAAATTTTACATTTTCCGAATAAGGTTAAATATTATATAAGAAAAAGTGCTTAATCGGCATTGATTATTCAAATATTTGCAGGCCCTATTTGTCTCCCCAAGTAATATTTCCAAACTTTTGGTTTACGTCAAACTTCACCTATTCGTGGGGAGTGTTAGAGTGCCTTCATTTCTTGTAAAATGAGTGATTTATAAAACATTTTACGAAAAATGATTGTTTATATTGTTTAAATAAATAAATCAATGGAAAATATTTCCATCATTGATAATAATCCATGTCTAATTGTTTTCGTGGGCGATGATATTTTTTTCTTTTATTTATTTTTCTAGACTATATGAGTGATTAATTTTTTAAAAATATCTTCCAAATAATTTATTTTCCATGAAATGAGTGCACTTGACTTAAGCTAAAAGTATAGAAATATTACTTAGGGGAGGCAAATAGAGGCCAACAAAGATTTGAATGATAACATATAAACAAATATAAAAATTGGTTTCCAATTACACATTAGCATCGTTGTAACGACCCCAAGTTTATTTCTAGGGTCTAGAGTGGCGAGATTATTTTCGTGACGTCCCAAATTTTCACCATCCTGGTTCTTTTTATCTTATTATTATGCACACGCGGAAACGTGAATAAACAACTCCCCAAACAAATAATAGCTGGAAGACTAGGACATACATCGTGTAGAACACACTAGTTTATATTATAACATTATTTTTACAAGCCTTTTCTCTATGGGCTCTCTTTCCATTTTTCATCACACTATAGGTCAAGGGAAATTTCTATCTTCTCTAGCATGACTGCAGCTCCCAAAACGGAATAGGAGACTTTCATTCCTACAAGACTAAAAGATGAGGGAGTAAGTCTCGGTAATTAAAATTCCTAGTTCTCTACTAGGAAAATATCTCATAATCAACACCTAGTAAGTACAACACTTGCAAACAATGTCGATGACAAATCAATAGCAAATTACTTGCCATGCCTTAACTCAACACATGCTGTCGATGTAAGATACATTCGGTTTAACAATGAATACATCAACATATCATACTTATGCATAACCAGCACTCATGCAAATTCATTTACCATCATCCTAGCTCAACCAGACCCTCCTAGCTCAACTGGGGATTGGAGTTTATTGCTGGGCTTTCTAGCTCGAGCAGGGCATCTCGGCTCAATGGAGGCTTCTCAGGATTAGTTTCTCGAGGCTTCCAAGTTCAAGATCTAGGCATCCTAACTCAACCAGGCATCCCGGCTCAACCGAGGTTTCTTGTTCAATGAACGAGGTATTGCTGCCAATGCTGTGTGGCGACGGACGTTTTTTCCTCTTTAAGTGCACACATATATGCTTCATATAAGCCGATTCTTATCTTTTCTCTTAGCCGACACATATAGCCCGAAAGCGTGCTCATCCATATGTTTGTGCCATGAGTTCTCGCACTACACTGATAAACATGTCAAGAACAAACTTTGGTCCGTGACTTGAACCGATCACTTAGTGCCGATCCCGCACTAGACAAGGCTCGGAAACGGCATGCCTCAATGCCGCCTCAATGCCGATCTAGGACCTTGAGGCTTGGGTACACTTGCTTTAGTGAAGATCCTAAGCTCGGCGAACCTTGGCCTCGGCATGAACATACTTCATGCTATGAATGACCCCCAATTCATGGCTTGATTCAATTGCCAAGTACAAAGTCCCCACACCGATTGAGACTTAGAATCTTAGCATGCTTTCATACCTCACCAAGACCTTGTGGGCTTAGGCGATCCCCGTGTTGATCAAGACTTAGAACCAGCACGCCTCAATGCCATTCCAAAACCTCGTGACCTTAGGTGATCCCCTCATCAAATGAGACTTGGAATTGGCACGCCACGGCCTTGGGAGACCTTACCACGTGTTAAACTCAACCCGAACGAACCTCGCTTTCATTCCGAACGTAAATGATTGAAGCACATTACCACCCACGACTTACGGGTGAGTGTTGACATCTAAATTTTTGGATAAAAATGAGTTAATGTTTACCCCAAAAAAAAAAATTGCATAACATATAATTTTAGGCGCATTTGATATATTCATTAAATCTTTTATATATTCAAACGATATATACCTTGGCCGTGCGAGATGCAATCAAAAAGAAGAAGGTTTCGATGGAATATTTCATTGAAAATTTGAAGGTTTTTCATGGAATATTTCAGATGTAATATATATTTGGCGTTAATCTTCGGGTAATATGCATTTTCAACATAATAAAAGAAACATCGATCTTTCAATTGTCGATGGGCATGAACAAATGAATGAAAATGAAATAAAATTGTGAAGATTACGCCTTGGCCGTGCGAGATGCAATCAAAAAGAAGAAGGAAATTTTGCTTCTTCCATATGTGGGCTCAATTTCGTTGCATATAAAAAGGGGGGTTTTTCTTGTACGATGGGGGGGAGGAATTCACAAAAAAAAAAAACTCGTGAAAAGAGCAAGTGAGAGAGAATTTGCGAAAGTGGGAAGAAAGAAAAGTGAGAGAAAGTACAGAAGAAAGAAAAAAAAAGAAGAGAGGAAACCCCACCCCCCCTGTCGTCCAAGAAGAGTCTTTAAAAGAAAGGAAGAGTCAGCAAGAAAAAGTACAAAGAAGAGAGAGATGTGAGAGAGTAGACAAGTAAAAAAAAGGAAAAAAAGGAAGAGGAAAAAAAAAAAAAAGAATTGTTCTTCTTCTCCACGGACTCCTCCGCCTGTCCGTTCTTTGTTGACGCCCACAAGACCATCCGATGTTCTCTCGCATCGAACACTACCCATAGCTGCTCGCTCATCCGCCATTGCACCCCACGCTACGCCGCGCCTCCGCCTATCCTTCCACCCGATCCCGATGCTGCCGAGCCCCGCAACCAACGACAACTACACCAAATCGCAGCTCTGCAACAGCCGAGCACCACTAGCGATGATTGTAGCAAACCACCAACTAGCAGCTCACCACCGCGCTGGAGCCCCACTCACCCGCGCCTGCTGTGCCGCTGGTCTCCTTTACCCCCTGTCTCATTTGCTTGACGTCGTGCCGCATTTGTCGCCACCCTTTGCGGGCATTTGTCCCCGACGACTGGCAGCTGCAACGCTACACCTCCGCCCCTCGCAACCTCGTTCACCCATTACCACGCCTTCTCCCATCGTGCCGCTGCATTCTCGTGGAGTCCCCTTTAGGTAGTTTTTTAATTTTTTATCAAGTTTTGTTATTATTGTCTAAATTAGAACATTAGGTGTCATTGTTTATTTTTTATTTTTTTTTTTTAACCACCGGTGGTTCGCCCTGTGGCCACCCTTCTAACTTGGAAGGGGGAGGTGGAGGGTTTAAGTCCCCACCTTCTCGTGGGGATTGGGGTGGGGATGATTTCATTCCAGAGTGGGTTTCGACTCCCACGCCCTACAAGGAGTGCGAGGCAAAAGTCTAAGAGTGAGTGTTAGAGTAGGATTAAGAGTATAACCGACAAAAAAAAAAAATGTTCATTTTTTTTAATATTTAGGCATTATCTATAGGGCCGTTGCCCAAAGTCACTATAATTTCTAATTTGATCCGTAAAACATTGAATAATTTTTCTAATTATATTGATTTGTGGGCATTTTAATAGTATTTTGATTCTTGAATCATTATAATTATTAATTTGACCAGTGAATATTTCGGATCAAATTTTTAATTATTTTGAACTTTCTCATATGTTGTGATGTTTAGGGTTAAAATAGTCGTTAATTTAATCCATGAGACAATAAATCATTTTTTCGATTATTTTAATCATTCATTTGATGAATATCTTGATTAGTTTAGATATAATGTTTATCTAATAATTGCTTGTCTTGAAAAACACTAAAAAAAAAAAAAAATCAAATCTTGCATTGGAATATGTTGGTTTCATAAAGTAGGGTTGCATTTTTAGATTGCATGTTTAGATAAGTTTTGTAATAGATTAGGATTGGATTTAAATATGTTTTTTTTTTTATAGATAAAGGCTTAGATAATCTTTGCACATTTTAATAATCTCATATAAAAAAAAGTTTTTTAAGATAAGATGGGGTTTAAGTCAAATTAATCCCTAAATTAGATAACTATTCAATTTAGATAGTTTAATTAGTTTTGGTTTTTTTAATTCTGAATTTAAAAAAATACAAAAATATTAGATGCATGTCTAATAGTTTGCATGTTAGGTTAATTAAAAATAGCTTGTTAGTAAAATTAGGTCACATAGTATAAATGCATGTTTTATGGTAAAGTTCTAATTTCGAGATAAAAGAAAACCCAAAAAAAAAAAAAAATTGTTTGCTATGTGTGTTTATTTCTTTTTGATGCAATTTGTTTGATTCATTGAGTGTTTAATAATGTTTGAGCAGCCGTGTGATCACTCTATTGCATGATAGTAATTTATGTTAAATTTAATCTAAACTCGCCTATAAAGACATTTTAAAAAAATAAAAAGAAATAGTATTGAAAGGACATTAGAGAAATATAGTGCAACAAAGTCTCCGTACCTAAAGTCTCTAATTTGTAAGAGTAAAATAATTCTCCCACTATTTTACTTAGGTGTTTAATCGATCTACCATAAACTGATTAGTGGCGACTCCTAGTTAAAATTTATTTGCATGCTAGAAAAACTTGATCCTAAGTCACAAATTGGTATAAATTTGGAAGAGCTCGAGCTAAGTCTAAGTTTAGACTTAGTAGTCAATTAGCCTAAACTCTAGGTGGTACACCCGAAATTTAGGTCACGATAGCTTGACGACTCTACTATGGATTGAGTTAAACTCTTAGTGAACTTAGGCCAACTTTTCTTTTTCTTTTAAAAATGTTTTTGTTTGGCAGCAGGATAGTAAGTACTTCCCTAATATCAAGTGTTAAATGTTCTTGCAGATGGGAGTTATAAGGGAAATAGTTTTTGCTAATCCTTGTCTTGTAGGGAGGAGTTAGGATGAATAATTTATTTTTCCGAATTAGAAGTGTTGTTTGCATTTAAACCGCAGTGCATGTTTTACCGCTTTTAGTATTACACTATTACACACATAACCATTCTTGGGACTTGAGTTGCGATATGATTTTTAGGATGGTGTTGAAAATGATACTTTCTCCAAAGTGAGACTCAATAGTAGAGGTTGACCTTCCCTTCCCGAAAGTTTTTCATGGTGTCGAATGTGTTTGTCCATATCCACGAGACTCAGTGGACTATTGGACATTCCATTCAACTAAGCAGAGTTATGAGAACCCGACATGTTCAATGTGAGACTACAATGGTCGATCATCCTCTAAGCTCCACTTTGTTAAGCCGTCTAGATATAAATCAAGCCTCACACTTCATGCGTGTGTCTATGTGATTGTCATTCTTTCCTAAGTGAAAGTAAGTTGTCTTAAATTCTCACTTTGTAATTTACTTACTTTATTGAAATTTTTGTTAGTCCATGTCAAAAGGTTTCATCGTCAATCTTGTTTTATATGCAATGGGGAAACCTCCGTACGCTTCATTTCCACTTTTGAGGTTTTAGATGATACCATATGGTCTTAGAAGAAGGGGTCAAGGCATTGAACCCTATTGAAGCCCCTTGAGGTCCCGTTCTACCATATTAGGATACCATGGAAGAGGTGGAGAAAATTCTAGAGGACAAATACAACAAAGGCAAAACTTGCCACCCGAGCAAGGGCGAAGGGAGGCAAAACACGCTCACCTCCCAACATTCGCAAGATGTTCCCTAGCCCTCTCGAGGATAATACAAGATGGGAGTGGAAGTGATGGACACCCTGGGCAGCCAAGTGACAAATTCAACTATTATGTAAAGTACTCGGCTCCCGCCTTTTTACATTGACGCCGTGACATTGTCTTAGATGGATGGGGTGGCATGGACGATCCTAAGACTCCAAAGATAGAGGACCTTGATGATGCACTAGAAAGAATCACCGAAACCGGTTCTCTCGATGACCTCCTTATAGACGCCATTGACAAAGGACAATCTAAAGAAGTGGGCACTTGCCCACAAGAGTAATTCATATGTTGTTCTTGCACATTCCTCTACGGGGAATTTTATTGCTTTCTAGGAAATGTTTTCGATTTTTGCTTTCCCTTTTTAGGTTTGAGCATTGCATTTACTATTTAATAAATGTAATTCGATTGATGAATATCAATAAAATTACATTTTTTGTTTTGAGGACATGATGGGGTATGCCAAACTAGTCCGGTGACCATATCCAACAATGAAAAAAAAATATCATCCAAGGAAAATTCTGAGGACTGGGCTTCTTCATGTTTCCTTATCCAAAAAAATCCCAAAAAAAAAAAGTAAAAAAATCATGTGATATGTGCAATGTAAGTCTTAAACTTGTCAAATTATTTCAATCGAGCCCTAAAATTAACACCGCGTCAACTTTCTTATTAGAAAATGCTAATGTGGCGCCGACATGGCATTTTAAATAACTTTTCATTTTCCACTTGGCTTTTTAAATTATTTTTATTCAATTTTTAAAAAATAAATTTAAAACTAAAAAAGAAAGGTAATTTTAAATTGTCAAAAAAAAAAAGGCAACTCCTCCCTTGCCACCGCCACGCCTTAACTGGAGGGGCCTATGAACCGGAAGCAGCCTCTTTTTTCTTTTTTTTTTGAACTGCTTTTGTTTTTTAAATAAATTTTAAATTTTCTTTTCGTTTTTAAATTTAATTTTAAAAATATTTTAAAAGCCACATGGAAAATAAAATTCTAATTTTAAATGCCATGTCAGCATTTTGTTATAAAAGTTAACGATGTTAACTTTTAAGACTCAATTGAAATAATTTGACAAGTTTTAGACTTGTTGCATTTTTGCAAAGTTTTAGGACTCAATTGCATCTTCGTGACAAGTTTTAAGACTTCTATTACACTTATCCTAAAAATATTTTGAAGCCATTTCCAAAGCA
Source organism: Eucalyptus brandiana (assembly GCA_014182725.1). Lineage (NCBI taxonomy): Eukaryota > Viridiplantae > Streptophyta > Magnoliopsida > Myrtales > Myrtaceae > Eucalyptus > Eucalyptus brandiana. Next base: position 31,553,687 of record CM024677.1, read on the forward strand.
TGCATTAGGTTAGCTCATAATTTTCTGACTCATTTATTTCATATTTCGAGCATTGCTTTTCGGGCTTGATGAGAATGCATCCAAAAGGTATATCGGGTTGCAATGATAGATCACTGGCTCAACTGTTACTCAACATATGACGAATTGGGAGCGCTATAGATTCTAGTAGTGACATGACTGAGATATAATCTCGATTCGAGCCAAAATGGATGTGCAATTTGAATTTACTTTGATGTTGCATAGTATCCTATTCATGCACGTTTTCTTGCGGCAAGGGCAAAAGTGGATTTTTGGTCTTGATTGATAAGACAACCTAAGGACATTCATTGCTGAGGCAATCCCATTGTGGAACAATCCACTGCATGAATGCTTAAAACTATTTTTTTTTTTTTTTAGTGTGGTAAATTGTTTTGAATTTGACAACTTTTCATGCTTAAAGCTAGTATGCTCTTTTAAAAAAGGGATTTTGTATGGCGACTCTTACATGTTTAGTCACCAATCCCACTAAGGAACATCAAGATTGACTAATTTAATGAATGATGCGAATGCTTAAGGGGCTGCATGTTTTTGTTTCTCGGGACGTTTAAAAACATTTTATGTTTTTTTGTTCCCTAACAAAAAAAGAATGTAAAACGCGTTGTTTAAGTTTCTTTCTCTTTTTTGTTTTTTCATTCCTAACAAAAAGCAAATGTAAATGAGAAACAAAAAAAATTCTGTTTCTTGTTCCGTAAACGATTTTGAAGAAACGATTTTTTGTTTCTTGTTTCTCTCTTCTCTCTTCTCTTTTTCTTCCTCTTTCTTCTTCTTTCTCTTGGCCGGTCGCCGCCCTCGGCCATGGCCGCGACCGCCCGTCAAGGGCCGGCGACGCCAGCGAGGGTCGGCGACCTCGCCGGGCTCGCCCGCCGGATCCGGGACGAGCCCGAGTCAGCTTCAGCCTGGAGGCGAGGCCGAGCCTCGCCCAACGACGGCGAGGCCTCGGCCTCGCTGGGGGCCGCCGAGCCTCGCCGTGGTCGGGGCGAGTCACCCTGCCTACTGGGCCGAAGAAGAAAAATAAAAAAGAAAGGAAAATTAAAAATAAAATTCAAAAATTATAAAATTAAAAGAAACAAAAAAAAACATAAATTTACCAAACGTGTTTCTATTCATTTTTTATTCCCAAAACAAGTTTACTAAACGCATCTTTTTGTTCAAAAATCGTTCTCCCAAATCGTAAAACACTTTTTTCTATTTCGTCTGGGAACAGCAACGAAACGTTACCAAACGCACTCTAAAGAATACCGAATGAGACAAGTCGAGATGATGAAAGGCAAACCCCATCCTACACATAGTTTCCTACTTATATACTTGTGAGATGAGTGTAGGAGGATCATATCCACAAGGTAAAGAGTTTTCACGCAAAAGGTATGACAACCAAAATGATGAGGGGCAATTCATTTCTCTATCTCAAACACTACAAGTGATCCACGTTTAACCTCTTTGAGCTCCATACACTTATGGAAATTCTTCCAAATTATCCCTATCAAAACCACCCCACACGGGGCAAATTGGAGATAAGACAACATCATG